>JAKTSX010000005.1:0-706439 GCA_030580455.1 Barnettozyma sp. UFMG-CM-Y5996
GCTCTCTGGTTTGACCATCCTTGGAGATACCAGCTTCGAACTCACCAACACCACCAGCAATAATCAAAATAGCACAATCAGCTTGGGAGGTACCGGTAATCATGTTCTTGATGAAATCTCTGTGACCTGGGGCATCAATGACGGTAACGTGGTACTTTGGAGTCTCGAACTTCCACAAAGCGATATCAATGGTGATACCTCTTTCTCTCTCAGCTTTCAACTTGTCCAAAACCCAAGCGTACTTGAAAGAACCCTTACCCAATTCGGCGGCTTCCTTCTCGAACTTCTCAATGGTACGCTTGTCAATACCACCACACTTGTAAATCAAGTGACCAGTGGTGGTAGACTTACCAGAATCGACGTGACCGATAACAACAAGGTTGATGTGAGTTTTTTCCTTACCCTATAGAAACAAAATTAGTTAGATATGATATCCTTGATGGCAGTTGTTGGCTCCCTGCCCCAACTTCAACATTTCACGAATCACTTCCATTGAAGTAAGCTGTCTGGGCGTGTGATTCAGAAGAGACAGGACCACCAATGCTGATCAGCAATATGCTGCGTGTATTAACTTACCATTTTAATAGATTAGTGTATAGAATAGAGAGAGGAAAAGAGGAAGGAAAGAAAAGGAGGAAAATTTTTCTTCTTTAATTTTCTTTTTTTTTTCTTTCGTTTCGTTTTTGTGGTTATAGAAACTTTTTTTAGCCGCCACTAACTACTGTGACAATGTTTTTTTTTTTTTTTTTTTTCATCATCTTATGTCAGGCTTTTCCCTGGTCTAGTTGCCCAAGCAGAGCATCGGTTATATACGGCAATAAAAGGAAAGAGCAAGGCAACCTGAAAAAGGTAATATTCGAGAAACTTACACAGAAAGGGAAAATCTCACTGCTGTCACAAGGAGCTTTGAAGAATCGTACAGAAAGCCCTGTTCAAATATCACGTGCTATTAAACAGAAGCCCTAAAATGGCTAAATTACTTACTCATGCGTCTCAACATCTAGGGAGTCTAGTAGATCGTTTTGATCATCGATAAAGGCGAATCGGTCACTGTTGTTATTCAATCTGATACCCGATGGCTTTCTGGAGTTGCTGTTCCACTTGAGAGAAAGATTTGCATCCCAGCTGTTAGTAACCCTACGCTTGGAGATAGTCTGATAGATAGATCATCAACCTTGCAGCGTGGTGTGTGTGGTGACGTGACTCACCACCACCTCCACTGCTGCTGCCACCGGCACTCGGAACCCCATCTGAGCCCTTGCGCGAGTGATTTTTGGATTTAGACAACACTTACGTTACCTGAGATGGCAGAGGAAACTCTCGTGCCCAAGTTGTAGCTGGGTATTTGCTTCCAACCACGATGGTTCAACACTATTCGCTTGTAGAGGAAGCCACCACTGCAATACACAAACAAGGCCGCCAGGAGAATAAAGACGAATATCCAGATAACCGTCAGGTTGTCAGCCTTCTGTGCTGTGAGGCAAGCATGTACGGTTCTAACCTCAAAGAAATAATCACAGTCGTGAAGAACCCCAACAAATGAAACCTGTGCTTTTTGTAATATTTCCTTATCGCAGGTGAACGATAAGATGGTAGACTTCTTGTCAATTTTGTTGGGGCAATAGCTTCCGTCTGTATACGTCAATGTCAACTTCTTTCCTCTGAAGACTGGCGTTGTGTTGAAGTTACCTATTGAAAACTTTTCGCCCTCATCATTGGTGTAGTACGCACCCACTAAACTGGAGTTGACCTTATCCCCCCCTTTCTTGTTGTTGTTCACATCAACGTTTGGCTTTAGAGGGGAGGAGCAGATCCCCAACGTGAAATTGCTGTTGTAGTCATAGCCTCTAGCGCTCCAACCCACAACATTATCCTTATCGATCAAACTTAGCTCGCTCAAATCGTAAAACCCATTAGTTAGGGGATGATGAACAGAGCATGGAATCGGCTCCATAGGCTGTTCCGGTTGTTCTGCAGCATGTGCCTCGCTGCTGCTGAGTGGCGAGACTTTGTTGTCCCTGGGCAGCTCTCTGCTGTCCCCCGTAGCACTTACAAGGATATGAGGAACAAGAATGCATCCAATAATGATGTGTTCCAGTAATGACTTCCTTGGGGGCAGCATTAACCTTTCCGTAGTTTACTATCGTATTCCACTATCTCCACTATTTCGATCAACCGTAGCACAGTAGCGCCTTCTATTGTTAGAGCTGTTCTTGTACCTGTTACCTGTTTGATTGATTACGTGACGTGGCAAACGCTAGGTTATGTTGCAGCCCACAAAACCACTAGCCCCACTTCCGGTCATATACCGAGGGTTTCATATTGTGTTCTTTGTGACACATCTGTTGAATGTGAAGGTGCAACAGAGCGTATATACCTTTCAACGCAATTGTGTGCAAAAATGGGTCTCTGTGGTGTTTGGGTATGTGTTACGTGAAGTATACACCGTGAGACACTCTGTTTATCCAAAAGTGGGTAGAGCTCGAAAGTGTACAAGAGTGTGGGCAGCGAAAATGTGGGTTATAAACGCAGTGTATTTTAGTCCTTGGTATACCCAGATATCAAACTGCAGCAGCGGCCACTGTGTATATCTACATACACATGAGCACAGTGACTGGTCTGATGGATGAGACTGAAAGCCCAACAAAACCCAGCTTTGCGAAAGTTGAGGAAACACCACTTTGTGAAGATTTATGCTTGAGTAAATCAGATTATCTTGCAGACGCGGACGGGGACGAGGACGAGGAGACTGAAGATGACCAAGAGGGGAACAATAGTTTATTCTTTAGTGAAAAGGAGGATGTGCGCACTTTGGAATATGTCAGAGGTGACATGCCATTCCGCATTGATCTTGCAAACAACCAGCTGGACATAGTGGTTGGTTTGGGCAAGGCCGGTCCCACACAACAACTAACTTCCACTGTGGTACAGAAAACTGAACCATCTGATAAAAGCCTGATATATTTGACTTTGCGGGCTGACGGATTGAGCCAAGAACAGCAATATCAACTTCCTGTCTCCTCAGCGAGTTTGGTTTCTAGCACTTTACCTGAATACCCACCCCTGATAAAAAGTACATTGGACGTAAATGAGTTCTCATCAACTTTAGATGAGTCTTTTAAATTGAATGTTGTTGACTTAGATGAGAATGATGAGGGTTTCAGCTTGAAAAACTTCAGCCTCTGCCCCGCCACGTTTTCGGCAAGTGGCATAGCCTGTGGAAACTTACCTCGGGGCTCTCATTCAATAACATTCCACGAAGCTGAAGGTGAAATTCTTTCCAAGGGGTCCTCCTCACTTATCAGCAGTGAAAATGATCAAGATGGTGAAGAGTACAGCAAGTTGATTAAAAATTTGAGAGAGACGTTGACGGTAGAGAAAATGTGCGTTCATAGTGATAAGTTGAGCAGTTTGAAGAGCCCGTCATTGAAAGACTCGATGAACTCTATTACTCTGGCTCCACACAATACTCCTTTCATGAATAGCTTTCGCTCCGTGAGTTTTGATGAAGATAACATTAATAGTTATCTGGGGGGGTTATCACCCCCTGATAGTTCACACCAAAGAATACGACTTGTGACATCTGGATCTTCCATTGAGCAAAGGACAACGAGCAGAAAGGGTTCTAATAACGACTTACTCATGCACTTAGAATCTAGACTCAACCCTCCAAACCTTCCACCACCTCCACCACCTTCATGGGCTCTAACAGAAAAGGCTATGGAGAGTATCAAAGAGAGAAAGCACAAAGAAAGAACAATAAATCACAGTGACTTTACCAGATTTGAAGATGGTGATTTTGGACTGTTGTTTGAAGAAAAAGTAGATCAAGTCATCAAGGAGCTGCAGGAGACTATAAAGACAAACCCACCATCAAAAGCCACACATTCTTTTCCTCAGCATTATATGCATCCAAACTCAGAAGAATCATCTCTATCAGAAGAACTAGGCGGTGGTATTTGCTCTGGCGCTTCTTTGTTACAAGTGTTTGCTTGTAATATTGACGAGAACTTCTCTGCCTTTTCGGAGAAGCTCACTAGAAAACAATATGCTGAGTTGAAAAGCAAGGATGATTGGATCAAATCTTTGAACTCAGCATTTGATATTGATGATAATATCTCTCATGAATTGAACATGTACAACAGATTTGATAATATACCAGAATTGAGGAGTAGCACGTCACAAGATATTGAAGAATATTTGGAAGAAAAGACTGAGAAAATCATACTGAATAATGAAGAGTCATTAAGCATTCCCAAGCCTCCCTTAACGGCTGCCAGTTTGTTCTCGACTACCAATGAGAAGATGAACGATCTATTTTTGAAGTTTTCTGCAAAGATTTATAGTCCAACAGCTGCGCCATCTGATGGTGATATTGTAAGAAAAGAGTTTGGTGGTGAAGGGGAAACAGCAACGCAAGCTGATGGGACTGGACACAGTGAGATAGAAAATGCCATTGGTAGCGGAATCACCAGCAATGAAGAAATCTCACCACCAGGAACAGTCACAGCTAAATTGTTTAATGGAACGTCGTTGATCAACAGTAAGAGACCAGGAGTAGCAGGAGAGCAAATTATGTCGCGTGCCTACTTTCATGAGACTTCACTATCAGGTATTTCATTGAATGAAGCTACTAAAGAGAGTGTGACGAGCAAGAATGGGAAAGTTGACGAGGAACAGACGTCGATGTTGAACGAGCCAAGCAACTATTGGTCCCTAAACAATAAGTTTGTGATCACACCGAAGCCATCGGGAAATAGAAGGCGAACAATCAGAAGGATATTCTTCAGTTCATTGCCTAAGGAATCTGCGAGTGTTTCATCTGCCACCAAACCGAATGATTCTAAGTTGAGCTGGTCAAAATCTATCTTGAGAAAAAAGAAGATGCCCAAGCCCAATATTTATGCAGAGGACAAGACAGAGCTCAAACATACCAATGAAGGGGGAAAGAAGTTCAATCTAGAATCTGGGGAATCTCTCACTGGGTATGCTGCAGAATATGCCTGTGATGTTGATTTGAGGATGCCTAAATCTGGAGAAATTGCGTCAAAGGGTGCACCTAATGACGTGAAAAAGTTGATTTCAGACAATGGAGACGGTGCTACCAATCCCTCCAACCCCTTCTCGGCTACTGAAACTATACATTCGAGGATCGAGGAATGTGGCAGCTCGATCTCGTTCAGTGCTAAGTCAATATCTGATTATGTCCCGACTCCAATCCCCTTTCCCAGACGCCAGAAATCTTTCTTTGCTCCCTCAAGAAAGTTGAATATCCTCTCCAGCATATCCAGAACCAGAAGTGTGAGCCGGAAAGACAAGGACAACAACCTCAAGAAGGAATTGAGCATTAGATTCGCTCCGACCCCAGAATATGTTTCCAACCGTTATGACTCGTCCAAAAGATCGTCTGTATCAAAGAAATCCAGAGAAGTGGATGATTATAGCAATAACAGTCATCGCTCTACATCTTTCATCAAAAAGTTCATCAGGTGAGAAAGCACTCACGAGAGAACACACCGATCCGTCATCATTTGATCTTTCAACAATAGTAATAAATTAATAGGATTCCTAGTGTATTGCTAGACGTAGGGATGCTGCGCACGCACACACCACCTGTAGGAAACCCGACACCTGCTGTCAGCTTTCTTTGCCTCGCTTCTCCTATTCTTGTGCTGGCTGGTTAAACGAGATGAAAAACAAAAACAACAGAACAAACTTCATCACTTTCGCCTTTAGATACAGTGTAGTTCAATCACAGGGGTAAATTATCCTACTAGTCGTATTTGTGTGTGCTGTGACGATTGTACCTAAACGTACTGTGATCCACGGAGTGTGTGTGTCGGAGGCGGCAATCAAACATGGATGAATTGAGCAAGTTGTCGTCTAGTGCTTTGGAGTCGGTTAAAGCTGGCGGCGGCTCGGCTGGGTTAGCTCAAGAAATCACTGAAAATGCCAATAGGAACGCTGTGAAGTCCCTGGCTTCAGGGAATGTAGTCCAAGTGAACAGCTTCAATGGAATAAGCACGGGAAACTCAAGCAAAGGTGACGGAGGAAAAGGACTTGATGTAAATGTTGGTGGAGTCGCTGTTAACGTGGGAGTGAACCAATCACAGTTGAAGCAACTTGGCTCATCATACGTTGACGATGTACGAGAGGATATTGGAAGGCGCTTCGATAATATTAAGAGTGAAGTAACTGATAGATTCGGTGATGGCGTTGGAAATGTTGATGAATGGACTTCAAATTCTGGCGGAGATGGCTACATCCAATCAAATTTTGTGGATGACAGCAATGCGTATGACGAAGACAAGCTGTCACAGAATGATGACGAGAACGAGAGTGAACAGAAAGATAATCTAGGCGGGTTTTATAAGCCTAATGTGGTCACCAATGAGGCCGACACCGAAGATATTCTCCTTGATAAGATCAGAATGCAGACCGCAGCGGTGAATCTCAAAAGCACCAACGAGGATGATGGGCTCTACCAGGACTCCGCTAACTTTCTACACTACTCCAATATGCTTGATGAAGAGTTCAACTATCATAAGCTGTTGAAGAACCAATACCTGGTGTTTTCCGATTATGACATTACTTCCATTCTTGATTTTCTTTTCACGCTCCATCCCAAGTACCCTCATAAAGTGACATATCCTGCTGCTGTTATCTATCAGTGTGTGAGATATGCAGACCGTGTCAAGAACAATGATACTCTAGTTGTGAGTTTCCTCAACTTGGCTTTCACCAAAATTAGATCGAACGTTACAAGTTCCATGAGTGGCGTCACCAATGTTTTGAAGGATGGTGATATTGTTCTCCAAAGCTATTGGGTGTCTGTGGTCAACTTCTTGTATTATTATCTCTGTAAAGATGAAGGGTTCTTTTCGCGCCACCCAGGTGTGCTACAGGAGCTAATAACTACTCTAAACTCCTTAATTCTTGAACTGACAAATTGTTTGAAATTCAGAATGAACCTGATTTTGGAGGATTGCTTACTGAATTATACCAACATCCCTGACCTATCAGATACCCTATATAAAAATGATTGGAATTTCTTCAAGAGGAAACATCCTAAACACTCTAGCTTTGATGACATTCATCAAATGCTGTACCCACCTTCTGTTCAACAGCAGCTAAAACCATCACCCATCAAAATCGTACAGATAATGGGAGCATTACTCTATGTTTTGGATATTCACAAGGTGCATCCACTGATCAAACAACAGTGTTTTGCTATCGTTTTACAATGGCTCTCATACACGGTTTTCAATAAGACTATTTCCACAAAAAAACATCTATCTAGGAAAAAGGCCATTCAAATACGGTTGAACCTTTCGGTTTTGGAAGACTGGGCTAGAAGGAATGATTTGACTCCAAAGATGCCTGAAATTGATGAAGATCTATATAAGAAATTTCCGTATAACTTGATTGAAGGAGAATCATCAGTGGCTGGTGACAATTTCACACCTAAGTCTTCTATTCATAGTTGTCTGTTCTATTTGGGAGATAAATCAAATCCAGGGGACTTGGCATTTTACCACACCTCACTCTTTGGCATTCTAAGGTATTTTTTCCAACCTCTTTATGAGCTTTTAGAGTGGCTCCAATGTCTAAGCTCTTTAAAGAGCTCTGAAGAGCTCACCTCATTATTGAAAAATCTCACCAAATTAAATCATCTGCAGTTGATACAAACGGCTGATAAATATAGATATGAGGTTGATGAGGTGAAATTCCCTAAAGAGATCAAGATCCATTTACAGGGGATTTCAAAGACAGAAGATCAATATATCAAAAGAATACCGTATATGGGGAAAAACACAGTACAGCTGAACGCAAATTATGTATACCCTGTGGGGCTGCCTACAGTTAGCGAGCTTGTGGATGAGTATGGCGCGGGATTAGGGGGAATCAAGAGGGAACAGGCTTCTGAGTATCTGCCAGTGCTACCTATTGATATTGTAGATGCAATTGATGAGATCCATGAAGAGAGAACAGCTGCATATGAAGATGAGCAGGCAGAAACTGAAGAGGAAGAAACTGAAGAAGGGAACGGTGATGATTACGAGGAGAATTATAAAAGGGACGATAATGATGGCGACAATTACAAAGGCAGTCAAAGATTGGATGCAAACAAAGACGATGATATTTTCAATGAGTTACGTGTTCCAAGTTCTCTGTTGCACAAGACGTGGGGTGGAACATCAGAAGAAAACGAGGTTAACCCATGGTAAGTGGACTTGGCTACATGGTTGTTTGCTCTATCAGCATTAGACTTTTTCGTATATTATTATAAGTATAGGCAATGAAAAATTCTACTCAGCCTTGATACCTCCATTACCAGCCTTTTCAGCTTTCTCAATGGACTGCTTGTCGGTCTTGATTTCATTGTCACCGCCACCGAATCCGCTGAACATCGAAACGGCCTTGAAAGGTCTTTTCAAATCACCGGATGCTGGCTTGCCAAATAGGTGGATCTTGACGATGTTGGACTCAAGGGCAGACTTCACCGGGGAGATGGATTGCATCACCAACGGGTTTGTGTACTTCATGTACAAATGCATGAACGCCATCATAGCCAAGGAGGTGTAAACACCTCTCATAGCAGTTTGAACTTGTTGCAAGTCGTAATCCTTAACAGTTGTGACGTTAAGCTTACCTTCACTCTCACCAGCCATAGCGTTTGGTGGAGCTACAAACTTCAGAGTTGTTAGATCGTTCTTGGTATTAATCACATGTCTAACATAGAGATAGATACTAAGCGTGACTACCTGCGCTGTAATGAATGCAGCACGAACGTAGAATACCACATCTGGGTTCTCAAAGTCAAGGCGTTTTGACACTTGCATCATGATCAACATGATGGCAAGATTGGAGATAGCTGGGTTGACCATTTTTTATAAATATCCTCCTCTTAAATCTGAATCAAACAATGAAGCTGAACAAGAAACACTGTAGACTACTTTAGCACGTCTATGGAGCTGTGATATTCCCTGCTACTTGGATCAATGACACGAGAGAGTGTCTGCAGTCATTTCGTTCATGAAACTTTTCACCAAAAGTCGCCACCACGCGGCGAAAGAAAAAAAGGAGAAATATCCGGGGATAACAACACGTGACTGTACCACCGGTTTTCTTTAAATAGCAGTGATTATATAATCAGATGGTAGCTTATGAGACCAGGGCCATGCACAGAGACTTTAGCTCATCATCGTCCTCTACTTCATCAAGCAAAACGCCTGCAACGAACTTTGTGTTGTTCTTGATAGCCTTTGCAACACTAGTTTCACCAATGCTGTCTGCTGCCGCGAGGAGGATAGTTACCAGCTGAGCACGGTACTGACGAGTGAGTATATGCGGGTCATTTCTGGCTAAGAGTCCCATGGTCTTTGTCAGTTCAAAGAAAGTGACATCATCGACTTGGCCACCGCTGGCTAAGCTCATGGCGCTTTCGATAAGCTGATCACGCAGACCAGAAGTGGGTGTGATGTTGTATATGATGAATTTGTTGAGAATCAATAAACCGACTGAGTGGTCTGCGATTTGCGCAATGGATTGGAGCTCTGTTATCTTGATGAATTCCTCCTTGGTGGCAACAACAAGGGTCTTCTTCAGCACTGACGCAAGCAGGTTGCGCAAGTTCTGGTAGTACTGAGAGTTGTACACGACAGAATCGATAAGAAGCGACAGTGCTGGTAGATTTTCAAACAATTGACCATGCGAGTCCAGATTTATGGTATGTTTGAGGAGCTGAAGAAACCCTTGGAATTGAACAGCGTCTGTTAGATACTGAAATCTGGTCATCATCGATGATATTAGCTGTGGGTGCTTTTGTAACAAGATGTCCCTAGCCTTGTCCGAGTCAATTGAATTTGCAGCGATGAGACATACTGCAGATATGATGTAGCCATTTGTTTCATCGGTGAAAACACCCTTGCGAAGTTCCAGCCTGTTTCGAGCTGTATGATTGGAGGATATGTTGCCTATTGAAGTGTAGATAAGTCTTTGAAACTTGAGCTTATTGGGGATCTCGAACCCTTCGTTTCCTGTTTTGTCTAAAATATCCATCAATAACAGCTGCAGTTTGTTCTCCAACTCTGGAGTGAAAACTAGCCCCAAATCAAAAGTGAGCAGCTGCAAAATGGTGGAGTAGTCCAAGAATACCTGAGCAGTCTCTTCGCCACGTACACGGCCTTCATCATTACCTTCCCCATCTAGAAAAATGAACACTCTGTCTCTATGCTTGTCCAGCAGCCCTGCAAGTTTTTTAACGGTTAGATGGATCATCTCCACTGTTACTCCGACTGAGCCTCTCTGAAGTAAGTGGGTAAGAACCTCCAAGGCCGAAATGCTTTCTGGATTGTACTGAACATACCAGAATATATCTTTCCAAAGCCATTGGATTCTGTCGATAAACTTTGTTCGTACTTGGCGGTCATCAGCAGTACTACTGACATTGGCGACACCTCCGCCAACCTCACGATGCACATCGTACTCTTCACCATCATCTGCACAATCATCAATAATAAGGTTCTCAATGAGCATGAATACCCTGTTGTTCACTTCGTCGTCGTCAAATTGATCCCGCAGGTAGCCACCCACGGCAGACCAGAGCTCACGACTGTTGACGACTACCTCTCGGTTCGCATCGACATCTGCCACCCCGTTGATTAAAACCTTCAGCAGTTCCAAAACTACATCCCTTGATATTGCCAGTAGTTGCACTGTGGTATGGACAAGCTGCGGTAGATGCGATTGGAATCGGCTATTCTGCCTTGCCGATGGTTCTCGTAGTACCACTCCTAGCTGGGAGAGGAGCCTTGAGAAGCTATCTCTATAGATCTCATCCTCCCAGAAGTTTTCCTTCACTGAGCATTCCAGATAAGAATCCAGCCCTAGCAGTACGTCGTCGAGCTCCATACCAGCAATTCGGCTCGAAACCACACGGTTGATGACGTATGGTTTGATACTACACACTATTTGGCCCGCAAGGCAGTGAGTGAGTCCCAGGAGTGAGTGGCAGGGCCGGAGCCCAAGCTCACAGTCACGTGCGTGAAGGGTCGGTCGGGAGTTAGCGTATAGCTCAAGAGCCCAGCGCCACGCCCTGCTGGAGCTCCCAGCCGGCGCTGTAACCTCCAGGCGGAGCGCATGCGAAAATTGCGCCTGTGTGAACCACAGTTACTACGTAACATTAATGGCAAGTGGAGAGGCTACAGCTGCGCCAGTAGCCGTCTGTTGGGGCGCTTGATACCAGACGGACACCACACAGACACCGCTACGCACTCACAACCCCAATCACTTACTACTGCGCCTTATCGGAGGGCGGAGAGTTGGCAACAATTTTCTCCTTTTTCACACTCTCGCCTCTCTGTTTTGATTTTTTTTTCTTCTTTAACAATAGCGGCTCCTTCGTTGTTTTGTATCTCTTTATCTTCGCTCATCTGGTCGTAGATTACCATAGATTCTTAAAGCAAACTTGGTTTCTGGAGATGGCACATTTCACACCGACAGCGACACCAGCCACGAGATCAAACTTGTCAATGGCGCTCCAGTCACAGCGCCAGTTTCCGTCGCGGCTTGACACCGGGTTTCTTTCCAAGGGTGGCCCTGGCTCAGTGGTGATGGAGGGTGAGGTGCCTGTGGGAGGGTCTTCGCACCTCGACAGCGTTGATCCTATGAGTAAAGTGGGGGGAAATGGGGCTGGAAGCTACGTGGGTGGCCGTGATGGCACCCAGGGCGGCCCAGAAGAGGGTGAGGATAACGAAGATGACGATGATGATGAGGACGATGAAGAAGAAGAAGTTGACACCCGCAACGAGGAACACCAGGAAGACTACAAGAACGGAGGTTACCATCCCGCATTCAAAGGAGAATCATACAAGGATGGCAAGTACACGCTTGTTCGCAAACTAGGATGGGGCCATTTCTCAACTGTATGGCTGGCCCGTGATAATGAGCTCAACAGACATGTGGCCGTTAAGATCGTACGGTCCGCAAAGCACTACACCGAAACAGCACTGGATGAGATCAAATTGCTCAGACAGGTGAGTTACAATAATATCCAGCATGAAGGTAAAGAGCATGTAGTAGCATTCTTGGACTCTTTCTGGCACGAAGGAGAAAACGGCAAACACGTTGTGATGGTGTTTGAAGTCCTTGGTGAGAATTTGCTGAGTCTCATAAAAAAGTATAAACATAGAGGTATCCCAGTCATTTACATTAAACAAATTGCAAAACAGTTACTCTTAGCTTTGGACTTCCTCCACCGGTGTGTAGGTGTCATTCACACCGATCTGAAACCCGAAAACGTTTTGATTGAGATAGGGGATGTTGAGCAAATTGTCGAAATGGTTGAGACGATTGAACGTCAGACAAAGGAAACTCGCAAGTTGGAGAGACGCCAATCTAAACTTGGCCGCTCTTCAAGCACAATACCTTTGAATAGCAGTGGCACTAGCATCAACAACACTAACAGCAACAATACATCATCTAATACTTCAACACCTTCGAGGAATGGAAGAAGGCAAAGACGAAACACCATAATTACAGGATCACAGCCACTTCCATCACCGATTAGCTCATCGATACCTCTGCTTGATCCATACAAAAGAAGTGGATCGCCGCTGATCCCTAACTCCAACGGAACTAAAGGCAATGTTGTGAATTCTTTTGAGGAAATGCATCTCACAGTAGAAGGAGATAGCACTGAGAACCCAGATGAAAACTTGATCGGAGTGAAAATTGCAGATCTGGGTAACGCTTGTTGGACCTCAGAGCATTTCACTAATGATATTCAGACTAGACAATATCGCTCCCCTGAAGTCCTTGTGGGGGGTGAATGGGGCTGCTCTGCAGATGTATGGAGTTTAGCTTGCCTTATATTTGAGTTGTTAACGGGTGATTATCTTTTCGACCCAGTTGAAGGCCACAGCTATGGCAAAGATGACGATCATATCGCCCAAATCATTGAGCTTTTGGGAAAGTTTCCATCTAGTCTGATGAAGGGTGGGAAATACTCAAGGGAGTTCTTCAATTCAAGAGGAGAGTTACGTAAAATCTCTAAATTGAAACCGTGGTCCTTAAAGGATGTCCTGATGGATAAATACAAATACAGCCCTTCAGATGCAGAAGAAATTGCAAGCTTCCTCGAACCAATGCTTGCTATAAACCCAGAGAACAGGGCAGATGCAGGCGGCATGGTAAACCATCCTTGGCTCAGTGATGCTGCTGGGTTGGAAAATGTTGTTCTTGAGAGAGCTCTTGGTGGTTGCGGAGAGGACATTGATGGTTGGTGTAGGGAATGCGCTGGAGAGAAGCACTAATGGATCAGCTTGACTAGTACATTCCGCTTCCATTTCCAGAACCCTTGATCCATAATCTCGTTCACATGAATATATCCTTCTTTTGCATGGTCTTTTTTTTTCTCTGATCATTAGGGAATTGCATCTACAAGAAAGACAGTTTGTATAATTGATTCTCTCTTCCAAGAAGTGATCAGTTGTGCCTACATTTACTCTAACGTCTAACGGTCTTTCAATTGATATCTGGTTTAAGGCTATTCGACAAACTGGCATCTCTCTTTAATCTCAACTTCTTTAGGAACAGACCATTAGTTTGGATCTGGTTCGAAAGGCAATCCACAGGATACAACTCCTAACGAACCTATGATGCCTCCACATATCCAAATTGGAGAGGTGGAGCCACCCCAGAGGGCACTATAGTGGTACACTAAGGGCGCAAATAGCGCAAATATTCTGTTAACCACCATCAACAGTCCAACTCCAGATCCTCTAGTCTGTGTCGGAAGTACCTCAGCAGTATATGCGTATAAAGTACCATAGCAAATATTAATACAAAAGTATGTGATTCCACCCATGACTGCATCTTCTAAGGAAGTCTCCACTTTGGTATACAAAAACATTGCAGCCATTGTCAACCAAGCACCAATAGCCAATGTTCCTCTGCGTCCAACGGAATACCTTCTAACGGATGTCCATGGAGTAGGGAGTGGAATCAATATCATAAAGCCAGCGAGGATCGGTCCAAATATTCCCGAGATATTCGCTATCAGTCCATTCAAGTAGGTGATATTCCTTTTGTCAATGCCAGACCCTTCGCTGTTACCTGTATGGGTATCAATGAAAATATACAAATATTGATAAAATGTTGAATAAGCAACACCCATGCCAGCCCAAATGACCAATAGCAATGCAGTGGATATTACAGCCTTCTTTCCTATGAATAAGGGTCTCAATCTTTGGAATATTGATGACATGTTGGACTTGAAGGCCAACTCTTTCTGATCTGTCAAGTTTTTGTCGTCATTTGTCAACTCACCACAGTCAGTAAGGTCTTGTAATGTTAGGCTCATCTTCTTATTGTACTTGAGGGATAAGTTCATCAAAGTCTCAAACGCTTCTTTGTCTTTTCCAACACTTATCAAGTATTTCGGAGTCTCATCCAACCTGACAAGCCATAACCTAACTGCAGCTGCGAACAGACAAATGGCCGAGTTAGCAAACCAACAGTATCTCCAGCCTAGATTATCTCTCCAATTGCAAGAGCCACTCTCATCCTCCATGTCACAGGAGTTGCCTGGCATTAACCACCATGAAACCAATGCTGCAATGCTTTGACCAACCCCCCAGAAGAGGGCCATGGTTGTGTTCAAGAATTGGTACTTTGAAGGTAAAAACTCCAGAAACACGGCGATGTCTGTGCAAATGTTCCCTCCAGCTGCAAAAGCACTAAGACCCATGGTGGCGCAGTACAGGAAGTAGTTGGGCATGAAGGTTGTCATGATACCGAATATCGAGGTGAGCAGTATGGAAGTGTTGAAGACCAATTTTCTGCCGATCAAGTCAGAACCAACACCAAACACAATAGCACCCATCATCAACCCCAAATAGAAGACGATGTTCCCAACCGGGAAAGATCCAATTCCTAGTAACTCTGCGTCCACGTACGACTTTGTTGAAGCTTGAATCATCTCCATTTGGGAGTCAATTGAATAGCCTAACCCAGACAGAAAAAACAGGAGAAGATGGTAATGGGTGAACCCTATTTCATCGATAGCACCATTCAACAGCTCGATTTTAGCGTTGATTATCTGTGTGGTTGATATAGAGCCATTGCTACAAGCGGTGGAGCTGTATCCTCGGCTGAATTGGCAATCCTTGGCTTCCAATGGCGACTCAGAAGTCGTTGGACAGTCCATCTCACACGGCCTACTGCCTGGCTTCTTATGCTCGGATGTATGTGATGATGATAATGATGGTGACATTCTTTTATATGACGGCTGTCTCTTGGAATGTGTCTGTATATGTACGAACCAGTAGATTCACTGTCTATTCACACAGACAGTCTACTATTGAGATAACAGAAATTTCTATTACGCATTCATTGTTTATTGTGTATTCCCTGCTTATATATACTCATTGGCTGAACAGAAAATGTGTGTAGCTTACTTGCTTTCCGAGTCGATGAGAAAGCAGGCACCAGGACAAGTGCCTTTCCGGAAAATGCGAACAGAAAATGAACCATAGGCTAACACGTCTACGCTTACATTTATCTATCTGGCATGTATTCTTTCTGGTGATGTTTCATGACGGAATTTGGAACTTTTGCCCCGGAGGACCCTTTTTTTTACTGCTGGCTAACAATCCGATTCACCCAGATCAGGAAGGCAAGGAGACGAGAGGTATAGGGCAGTGCTGCCAAGATGACTACACTTGACTCTACGATGCTGATTCTGTTCAGTACCAGCGCAAACTCGAATAAATTCTACGAAGCCAAGCTAGATACAGAAGGAGATGTGCATGTTCGATATGGACGGGTGGGCAGTTCAGGTACACGCCGGACATATCCAGGGGGCGGTGAGCGGAAGTACCACCAACTGTTGCGCCAAAAGCAAGGGAAAGGGTATAAGGAGGCTCAATTGGATGTTGTGGATGACTCTCAGAGTGGGAACAACGTCATTGCTAAGACCAACGTTCTCGATGTGGCTTTGAAGCAGATCCAGTACCTTGACGAAGACAGCCGTGCACTGATCGAGACAATCTCCAAGGAGAATATCCACAAGATTACCTCTGGGACCAAGATCAAGTTTGACAAAGAGACTGGTGCTTTCAGAACACCCTTAGGGGTGGTTAGCGAGTCGGGAGTTGAGAAGGCCACCAGAATTCTTGATGAGATTGAGAAGCTAATAGGGGATCCAGATGCCAATGAAAGCGCACTGCTTTCCCTCAACGAGGAGTACTTCGTCATAATCCCCAACAAGGTTAACAATGCCCGCGAGAAGAAATTCCTGATATTCAGCGAAGAGAATCTGCAAACCCAGAGAACCATCTGTTCCGCTCTTTTGGATACCCTAAAGTTGATTGACGACCTGAAGAAAGACGACAAGGAAAAGAAGGACAGCCAGGCCGAGTCGCAGAACCTCGAAAAAGTCTTTGATGTCGAGATCTCACTGGTCAAGGACAAGAAGGTTTTCAACGATATTGTCCTCAAGTACAACACGACCAAGAACCCGAAGCACGGCAGCGCCATTGTCAATTCGAAGATTGTCAAAATCTACCATGTTAAGCTGTCTTCACAGCAACAACCTTTTGCTGAGACGTCTGAGAAGATTGGCAACGTGCACCAGTTCTGGCACGGGACCCGTATAGGTAACATCCTCAGCATCATGGGCCGTGGCCTGCTGTTGCCCACCCAATCCCCAGGTGTCAAGGCAGGCGCAATGTTCGGCCATGGGCTCTACTTTGCGCCCCAGTCGAGCAAGTCCCTCCAGTACTGCGACGGTCTGTTCTGGGCCCGTGACTCCACCAACAACTCTGGTAAAGCCTACATGTTCCTTGCCAGTGTTGCAGTTGGCAAGGAGCAAGTTCCAGCTGGTCCGACTGGCGCGAGACCCAGCAAGGGCTATGACTCGTACTGGGCGAAGCCTGGCACGAGCGGTGTAATCAACGACGAGGTCATAGTCTTTACCGGCTCCCAGGCTAGGCTAGATTATCTCCTAGAGATAGAGCTCGGGAGACCTTAGTGCTTAGTGTCACCACCAAGCGATGAGTAGGTTATGAAGCATTGTGTTCATCGCCATACAAATTTTTTTCTTCAAAATTTTTTAACTGTATCGAATATAAAGATATTATCGTTTTATCTCCTGGTGTTGTACTTGTTCAAGGGGCGTGTTCAGATCAGATCCGACAGGAACGTGTGGTGGTTGCTTTGTCTGTTGCTGGTGTCAGTATGGCGGGTCACTCTCACAGATCAAGCGTCAAGAACGGGCACAAACCATTCAAGTCCCGTCACGCTTCAAAAGGGTCAATAAAGGCACGCACGAAGGGGAAAATCGATAAAGATGTGGCAGTGGGAAAGCAGCTAGCCGTCAAAGGGGCTTCTAAGCTGCAGCGCAAGAACCTCGCTAAGCAACTCAGGGAGAACAAAATCCTGAGCACGACTGAGAATCGGAAGATATTCGACGGTAGCTCTGGTGTCGATAGAATTGTTGCAGTCATTCCCTTGGTGTCGAGTGTTTCATGCGAGGATATTATCAGTATACTAGTGGAGTCAGGGTCGCCAGTTGATGGGAAGGTCGCAGGAGACGACAAGGCAATGGATAACCACCAGGGAGACAGCCCATGCGTGCGCAACTTTCGAATCGAAAAATTCAAAAGCAACCTGAAGTTCATAGTGCCCGACATGACAGATATCATCGCTGTTCTCGATGCTGCAAAGGTTGCTGATTTCGTCGTGTTTGGACTATCGGGAACCGAGGAGGTCGATCCCCAGCATGGTGAGCAGATAATCAGAGCTCTAGAGCTGCAAGGTATTGGCCATTCAATTGGTGTGGTGACCAATTTATCAGAAGTGCACGAGAAGACCAAATTCCAAGATGATGTCAAACAGTCCCTCTCATCATACTTCAAGCATTTCTTCCCAACGCAGGAGAAAGTTTACAACCTACACCATCCGTCCGACTCTTTGAATGTTATTAGAACACTCTGTCAAAAGTTTCCTAAAAACATCTCGTGGAGAGACTCCCGTGGCTGGATGGTGGCTGATAGCTGCTCCTGGGAAACAGATGTTTCTGCTAATGGTTCCATCTCGGGCGATGGTTTCTTGAAGGTTGAGGGGACAGTAAGAGGTGTTGGCTTTAACAGCAATAAGCTGATACATATCCCTGGGTTAGGAGACTTCCAAATTGCCAAGATTGAACAGATTCAACGGAGAACTAATGACGTTGAGTCTGACTACATACCCCAAGACTCGGAACTGGAACTTTTGGATGAGCTCGCACCACAGGAATTGGAGATGGAGGACTGGAATGACGACGACGACCAAGATGAGAACACAAATGGCGAGTTCGTCAGGTATGAAAACAACTATCTCCCATCAGAGCCAAAGATCCAGAGAAAGCTAAAGTTGCCAGAGGGAACATCTGAGTATCAAGCCAGGTGGTTCCTTGAAGATGATGTTGTGTCTGAAGACGATGAAGACCTGATGGCTGATGATGATGGTGATGGCGATGAAAGAAGCACTGTAACTGAACGCACAGGGGAGGAAATAGATGATGAAATCGTCCCTGACCATGCAGAGGATAACAATGGAAACGATGACTTAGATTTTGTGGAATTATCACCAGAGGAGGAAGAACGTCAATTATTAATGTACAGACAGAAGGAGGACGAAGATCGAGAATTCCCAGATGAAATCGAGCTGAATCCTTCAGAATCAGCCAGAGAGAGATTGCAAAGATACAGGGGACTGAAATCTCTACATAATGCGTTCTGGGACTGTGACGAGAATGATCCAAGAAGACCATCAGAGTGGAAACGTCTGCTTCGTATCTCCAACTTCAAGGCTACTAGAAACAAAGTTCTTAAAGATTCAATCCTGCAAGCTCAAGTCACTATTGGTAACAAGGTCAACATCTACATCAAGGCTCCAAAGTTCATCTTAGACAAAATCCCTCCTGTGCAGGCGAAACCATTCATACTATACGGTCTTCTTCAACACGAGCAGAAACATGCAGTGGTGAACTTCTCCATCAAAACATGGGAGGACTACGTCAAACCCATCCCCTCAAAGGACAGAATTATTGTACAGTATGGACCACGCCGTCAAGTCATTCAGCCTTTGTTCTCCTCTACCAGCAACACTCCTAATAACGTTCACAAATACGATAGATTTTTGCACAAGGACTCTCTTCAAATAGCCACTGCCATTGCACCAGTGTCATTCTCAACCAGTACACCAGCGCTGTTCTTCAAAGAGGTTGCTGGCGCTGACGGCAGCCAAGCCATTGAATTTCTAGGATCCGGTACGTTCTTGAATACAGAGCACCAGCGTATTCTGGCCAAACGTGTTGTCTTGACAGGTCACCCATTGAGCATTCACAAGAATGTCATCACTGTCCGCTACATGTTCTTCAACCCAGAGGATATCTCATACTACAAGGCAGTGCCATTGTTCACCAAGTCAGGCAGAAGTGGTTTCATCAAAGAGAGTCTTGGTACACATGGATACTTCAAGGCTAACTTTGATGGAAAGATCTCTTCACAAGATGTTGTTGCCATGAGTTTGTACAAGAGGGTTTGGCCAAGATCCTCTGTCCAATGGACAAATATTTAAAACAGTGACTAACGGGCATTAACATCTACAATTCGTTCAAATACAAATACTAAATACATGTTGATGAATTAAACATATCTTGTTATGATCAATAACCGACCAGATTTACCTCTCCCTTGTATAAATAACTTAACGTAAAAACTATGTATATTATATATGTGTGCCAGATCTATCGTTTAATCGAGATCCAAGTCGCCATCATTACTCTGCTGTGCTGGTTCCTCAGCATTAGATTGCTCCTGTTGTTCTTTGAGCTTCTGAGAGAACTTCTGGTACTCAGCAGCTTCCTTCTTAGCTCTTTCAGCTTCTCTCTTATCATTTTCGGCTTGTTGGTATCTACCTTTAATCAAGTTACCCTTGGATGCCAATTCCTCGTACTTGGCAGTGAAGATACCCAATGAAGCATCTTCATTGTCATACAACCAGTCTTCGGTTTTCATCAACAAATCTAATAGATCAGTCTTCTCTTGCTCAGAGACAAATGGTGCGTAGACGTCATCCAATTTGCCTCTGAAATCGTATAAGTACTCTTCGATCTCGTTTCTCTTGTTTTGGATCTTGAAAACTAGTGTGTCAGAAGCAGTCAGTTCACCCTCTCTCTCCAATAGAGCATTCAACTCAGAGGTCGAGAGAGCATGGCTCTTGGTAATAACAGTTAAATCATCCTTCTTGACTATCTTCTTTACTTTTCTGTACTCTGGTTCCCAATCATCTGGTTTTTCGTCAACAGTGCCTTCAAATGGAATCTCTTCTTCAACTTCAACTTCCTCGACAGTGTAGGCTTCCTCAATACATGGGAAACCAGACTCGTTGTTTCTCAATTTAGCTTTAACTTGGACACTTGAGCCTTCTGGAGCATTGACACCTTTAACTTCCCAGGAAGCAATTTCTTCTGTAGATCCAGCAGGAGCTTCTTCGACATTAGTGAAGCGAGCAGTAACCTTGAAGTCACCTGTTCTCTCCAAAGTAATAACCTTGGTAGATGGGTAAGCTGAACCAGCTGGGAACACTTCCAATTCAGTGTCGTCACCCTCTACTTGCTTGTCCCAGGAGTAGGTGATGGATGCCTGGTTGATATCAGTGAATTTGAATGGTCTGACTCTCAAGGTTGGGGAGTGAATGGCACAGATAAAAGTGGCACCTCTTGCTGCAGCTTCATCTTGGTTTAAGTGGAAGGACAATGGTTTACCAAATGTTTCAGAGATTCTTTCCTTTAGGGATGGAACTCTTGAACCACCACCAACGATTTCAACAAAGTCAATCTCCTCCTTGCTGATACCAGCTTGCTTCAAGGCCTTTTCAATTGGAATGTGAACACGGCTCAATAGAGGAGCAACAAGTTTCTCCAATTCATCTCTGGTCAAACTTGAAGAGTAGTCAATGTCATTGATAACAGATTCAACGTTGAAAGGAGCTTGTGAGTTAGCAGACAAAACCTTTTTCAACTTTTCACTGGCAGCGAGAAGTCTGGAGAAAGACTTTGGGTTTTCTCTAACTTTAACGTTATATTTCTTGTCCAACTCATCGGCGAAGTGATTAGCAATGGCAAAGTCAAAGTTTCTACCACCAAAGTGCTTGTCGTAAGCAGATCCAAGCATTTTCAGTTCACCCTTCTTCAAAGAAGCAATACCAACCTGATACGAGGAATGACCAATGTCAATGAATGCGTACTTCTGATCTTTATCTTCTGGTAAGTCAGTCTTGAACACACCGTAACCGACAGCAGCAGCAGTCAACTCGTTGACAATTCTGACAGGGTTCAATTGCGCAATTCTGGCAGCGTCAGCAACGGCGTGACGTTGGCTCTGTGTGTACCAGAATGGGACGGCAATGACAACATCTTCGATCTTAGCCTTGGTTTCAGTGATAACAGTGCGCTTGATGTGGTTGAAGTACATGGCGGCTAGCTGAGTGGTGGTGAACTCCTGCTGAGTACCAGCAAATCTAACCTTGGCACCTAGCTTACCGTTCATATCCACCAATTGAGCGGTGATAAAGTCTTTCTCAGTCTCGACGTCTGGGTGATTGCTCTCCAAACCCACAATTCTTGTGATGTTGTCGACAGTGTTCTTGATGTTCGAAGTTTGTTGAGACTTACCGGCCTCACCGATAGATCTGTTCTGGAGCCCAAACCCAACTAGGGTAGGGGTACCTCTGTTGGAAACTTCATTAACAACGATATCAATACCCCTGTTTCTGGCTACAGCAACAACAGTATTTGCGTTACCGAAATCAATACCAAATGGAGTGCTCATTTTTTTACTTTTGAGTCGTCTTCGTCTTCTTCTTCTTTTCCAGGAGACCTTCCTTCTTACACCGAAGATGATTCCTCTTCCACTTTTTAAATATTTTTTTTTCTTCGCCATCTCGACCACAAAAACGAAAAAACAAGGCAAAAAACGAGGCCGGGTAAAAAGTAGACCCAGGGTTTTCGCGAATGTTCTGGAAAGATTACATAATATAAAGGTCAGCTAGTCTCTAGTCCCTAGTCCCTAGTCTCTAGTCTAGTCCTCCCGTCCCGAGTCTTGAACTTCTCAGTCTTCATTCTGATATACAATGGCGAGAGACCTTCATACTCGTGTATGATAATCACTGTATTTACTCTCTGTTCTGAGATTTCTTTCTTATTTCTACAATTCCTGAACTGAGATAAGTGTGGACAGTTAAACGACATATGAGTTGGGTATCAAGTTACCCTACATGCATCACTGGTCTTTCTTGCAATTTGACACATTCGCCACCCAACCGTTGCTATCAGTAATGACTGACAACTTGACCAAGAAATGTAGTGTCTATAGATGATATATGATAACCTCAGAAGACACCTTGATCCAGAGGTCGAGGAAGAGGGATTCTCCTCAATCAACATATCAACATCTTGAAGGCTCCGAAGTCCTGACTGGGGCTTACGTATCCGGATCACCCCTCTGGATGTATGTATCAATCACATCACGAACTGTTTATGATGGTTAGCAAAGTCTGCCACCCCGGTGTCTCCATCAACTTGTAGCAGGTCTCTCCATCATGCTTCACGGCAACTTCAATGGCAATCTTCATTTCCTTTTCGCTGAGAATATTCATATTTGAGAGATACAATAACAGATGAAAGTCAGACAGTGCATTGACCAACGCTACCGTGTCGAATGCATCCGAAGGAATGATTTTAGCAACTTCACGGAAATCTTGTGAGTGTCCCAAGGCGGCACGGTTCTCTATTGGGAACTTGGTTGACTTGAACAATGGATTTGGTTCTGTTGGGAACCCATGTGTCAATGAAACAAGCAAATATTCTACTGGGAAGGCTGGCTTAGCATTAGTCTTCACTTCTAAGTTGTACTCGTTCTTCTTAGTGTAGAAAATATCAGGAACATATCGATCTTCGTTAGTCTCGTTAATGTATGCATATGACGGTTGTGTGGATCCCCCAATTATGGTAGCTTTGCTTAGAGCCTCTGCTGACTCTGATACTTGATAGGCAAATAGGTCAATCTCATTGTTCGTGTTTCCTGATACAATACATGTCGTAAACTTTGAGGAGAACTTTCCTGTAGGAGAGTGATGGGTGTAGTTTGGGTATCTTTCTTGCATTTTGGCAGCAAGTAGCACCTCAATATTTGTCATGAAATAAGAGTTTTGATGTCTTTTGCATAGTACTGTACCATCTCCATTTCCAGCATCAGTGAGATCTGTAAATATGATCCCAATCTTGTACAGACCACAGCTGCGAGCTATTTCATCAATCTTTGCCTCTTGCCTGTCCCATTCCTCCATATCTAGGGTAATTCCATCGTTTTCATCGTGCTGAACAGGTTCGAAAATGGCCTCCACAACACCTTTGATCCCCAATGGTACTTTGTCATATTTCTGATAGGAACCATACATAAAACCCAATCTTTGCATCCCGCTTGCTCTCCAGCTCTCAATGAACGAGTTTACTATCTCAGAACTGGCGAACTCCAAGTGGTCCACCATCCGAAATTCCTGAAGTTGCAGAGTGATAGCGCTTGGTTGACATTTTGAACAGATGCCTCTAGGCCAAGGTTCATGGCCATTATTACAGTTTTTATCAATTTGAAAGTTGGATGGGGTAAGAGGATGTATGTACGAAGATCCTTGGCCTCTATTGGTGTTGCTGTCGAGCATCTTGACGTATGCATGAAAGGAATGGTGTTTAGTGTTGTTTGAGATGAGATAGTCTTTGTCCCATGGGGGCAATGGAGAGCAATACTCGCACATACCTTTATCGTTGTGTTTACAGAGACTGGATCTCATGCGAGGAATCAATCCCTTATCCTTGTCCATCTCTCTATCAACAGGTAACTCATGACCCTCATCGACCTTGATGATAGGCACTGATTGATCCTGTAATGGAGGCGCTAAATTTTCCGTGGTATACTCTGCGAAGAGCATTTCACCATTTCTTAACCCCAATTGTTGAGGTGTGCGGGAAGCCCATTCACTCGCTGGTGTGAAGGGACCTCTTGGCTCTTTTGCCACTCTTAGCGACTGTGGGTCAACGGTTCCCGATAAATGCGGCAATTGATCATAAAGGACCTTCAGAATATCACCAAAACTGGAGCTTTCCTCGCAGGGGACACGAAACATTCCATCTTTGCATCTGAACCGAAGAATTAATTGCGTCATTTCGATGATTTACTGGGTTGTTAATAGTTGACAGTACTGAAGCTTAATTTATTGTGGTGATTTTTGATCAACGTCCATCTGTTTTCAGGCTTACCACTTAGAAGTATGATGGTACAGCACATCTTTATATGTTACTTAAAGAGCGGTTTTAGCTCAGATGGGAGAGCGCCAGACTGAAGATCTGGAGGTCCTGTGTTCGATCCACAGAAATCGCATTTTTTTTTAACGCCTTCTTTTATCCTTTGACAAGAAGAAGGAAGGATAGTGATATCATACATAGATTTGTTGCAGCAGGTCAGGACAAACGACCAAATGTTATGCAACAGACACTTTACTTCGGTACTAAAGAGAAGCCAGAAGAGTCCGAAAAACAGCCGCTACGCGTAAAATGTCCTATTTGCTCTCTCAATCTTTCAAATTTTGATCTGTATCAACGAGAATACCATGTTGATCAATGTGCAGATGACTGCGGAGCTGCCGGTGGATCCCGCAGTGATAGAGATAGGGATATCACAAGCCCATCTGATTGCCAAGAGGTCATCATAAAAGGTGAGTCGGAGACGTACCACGAGGTTATTTACATAGATGAATGCAGTAGTGAAGAAAAGGACGGACCTGCAGTTATCAGAGAGAAAACAAAGAGAATCGTCAAGAGAGAGAGAAAGGAGTCCTTCACAGCTGTTAAGAAGCCAAGGAAGATCAGAAAACTTGCGCCTTCCTTCAAAACAATCTCCTTCCAAACCCTGGGCGGCAAAGATCCGTTGGTTATAGCAGTTGATGGTTTCAACTATTCATATGAAGGTGATGCTGTTGAGATGCACTTCCTATCACATTTCCATTCAGACCACTACATAGGGCTGACAAGAAGATGGTTCGTCGACAATCCTAAATGTACTATATACACTTCATGCATCTCTAAAAGGTTGATGATTGAGAAGTTTAGACTCAAGCAGAAGGAAGCAGACGTCATTCGGGTCATTGAAAGCGATGGCAGCGAAACTATCATATGGGAATCAGAAAATGGAGATGAGCTTGTTACTGTTTGCGGGCAAGATGCAAATCATTGCCCGGGAGGTTTAATATTTGTTTACAAGCATCTCATCAGGGCTAACAAAAACGAACAGATGGCTGCTAAGAAAACTGTTTTACACACAGGTGATTTCCGTGTCTCTAGAAAGATGATTCTCAATCTCTCTAAGCTGGGAAATATTGATGAAATTTATCTGGATACCACCTACCTTAATCCCATCTATCTATTCATAGAGCAAAATCTTCTGGTTAAGAATACCGGACTTTATCTTAGTAGAAAGTTCGGAAACGGCTCTAATGGAGGCGATAACAGCACAGGTGGGAAGAATTCAATATTGAACTATTTCGGTTCTGAGAAGAACAAATCATGGGTATTGTTAATTGGGACTTACTCTATTGGCAAGGAGAATCTATTCCTCCGTTTAGCTGACTACTTGAATACCAAGATTCTGGTCTCACTCGAAAAGTTCAAGATGCTCAAAAACTATATTCCACATGAATCTCTGAAGAAGAAGTTTATTATAGTTGATACAACCTCTACTTTCAAGAAGTCACAAAATGGGATATCTTATCCATATGAGGAGTTCACAATTTGGAATATGAAACACGTCCAAGATAGCACTGATGTATCTCTGAGGTGTCTCATACACATATTACCTATTGGGAAGCTCAATGACCGCTCTTTCATCAATAAGTATTACAATAATCGAAAGATTATCAAACTGAAACCTACTGGATGGAGTTTCCGTAAATTCTCCACCAATCATCACACTCCGAAAATTATTGGCCATACAGACAGAATGAGGTTTTTGAATGATATTCTATCCCAAAACGATAAGTTCCAAGACTTCGATAAAAGGATGAACGAAATGCTCAAGTTTAACAATGTGGTGGAACTACCGTACTCGGAACACTCGAATTTCAAGGAGCTAACTCTGTTCTGTGGATATCTGAAATGGGATAAAATTATCCATACAGTGAACAACTCAGCTTCACATGTTGGTAGTGGATGGAGTGGTGGTGATAAAGAGTACCCATCGTGGTTCAATGCTTGGAAAAACCTTGAGGTGAAGTGGGAATACATTCAAGATTACTTTTCAGACGAGCCTGAATGTTAACTACTGTTTATTCTTATAACCACTATGTTTGTTCTTTTATGAAGGAAAAGTTACACTAACTCACAGCAATCAAGGAGTATCATTGTCATACAACACACATTCTACAGGAAGGAGCTTGATAAATCGAACACAGACTTCAGTCGGTAGATTTTATGAAACGCTATACTATTGAGGGTCACTTGGAATACGCCTATCATCACCCATACCTCCATCTTTTCTCTGAATCATCACTTTAGTGGCTTCTTCTACTCCGAACTTCTTTGTCAACTTTCCGAAAAAGAGTCCACATGCGTTACAGAGCGACCTCGATCCATATGGACCTCTTCTCCACTCTGGTGTATCGTTTGAGCCACACTGTTTACACTTCTGTGCACCAGCATCACTTTTTATCGATAAGTCGTCCTGTAGGACACCTCCATCTACCACTGTTAACGTTGGCACAGACGTATCACTGCTGGTGTTGCTACTGCTCATATCTTTTGACCCCACTGTTGCTGCTGTCGCAGATGACGATGCAGTAGGTAATGAAGACTTCATAGTGATACTGGCTTCAGAAGGTTTTCTGGAACGCGGGAGTTTCCTTTTACGAGGAGATATTTGGCCTGGTATAGTTTTGTTGACGAATGGATACAAGTGTTCACTACCATGAATCTCACGTTTCTCTTTAAACTCCCTTCGACTGCCATGCTTTTTTAACTTTTTATTGAGGGCGCTATTCAACTGGTTGATGTTGCCACCCTTTACACTTAAAACTGACTTACTTTGATGGATGCTGTGCTGGTGTCTTCTTTCTTCATTGTCAGGGTTATGATTCTCTACTGATGTATTGCGGAAACTGTCATCTAATGGAGATTTCATCTGGTTTTGCATTGTCGAGCCTCCTCCTCTGCCTTCTCTCTCATTGAGCCAACTAGTGAAAAATTCAGCCGTATCCGTACTGAACTTAACTGCTTCACGGAGTTGAACTTCTGGAATTTTGGCAAGGAACTGTATGAATGAAGGAAACTTCATTCCAGTAGTGGCGCTTATCTGGTCATATTCGAAAAGTAAAGGTAAAAACAGACTATCAGGAGTATCTTTCAGCTGCGCACTCTGGTTGAGTTGGTAGTGAAAGTCATTCTGTACATCTGTCACAATTTGGTACAGTCTGTTGAAGTTTGAAAGCATAACTTCCAATCTTCCTAGCAGCTGTGCATGATCTGAAGGAAGGGAAGGGTACGCTACTCTTCCTGAAATATCATGGTTTCCTTGTTGGCCAGACATTGGCAGTACAGGTTGCGGAGGTACTGCTGGCTGCAAAGCAGGAACACCATCTGATTTAGACGACGACGCAATATCCGCTAAAGTGGATAGGGAGGTTCGAGAATCATAGCTTAAAGCTTTTCGGTGATTAGTGCGGGTGTTGTGCTGTTGGTTAGATGTAACATAATTTCTGTCTGGAGCATAGAATATGGAGGCTTGTTGGCTTGAGGGAGATGTCACCGGGGCAGCCAAAGCGGACGATACAAAGTAGCTATCCGCAACTGCATTCTGCTGCTGTTGAATAATCCTCTGGGCTGTGACGGGGACTGGTGGTGGTGGCAGAAGTGGTTGATGATCTTGTGCTGATAACTGCACACCCTGGCCCTCTTGTCTGGGTGCCTCTCGAGGAGCGTTTGAAGAGAAGTTGGATGTCAGCTCGTTGAATGAGGGAAGCCTGAAACGATAACAACATGTTAGTACTCTCCTGTTTATGATCCGATATGGAACTTAACCCATACTGTCGAGGACCCACTATTTGGTCAAGGTGCCACTGTTGCCCTTTGATCTAAAAGAAACAACTCAAAGCTGAATGGGTACCTGCCAAGGTTACCTCAAATAGACTTACTTTATGTTTGGCTCGTTGTGGTTTCTATGGAAACTCATCATTATTATCCTGTTACTGTTGTTCTTTATGACTCAGGTATTATCTTCGTGTGAGATGAGATTTGTTACAAGTGAATCCTGTAAGGAAGACAGACACAGACAAGATAAGAAGAAAAAGAGAATGAGTAAGAGATTTATTGATGAAGCGCAAATTCTGAGATAGATAGCTCGAGACATGATGCGTGTATATGAGAGAGATTTCGACAGAGACCGCAAAAGAACAAAGAGAGAGATTTTAATCTTGGGGAATGTGCATATAACAATGTAGCTCGAATTATTAAAGAGGGAAAAACGAGTGATCAACTGCTTTCTTCTGCCTCGCTGTTGAAGGGCTAGATTCAGAGTTGCGCACATGGATTATAGATTGCTAGCTCGGTTCCTCCGATTGGCAGTACCTGAGCTGTCACCCTTTTCTTTTCTTGCTTCTTCATCTCGGTGCTCTTTTCTTTTTCTCTCTAGCACATACATGCGTAGGCGTAGAGAATGCATGGGTGATGCTATCTGTGTGAATGTTGCTTAGTGCGCTTGTTGATCAGATCAATTGCGGAGAAGTGATATCTAGCATGTGCTACAGCGCCCCAAACAATAGTGAGTGAACTGTGTCAACCGAGTATGAAGGGATATATATTCATATACAACTGCAGTAATGGATGTCCCGCATTTCCACCAAATAAAGACTTCTAGAGAAAAGAAAGCCCCCATCTCACAGCACACAGCACCGAGATCCTACTCCCAGTATGAGATGCTCACAGATACTTGGCAAACAAACGGAGAAGTATTAATCTGGGCCTCGCTTTGAATCGTTGGTTCATGGAAGAAAAGAAATTCCAAGGATCTTCGAAGAGGCCCATCGCATTGTCATTGCTGTCGTGTTCAGTTCATTTCTCCTTGCTGATGCTATCTATATATGTACATATTCGTTGCTAAGTCCCCATGTACTAGTGTAGCGGTTACCACTGCGCCGAAACTGGATCATCAGTAGACAAACTGGATATCGACCAGGGGTCCTCCTCTTTCGGATTTCCAGTCTATCTACCAAAAACCCGTCATACACAGCTTACCAAACACACAATAAAATGCTCTTATTACAATCAAGAAGAAGAAGTGAATTGAGAAGAAGAAAACTTTGAGTGCTGAAAAATTTCGGTGCTTATAAAGTAGTGCCCGGGTAATACCTACCGCGCAGATTACAATCAGCAAAAGAGTCAAAGTCATTGTATTGTTAGCTAAACAAGGATAGGGCATATCGGCAGAGTAGACAGCGCACCCTTCAGGCATAATCAGGAGGATCAGTACGCGTTGATCATCGAGAGCCTGTTCAAACTCAAGAAGTCTCCAACATGGATCCATCCCTGCTGGGCGACATCCGCAAGGGGATGAAGCTCAAGAAAGCAGTTACAAACGACCGTTCAGCACCCCAACTAGGAGGCGGTGGTAGTGTCGGTCCTGTGTCAGTTGCGGGCGGTGGTGTTGGAAGCTCTGGGACTGCTTCAATGGGACCAATTGCAGCTGCTGCACCAATGGCACCCCAATTAGGCGACATCTTCGCTGGTGGAATACCTAAACTAAAGCACAGAGGTGGTGGCGTACCGCCAGCAGCACCAGCAGCGCCTGCTCCGCCTGCTCCGCCTGCTCCGCCTGTATCAGGTGGTGCCCCTCCTCATATTCCTGCGCAGAGACCTCATAAACAAAACCCCTCAGATTCAGGTTCTAACAATCGGTCGTCCTCGAACCCAGTAACATCTGCGCCTCCACCACCTCCCGTACTTCCTCACTCGGGTGTTCCACCATTGCCCTCAGGAACAGCACCGTCAATTCCCTCTACTAGACCGAATAGAAACAATATGAACTCCTCAACTGAGATCCCAGTACCTCCACCGCCACCACCACCACCAGCTCTGCCACCTAGTCTTCCAGGAGTACCTTCCATCTCATCACTCTCTACTCAGATCCCTCCGCCGCCGCCAATGCCATCTTCAACATCACCACCTATTCCATCTTCAAGTGCACCAAATCCTCCTCCTCTCCCTCGCTCAAGTGCACCCGCGCCTCCTCCCCTTCCAAGCTCCAGTGTGCCGGCACCTCCTCCTCTTCCTAGCTCGAGTGCGCCAGCACCTCCTCCTCTTCCTATCTCAAGCGCACCAGCACCTCCTCCCCTTCCCCCATCATCAAGCACACCAGCACCTCCTCCTCTTCCCCCATCATTGAGTTCTCCACCTCCATCTCATCTCCCTAGCTCAAGTGTGCCTGCTCCTCCGCCTTTCCCTTCAGTAGCTGTTTCTCCTCCTGTGCCACCTTCAGCGAATAAGCCTGATAACAACACAGCAGCACCTGGTGGTGCATTTGCCTTCCTAGCCGAAATCCAGAAGAAGAGAGATGACTCTCACGTTATTGACTCTGTACCCTCGAACTTCTCTGCTTCGAACAAAGTATCAGCAGATACTACTTTACCCAAAGCTTCACAACTTCCTTCTAAAGGTACTGATGTTAGGCCAGACACAAATATGTCATTAGCCGATGCTATCGCCAGTAGGATTGGACAGAAAAAATCACCACCATCTGCAATAGCTGCTCCGGTTCCATTTGTCTCTTCAGTTCCAACTTCAACAGTACCTCCCCCTCCTCCACCCCCACCATCTGGACATATTCAAAAGGCAGCTGCACCTCCTACACCTCCTATCGTACCTCCAACAAATGGAATGGCTTTTTTAAGTGATATTCAAAAAAGACGTGATGATAATCATGTAATTGATGGTTCCGCGGCGTCTACAAGCATCCCAGAACAAACCACTTCATCAGCAGTTCCATCTCTTCCACCAACGTCCTCAGCACCCCCTCCATTACCACAATCCTCACTTCCTCCTCCTCCACCACCACCGATGTTCCCACCTTCATCTCTGTCTCCACCTCCACCTCCACCCCCTCCTGTTGAAGCTCCAGGGGCTATATTGGTGTCCGAAGTGTCTAAAAAGGCCCCTCCCCCTCCGCCTACGGAGGGAGAATCCTCCGTACAGGCACCTATGGCTCATTCAAGTTCAAGTTTCAAGCATCGGTTGTTTGGTGGGGATACACACACAACATCTAGCTCACAATATTTACCAGGTCATAAACAAGACATGCAAAGTTCTACATTCACCAACTCTGTGAAACGCCGTGGTGAAGAGAAGATCGTCATTGACGATAGTCGTTTTAAGTTTGCCAATAAAACACAGTTGCCAAAACCAAGAGTTTTCAAAGGTGATGAAAAGCTATATCCTTCTGGAAGAGGGAGCAGTATTCCAGTAAACTTCGCACTTTTCCAATAACATGATGCACTAGACTGACCAGCTAATACCAAGCTGGCTGAATGTTTGTTTGATAAAGGTCATATGTTTCAGTTCTTTATTATTTAACTCTGTACATGAGGTTATTAATGTATATACAGGTCTCTAGTCACATCTTCCATCATCCCAGCCATCCTTCCATCTCTGTTTCCATAGATTACAATCAAACGCAGGTTTACCTAGTTTCGAGTTGACTTTGTTGTGGGCCTCGCACAACCACTTACCAAACTCTTCTTGTGTCTTCACACGGGGTTTCGTATCTTCTATTGCTATGTACTCCTGAAAATCCTTAGCACAGAACCAACAAGGATACAGCCTGGAGAAAAGACCTATGAACGTTTTCATATCGGTTTGCTGTTCGGTAGTGGCATGTTCAGGATATGAGGCTGCCAATGAGTGTAAGAAGGTCCACGACGAACGCCCCAGCTCGGTCACGTCAGGAGGGCAATCCTTAGCGTATCCAATAGTAGTATTTTCACGATTGGTACCCGCAATGGTGGCTCCTACTAGGGCACCAGCCGTGGTTGCGCTAGCTGGAGCTGAAGAAGAGCTTTTGGCACCGCCACTCTTACTTGTCTTGGAGGAGAAGTTGGCCATCTTGAAGTCTAGTAAAGTATTGCAAGACCGACACCTAAAGATACCGTTGGGGTCCAACGCAGATGTTAGTGACTAGATTACTAAACAATCAAGGGCAAAGGTTGTTGCCCCTCTTGAAAATACTCACGGCTTGCCGTTTTCATCGTAGATAATCTTCCTGCCCGATGGCCCAACTAACGGCCTGGCATCGCCAGTAGTTTCCTTAGTCATTGAAGCAGCGCCGAGGTTCTATACACAAGAAGGCAATTGCTTGGGAAATGTGCCAAAATGATTTCAGATTTTTGTTTTTGGTAATATGAAAATTTCGCCCTCCATCCATCTATCTCCAACGCAGCCTCCTCCGTCGCTCAAAAAGCCCTGTCTGTTACTGAACATCGAGCTAGCCACAGTTATACGGGGATCATAGACCTAATGACACTGCTTTCCATCATCAAGAAAGACAAATACAAGAAAAACCAGATCAAAATACTGATTCTCGGTCTCGATAGCAGTGGCAAGACATCGATACTAAACAGCATGATTAAAGCCGATCAGGATGCAGTTATACCGACGATTGGGTTCAACATCATAAACCACCAGCACCAGGGGAAGAACCTCAACTTCTGGGATATTGGCGGTCAGCTGAATCTGAGGAATTTCTGGTTCAACTACTTCAATGACAAGTTCAACGCGGTTTTGTGGGTAATTGACCTGAGCAACTTTGCAGCTAGATATCAAGAGAACCTCGATGAGTTCAACAAGATCAAGAAATACCTCATCAATGTGAAACTCGTGATTGTCCTCAACAAGTTGGATCTCTTCAACGGCGCGGGGGACAGCATTGACCAGGCGAAAGCACAGATAACCACAGACTTAGATCTTAAAGGGCTGGAGACCCTGGGGATAGAGGTGGTGCTAACTGCTACATCGATATACGAAGACAACGCATCGCTGCTGGACACACTCGCAGACGTATAGCCACTGAACCCGCGGAGTGCAAATGCTCTACGCTAAACCCGAGACTAAGAAGAAGAAGGCCTTAGAGTCCCTCCGGGCTCGGGAATCACTCAGAGATGAGATAAAATAATAAAATAAAATAACACAAAACGAGACTTTCTGTGCATCCACTTTACCAAACATTTCAGTCTAGTCTGAAGTCGATGAGGGTCTAGTCTAGTCTGGTCTGGTCTGGTCTAGTCTGGTCTAGTCTGGTCTAGTCTCGCTTATGTTGATCCGGACTTTCCGGGAGAATAATAAAAATAGTCTTGGCCTTCACCTTGGGTCTTCGGTCTTGTTTTCCTGTTTCCCCTCCTTTTGTTCCGCCCCATCACTTGCCTGCTGCAGCCACAATCCGTTGACATGTGTGCTTCAACCCATGGCTTGGTTTCGAGTGCAGGCAGATAACAGGCCGATCCGGTTGCCAACAGGAGGTAGGCAGCACCAGCCAAGCTCCTCTTTCCCCTCCAGTGAGTGGGTGCGCGTGAGTGCGCGAAGGGGAAGGGCCGGGTATTGTAGGATGCTACTGCCTGGAAGAATTGCATTCCCGAAATTCAACGACGCCCGCAAGCCAAGCGCAACCATTACTACATACTGTCCCGGTAATGCACATAGTGAAAAGTAATCAGAACAGAGCACTCGGTACCCTACCCAACACACCGACCGCATCAACATATATATACCCCATATCGCCCAATTGAAAAATTGAAAAATAGATATTCTCAGACCAGAAGACAAAAAGGGATAAAGTAATCAAGAGTGCAAACAAAGTAGTCTTGCGTCTGGCTCTTCTATCTTTCAATACTCCTAGTACTCGCTCATTGTTGTAAAGTCTTGTTCTTGTTTCACTCACTACCCCATGTCGAACGTCGCAGTTTTGGGTGCCTCTGGTGGTATTGGCCAGCCATTGTCCTTGTTAGTGAAATTGTCACCAAACCTAAATATCAAGCAATTGAACCTGTATGATCTGAGACTCTCCAAGGGTGTGTCTCAGGACCTATCTCACATCAACACAGACATCGTTGTCAATGGATATGAACCTTCTTCGAACAGTGAAGAGGAGAAGCAGAAGGCACTCAAGCAAACATTGACTAACGCCGACATTGTTATCATCCCAGCAGGTATTCCAAGAAAACCTGGTATGACTAGAGATGATCTATTCAAAATCAATGCCTCTATTATCGAGGAGCTGGCCACTGGTATCGCTAACTACTCTCCAACTGCTACGGTTTTGGTGATTTCTAACCCTGTCAACTCTACTGTCCCAATCATCAAGGAAGTTCTGTCCAAGTTTGGTGTTTTCAACCCAAATAAACTGTTTGGAATCACCACATTAGACATCGTTCGTGCCAAAACATTCATCTCCACGTTGACAAACTCAAAGGAGTTCAACAACGATAACATCCATGTTATTGGTGGCCATTCCGGAGAGACCATCGTTCCAATATATTCCAATTTACCAGGATACTCCAGACTATCACCGGCTGCTCTGAAAAAGCTCACCCACAGAGTCCAATTTGGAGGAGATGAGGTTGTCAAGGCAAAGAACGGTGCTGGGTCCGCCACTTTGTCAATGGCATACTCCGGTTTCAAGTTTGCGGAATTTGTTTTGAACTCCTTTGAGGGAAAGAATCCATATGGCTTGACATTAGACTCCTTTGTGAACTTGGACGACTCTGTCCAAGGTGCCAAAGAGGTTAAGGAGTTCATTGCAAGTAAATTTGGCAGAGATTTGGTCGTTGACTTCATCTCTTTGCCGGTGAGAATAATCGATGGCAAGGTTTCAATTGCTTATGAGATCTTGTACAAGCTCAATGAGTACGAGCTTGGTCTTTTGAAAATCGCTCTACAACAGCTGAAGCTGAACATCACTAAGGGTGTGAACTTTGTTCAATTCAAGAACCAGAGTAAGCTGTAAGGCGATGGTGCTATGAACAGGAGACATGCTGAATAAACGTCTTGGCTTTTCTATCCATTGTAGCTGCCTTTGTGTCAGTCAACGAGCTCAACTGACAGAAAGCCAGAGGCGAACACTGCTGACTGCAGCTTCAGAGCATTTCAGTACAAAAATGGGTTACTCTGCGGGAGGATTCATTCGCGCAGGAGTCACTGCCAACCAGTATTCCTGTGGTTGTGTCCGGTATGTTGACACAAACAGGACGAAACGAGATTTTACGAGCTACTCTGTTCTAGCCTTTTTGTCTCAGGGCCATGATCTCAGGGCCTCCAGATAGAATTACAATACGACACTACGTTGTGAGGGTGTGCGGAGTTGTCTCTTTAATCCCTCCGGACATGTACATGCACTCTACATACCGCCCCTGCATCTGTAAAGTTAAATCCAAACCCTTGCGTCGTATGCGTGGTCCGCACTGACTGGACTGGGCTCGGACTGGACTCGGACTGGACTGGACTGGACTGGGATTTCCAACTCACCTCGTGGAAGTTAGACTTACATATTTTTTATCTGTTCTGTTTTTCTTTTTTTTTCAAGTAATTTTTTTCTTTGGACTGGACTAGTACGTCCTCTCTACCTTCCTCCTAAGTTTTTTCTCCCTCCTCCCCTTTCAAAATAAACAACAATAACATAACCAAAAAACAACCTGATAGAAAGAAAGTGAAGTTTAATTTGTACTAATAAAAAGGGAAGAACCAAAATAAAAGTAATCCTGAGATAATCGCACCGGCATGACTACTCCTTCACAGACAACGGCACTTAAGGTGCTAACTGTGAATGATGAGGAAGTTGAGATTGAGATTGAGAATCTAGAGGATGTTGGACATGGATCATTCGGGACGGTCTCTAAATCGCATCTTGTGAAACCTGACTATAAACAGATTGCTATAAAGAAAGTGCTCCAAGACAAGAGGTTCAAGAATAGGGAGCTACAGATAATGAAGAGCCTGAGCAGCGCCCACACTACGAAACTTTTCTATTACTACTACGAAACGGGCAGCAGCAACTCGTCAAACAATCTGTATTTGAACTTGATCATGGAGTTCTTGCCTACGACGTTGTACAAGAGGAATCAGTTTTATACGATGAAGACCAGCGATATGCCACTTCCTGAAATAAAGTCGTACATAAGACAAATCCTACAGGGACTCGACTACCTCCATAAACAGGACATTTGTCACCGTGACATAAAACCGCAGAATATCCTCGTTGACCATAACAACTCAATTGCTAAGATTTGTGACTTTGGATCGGCCAAGATGCTTTCCCCTCTGGAGCAGAATGTCTCATACATTTGCTCAAGATACTATAGAGCTCCAGAGTTGATTTTCGGTGCTACAAATTACACCACAAAGATCGATATCTGGTCGCTGGGATGTGTCTTTGCGGAGCTGTTGATCGGACAACCTCTCTTTCCTGGTGAAAGTGGAATTGACCAGCTTGTCGAAATTATCAAGATCCTGGGCACCCCAACAACGCAAGACATTCTGTCAATGAACTCAAATTATGTGGATCATAAATTCCCTGTGATAAAAAAGATTCCATTGATCAAGATATTCAAGAAACTCGACACTACAGAAGGCCACCAGATCCTCAATTTCCTGGAAGGTTTCTTATTGTTCAACCCCAATGTGAGATTAAGTGCAGAACAAGCTCTACAAGATATCTGGATGCAGGAATAGTATGCGTGCGATGTGGTGGTGACTTTGCCCAGCTGAATGTAATGTGGTAAGGTAACTCACAACCCACAAGCGCCAATAATCATCGTCATCGCCATCGCCATCGCCATCGACTCATTGTCCCTGGCATTGTCATTGTCATCGTCATCATCTTTTTCATAGGAATACTAATAATTGAAACCGAGCCTTCCTGTTCTGCTGTACTGTATATCGTGGACTACAACCATTCATTCTTGAACCGCACCCCTGTAGATGCTTAGATCGCTTCATGTTGCTGTCCTACGCCCTTCTGTTTGGAGAAATTTTCGCGGGTTGTGTGAGAGCTGTTAGGCGCACGCCGCCACTAAGGCGCCCTGTGGGGTCTAGTCTCATGTGGCTCCGCTCACTGGACTAGTCCAGCCAGGAGGAGGGGCTAAAGTGCGTCCGGACTAGTCTCACATGTCGCATGTCCTGTCGCGGCATCGGCTGTGCACAAATCAATATAGAAACACAAAATGCCACCAAGACTAAACTGAAGTCCTAGTTGCCGTCCCGCCGTCCACCGCATAAAAAAAGAAAAAGCGAAAGAAGGAAATACAGAAAAAAGTTTCAACAAAAGTGACAACGAATTTTGTGAGTAAGTGTGTGCGTGTGCGTGTGTGTGTGATTGATTGCTCTTTCATATCGCTCAGACGAAGGAAAAAACCGGAGACGAAGGAGAGGAAAACATTGAGCTGGATTAGATACAATGAGTGACTCAGCTGCTTCGTCGTGCAGTGCGTTTGTTCACAGAAACAAACTGGCCATCATAGGTGCCGTTGGAGCTGTTTCTGTGGGCCTTTTAGCGTCTTACTACTACTTGCAGAGTGCGCAGGCCGGAAGTTCAGGCGGTAGCAAGGACTCCAGCAGCACAGCAGGTAAGGACCAGCCAGCGGGCGAGACCAAGAAGAACAAGAGAAAGAAGAAGTCAGGCAAGAACCACAACAGTGGTGCGTCGTCAGCTGGTGCCGCTGCGCCTTCAGCTGCGAAGACCGTTCAGTACCCAGTGGACTCCGAGGGGCTGCCACAATTGACCGAGGACTTCATCGCCTCACTGAGTGCTGAGAAGAAAGACGCCATCTCTGTCGATTTGAAGGTGGACGGTAATGAGCAATTCGGGAAGAAGAACTTTACCCAGGCTATTGCTTTCTACACTGCCGCGCTTGAGTTGAAGCAGGACCCAATCTACTACTCGAATAGATCTGCTTGTTACGTTGGTTTGGAAGATTTCGAAAAAGTCGTCGAAGACACCACCTCTGCTCTAAAGTTGGACCCAACTTACACCAAGTGTCTCTTGAGAAGAGCCAACGCGTACGAGCATTTGGAGAGATACGAAGAGTCTATGTTTGATCTAACGGCCATCACTGTGTTTGGAGGCTTCAACAACCAATCCATTGAAAGTGTGTTGGACCGTGTGCTCAAGAAGCATTCTTTGAAAATTGTCCAATCCCAACTTGAGGCTCAACAAGAGAAGAATGAAACTGGAAATAATGATAATCTTCCATCGCCTTCCTCAATTGCTGCTTTCTTTGGTGCTTTTGACAAGGAATCTCCTTCTGATTTTGGTATTGATGAAAACCCAGAAGAAGACTCTGGCGACTACTATTTGAAATCTGCGTTGGATGAACTGGTCAAGTCGGAGGCTTCCTCTTTTGCTAAAGCTGATGCTGCTTTTGGAAAGGCTGTTGATGCTTATAAAAAAGATGTCAACGATGCCACTGGAGAAAACGAATCCTTGAATAAGAAGCTATCCGCTGCTTTGGAGTACTCTGGTATCTTCAACTTTTTGAAACTAGACCCTTTGAATGCTCTAAACTTGATCCAACTGTCGATTGATATCTTCCCAAGATCAAGAGCTTACATCTTCCAAGGTTTGATTCTTGCAGACAAACAAGAAATTGAGAAGGCACATGAACTGTTTGACAAGGCAATTGATTTGAGTCCAACCTCTGCAGAAATCTTCTACCACAAGGCACAACTGTACTACCTAAGAGGAGAGCTTAATGAGGCGAAGATTAATTTCGAAAAGGCTAAAGAGTTGAACCCAACCAATATCTATGCTTACATCCAATTGGCATGTATTGACTACAGAGAAGGTAAGTTGAAGGAGGCTGAACAAGCATTCAAAGACGCCAAGAAATCATTCCCTACTTCGCCAGAAATTCCAAACTACTATGGTGAGATTCTTGGTGACAAGGGTGATATCAAAGAGGCCTTGAAACAGTTTGACGTGTCATTCAAGTTACAGGAGGCATTGTTGCCAACTATTTCCATTGGTGTCATGCCACTGGTCAACAAGGCTACGGTTTTAGCGAGAGACCCAACCCCAGAAAACATCCAGCTTGCAATTGAAACTTTGGAGAACGCCATTGCTGTTGATGCAAGATCTGAATTAGCCCACATCACCTTAGCTCAGTTGAGACTACAAGAAAACAAAATTGAAGAAGCTATCAAGTTGTTTGAGACTGGTTCTTTGCTATCCAGATCCTTGGATGAGAAACTTCAAGCTACTTCATTTGCTGAAGCATCAAAAGTTCAACTTAAGGTTAAGAATGATCCTGTCTTGAGTGCCAAGATCAATGATCTCATTGCTCAATATGGCGCACAAGGTCTTGCTTAAACGTCTCACAAGATATAAGGTTGTTGTGTTGTTGCCTACTTTTCGTTTGTGTGTATATATATCAGAGAGAAAGTGTGTTTATAAATCTATAGCTTTCCTTTATAACTTAAACTCCACTTCTTCCTTCCCTGTAACTCTACAAGTTTAAATCAACAGAAAGCATGTAGTATGTCTATTATAAAAAAAGGAAAGGAATGATAGTCAATGGAGGTAAGGAAATATTGAAAGAGTGTAAAAGTGATGATCGTGATGATGTCCATGATGATGTCGCATCAACACTAACAACACAAATAGTTGGGATCAGGAGGCAGGCTGGTTAAATAGAAGAAATGAAAAAACACAAAGCGATAAGCAAGGCCACAACATTAATAGATGAGGTGATCCAAGTATGCTCAGTAGTCAAAACGGTCCAGATATCTCGTTAAATGTGACAATCAACATCCAAAAGAGTAGAGAAATAAAAGAAAACGAGCCTGTAAATATAAAATGTATGACAACAAACATCATTCTGAGCAAAAGGTTTGAAACAAGATTCAACCATACCTAAACTAAAAGGGAGGTAAAAGATGTGAAAGAGATTATAAGCGGTAGCACCAGCAGCACAATGAACGGAAAAAACGTAGTGGTGATATGCAATCAATAAACCAACTGTTGATAATGGGAATAATGATCAAAGGTAAAAAGAAAAATGAGTGTTAAAGTTTGGAACCTCGGGGAGGCTCAAATGTCAAAGAGATTAGATCAATAGGGCACCTGCAATAGCAGCAACACCACCAAGCAAGCCCCCTATATGTAGAGCAGCTCCTGCATTTTCAGTGTTATCTTGAATAACAGGGGATGTGGTATTTCCTCCAGTGCCACCAGCAGCTCCGCCTCTATCATCTTCACCGTCATTCTCGTTCTCATCACTGTAGCCTGTACTATCCGAATCGTCCATTGTCCAAGAAGAGCTGATGACTTGTGTGATTGTGCTGACTGCTGTGCCAACAACCCCGCCAGCTCCACCTTCAGATCCATCCTCAGCAGCATCAGTGGCTGTCACTGGGCTGTCGTTGTTGTCACCAGCGGCACCTCCGCCGCCACCGCCTTCACTCACAGCGGCTTCAGCATTCTCATCCACAGTTGCAGCCACCACACCGCCATGAGCTTGTCCGAATACGATACTTGAAAGACTCAAAATAGAGATCGCACTTATAAACTTCATAACTTCGTCTTTTGTCTAGGTTTACTTTGTTGGTAGATTTTTTACGTCTCTGGCACACTCTATTGACTAGTGATCTATATCTCTTGGAACCTCTTCCTGTTAACACGAGTTATCCGTGAAGTGGAAGCGAGCAAAGTTGAAATCAAGATAAAGTGCCCCTTTTATCATCACTAGTCCATTTACCACAACTTCAACTTGCTTTTGTGGCCATCCCACATTCCACAAACGCCATCATCAACCAGTCTGCCGCTATAACACACAATTGTACTGTCTTTGCAATCAGAGCTCTACGGGTGTGAGTTGCGAGGTTTCGCTTACTTCCCATCCTGCTCTGGGAGGTAGAGCATCACCTACCACTACCACCACAAACTTCTTTACACTCGATTGTGTCAAAAGAGGTGTGCAAGGTCGTAGTCCCGAATAACCGAGTCTCTAGTCTTGGACCTCAACAGGATGAGTCTCATAAAATTGAGTTTGGGGACTAGTCTCCTGATTTACAGTGCACATTTGTCCCGCAGCAGCGGTCTGAGACTATTTGCGGAAGACATAGACTAGTCCTCACAGTAGTCTGTCGGTCTAGCGACTTGTGGACAAAAAAAATAAGAAAACATCCGAATATGGAGATTTCCGTTTCGGGTATATTACCAGCCTCCGAAAGAGACACATCCGTATATAGTTATGTACCTCATCCATGTGTGTGTGCTGTGCTTGAGGAAATCTCTGTACAGAACTTGGACCGTCACCCGAGATGGCTGGCAATATTCAACCCCTGTCTCCAACAAGACATTCCATATATAATGAGATTTTCGTTCGTTCAATGGTTGCTCCACTTGGAAACCAGGTGTTGATGGAACTTCTCTGATAGTTCAGTAGAATGAGCCCTTACTACAACCCGCCGACCTTATTTCGCAAGAAAGCTGTTAAACGTACTGTATCCAACCCCGAAACCACATCAGGCGAGAACACCCTCGAGCGTATCGACACCGGTGCAGAAACTAGAAGGAGGTTCACAACGGAAAGCTGGATGTACAACTACGAGCAGAACAGAAGTCCCATCATTGACAAGACTACGAACCACAACAAGATGAAGATAGCGTCGAATTACTGGAAAGTCCCGGATGAAGATCTGTATCTCACGTCTGTTGACGTAAATAGAGGAAACCAGGAACAGCTAGCCATTAGTTCTGGAATGAAACAGAACAACCTATTTATCTACAACCTTAACCACGACGATATGGTGCTTTCCCACCAGCAGACCATCACCCTCTCATTCATAGAGAAAGTGAAATGGTGTACCTATGACACAGAGGAAAGCTCCCTTCTCACAGGACACAAGAACGGCTCGGTTCATTTGGTATCCATTCCAAACCAGTTTGATTCTGACAATGGTTGTGCCAGAATTCTCAAAAGATTTAACCACAAGAAGCACTTCAACAAGATAAGAAATCTGTCTATAAAGCAGATAAACAACTCCCCGTGGACATCAAACAACAGAAGCAGTTCAAATATCCTAACCCTTTGTAACGACAATATCTTTCTTTGGGACTTACAGAACAGGTCAGATGTTCCAATTTTGAAGAACCAAAACCTGGGCATCTTAAACTTAGACACATCTCATCAGCATGGAATAGTAGCACTGTGTGGTGAGTTTGGTATTGCTTTGAATGACCTTCGAGTGAACACCTATAACACGGCCACAGCATCTATATTTCAGCCAGATAGTGGAGCTGGTTCGATCTTAGCAGCAAATAACATCAAATGGGCGCCTTATGACGCTAATGTCATTGCAGCATCTCATCTTGACGGTACTGTCAGATTATGGGATATCAGAGCACAAGGATACTTTGGGAAATTGTCTGGTCATAATGATCTCATCACTTCATTGGAGTGGTCCGAGGAGTCCTCTTCAGACCTGTATTCTGGCTCCAAAGATGGAAATATTATTCACTGGGACTTGAACTTCAATGAAGACTTATCGAACTGCTGTTTGAACACGGGACTGGACTCCGTCGCATATCACAAGAGGACATTCCTGAGCAAAGAGTCCGATATCTACAATGTTGTCCATAAAAGACAATGCGGCACTCTCATACCTGCTTCGAATGACTACATTGTGGATCTTACCAGTACTAGTGAGAACATCCTATCCATTGACGCGTCCTCATTTCTTGGTGTTCATGCCAAACGTGGTGTTGATTCTTTCAGAGTTGCAGAGGGAACATCAGAAGCGATCATGGATGAAATTATGGAGGAACTACCTATCATGTCATCATCGACCAAACTTGAGGAAGGGGAGGATCAATTTGATTTCGTTACGCCAGAATCACCAACAGGAAATTACACGCATATCAAGCAGAAGTCCATCACAAACTTCAACAACCAGAGTGACAATAGTTTGAACACACTAATCGACATATCTCCTCCGTCAATAGACTTCATAGAGAGTGGTAAGAGAAGATCCAGTGCTTCAACTCTCAATGATGAAGAAAACGATGACGATATCACGTATAGAAAAGTACTGCCCTTGAAACAGCAAGAATATGGAAACCTGATGATGCACCAACAACAACAGCAGCAGCTAGGAAGTTAATTTACATAATCAAAGGTTTTATTACCATGGCACTTGATGAAACACTACACTAAATGTAGATCGTAAGTTGAACTATACATAATCTCTCTACTCAAATGAGCAAAGATATGATTATGAATAACCATGTGTTTGAGATGAGGTTTGGGGAGCTATTCTCACTTGAGGTAGAGGCTGCCCGTTCAATTGTTGTGCTTGTTTCTTGAACAGAGCTCAAGGTGTTGGACGTCTCCATAGCAGATGAAGTAAGGCTTGTTGATGAGGATGAAGAGGATTTTCTGTTAGCAGTATTGGAAAAAGATTTAGCAGTCGTATCTGATGAGCTTTTGTTTGTTACCACTGTTGACAACGACGAGAATCTCACCAGGGAATCAACTTCGCTTGAAGTTGTGGAGCTTGAGGTGCTTGTTGGAGTTGTGGAACTAGTTGTGGAGCTTGTGCTAGTTGACGTGGGCTTTACTCCAATAGATCTTAGTTCTGCTTGGTTTCTGCTTTTCGATCCATCTTGGTTTACAGCACCAGGAATATCACTGACAATCTCTTCAACCTTCCCATGTCCATCATAGGCTGCAGGTGCAATGGCCACTTCATATCTATCCAAGTCGTAAACAATATATATGGATCTTAGGAAATTATCACCAAGGACAAGTCCATTGTCTTTTCCTGACGAAAGGATAGTCAGAATACAATACTTTGAGTTCCCATCGGGCTTAATGAAGTCCACAAACGGTACACTGATAGTAATTCCTTGGAATGCAAAGTCAATCACAGTATCCTCGAAGAAATCTTCACTTGAAGGGCATGTCATGTAATACAGACCTTGATAAGAAGAATAGGTCATTGAAAAGAATTCTGCGACCTTATCGAGTAATGGCTGGGGGAAATAGGAATATGTCGTCCCTGAATCCAGATTGGCATAGAAATTCCCCCCTGACAGTATCTCACTAGTCTTTCCATTGGAAGATCTGTTCTTCACTGTTATCTCATTCACAGCTACTTCAAATTTGATTGGCTTATCCACCATGTAACTGTATGAGTTAACCAATGGCAGAATCTTCAACTCGTCTTTATACTTACCGTGATCAATACCACCAAATAGAACTGATCCAGTCAATGCATCTTTGGTATCAAGGAATAGTGAGTACACATTTCTGTGAATAATTCCATCTTGAACGAGCTTGGCAGGAAAATTTGCATAGTTGTACGAATCATAATACTGGCCAACAAGAGCTCCAACTGCAGTGGACTGCAGGCCTTGGAGGCCTATTCCAAGTACCCCCATTTCCGAATCACTTTCATTGGCCACGGCAAAACTCATGTCTTTTATTTCTACACCGTGCATCGAAACAGTGTCAGTTCCCCAGTTTCCTCGTGCAAATGTTTGATCGGCGTATTTAATGTAAAATGGTGTGGAGTTTGAATGAAACGTTGTGGATCCACTAGGATCAAAAGTGCCGAATTGTGAACAGTCAATCATGCTCTTTTCGTTGGTATCTGTATTCTTAATGTGGATATCATTGTGACCTCCAGTATTTGGATTATTTACTGGCGGTTTACTTGCTTCTAAAAGGGCATTAAACCCATCGATGTCATCCAAGACCCTGAACTTCTGGTGAGGTGTTCCCGTCCCCGGCTCACAATACGTATTAGACGAGCTCGATACCCAAAAGTCTGACGACCCTGTGTCCAGGAGAACAATCACCTCGTCGCCATTAGAGCCAATCTTCATCGGGACTGAGTACCATGTCCCCTCACTCTTCAAGGCAACATCCAACGTACCTTTACCGCCATCCTCCGATCGCTTGTCTAGCATAAGAGGGCCGAAACTATCGAGAACTGGCGGCGGAGCGTGAGGTGAAGTTGCAAATGGAAGTCTGAGTATCTTCGCTTCTTTGCCATCTTCGGCCACGCTATCACTATCTATCACTGGCCTTCCGTGTCCTGCGGTGAAAGCCACAAGTAGCAGTAAGAGGTGGGGCAAAACCATTTCAGATGCTTGAGATTCGCTATACTAGGGGCAAATGTAAAGATAAAAGGAATGAACAAGAACCAAAATATTCTCCCTCCCTCCCCTACAAGCTATTGGGCAGCGAGAAAATCTTCCGATGCCCATCCCCATCCTACTGTACATATTATTTACACCATCTCCAAGCTTTGAACTGTCTCGGGAACCAGCCTCTTTTGGTGGTGCATAAATAATATCTGAAGTCTCCACTAGGTGAAAAGGGAACCAACCCACAAGAGATAGACTGTAAGACTCATGCAGGAATATGTACGCTTTACATCAGCAACCGATTAGACTTGGGACATAAAGGGTCCGCCCTTTGAGTGCGCAACAAAGGCACAGAGAAGAGAAGAGACACAGGAACTTTCCAGTGTAGTGTCAGGATGCATCAATGGAGATGCAACTGTGAACTAGAAATGTTTTGAGGATAAGTTGTGTGGTGGGATACAGTCAAGTACAATATAATATAATTAAGAGAAAAAAATAATACAGTCACACCATCTCGGAATGGTACGACATCCCTCATATTGGGAAGAAATGGAAATGGGGATGATTAAAGCAACATTATCAAGCCAAAGAATAGACTAGCGACACCAAAGGTGTGCACAGTTGCACCACCAGCGGTTGAGGATCTGGTAGAACTAGCCGATCTGGAGGACGCAGAGAGGGCAGAGCGGGAAGTTGAGGATGTTCTGTTGTAATTGTATGAACCACTGGCTGTAGTTGCTGCAGTTTCTTGGTACTCGGAGTAGAGACTCTCAACATTCAAGGTGCTCTCATAGTCTTCCACGCTCACAGCACCTGGGATATCACTGACAACGACTTCAACATCCTCACTGGTAGTGTACTTAGCCTGGGCCAAACCGATCTGCAGGTTATCCAAGTCGTAGACAACGTAGGCTGCTCTCAAGAAATTACCACCAAGAATAATGTCACCGTCACTTTCTAAGAATGTTAGGATGCAGTAGTCACTTCTCGAATCACGGATGAGGAAATCAGAAAGTGGCACTGTGATATTAGCTCCTTGGAAGTTGAAGGAGAAAGACGCACTGTCGAGTGTTGACTGAGATGGACAAGTTCTATAGAATACTCCTTCGGAATAGGAGTAAGTCATTCCCAAAGAACGACCAATAGCAGAGAGCACACTGTATGGCGCGTAGGAGTAGGTTGTTCCAGAGTCTAGATTGGCGTAATATGGGGTTCTGAACAGTCCTGTTGATTCATCGTTTGCAGAAATGACGATATCTGTAAGAGTAATCTCGAACCTTATTGGGGCTGGTAAAGTACCATAGTAAGTATTGATTAGCGGAACCAACTCCAGCGGTCCCTCATATTTGGCATGGTCAATACCACCAAAAAGAATCGAGCCTGCATCAGCATCTTCAGTGTCCAGATACAGGGAATATACTCTTCTATTGATCAAACCGTCTTCCACAAGCTTTGTTGGAAAGTTTGCATAAGTGTATGGCTCGTGGTAGTCTTCTGTCAGCACCCCAACATTGGTGGATTCCAAACCTTCCAAACCAATACCAAGAACACCCATAATGGAATCACTCTGGTTGGCAACGGCAAAATTCAGATCCTTGATCTCCAAGTTGTGCATAATCACATTGTCTTGTCCCCAGGTGCCCAAAGCATAAGTGTCATCAGCGTACGAGATGAAAAATGGAGTGGAGTTTGAGCGGAAAGTGTCCGATCTCTGACTATCGAACGTACCGTATTCTTCACAATCAAGGGTGGCAGAGGCAGCAGGTACTTCAGGCACAATGGCTTTTCCTTGCTCGGCAGAGAGTGATGGAGTGTGCAGATTCTGTACTTGATTCAACTTCTCCCTGTCGTCTATAACTCTGTACTTATTGTGGAGCTGTGGAACATGGAAAACGTTTTTCTTTGAGACCCTTTCTCTTCTAGCAGCACGAGATGACGATGACGATGAGGAGGATCGGGATCTTGAACAGTACGCATTGTTGGACCCAGAGATCCACAAATCTGAGGACCCTGTGTCCACGAGAACTAGTACTTCGTCCTCTTGAGAGCCGAACTTCATTGGAACTGAGTACCAGAACTCCTCGTTGGATAGCTCTGCCAACAATGTTCCCTCGACATCTCTTTTGTTGAAGTTGATATCTCTGACAGCCACCCCTGAATCTGAATCACGCTTGACCAAACGGGAATGCTCTTCTGGCGTTTTGAATTTCAGATTCACGAGGCCCAAGTTCTTTGCTGCAACTGCTACAGTGAGGAGAGGCAAGAACAGCATGGCTAAATCTTATCAATTTATTTTATGTGTTGAAGTTGGATATATTTTTGGTGCTGAGGGTGCTGGTTGGACACGCCAATCTCTCTTGCTATATATACCTCTGGGAAGCTAGAACCCAAGAAATCACCACAAGGGGAAGCAAAATCAAAGTTGGTATCTGAAAGCGAATCACCTCTGGCTAGTGTACCCGCCTGTGTAGAAACGTGCTTGAGTCTTGGCTTTTTTACCTCTTCGAGGCAAACTCCCCATTTCCTCTCCCCTGAAACCTCTAGATATGCACAGACCCTGACCCCCTGGACCCCTGGACCCCTGGACCCCATATGGGGGCGAAGCAAAGGAAAATTGCTCAGGTATACTTAGGTGCACCCCCAGGTACAGGTAAGAGGAAAGTGGTAGTCTAGCATGCAGTGTTGAATTTGAGTTCTCGACTAGGAGTCAGATCATCAACTTCATCATCCGCTATCACGCCCCTGCGCCCTTCCAGCTGCTAGCCCTCAGGCACTAAGAAGCAGAGACTGCGGTCAGCAGTGGACATGAGTCATGACACTCCGGTCAGTCCGGTCAGTCCAGTCAGCCGGAGGGCGTGGTCTTTTCTATGGTTGATTTGATTAATATCTGCAGTCTGGGTAGGTGCGTACACATGCTCGCCACCCGGTAGGGCAGCAACAGTCCCGTGTCATGAGAAGAAGTAAGCGGAACTTCAGGACCTATTCACTGCCGGCCTGCACCTAAGTTTAGCTTCAACGCAACGGAAGACTACATGCAAAATGGGAATAAGAACAGTTTAATAGATATACGCTGTGGGTGTCAGGGATGAGTGGAGTTTCCGTCCCGTGCTCTGTGGCCCTGCATCCTTCAACCTCACTTCGTGTCTTAGAACATGACGCTCCAAAGACAAGCAAGAGCACTTATCCAGCCAGGAACACCCAGAGAGTTTGCCATCCCTTTGCGGTTTTCGTCAGAAACAGTGGATCTAGAGTTCGCTGTTCTACTTGTAGTGCTTCTCCAGCCTCCTGTCTGCAAAGGACTCAATCCCCCATTTGTAACCGTGGCAGTGGCTGAGTACTGACTAGCACGCACGCCGCTTGGGATGGTGTCAGTGATCACTTCAATGTCCTGTTCATCGGTGTAACGGGCCTGGGCCAGACCAATCTCAAAATTCTTGAGGTCGTACACAACGTACGCAGATCTTAAGAAGGAGTCCCCAAGGATAACCTGGTTCGACTCCATCATGGCCAGAGCACATGTGCTACCGATATTGTCAGCCTGCAACACAACTTCAGACAGAGGAACGTCAATGATAATTCCTTGGAAATTATATGTGATTCTGATACTTGATGACGAGGAAGGACAGCGTAGAAGGTAATATCCATATCTGGAGTCATATTTGGCACCCAGGCTGGATGCGATTCTGGTAATCACATCAGAAGGTAAATAAGTCAAAGTGGTACCAGAATCAAGCAATGCTGGCATGGATGTGGATGACATCTGGACACTGTTGCTATCAGAATTGATGGTTATACTATCAAGGGAAATCTCCAGCTTGATTGGGTTGCTGTAACCTCTAGTGGCTAAGGTATTGAGGATTGGAACAACCTGCAGCTGACCACTGTACTTCGCGTGGTCCACGCCTCCAAACAGCACGTTACCAGTGCTCTCACTCCATTTGTTCAAATACAAGGAGTATGCAGGGGTATTTATCAGCCCGTCCTCGACCATTTTTACCGGCAAATTCGAGTATGTGTATGGTTGGTTTCCAGCAAGGGCACCTGTATTAGTTGTTTCTAGCCCAGTCAGGCCGATCCCCAAGACACCCATGGTTGAGTTTGTCTGGTTAGCAACAGCAAATGATAAGTTTTCCACGGCTATACCACCAATGTTCAACGTATCCACACCCCAAGTTCCCAGAGCGTAGGTACGGTCGCCATAAAGAATGTAGAAATCAGTATCATTTGAGGAGAAGGATGTCGACTCGCCGACGTTAAATGTACCATACTTAGAACAGTCCAGAGTTGCCTCTGCTGAGTTGACTGTAGGGGCGGTGAAGGCAGCCTTGTTGACAGAACCGGACGGCAGCAGGCCTTTGTCAACACTCTCTGAGCCACCGCGTCCTCCTTCCAGATTTATCGCAGACAACGCGTCTTCATCGTCGACCACCCGGAACGCATCTCTTTTCTCGACACTTGGCGGGTTCTCCATGAGTGATTTCAAGAAATCAGCATCATCGACAACACGCTTCTTACTGCGTCCACGGTTGGAGATGCAGTACGGGTTCGTTGATCCAGGAACCCACAGGTCGGACGACCCGGTATCTACAAGCACTGTCACTTCCTGATTATCCGAGCCAATCAGAAGGGGCACCGAATAGAAGGTGTTCTCGTTGTCCAGCACCATTACAACCGTTCCGTCTGGGCTCTCTCTTTTAGTGAACCGCAGCTCCTTCTTCTCATCTGAGTTTTCGAACGTGCTTCCATGAGTGACACGAAACTGGAGAGAGTGTGTTCCCGGTAGCGTGTTTATGTTCTTACCTTGCACTGCTATACCTGCTGACAGCAGTGAGTAGGCCACTGGCACCCAGGATATCTTCATTGTTCTGTAGTTCACGACACTGCCTTCCCCGAGTGTAGTGTGCAGAGAGAAAAATGAATCCTCTAATAATAAAGGAAAAAAATTCATAGGAATAAAAATAGAACTAAAACTAAATACGTCATTTGCTCCTCTCGAGACTACTGAGAAACAGGAGTGTGTAGTTGGTGGGAGGTCATGGAAGCCAAGGCTCGCCCTTTTTTTAGCTTCGCTCCTACCACAGACACGTATACAGGCACACGCACCACACACACTCTGTGTGTGCTTGTTGTTCCCTTTGTTGCTTCTCTACTGAGCTTTTTAACTCTTCCTCATCAGTTTTTCTATACACATCCTTACTAACAACCTCCTCTCGGGCTGTAGAGGCTGCAACGCCCCAATGTGTAACGACTGCCAGCCTGGATTGCTAACATGCTGCAGGTCTAGCATGGTCACCAACTTGGTTCGCAACACAGGTGGGGCTAGACAAGGCACAGCCTCTCTGTAGAGACTTCATGGAGCTCATTATTATATTGTTATGAAGCCCTGGTGGTTGCCCGGGGGGACACTGGTTCGAATCGCGCAGACGGTACCTCTCTCGGGCATCCAGAGGAATGTATGTGTCCGTTTCCGTGGCCGTGAACGGGAAATGACATCGCTGTGCTGCTTGATATGAATGCACGCAGCTCGTGGGACCCCATTGCAATCTCGCTACATGTCCGCCTGAGAACGAAGGAATTTCTCCAGCTCTCCAATGTTGGTGTCCTCTAGACCCACCATCTCAGAAGTTAAAGTGCCAAAAATCTCGCCAAAGGCCTCGCCCTTAGTAACATGTAGGTGGTCAAAGAACTTTCTTTCGCCGGTCAGATACACTAGCTCTTCGCTCACTGTGTAGATGCACTCTGCTGTCAGTGGCTTGATGCTCTTATCCGCAGAAAGACATTTCACACAATCCGCAAGTAGCTTGAAATGCGGCCCAAACATCCGCAAAATGACAAACGAGAGAATAATATACAGTCTTTTGGCATACAAGTACCTATCTGCCACACTTCCCCATGCAGCGACAATGACTTTTGAGTTTTGCAAAATCGTCTTCTTTATCTTGGCAGTGACTTGTTCCATGTGCCCCGATAAGGAGTCCCCCATGCTCGTCTCTTCGTGGAACCGTAGCTTGACAAGAATTGTTTGATGGAACTGCAATGTGCGGTGCAGGGTCTGTAGTATTCTTGGAATCAACTGGACATGGTATCCGAAGTGATCCCTAAGGTTGTAATAGTGTTGCTGCTCACAATCAAGGAAGTACGCAAGTGTCACTACTTCGCCGACATTTTGTAGAAGGCAGTTCAGCAATTCTCTGTACTCCGTGCAGTCCACAGCTCCAGCATTGTCATAATACAAAAACATGTTAATTGCCAGCATATATTGAAGGCAGCTGGTGTCCATATAGTTCAAGAAGTTCACCATCTTTGTCATCCTGTTCTCCAGTGTGGACGAATCCATGCTCAAAACTTCTCTTAGGGGCACCTTGCTGTCTCCTATCTCTCCAAGTATTTCTTTGTACTCATTAATAGTTGTTGTGACTCGAACATTGAATATCATATTAGAGAGCTTACGCACAATGTATTGCATCTTTTGACGCTCTTGGTAAATCATATTCAGGAAATTTTCCTCATGCGATAAGTTGGGAGATGTCCCAGGAGTTCGTGTCGTATACTTCTCCGAGTCTATCTGAATTGGAATTCCAAAGTAAATAAACTCCGTTCTCTCATTCTCCATTAGCTGATACCACAGTCTTCTTTTGAAATTAGCGCTAGTGTCATCGGTTTCCGGGTCATGGTTGAGAGAAGCTCCGAGCATAAAGTTGAACAACTGGTGCACAGTGACCCTTTGGCTTCCTGCAACTGGTCCCAGTGAATCTGGACACACCTTCTGATGAGATGATATCATCAGCATCAAAAGTAACATGTACGGATTAGAAGTACCATAGACTATCTTAGAAGTATCTTCGAGGCACAAACAGGCGATAGAGTAAGCATCAGGTGTGATGACGTCCACGGAATGCGTGTGAGGGTAGCCACAGTTATAGAAAGAGAGGTATGAGAACCTCAGAATCAACAGGAGAATACCAGCCAGCGAGAAATCAATTTTGCTGAGCTCATCATTACTATTAATCCGTTCCAATATTTCTCTGAGATCAGTTTGTAACTCCTCACGATTGAGAAAAGTGTAGGATATGAATAGCTCTGAACTGAAAAAATGATCAACTAGATCCCAAATATGCGCTTTAGTCTTCAGATACCCCTTGATTACATCTCCCAATGTTGACTCAGTCGTGTAGATATTGTGTTTTATCAGTTCAATATCAGATATATGTCGCTTCTCCTTTTGGAACTGATCCTCGATGATATCAGGAATCGATGGCACCTCCAGAGCTTCTTGTTGTTTAGTCCTCGTAATCAAGCTAGGAAAAGAAGCCAAGTACTTGTTCTTAGTTAACAAGCTGGGAAAGGACATGATATGAGTGAAGACGACCCCCTGGTCGCTATTGCCGATCGCCTCACTGTCGTTGGCCATATTCTCTTTAGCCCGTTCTAAGCGAAACAGAGCATTTTTGAGAATACGAACTTCGTTCTCTACCGACTTCAGGTCACGTATCTGTGATTGAGATGAGGAGTAAGGATCTGATGCGTTGGAATACTCGCATACCCGGTGTTGTCGTACACAGGTGGAGCAAAGAGGCCGTGCCCTGTCGCAACGAAGTTTTCTGGACCGACAACTCTCACATGAATAGACCGTACGCCGTCTCTTCGCGGATTGGCACATCTTCACCTCTTCATTCTGCACCCCGGGTTCCATATAGATCACCCTCTCTGACCAAGCAAGTGCAGGGGAGCAGTAGAGATGATACCTCACCTTGCTGGATGTAGCTCATTTATATGCTGTTTTTTGTCCGAATAAGTCCGAATAAGTCCGGAATAATGCTGTTGTTACATCTGAAGACTGCAAGAGAGCGATTTAGAAGGGTTTTAAGTGTATTGATGTCACAGCAGATGGTACTGCTTCTCTATGAATATCTCTAGTTGGTCTATAGTTGAAGAGTCCAGGGCATGCTGTGTGAAGAACCTTTCCAGATCATCATCGGGTTCAGCCACACTAGGATCAAAACGGCCATGACTGGTGCTACGGATAGCCGTGCTGGTGCTATTGGTGCTCTAGTCCAGTATATCTTGGTTGCGTTTGAGTGTGAGTATAGAGCCTTGAGCCATTATGAGTGCGTCTTTTGCATTTTGGTTAATCTCAGACAACCTCTGACCACTGTAAAGCCCGGTGCTGGGCTAGCAGTATCTTGGGAACAAGATGTAGGTTGCATGCGAAGTGTTCATGGAGGTTGAATATAGGGCAAAGCTTGGAATCGAGGAAAAATGTCAACTGAAGCATAAAGTTGAAGGTTTTCATCACTCGCTTTTTCAGCCCATTAAGCATGGGGTAGTCTGAATTCGTATTGAGTCAATGGAGAGACTGTAAAGCTCAAAGACGAAAGGTCAATCAGGTTGGTAAGCTTGATAGCCTTGAGGAACCTGCTTCTTGTCGTGCTGGATTCTCTTTTTTCCAGAAGAGCTTCAAGATTATGTTGATGAGGTACTCGTTGATGGTATCTAGTGGAGGTTCGAAATCCTTCAAGGCAGGGAAAGGTTTCAAGTGTTTAGAAGGGTTGCAAAAGGAGTGACTAGCTTGTTCTTTGACTCTTTGCATCAAAATCCTTCTATAATTAACCAATCCCGCGTGTTCGCAGTAGTAGTGGCAGGAAACTCCAGACTTGATGCAGCATGAGCACTCTGTCTTCTTCTTGTCACACTCAGTCAGAATGCATTGAATGTTAGTACTTCTGCAGGTAATTCCCTACTCACTGATTCCATATAGAAGGGTACATCTAGTCCACGCATTTGAGACCAAAGATTTCCGCATACACATAAACGTACCTTGAGCTTCCTCGAACGGCAGCTTTGAGATGATTTGATGAGTCGTCTCTTTATACTACAGCTTCCCGTCTCCACGGCCATGAATACCACGTTTATCTCTATCGGAATAAGAAAGTACTTGGCCAACCCAACGCTCTATGTATGTGTCTGTCACGCTAAGCTACGAGAAGCAGAATCGCACTGATCTAAAGAATTTTGTTAGCAGATTCCCTACCTGGGCTGGGCTGTGCCATTCGATTCCTGTTCTGCAGATAGCCTTGTACAAACCCACCATCGAGTTCAACAACCAGCACTTTGTTGTATCTGGGGCTTCAACTTGTTTCTCTCAGTCTCAGAATGCTAGAAACGGCTGCGGTTGATGTTGGCTACTGAGCTCGAGTGTAAGAAAGAATGTATGTATATATCGAAAAAAAGAGTAGCCAGATCACTAGGCGACTATATCGTAGACCCATGTGGTCCTGTGGGTACAGCAACACTGTCCTAGATAAATTTTCTCTGGATGGTGTATTCCCATGTCTTCTCAAATACCAAGACATCGTTCTCTTGAGCCTTGGTCGTGATCTTTAGGAAGAAGTTCTTGTTATCAGAAGTCAGGCTACTCTCGCTCTCAAGATGGACCTTCCAGTCATCCTCTTCTCTGCCCATGTCATATGTCCACCAGTTCACGTTCTTAGCACTTAGAGGATCACCCTCAACCACAGTGAACTCGTTCTTGTTCCAGGAGCCATGGTAGATTCCGGAAAGTTCATTGTACTCTGGGATTCGAACCAAACCGGAATCCTGAATGTCTGTAAGGGTGTAAGCGTTCGTGTTGTAGTTGTACGATGTGGTTTTTATTCTGTCATAAGGCTTCATGGTTTCAGTAGTGATTCCGGTCATGATCGTCGCCTGCTCAAAAGTAGGGGACTTGGTAATCTTGCTGCTGTTCACCAATGGCAGGATTAGCTCACCCCTGTGGATAGTCACAGTTGGGATGGTTGGTGTAGGCCAGTTTTGTGGCCAGTCAGTGGTGGACAGTGCAATACGAAGTTTGTGGCCTGGCTTGAGCGAGATACCCAGAACGTCTAATTTGATTTCAACATCATACTTCTCTCCAGGCTGCAGCAGAGTTGGAAACTCGTCCGACTCGCGATGAGTCAAGTTCAACTGACCCCAGGAGATGAGAACATGTTCGCCATTTTCTGGGTAAATATCCACGAGTCTTGCAGATAGATTAGCGAGCTCAGAGTCAGAGGACAGTGTTAGCTTCAAGGTTGGTTCACCTAGTAAATCAACTTCTGATTCATATGCAGCTGTGTCAAAAACGACACATTTGGCATCTTCGAGCCTTTGGTCAGCAGGGAAGTCTCCCTTGAAACCGAATGGACAGTATGTACCTCTAAACTGGCCATGGGATAGCAGACCAGAAATATCGTAGTTGACAGCTGTAGCGGAAGGCTGGGAAGATAGCTTGTTGTTAGAGGTAAGATGCAAAGATGAACTGACCTTCTCCTTGGAATCGATGAAGGAGACCCACTTTCCTTCTCTATATGAATAGCTCTCATCTATTGAGCATGGGTCTTGCACATACGCAGTCAGCTTTGGCAAAGAAAAGTCAGTTGCGACATCTGGGTGTAAATATTTCTTGAACCATTTCAAAGACAGCTGTTGGTACCCAATTTTTGGAGCTGGTTCAGCCATCTCGGGGTACTCATGAACCCAAGGCCCCACGAGACCAGCAGAATCAGGATGTGGCAAGTTTTCCGCCAATCTGAAAACAGGAGAGGTATATCCATCTCTCCAGCCACCGATTGCAAGGACTGGAATGTCAACTTTGGAGTAATCCTCATTAACAGAGCCATGCTTCCAGTACTCGTCTCGTGTTTGGTGCTCAATCCAGTTTTTAACCATAGGCTCTGCATTCAATCTCTCGAGCCAGTTGGCTTTCCAGCCCTCACCAACAACGCGAGGGTCCTGAGGTCTTGGCGCATAAGCGGCCATAGTGGATCCCCACCAAAGCATGTCAGATGCGAGCAGACATCCTCCCCTATAGTGCACATCGTCAGTGTATCTGTCATCGGTCGACATCAATGTGATTATACATTTCAGGGCTGGATGCTGTCTTGCCGCAACTTGCAATCCGTTGAAGCCTCCCCACGACTTTCCGAACATCGCTATATTACCATTGGACCACTTCTGAGACACTATCCAGTCGAAGCACTCAAGGGCGTCATCTTGCTCGATCTTGAGGTACTCATCAACCAATACGCCATCACTGGAGGAAGCACCACGCATATCAATACGAATAGAAACCAAACCGTTTCCCGCATACCAGCTGTGACGAATCTGATCACGTTGGATAGTCACGTCAGTTCTATACGGAATATACTCCATAACAGTACCAACTTTCAGGTTGCCCTCGAGTGCCTCGGTGGGTATCCAGGCGTGAGCCTGCAACTTGGTCCCATCCTTCAAGGGGATCCGGATATTCTGTAGTTTGGTGACTGGGAATGCCAATGATTCCTGTTCCAGCACCTGTGTGATGGCTCTAGGGTTGTTGTTACGTACATTGAAAGCCATCTTGTTTTACTGTATGACCAAGAAACAGAGCAGAGAGCAACTGCGTAAAAATTTATATATGCAAGAACGAACCTGGCTGAATAAGAAGCTCTTCTAGCTGGCCTAATAATCGCCCAGTCTGGTAGTCTGGTACCTCAAATGACGGATTGGCCTCATCATATTATATCTATCCAAGCACCATGTCATAATTCCTCGCTCCTTCGCCCTCGCCCTGTCTCTCTCTGTCGCTCTCTCCGTCTTCCTCCCCATCTCGTTATTGCTATTAAGCGACCGAAAAAAAAAAATTAATGCGGAGGTTTCCACATGTGGAAGGCCCATGCGAAAGAGTTAAAACGTTCAAGCACGCTTGGTCAACGTCCGGATGGAAATTTTATCCGGGAGTCAGCCATGGACAGGTCTGAGGAGATGTTAAAACATGATAAATGGATTAGATGGAGAGCTAGTTCATGGCATGCGGTGCGTCGGGGACCAGCTCGGTTTCCCCTCTTATCTTAGGATAACGACCGTCTTCGGGAGAGACCCCATGTAGCATGTAGCGACCGCACATGAGGTACATCCGTGAAGCGTGGGTCACCAGCTCCATCTCCATTCGGGCTAGGCCAGTAGTGAAAAGTTTTCACTGGCCTGCTGTCTTTTCTTTTTTTTGCCCGTCTCAACAGCTGAGGGTAAACACACTATGGAAAATCTCTGTCGAAAGTGCAGTATAATGATATCATTACTGTAGGGTGTTTCATGTGGATTGTTTCTTCTTTCTCTGCTTCCACACTACACTGAGCCGTACCCAGCCAGTCTCTCTTGCCCAGGTTACTGGCCAGGTACTGGCACTCATGATGACGACGGTCGCCAGCGTCGCAATCTTTAGCGAGCGAGGAAGTTTATCTAATCTTCAACCACACAACATGTCAATTCAATTCATTTTCGCTTACTGTAGCCATGCGAGCAACTCTGCTTTTTCGCTTAACGCTTCCGTCCACAACATGTGCTGGTATCTCTCCGTAAGGTGTCTGTCTGTCACTCTAGTGAAAGTGTGACCCTTCCAGCGAGAGCTTATCATTGATCCCTCTGAGAGGGTGAGGGTCTTCACTATGAGAGAAAAGGAAAAAATAATTATAATAATATTAACGAATTATAACAACCTCCGCAATATGCATGTAACCTAATCAGGGAAATATCATTCAATAGATGAAGACTTGGAGTCACAGATAAAACAAAAAACTTTATAAAAGGGTCCAGAAAGATCCGTAAGCTAGTGCCATCCGGGATCAACTATTTGTGATCAGCTACGTACGTGCCTATCTACTTTTTCTCTTCGGGGTATCTAGAAACAAAGCCTGTAATAGTCAGCAAGATGGCCAGCACTGAGAAAGAAGAAAGAGCGGTTCTTGCGAACTCTGACTCAGCTTCGCTGGAGTCACAACAAAATCGCCACAAAGAAGGGTTGGTGGAGGATATGAACGAGATGGAGACCCATGATTCAGTTCTAGCGGAGAAGATCCGTCTAATCAACAATGCCATCGACCAGATCGGGTTTACTTGGCACAACGCGCAACTGTTCCTCATTGCCGGTTTTGGTTACTCGATCGACTCTCAGATGGAGATGATCCAGTCCGCTGTGAGGGTCTATGTTGATCGTCAGATGTGGAGTAACTCAAAGTTTCCTCTGTCCAATGAGATCTTCTATGCTGGTTTGATCTGCGGTTCTATCGTCTTTGGTATGGGTGCTGATATGATTGGAAGAAAGATTGTCTTCAACTCGTCCATTTTGCTCACTTCTATATTCGGTTTCTTAACTGGTGGTATGGACAACTATGCCACTTACAATATCTTTATGTTTTTGTCTGCTTTCGCCGCTGGTGGTAACATCGCCACGGATGTGTCTGTGTTTCTGGAGTATTTGCCTTCAAAGTATCAGTACTTGAACACCACCATGGCCCTGTTTTGGGGTATTGGTCAGACCATCGCAGCTCTAATATCGTGGGCGTTTGTGCCAAACAACTCCTGTTCAGATATCAACTATTGTCCATCGCACATCAATAGGGGTTGGAGATACTGTTGGTATGTCAACTCGGGTATCTGTCTTTTTGCAGCACTGGTTAGACTCTTTATCTTGAAACTGGATGAAACCCCAAAGTTCTTGGTCACAGTGGGCAAAGATGAGGAAGCTTTCAATATTCTTCAGAAGATTGCTGTCAAGTACAACCGTCCAATGGATTTGACCCTCGAGGAGCTTCAAGGTTGTGGTGAAATTAAACAAGATTTCTATGATCCTTCAAGAGACGCATCCTTCTCAGCACTTTGGATCTCTATCAAGGCAAACCTATCCATTCTCTTCCAAAACAAGCTCGTCTCGCGTTCTACCATCCTTGTGTTCATCTCCTGGGGTTTTGTGGGTATCTCTTACTCTATCTTCTACAACTTCCTGTATATCTTCATTGCATCCCATGGTGGTGACACTGGTTCCTCGACTTACCTGGTTTACAGAAATGCCACCATCGCCAACTTTGTGGGTATCTTTGGTCCTATTCTTGCTGGTTTCATTATCTTGATTAAGTTCAAGGTAGGTGCAAGAGAGGTGATTTTTGGTAGAAGAGGTACCCTGGCTTTTGGTGCTATCGCAACAATGGCCATTCTCTTTGGTTACACCACTGTGAGAACACCATCGGCAGATGCTGGTTTCGGTGCGGCAACCTACTTTTTCTTCAATATCTACTTTGGAACTCTTTACGCCTACACTCCAGAGACTTTCCCAACTAAAGCCAGAGGTACTGGTGTTGGTTTATCGTTGGTTGTGTCCAGAGTCTTCGGTGCTTTCTCTCCAGTTGTCTACTACTTTGGGGCAAAGAGTGGTTCCAGTGTTCCGATCTGGGTTTGTGGTGCTGTCATTGGCTCTTTGAGTATCGTGACGTTGTTCATGCCATTTGAACCTTCGTTAAAGAGAACTGTCTAAGGTATTCGGTTGATCCTTTATCCCTTGTCTGTTCGTTTGTTTCTTTCAAATTCATTATCCCTGTATTCTTGGTGACACTCTATCATCGATTCGAACACACATATATATCCATTGTTTTAAAGAAGACTTTTATATAATGCGTATCATGCAGTAGCAGTATCATTCGTATTTGTAAATGATCTTCCCGTTTGGCAATTTTTTAGCAACCTTTTTCGTCCTCTTCTTCCCTGGCTGGGATGATGGTGGTGGTGGCAGGCTCTCCTGTTTGTCGGGTTTGGTGAACTTCAAAGTTGGGATATACTTACCCACACTCGCATTCCACCATTTGAATATCAGCACATCTCTCCAGTCTGGAAGGTCAATCGAGTCGTTGTTCACTGGTGTGAATTTCTCTTTTACATCATCCCAGTTGCCGTACTTCTCCACCAGATAGACTCCATCCACTCGAATTTCGAACTCTTTGTTCATTCTTGGATGGAAAACCCTCTTGTTCCTGAAATCCATTGGATTTTTGTCCAGTGATTTAACCTCTTCAATCAGCCTGGCCACGCGACCGATATTAGCCTTATAGCTGATCCATAGAGCACAATAATGGAAAATGTTGGAAACAATCAGAAGAAACCCTAGAATGAACAGAGTGGACGGCTTGAATCTAACAAAGCCCCATCCCTTGGACGTGAAAGTTGGAAACCCTTTCTTCAGATAGTAGTCGTAGACTTTCCTCTTCTTGCCGTCTCGCAAGACAGTTGATGCCAGCTGGAGAAACTCGTAGTACTCGCCATCTCCCCCCCTCTTGTCCGGGTGGTACTTCACACTTAGCTTCTTGAAAGTCTTGCTGATCTTTTGTGCTGTGCTGTCGGGCACCAGGTCCAGCAGGTCGTAGAATGACTGCGAGTCTGGCGAGTACTGATTCAACAACGACTGCAGGTGGAAAATCTCCTTGTCCTGTTTGGTGTACCCCATGACATGAGCAAGTATCAGGTGTAGCACAAATGCCAATTTGAAGAACTTCATGCTTCCCGTATACTTCCTGTCTTCCGCGCGCTTGCTCTCTGTCTTCCCTTCTTGCCCTGGCCTCTAGCTTCCCGCTGTTCTGTTGTGTGTTTTGCCTGTTACGCGTGCTTGTGTTTTTTGGTTTTTGGTTTTTCCAACTCTTCCTCATCAACATACAGCGACGGAGAGTGAAGAAGAGTGGGTGGCGAACGAACATGCACCTTCTCTCTCTAGTGAACCTTATCTGCACGCTCACTCATGTGCTGACGCTCATGAGAACCGCGATCACGTACTACCTTGTGGGGCCATTGTACTTCTACAAGGGCATTGATCGGTTCTTCACGGTGTTGACAAACTTGACGTTTGCGGTCTCAACGATCAACATATTCAGCTTGAGAACGAGACGATGGTCGGTCTGCATCAGAAAGTTCCTGAACCAGTTCGTCATATACGACTTCGTCAAGCTGCTGCTGGTGAACTGTCTGATCAACGAAACTGTCAATGGATACCTGTATCCTCTCGTGATCGCACTCTACTCTCTGGAGCACATACTGTCGAGAAGCAGGCTCGTGTACATGGGCATAACCGTGGTGGAGTTGCTGCTCCTGTTCAATGGCTTGGCTGTACACGATTCAATGTGGCTGAAAGTGCTGATCGTTCTCTATGTGCCAATGAGATGGTTCGCGTAACGAACCATCTCGCTTCCATGTTACAAAACCTATCTACATACCCTGAATAATAAAGAGCAAAAAAAATCTCCTACTCCGAAACTCTCATCTCTTTGGCACGCATTGTAAACACCAGGTAAACATGTCAGCTGTCAAACGAGCAATTGCTGCTGTCCAGAAGCTGTATCCTCAGAAGTTTTCAGAGCTCTCGTGGGACAACACTGGGCTGCTTGTTCCGCCACCGCCACCGCTGCCAACGGAGGCAGCACCGCTGCGCATTCTTCTCACCATTGACCTAACCCGTGCAGTGGTCAACGAGGCGCTATCCAAGCAAGTGCACCTGATCATCGCGTACCATCCGTTTCTTTTCCGCAAGTTCAACCAGCTGGACGCCCACAATACACAGCACGAGAATTTGATGAAGTTGATCAGAAGCGGCATTGCTGTGTACTCCCCGCACACCGCGGTGGATGCTGTGCGCCACGGGGTCAACGACTGGCTGATCGAAGGTATCACTGACAAGTCGAATATCAAGAGTGTGGATGTGATCCAGCCAAATAAGGAAGATGAGTCTGTTGGCTGTGGGAGGGTCGTGGAGTTCACTTCAAGCGAGCGCCTCGACACTATTGTTACCAGGCTGAAGAGCCACTTGGGAGTGTCCAACCTGCTGCTGGCCTCCGCTGCTAAGCCAGGAGATAAGCACAAGAAGCAGCTGAGTGAAATATGTGTTTCCAACGTTGCGCTTTGCGCTGGTTCCGGTGGAAGCGTTTTTAGCAGCATCAAGCACCCTTCAATTGATCTATATGTTACGGGTGAGCTGTCGCATCACGAAGGTTTGGCATTGAAAGAACAGGGCAAAATCGTGCTATTGGCTAATCACAGTAATACTGAGAGAGGGTACCTGCAGCAGATGAAGACTCTTCTGAGTGAGGAACTGAATGATGAGGATGCCAGCATCTTGATAAGTGAGATGGACGAGGATGTCTATGACTTTATTTAACACCATAACCGACTCCACACTGTACTTTTATGTAATCAACAGTATTTATATATCGACAATGCATCAGATTATGGTGTGTTACACTCGATAGCTCGTAGCTGGGACCATTGTGTTGCGCGTTCGCTCTGTGGTGTGTAAATGCAGACACTTCTACTCCTTCACGATGGCGCACCCGACCTGGTGGGGCTCGTTAGACAGTTTCTCCTCAAGCAGGCACTGTCTTCACCTCAATCATATGACGACGATGATGAGGCAACAACAACTTTACATATCGTCACGAAGTATTACTCAGCAAAGGCAAACCTCATAACTGTGGATCTGAGTGCAGACCTTGGCTCTCTCTTAGCGAAAGAAGGTGTTGATCTTCAAAAACTACGTGGTGTACTCTTTATCAGCGAAGAGAGGACGTCGAAGGTCGATGAGGTGGAAAAGATGTTAACCTCAACTTCTTCTGATGATGAAACAGATGTTTTTGTGCTCGGGGTCAGAATATCTACAGGCAGTAGTGATATTAATGGAAAAGACCAAGCTTGGGGTGATGGTGATGATAACGATGGCATTGTTGAATGGGTTGAGTTCAAGGATCTCGAGATGAACGAGTTCAAAGAGAAAAGGGGCAAGGACAGACTGTGGGAGTGCATAGAGTGCGGCGCGTGGGACCATGACACCGAGCAACAAGTAGCCACTGCCCAGCAAGACAGTGATTTAGAAGAAGAAGACGATGGCGACGCCGAAGACGAAGATGACGAGCACAGTGAGACCTTTATGGACTTGACACAGATAATGGACCAACTTAATGGCATGAAGAGTAAACTAAGCACTCTGGATCCAGACAAACGCCATCAAGAGGCGTTAAAATTCATCGAGAACCTGAACTTCTGACAGCTGCTCTCCTGCAGGCCTTACTCTCCTGCATCCCATGGATACTTTCGGTCTCCCCTTGTATGTATAAATGACACATGCAAGACAAAGTCTAATTGGTAGCTTTTAGGCCACCAGAGACTACACATATCACTACATCACTTAAAGAGTAATAAAAGACTGTGACGGCATTTGTATCCACGGTAGTTATCACACGGTAGTTATCACCATTTGAGATTCTCTAACTGTGTAGCACTGTGGTTTCTTGTTCGCGATGTCAAGAAATACTTCAAGCGATGTAAGATATACCTAGATGCACTGATGACAAGGCTAGAAATGACAGCTAAGAGAGTCCTCAGGGGCAAGTCAAAGTACTTCATCAAACCAGAGCCAACAGAGGAGCGTATCATTAGCGAAGTGAAGCGTAGGAAAATAAAGATAGAACCTGAACTCGAGTCTGCTCCATGTTCTGATACTATCGTGAAGACAGAGACTATAGTGAAGACAGAGCTCAGAGGAGATGCGGATCTGAAACCTCGAGCGACCCCACAGGAACCGAAAAACTGGAGAGAGATATACTCACATGTGAAGAATATGAGAGCGAGGATCGTTGCTCCAGTGGACACGATGGGCTGCGCAGAGATACCCTACACTTTAAACACGGAAATCGAAGACTTCCCACCGCATGTATACAGATACCAGTTACTGGTATCTCTGATGCTGTCTGCCCAAACGAAAGATGAAGTCAATTTTAAGGCCATGAAGAACATGAAGGAGTATTTCCAGGCGAAAGGACATTCGATGGGTATTACAGTAGAAGCGATGATGGAGGTCAGTGAGGCAAAGTTGGACGAGCTGATCCACTCTGTAGGATTCCACTCGAGGAAGGCCAAGTACATCAAGCAGATGTCAAAGCTGTTACTCGATAACTACAACGGTGATATACCAGATACTTTGGAGGGGTTAATCGACCTTCCTGGCGTTGGACCCAAAATGGCATTTCTAACCTTGCAAAAAGCATGGAACCTAAATGTTGGCATAGGTGTTGACACACATGTTGATAGGTTGGCTAAGATGTGGAGATGGGTGGATGCGAAGAAGGCAAAGACTCCAGAGCATACTAGGAAAGAGTTAGAGAGCTGGTTGCCTAGGGATTTGTGGAATGAAGTGAATCCGGTATTAGTGGGGTTTGGTCAAGTCATATGTCTTTCGCGTGGAAGAAGATGTGACTTATGTACACTGAGCACAACAAAACTGTGTCCTAACGTCGACAGGGCACTGCTGAAGAGAATGAAAGGGCTCAGTGTTGAAGAGGTGACCCTGAAGAATAAGACTATACGTGGTGACATCACACTACTGAAGGACATTGAAGATTTAGCATCGTAATGCATAGTTATACAGATCAGTCAAGGAAACGAATGTATCAGGATCTTACTGCAAATTCAGCACGTATAGGAATATGGTCACTAGGATGGTCTTCATTGGGCAAACCCTTGATGGTATCTGTATATTTTTGGCGCAATCCAGTGAGAATCCTTGTGAGCTTCAACTGTCTCTGATTGTAGAATAAATGATCCAGGCAGCCAGAACCTTCTGGGCTCAGGCATGTATACAGTTCCGAAACTTTAGAAGTTTCTTTCTTGAATACTTGCATCATATGGAGCCTTTTATGGAGCGAATCTCTGCAGAATAATGGTGATTTGACTTTGAACTTCCTGTGATTTGTTTTCAGGAATGATGATAAAGTGTTATACTTTAGCAACTTCACCTCTCTTTCGTTCAACAACTCATACACAGATGTAAGTGGATCTGAGTTCAAGTCCCCGATAAGCACACTTGTAGTACGAAAGTTAAACCTCTCACGGTACTGCCTCATCACTTCAGCTATTGTCAACAGTTGAATGAACTTTATACCAGAGTTTTTCCAATACAGGTGCGTATTGCACAAAATAATGTTCATGCCGGTGCTTATATGTTTGAAAACTATCAGTTGAGCTACTTGGTTGCGAAGTTTCATATTAGCAGTAAGCTTCGGGTAGTCAAGGTTAATTCCATGAACAGTCTTTGTTGGATGATTCTCAAGGTTCTTTATGTACTGCTCACAGATGTTGAACGGATAATATTCAACTATCTCAAACTTCTCCTTGTTATAGAAAACGGAAATTCCATCCATACAATCGTCGTCGATAGGATAGTTACTTTCCACCTTATGCTCATCCCAATACGAAGGCTTGTTCTTCATCAAGTACTCACTCCCGTACCCTTTGTCCTCAAACAAGGGTTTCCATGTCTCCTTATATGCTCGAGACTCCATCTCTTGGAAGCACATGATATCCGATTGCAAGCGATAATCGGTCAAGTTCTTCTTCAGCAAGTCTAAACGATACTGCGGCTCAAGATACTGAGGCTCGACGTAGCTGTTGTATACCTCAGGCCAGATGTACGCTTGGTTCAAAATATTGTAGCTCAGAATGGTGAACTTCTTGGAGGGATCAATCCGGCGATCAAACATTGGATCGAGGTCTCTCCATGACCGGTTGGCAATTGGAGTCCAAGGTGGAGGTGGCTTAGTGCCTGGGCCATCTGTAGCAGCAGCACCAGCACCAGCACCAGCAATTGTGGTGTGGTCTTGGCCCAGTGCTTCAGCGTTGCTGGTTCCCGACTTTGTCGCTAATCGAGAAACTTCCTTGATGATCTGCGAAGCTACCTCTGTCTTAGAAGCTATCTGTCTAGAGATACGAGTAGCAAACACCATTTCGCTGATCAAACCGGGAAGAAAGAAGTGTCCTTCCTACTCCATATACTGCTAATCCTACCAAGTTTTATTAAATTTTTTTTTTGCGGCTCCTGTCACTCACTATCATCTACAGAAGAAGTGAAAGAGGTTAGTTGAAATGGATCGTGTATTGGTCATACTTTGCATTAAGAAAGGATAAAGTCATCAACTTCTAAGGCACGATGCAGAGACTGATATTGGGCGGATGGCCGTGGGGATATATTTGGAGTATCGCCAATACCGTATATGACCCCAGGCGTTGACATTCCATCGCCACCAACATGGTTGTGGGTATGAGCAGGGGCAAAGTTCAGAGGATACAGAGGAGGGTTGGCACCATTATCCATTTCTCCATTCATTTGGGGCAGATGGTCTATGGATTTGTCGTATGTTGGAGGCGACAGCGCAGAGACATCACCATACATTGGAGGGACCTCGTCGTCCCACGCGATGCCCAACCCGGACCGCTCAGTTACACACATCTTGAACTGCATTCTCAGAACCCTCGCAGAACCTGTTGGCACACCAGCTGTCTTGCAGTCAGCTGTCTTGCATGAGCTCGCACTGCTAGAGTTTGAAGAAGATGGCTGCCCAGTCTGTGGGTGAGCTTCTTGTCCATCATTGTTGTTCTCATGAATGCTAGGATTTGAATCGTTACTGTTATTGAAAGTCTGAGGTTGTATGTGATTAGCAAAAACTGGAGACAGTTCTGCCAGTCGATGTTCAGGTTTCAGAGAGAAGCTGTTCGCCTTTTTGTCTGACTGCAAAGACGACGGTGATGGCATCTGGCTTGAGGAGGACAGGATAGTCTCTTCAGCAATCACTACTTCAACAATCAAAAGGTGAGATGCAGAAATGCCCAAAATAGGATCATCAATGTCGGCACTAATTGAAGGATGAAGTATAGGCTGATCTATAGGCTTCTCTGATGAGACATGGGTATGGTGTACGCCTGATGCCGATGTGAGATTGAAACATGTCAAGTCAGCTACCAGCTCAATTTTCCCCTTACCAGAGAAATCAGATTTCCAGCCGCTCTTGAAGTCTCCTGAAACAACAGTCCGGGCCTCTTCCGTGTATAATGAAACATCTTTCTTCTTTTGTGCTTGTTCATCCTTCATTTTGCGTGCTGCTTCATCGCGACGTTCATTGTTGGCATGATCGTTAGGATGCAGATCGGTGCGTGTTGTGCCTGTAGTCTCAGTATCGTTTTCAACACTATTTTGGTCAGCATCGCCTGCTGATGTTCTTCTAGACAGCTGAGGAGATATGGAAGCAGTTTCATCAGTGGCTGCATCCTGATCTGATGCTGCCGGTGCTGAGTGTGGTACTGGCACCGGAGGTTGTGATGCTGCAGTTGGTGCAACTGTTGAACCTAATGTAACCGATGTAGTGGGTCCAGATTGTCTATTTCTCTTGATAGGTTGAACTTTGCTCAACTTCTGACTTTTCCTTACATGGTCTGCAGCTGTCTTCAGTTTCAGTTTATGATTTGGGCACGCGTTAACCCTAATTTTGACATGTTCCTCAATTCGCCAACCTACCCTTCTCATTCTCCATCTCTTGTTCTGAGAGCAAATTCCATCAAGTTTTAACTCCATCGAAAAAGAAGATTTAGGATAGATGACATTGGGTAAAACAGCTGTGGCAGTAACATCAGTTGGGGGAAAAACTCTTAACGAGTTTCTTTCAGGCCCCTTCAAGATTGATCTCGAAATGTTCAAAGGTAGCACAACTTTCACGATAACTTGGTGGTTGTGGTGGTTATTATACGAAGCAATTGCGACTAACTCATATTTGATGGTCGACAGACAGTTTGATCCAAGAGCAGATGTAGCCGGTAGATTCCCTGGTAATAAATGAGAGAAGGGATATGAATGTGTTCCAGCTGGCAAATTATGGGCTTGGGACATGATATCCCACCTTGCTAATTCTGTATTTCTATGTTTACAACTTGAACAGTTTGCTAAAGTGTTGGAAGGAGCCACAAATGGTTTTGCATAATGAACTTTCTGGTTAAGGCAAAGCTGTACAGAATTGATCAGAATATGGTCCTTCAAGTTAAAAAGGTTCAAGAGATTGGACGATGAGTTTTGTTTAGATCCAAGTGGAGATGCATTGTTCGAATTGGAAGGACTGAGGTTCAAACCTGTTAACGTGTGTGTGAGTTGCTGCAGTGTGTTCTGCGATAGCGATCTCTTGTTCGATGGGCGATGCAGTGATGATGAGTGCTGTTGATGTTGCGGTTGGTTCTGATGCTGGTGGCTGCCCGAAATTGAATCGTTCAGTGAGTGTTTGAAGACCTCTGGCTTGATGTCAATTTTCAATTGACCTGAGAGAAGAGAGCCCGAGCATTCGTTTGGCACTCCATACAAAACAATTGGCGGTGACTCCACGTCAATTGACAACTCGAAGGGATGGTGTGATCCAGTGTTGATGATGTTGTTGTTGCTTGAGGAGTAGTATCCTGACGACGACAGGACGGCATTGGATGAGCGTGAGGTCTGCAGTTTGGGGAACAGTGGCATTCTCAAGGACAGTCGGCGTTGGGGTGTGTCTTCTTACTCTGTTTCTATCTTCCTCTAATGAGTGTAGCTGTACGCCTCCTTCTATATCCCCCGATGACCTCGCCTGGCCTAACGCAACTTGGTGCTGGTTTAGTCTTGCTGCTGTGCTGATGTCGGTGGTGCGGTGCTGTGCGGTACTGTACTCACTCTACCAGTTACGATTACTTACCTCCCTCGCTTGACACGCTGGGCTGTCTGCTGGCTTGCACAATCCCTCGTTTATCCACTCAGCTCAGAAAATCACCCACGTTGTCTTTTGGGTGTGGCGTGACAGATTAACTTGGCGAGCTCTTTACACAAATTGTCGCTTGTCCGTGCTGTGTGCGTGGTGTGTGATTGCGTACGTGGGCCTTCGGTCTCCTTCCTTCCTCTTTCCCTTCTGCGTGGCTCACTGTCTCTCCCACTTTTATTATCAAACAGAAAACACTCTTCTGCTTTTTCCTTTTTCCCTTTTGGTTCTCGTAACCACGACTACCTGGTGATGATGGGATGGTGTTCCACCCACCACTTGTTTTGGGAAGGTGTCAGCGCGAACGCAGGTGAGTTCCGACCAGAGCGCACGTTGCCGGCGCAACCGATGCATGGTTCTGAGCACCGCAGTATCCCTGGCTTTGGCGGGTAACTATAGGTGTTTTCGTGTTTTTGCTGTGTTTTTGCATTCCGGTTCTTTGCTACAGGAGAACCGGGGCAGTAAGCGAGCGGGCGCAGGCGGCGGGCGAAAAATTGCGTTGGAAAAGAGAAAGAAAAATTCAACAACAGTGAATGTGAATCATAACAGAGGGGTGAATTGCTAACAGCTGAAACATCATTTCGTGCGACGTCGTGACGGATAGACCAGGAGGCGGAAGACTAGGACGAAGAAGAAGAAGAAGGAAACAACAACCACATCACCATCAACAACACGGCAGCAGCAGCAGCAGCAGCAGCAGTAGCAGACTAGGAAACCCCATACAGAGCACTGCATACTTGCGTTAATCGTTCTGGTGCTGTTTTCTTGTGGATAGGTCGAAGTTACAGTTACGTGTGCCCGGTCAATAGTTGGTGACAGGTCTGTCTGGGGGTGTGTTTGCCTTCTTCCAGTCGTGTTAGCTCCGTATATTAGGGAAGAAAGACTGTGTCTGAGTCTGTGCCAAACAAAAACCAAATAATACACCGCCATTGGCTGCTTTGAATGAACATACAAGGATTCCAGCAAGGGTTGGGTCCCTCTCAGCAGCTGCTTCAGCAACTTCAAGGATCGCAGCAGAGTCAACAGCAACAGCAACTCCATTTCAATGAGCTCCTAAGCGGTAGTGCCAACACTACCAACATTGGAACTAGTAGCAATGCAGGAGTATCTAATAACAATAACAGTACATCTAATGGACTGGATGGGCTATTTGCAGCATCTCAAAATCACTATCAGGGCCAGTTCAGATCACAAACACCACAGCAGAGACCGCCTCAAGTGCAGCAACAACAGGTCCAGCTGCAATTACTACAGCAGCAGCAGCAACAACAACAACAACAACAACAACAGCAGCAGCAGCAGCAATCATTTCAAATTCATCAGCACATTCATGACCACCGTCAAATTCAACTCGATTCTCACTATACATCATCTCCCTTCTGGTTAGATCAACAACAGTTGATTGAACAGTCCAGAAAAGCTAATGTACCTCATTACTATGCAAGAAATGCTGCACTCGTGTCCAGAAAGGGTAAATACTCAGATAGTACGCCAAACTCAAACAAGACTCCAACCCTAGTTGAACTCACGACCCAACTCTTAGAAGCTGATCACAACATGCAATCACCAGAACTTAAGCATCACACACCTGCTGCGAAATCAGCACTATTATACAATAAGAAAACAACGACTTTAGATAATGATCATGCCAGTGACGACTTTGATGACAATGTTGTGCCAAGAATAAAGGAAGCCCCTATCCCTGATCAATTTTGGGGATCATTGGACTTGTCCGGACAACAAATAACTAACCTATCAGCTAAACTTTTCAACTATCAGTTTTTGACTAAACTTTATTTGAATGGTAATCACCTGACTATGGTGCCTAGATCAATCAAGCGTCTAACCAACTTGATGGTTTTGGACCTGTCCAATAATCACTTGACAACTGTCCCTCTTGAGCTTGGACTGCTGTATCGTCTTAAGTACTTATATCTATTTGACAACAATCTACAAACAGTGCCATTTGAATTTGGAAACCTCTGCTCTCTGGCTTTCTTAGGTATTGAAGGAAACCCAAATTTTAATAAAGAATATGCAACCATTCTGGCGCAGAGTGGGGTCAAAGAGTTAGTTGTATTCTTGAGAGATAATGCTCCAAAGAATGCCCCACCTCCAAAGAGACAATGGTTGATTCTAAATGATGATGACGGCGAGGTCCAAGAGGAAGTTGGTGAGGATAAACCAGAAGAGAATAGTTTCACAGTCATGTCATATAACCTTTTGTGTCATCATTATGCCACTTCCTCCATGTACCAGTATACGCCATCTTGGGCCTTGAATATTGACTATAGAAAGGAAATTCTAACCAAGGAAATTCTGGAGTTTAACAGTGATATTCTATGTCTACAGGAAGTGGAGACTCAACTTTTTGAAGATTACTGGCTACCACTTATGATGACCAAAGGCTACAGAGGTGTATTTCATGCTAAGACAAGGCAAAGAAGAATGAATGAAAAGGAGGCAAAGAAAGTGGATGGTTGTGCTACTTTTTACAAGCACGAAGTCTTTTCCCTTCAAGAGAAGAAGAACTTGGATTATACGCAGATCGTATTGAGCTCGCAACGTTATAAAAAGTCTGATGATGTCTTTAACAGACTTCAAAGTAGAGACAATATTGGTCTGCTTACCGTCTTTAGTCATAAACAAACCAACGAGAAGATTCTTGTTGGTAACACACATTTGCATTGGGATCCAAAGTTCAATGATGTCAAGACCGTGCAAGTCAATGTGATGCTGGATGAAGTTGAACTTTTGACCAGAAAAGTATTGAACCTTGAAGCAGATGCACCTTTCAAGACCATGCCAGTTTTGATTTGTGGAGATTTTAACTCTCAAATTGACTCTGCTGTGTACGAGCTTATGGCAAACGGTTATGTCAAAGAGCACACTGACTTGGATGGCCGTGACTATGGTAACTTCACAGAACATGGATTCAAACACCCACTGCATTTAAGATCAGCCTACGATAATATTGGCGAATTGCCTTTCACTAACTTCACTCCAACATTCACAGATGTCTTGGATTACATTTGGTACACGCCAGGTAACTTCTCCGTCAATGGTTTACTTGGTAAAGTGGACCAAGATTATTTGGATCATTACATCGGTTTTCCTAACGTTCATTTCCCTTCAGATCACATTCCTTTGTTAACAAGGTTTCAACTAAAGCAACAACACAGTGGTACCAACAAAAAGGATTCTCACAGAAAGGATGTCAAGCCAGAGTTCAGATCATCTAGAAAGACATGATATAATGATTATTGCCTTATCTTATTTTTCCCTTCTTTCCTGTTATGTAGTATACTCGAATTCGTCATGTCTCTCTTTTCATATCGCCATCACTCCACACCCCGTATTGAAGACTCTTATCGTAAATTAGAACAATCAAGATCATCCATCATCCCCAGTCACCTAGCCTACAAGCTTCAGCGAAGCTTATTCATTTATCTTATTCTTGTTATTTGATGGTATAAAGTACTTATGTTGGTATAAATGTTATGACCCGCGTTCATTCCACTATTCAGATGCAATGGTCCAAGTTGGCAGCCAGTTCAGATAAGCATAATCTTTGGAAGAACCTTCTATTCCGAAAGAAATATGTCTGAAATGCCAGAAGATACCAATGCAACCAGCGTATAACACCAAATAGATGAATGCAACAATCATAGTGTTTCTAGAGGACTTAATACTCTTTAGCGGGCGGGTGAAGTAGTCAACCAAAAAGGTAGTGACTAGCATTGCAAAATACACTGCTGGCAGGTAATGATGTACATACAAGACTCTGCTCATGATTAGGAAAGAGCAAAAGTGTAAGCCCCAGCCGAACATAGGGTATACACCACCCATGAGGAACAGGTTCAGCTTGTTGTCTCCCACGGACTGGAAATCGTTAATTTGACGTTGGAATCTAACCAAGTAGTACAGGACTAAGAGAGCAAAGACAACCACACCAATAGATGATAGCCAAGTGTTAAATGGCGAGCCCAGCAAGAAGTACTTTGGATTGTCATCCCCCCAAGAACACAATCTGATACCCACATTCAAGGTTGGCCATTGCCAAGCTTGGGAAGCTAGTCTATCCAGTTTTTCAGGGTCAGGGATCAAAGCGTTATTGGTGGCCATCATTGCGAGATTCAGTTGAATGAAATCTTTGAAGAAGTTAGTCTTTGGTAGTTTGAAACCACCTGGTGGGGCTGGTAGATATTCATTCGTGTGAGATTCAATGTTCCACCAGGTTCTCTTATCACGTTTGAAAGGAGAGCGAATACATGCCACTTCTCCTTGTCCAAATCCCCATTCAGGCAAGGTATTGCCAGTTCTTCCCAAGTAACAGCCCATCTCTTCATGTCTGAAACGAACAGATGATGTTAGTGGATGCAATCTCAATGCGTCTTCGCTACCATATTGGTGTGCAACCTCAACGACCCAGTTATCCTTGAAGTCACCAAATGTCAAGTTACCATAACCAGAAACTTCAAAGGCTTGTGTGTTAACTGCACTTGGAATATCATGGGAGTGCAAATTTCTTCCTGTACTTTTGTGAATCAATCTAACCGTCATCCCGTCAACAACGTATTGAGTAACATCAGTTGAAGAGTTGAAAATCTCTGAACCCCTAGCTCTTTGGAAAATCCATTGATTGTTGTTATCCTTGTGTGAGTAAGTGGTAATCTGTTGCTGCTTGGATCCCTCTGGGTAAGTTTGAACGTGAGAGTGAAGCAATCCACCACCCAAACCTTGGTTTGTTAGTGTAACAACAGAAGTTCCGAGAGCTACATCTCTTGGGCCTGCGCTCACATCAGATCCCTCCAAGTTGGCTTGGAAAAGCGAAGACATTGTGGAATCACCTGTTCCTGAGTGAGAAAGGAGTTCAAAGTGGACTTTAAATGAAAACATGAAGACAGAGATGGGAATGAGAATCAACGTAAGAGCACGAGAAATCCAGTGGAAGGTGTAAGTTGTCTTCTTGATAGTGTGGTCACCAAATTTTGTCCATAAGTCAACAATTGTGTAGATGCCCACCAAACAGATGACAAATAAACCAACCATCTTAGTGGAGATTGCACAGCCCATTGCAATACCTGTAATGATCAACCATTTCCACCACTTTCTGGTGAACTCCTTCTCCTTGGTGTTTACATTGTGAAATCTGACAAATGCAAAGACTGTAGCGATAGTGAAGAACAGCAAGATGGAGTCCAAAAGAATAAACTTACCCAAAGTGACATATGAGTGTTCCAAGCACACCATTAAAGTAAAGAGCCACACTGATGGTAAAGAAAACCCAATCGCCTTAGCAGTGAAGTAAGCTAATGGGACACAAAGAGAGCTGAACACTGTTTGAAAGAGTCTCATCTTAACATAGTCGATGTGGTCTGGGTACTGTGTACCAGATGGGAAATCCCACGACCCGTTGTAACCAGCCAAGTAACCAGAGAACCCGACCAACATCTTACCTAAAGGGGGATGAACATCGTGATAAAACTCATGACGAAGGTAATAGGAACCAAACTTCCCGAAATGGGCCTCGTCCCAAACAACGTTCTTGTTGGCACCAATCTTGTAACAACGCACAACAAATGCCAAAATTGTGAACAGGATCGGCATGAATATGCTCTCGGCTTGCAGAAGAGAAGACTTCAACTCATCAACCTCTTTGGCATGCTCCTTCTTCGGGTCGATCACGTCTGCCAAGACTGGATCAACGCTCTTCTCCCTCTCATCTTCAGTTTCGCTGAGGAGCTCTGCCTTCTGTCTTCTGCTGCGGAGTCTGCTGGCAATTTTTGCCTCCGCTCTATCAACCCCTGACATCAGCCACCGCAAAGTTCAGATGGGTCTGAAAAAGAATCAAGCACAACACACGACACGACACGACACGCCCTTTCCCACCTTCAAATCAGGCTATGAAAAGAGATGGATATAAACCGAATGCGACACCAGAAATGACCCGAAGACTTCACTAAAGGTCTCCTCTGTTCAATGGTAGCGTCTTCTGGCTGTTTCCCGGACCTTAGTTCAATCAATTGAGCCTGCACCTGTTTGTTTACCTACAAACCTCACGTTGACTTCTCACTCTGTTTTTTTCCAGTTTTTGTTCAAATGTTGACACGTCGAAACAGTTTGGGTGTCACGTGATGGGATCAGGAAAACATGGAAATACTGCCTGTTGCGGAATATATCTACATTGGGAATATGCTATATATATACTGGTACTGTGTATATTCGCTGCATAGTATATACATTGAGGGGTGAGATGAGAGGGTGGTTGCACGGACTAGTCCTTTGGCCCAATCATGTTCTCTGGTCTGACCCATTGGTCGAACTCCTCAGAGGACAGGACACCTAGCTCGAGCGCAGACTCCTTCAAAGTCAAGCCCTTCTTGTGAGCATTTTTAGCGACCTTAGAAGCAGCGTCGTAGCCAATCTTTGGGTTTAGAGCAGTGACCAACATCAGAGATTCGTGCAGAGTCTTCTCGATCTTGTCCTTGTTGGCAACGATTCCATCGACACAGTTCAATCTGAAAGAGTTGGATCCGTCGGCCAGCAATCTGACGGAGGACAACAGGTTAGAGATCATAACTGGCTTGAACACATTCAACTCAAACTGACCAGAAGCACCGGCAAAAGTGATGGCAGAGTGGTTTCCGAAAACCTGGGTGGCAACCATAGTTAAGGCCTCGTTTTGGGTTGGGTTGACCTTACCTGGCATGATGGAAGAACCAGGTTCGTTTTCTGGAAGAGCCAACTCTCCGTATCCGCATCTTGGACCAGATCCCAAGTATCTGATGTCATTAGCAATCTTGTACAAAGAGACAGCCAATGTGTTGAGGGCGCCGGAAGCTTCAACAACAGCATCGTGAGCTGCTAGAGCCTCGAACTTGTTTGGAGCAGTTTTGAATTCAATACCAGTCTCCTTGGAAACTTGGGCAGCAACTTGCTCAGCAAAACCCTTCTTGGTGTTAAGACCAGTACCGACAGCAGTACCACCTTGAGCCAAGAACTTCAAGTTCTTTAAGCTAGACTCAACACGCTCGATACCATTAGACACCTGTTGAACGTAGCCAGAAAACTCCTGTCCAAGAGTCAATGGTGTGGCGTCTTGTAAATGAGTTCTACCGATCTTGATGATGTCCTTGAACTCATCAGCCTTCTTTTGCAAAGAATCTCTCAACAAGGCCAGCTCTGGCAACAAGGAGTGGGTGATCTCAGTGACAGCGGCAATGTGCATGACAGTTGGGAAAGTATCGTTGGAGGATTGTGACTGGTTGACATGGTCATTTGGATGGACTGGGCTTTTGGAACCCAATTCTCCACCAAGAAGCTCGATGGCTCTGTTGGAGATGACCTCATTGGCGTTCATGTTTGACTGAGTACCAGAACCAGTCTGGAAAACAACCAAAGGGAAATGGTCTTTCAACTTACCAGCGGCAACCTCGTCAGCTGCCTGTTGGATGGCCTGAGAGATCTTTGGATCTAGAGTTCCAAGGTTCTCGTTGACAACAGCAGTGGACTTCTTCAAGATACCGAATGCCTTCACGACTGGTTCTGGCATCTTCTCTCTCTCGCCACCGATCTTGAAGTTTTGCAGCGAACGCTGGGTTTGCGCACCCCAGTACTTCTCAGAAGGGACCTGAAGTTCACCAAAAGCATCTGACTCGACACGGAACGAAGATTGACTTCTTCTACTCATTGTGGCAATGCGTGTGACTAGTGGACTAGTTCTAGCTAGGCGTGAGGTCAACATACTTTTTCCTAAAAAAAATTTCAATCTCTGGTTTCAACTCAATATTGAGGGATCAGGTGGTGGCTTATTGTACGATTTATCTGTGAGCACGTAGAGGCGGAGTGAATACAGCACCACACTGGACACACATGCGCGCACGCTGTCGTTAGCATTGATTGAACAACAAATCTCAAAAGAGCACAACAATGGAAAGACTCGGGTCTACCAATGTACAGAGGTGGAGAAGGTGTATAACTCCTTCTCCCTCCTACATAACCGTTTCAATCCCAATTTGCTCCGTGCCTGGGGCGCCTACTTACATGACTATGGGTCCTTTCTACCTCAGTTGCAGTATCTACAAGTTGGTCGAGGAATAAAAGTGTGCAACAAAGAGAAAAAATTCAGCCAAAATACAATCACCAACCACACCTTATTTGACTGACTGACTCTATCACGACCCTTCCCATACAATGTATGTATGCGTCGTTGAGTTTATGCTGTGAAAAAGAAAAGAGAGCATATCTGCATCTGTCTGCTACGCTGTATAGTGAAATAACTTGGGGTCACACACTCTCTAATTGGCAATTCTGTCCCGGCGAGGACGACATCGGCTCCGGCTGCAGGAGCGGTTTGAAGCCGGGTGCGGTTGGTTGGGTTTGCGTTGGTTTGTGTTGGCTTGGGCGGGCTCTGCCGGGAGCGATCTGCGTGGGTGCGGGCCGGGCGGTCGCGCAGTAAAGCTTATGTAATAAGCTGCTTATGTAATTTATTGGTAATCACGTAACATAGAGGTGCAACATGGAACATATATGTAGAGATATACACCACACACCACCTACCCGCAGCGTGTTCAGTTAGATGCGGCCGATCCCTGCGCATAATAGTGCAGGTAAGCAGTCAACGTCTTGGTGCCCTCGATGTAGTTACTCACATCAATCTTCTCGTTGGTCGAGTGGGCACCGTCGTCACCTCTGCCTAGTGGCAGAAGCAACACCGAGGTCTGGAGCTCCTGCTCGAACGTCAAGGTGATTGGAATCGAACCACCCTCTCTTGTGAGATCGGGCTCAACGCCCCACACTTCTTTTGTGGCAAGCTTTGCCGCAGTGAAGTTCTCGTTGAATGGGTCTGACAGCCAGTAGTCACCGTCGTGAATCAACTCCACTTCCACTTGGTTTGGAGAATCTAACTGCTTGAAATGCTCGTGAACGTGATTCTTCACCAGCTCAGTCAACTTCTCAGAAGAAATGTCTGGAACAGTTCTGATGGAAAACTTACCCTTCACTTTAGCAGGAATCACAGTCTTGGCACCTGCCTCGTAGAAGGCACCCTCGACACCATGGATAGAAAGAGATGGGTATCTCCATCTGTGCTGCAGGATGGCCTTTTTATCATTGTACAGAGCGGTGTTGGAGCCTGTTGCCTGGTTCAACACATCCACATCGAACTCGATATCGTCATAGAGCTTATCTTCCTCTTGGGTTAACGGTGCGACTTGCTCGTCAACCCCTTTAATCAAAATCTTGCCCTTTGTATCCACTAAACCAGCAAGTAACTTGACCAGATCATTCAATGGCTCAGCAACAATACCCCCAAACAGTCCAGAGTGTAGATCAGCATTTGGACCACGAACAGCAATCTCGTAGTAGTTGACTCCTCTCAACCCATACGTCAACACCGGCTTAGTAGTTCCTAACCAATAGTTATCTGAAATTGTCACAGCATCGACACCTTTGAAGTATCCCTTCGCCTCATCTGCGATCAGCTTGTCCAGTCCAAGCGATCCAGATTCCTCCATCCCTTCGAAACAGGTGATCAAATTCACAGGCAGCTCTATACCCAACTCATTATGAGCTTGGATAGAGTTTAGCCAAGCAACAACTGGACCCTTGTCGTCTGAAGATCCCCTACCGTAGAGAACCCCATTTTTCTCAACCAGCTTGAATGGATCTGTGCTCCATCCATCCTCCTTCAGAGCTGGCTGTACATCGTAATGCCCGTAGACCAGAATAGTCTTTTTAGAGGGATCTGATCCGAATCTTGACAAAATAACAGGAGGCAATTGCAGGTTAGCGTCTGCCACAGGTGGTGGCTGTGTGCCTAGCTCCTTCAACTGCACATCTTGGGCACCCAACTTAATCAGTTCGTCTCTCAGGAAGTGTGCGGTTCTAACAACCTCTGGTCTTAGTGATTCATCGCCTGATACCCCTGGGATCTCAACTGCTGAGCGCAACCGCTCGATGAATTGCGGTTTCAACTCGTTGATCTTATCAAACAAACTCTTGAACTGACTACTACTTGACATATTCCTAATTAATCTATTCCTCACCGACAATTGCCTAATTAACATGGACTTGTTGGTCTGGCTTCGTTGATGGAGCTTTGATTCTTCTATTTTGTTGCCCATCTTTTTTTCTACTGGAAAAATGAGGGGATACACGGTGGTGTGGCTTCTTTCTTAGGTTCTGGGTTCAATTAGTTACGCTGCTGCCTGCTATCGCTGATACGTTCGCATATAGTATATGGAGGGTCCGTATAGGCAAGTTTAAAGTTTGTTTATTGTACTATATGCTGTATGGTGGAGGATCTCTCATAATAGGCTACCTGAAGAAGAGCGATGTTTCCAAATGGAATTTTGGTTAGGATAAGGGCTCTCGTCTGTCAGCAAGTTGGCTCTTATGATGCGCAAATCCTCATCAGTGAACGCCATTGTCTCCTTCATATACCCTTCCACAGATCCATAATGTGCGTTGAGTAGTTCTACTGTCGCAGCCATGCTTTCGTACTTAGAGCTGATCAGGTTTTCAAACATCTGCGAAGGACTTAGCTTTAGCTCAAAAGGAGATGACTTGCCCTCACCTTCTTCAGTGGTTGAGGCTTCCTCGATTCTCCTCTTTAGGTTGTCAAACCGCGATAGAAACTCCTTTCTGATGGCGTCGTGATCAGGTTTGAGTCCAATGGTTGTCAGCTCATACTCCTTTGCAATAGTGTGTGTGTCCACGTTGAGCACCAACAGGATGAGCATGGCCATAACACCGGTTCTGTCTTTACCAGCTTGGCAATTGAAGACAAATGGCTTTCCAGGATGGTCTCTGATGAACTTAAACACTTCCTTGAATGCAGGGGCCCCGTACTGCAACGCATCTCTGTACACATACTTGAAAGTGTACCACGAAACCAGCAGGTCTCTATACCGGAGCGCAATGGATTGTGGGGAGAGGTCTGTTGTATTATAAACTGGTACATTTCTGCAGTTAATTCCATCAATATCCAGACCACCAGCCTTCTCAAACTCTCCAAGTGATCTGAAATCAAAAAACGTTGTGACTCCCAGATCGATAAGTTGCTGCTTGCCCTTGTCTGTAACTGTGGACGGGTTTGCGGATCTGAAAACGATACCAGGCTTCACATAGAGATTATCTTTCGTTTTCCAGCCACCTAGGTCTCTGAAATTTGCAATGCCTTCTATATCCCTCCATCTAGGGAAGTATGAGATGACCTTCGTCGAGCTCTTGAATCTTTCGGTATCTTTGAGAGTATGCAGCCAATCAACGATTTCCGAAGTGACTTTGTAATTCCAGTTAACATGGCCTCGCTTGGTCAGTGGTAAACCAAATGGATTTATGTCACTTGCATTGGTATCATCGACTTTTTCCCGTCCATAGAAATTGTGATCAGCAAAAGGTACCAGGCACAGCTTATGTCTCGAGCCTAGAAGGTTAGAGTAGCCTGTAGAATCCTCCAAGGGGACAATGTGGTCTTCTAACCCATAAACACTCATCACTTGTATCTCTTCATCAAGGAACTTGATGGGTTCTAGATCTTGTCTCATTAAATCCAACACTTCACCTTTGAGAATTTCAATATTCTGATATGATCCTGACCTGTACTGATTTAGTAGCACAGATCTGCCCTCCATGTTCCCAAAATCCACCTTCAGCAAGTTTGAATTGAATCTTCCTGCGGCATTTACCAGGTTAGGAACAAATTGGTACGGTTCATTCTTCTCCATCTTTTCCTGTTGTCTAACTGCCCACTGGAACATTGCCACCGCACCTCTTGAGTGGGCGATAATACAGTTAGGGAGCAAGTTAATTCCAATATCTTTAAATTTGGCACCAGAGGAGAAAACATCTAAGACCAATTCGATGTCTTCAATATCCTGTTTAATGGGTCTGCCAAATACCACATCTTCATTCTCTTGCGAGTCTCCACAGCCTCTGAAATCCAGTCTGAAACTGTACATACCGAGCTTTGTAGCCAAATCATGAGCCAGCTGGGCTTGGTAACAGTAGTTCTTGTGGCCCCCTTTACCGTGGAGAATAAGTGCGAATTTGTGGGTAGGGGGGTAGTGGAACTCAGTGGATGTCGGATTATTAACCAATTCCTCTTCAGGGATCATACTGGTTGGTGGGCAGCATAGTATACCGACTATACCGACGCCATTCGGATCTCTAGAGAACGGAACAGATATAGAAATCAGCTTCTCGTTGCTCTTCAGCTCGTAGTTGGTACAGACTGTGTCTGGTATTCTAGTCACCCTTGGTACTTCGCTCTTGCTGCCACTGCTATCCATGATCTGTCTCTTCCTGCTATGTGATCGATTCTTTGCAGCAGACTGTTTCATAAATCCCAGGTTCTGGGCGAGCAGCGAACCTTCTGACTTATCAACTCAGGACCTATCACCAAAATAGGAATGCTCTCTATGCAAATCAACCGAAATTGTGGAGTCGGTATGTTGAAATAGCCGCGGCAAGAAACCTGATCATGTAAATCTCCATCATGATTATGTAATCAGTATGAAGACTTGGATATAATTAAAGAGACTGGAAATATGGACTAGACCAGACCGCAGAGACTAGGACTATCGCTGTGCAGTCTAGACCTGGAGGGACTAGACTATGCGTTGGACTGCGAGACTGCTTCGGTTTTATGCACGGACTCAACGGTGTGTGAACCCTGAAACGGTGTGTGTTGGCCGCACCAGCACCAGCACCAGCACGAGTAGTGCAAACCAACAACCTAAACTCCAACAGCCACCACATCTTGACTTCACTCCCAAATCTTTATTCCTTGTACATAGCGCATCGTTGGCTCCCCAGATAACCCGCAGCGTAAAAAATTTACTCGAAGAGCATGGCAATCTGCAGCTAGTGAGTGTTGCGGTGGACACCAACCTGGGAAACTATGTGTCAGAGATATGGTCAGATGAGGCTATACAAATCAAAGGCTTTACCAAGGAGCAAGACGATGAGAGAAACAGCACGAAAAGGAAGAGGTGGTCAATTCCTAATAAGAGACTTCATATACAGTTCAACGGCGGCACAGCAGCCTCTTTATCTACTTCGGAAGAGGCAATGATGCATATTGGAGTGGAAGGTACCCCCACCATGTATTTCTATGATAAAGGCAGGGACGCCAGTGGTGAAAGCTTAACCTCTCTATCAATAGACATCCCTATTTCGCTATCTGAGGACCCCAAAATTCACTTTACCAATCTTGTGCCCCTGTCATCAGAGGATCCAATTTTTATAACCAAGGCCCAGAATAATCTCTTGATGCAGCTCAATGGCGCTAGTCCACCCCAAGTGTTGATGAATCTACTGGGAAAGCATAACTCTCTCAATGAACAAGTCGATGTATTTGCACAAATCACCAATCTCGAAGATGGGTCTAGTAACTCATATAAAGTTCTTGCTGGTGGAGGTGAATGGGGAGCTGGATCTGACATCTTAGTGCTTGAGGGCTTGGACCTTGGTACATTCGAAGCTGCTGGCAATGAGATTGCAATTGAGTTCAATCTGGTGAACAATGAAAACACCCAAGTGTTCAATCCCTCATGTACAGGTTTTTGGTTTGAAAGCTCAACTGTCATAGATGATGACAAAACAAGGGTTGGCACAGGTAAGACATGGCCTACTGATGGGTTATTCATAATTTCATCTACAAAATGTATCACAGTTAATGGGAGACATTACAACTCACCTCATGAGATCGGAATGCACACCATACTCGAATAGGTTGATAAAGTCAATGCCATCAATACGGTGCTGTGACCAGTCCTCCGTTAAGGCCCACTCCAAACTGACATCGGAATCTATTTGAGTTCTCATTGCATTGGTGTAGACAATACCCCACTCCTGCTCTAAAATACGATACGCATTTTCACAGAAGCTTTCATCGTAGTCCATATGTAAACTCTCCCTGAGCTTAACGATATCATTAGCTCTTTCCCTTTCGAAAAAGATCATTGGAATTTTTGAAGGATCTGTGCTAGTATTGATATCATCACTTACTCTAGACTTATGGTTGTCTCTTTGCCTCTCCATGTCGATAGCGAACAAACTTACTTCAAACACTTCTAGATAACCAAAGACGAAGGATAGCAACGGGAAATTTCTAGGAAGAGACATACTCAATCCAAGATTATAGTAATAGCTCCTGTTGTCCGTGAAGAACCTTTTGGAAGCATAGTGAGGTAGCTTTCTCATGTCTTTTAAATAAGGCTGAGTTGCCCAAAATGCCATGCTCGGAGATGTGTATACAACAGTTGCCCAATTTGTTATTGGAGAAAGGATCATGAGATACCAGAGGGCTGAATAACAGGATACTGAAAAGGTGTATTTGAAGATGTCATATGGTAGGTTGAGCATGAGCGAGGTGACTTTCTCTCTTCTAGAATGGACCAATCGAAAAGCTGGGGTCTTCGCTCGAAGAACTGTTGAACTGTATCCAGCCTCGCAAAGCATTACTGACATTAGGACCCCATGCAGCCCAGACATGATTACGTTTGTTCTCCATTGTGCGTACCATTCAATCCATAAAAGGTAATCCCATACACCTCTAAACGGGAAGAGGAACCATAGAGGACTAATACTGAAGTATAAGATGAATAGAGGTAGGGCCCACCAGAATGTGAATAGTACCCCTAGGATGAAGTGAATGGAATGGACAACAAAGAATGTGGGATACATCCCCAAGAATCTTCTATCACCAAGAACCACAATTAGAGCCTTTGCCGTATATTTCTGTTAGAGAATGTACATAAACACGCACGCCTTCCTGCTCTACCAACCCCGTACAGGTAAACTCACTCTGAAGAGGTAAGACCTCCAGATCAAATCGAGTAACATCTTGCTCAGTTTTACCTTAAATCAGCATTCTCATTCCTTATGGACATAAGTCATACCTCATCGCACCACATTTCCTCTTTTGTGTGATATTCTTGAGATCCTTCGGTCGTGTTGAGACACAAACGATCTGCCTCTCTATCCATGTGGTTTCAAAGGACAAGAATTGAGTCTTATGTCAGATTCAAGGGTCGCATAACCACCCATCGTTAACAACTGTCTCCATTGAAGGTCTTTTTCTAATGTCTCTCTGCAGTATATTCTGTATCATACCGAGAGACTCATTGCTCATTACAAAGGGGATTCTAAGCTCTCCCTCCATGATTTCATCAACGTTATAGAAAGGGTTTTCCTTGTAAATCAGTGTGTAAATTAGAATTCCAAAAGACCAAACATCCTGTGGTTTACCTTCGTAAGGTTGACCATTCAATACCTCCGGTGCAGCATAGTCCAAAGTACCAACAAACACATCAAAAGGCCCTTGCTTGATATATGATGCAGAACCAAAATCAATTAGTTTGATTATACCATTACTGTCAACGATTAAATTCTCATCTTTGATGTCTCTATGAACAACACCGTTCTTGTGTAAATGATTCAGTGCACTTGCAGCCTGTTTTATGATCGACTTACACTCTGCCTCATTCATAGATTCTTTTAGTTCGATCATATCAAATAGGTCAATAGCTGGCATCGGAAACCCATGCTGTGGCGTTTCAATATAATAGTAGTCATCATCTTCAAAGAAGTCAATTAATCTCATGATATTCGGATGTGGGTTGTCATTCAGTGTGGCCATTATCTGTATCTCAGAAGGAATAGTTCCTAACTTTCTATCTCGGACCCAAGTGTCGACTAAGATTCTCTCTTTGATGATCATCTTGATGACTACCCTGTAAGTAGAGTCATTCTTGTTCTCTGCGAGAACCACTTTACCGTACGCACCTTGGCCCATGGCTTTCAGCACTTTGAACTCCTTGAATGTCTTCTCTCTTCTCTTTTTGCCTATCACTTTAGGATAATATCGAGATGACAATTTATGCTTCTGTATAGCGTCATTCTCAATCTCCAGAAGTTTTCCTTCGTCCAGACTTGAATCTAATATCTTGTAAGATCCCAAATCAACATCAGTTCGCTTCTTCTCTATCGATGTCATAGGGGACACAAGCTTCTTCAAGTCGGAACTGCTTGAATGTTTAGAAGAAGTCATAGACAAAGATCCTCCTGTAGATAGACTTGTCGCTGAAGACACTGATGATGAAGAGGGATTTTTTAATCGTAAGCTTGACGAATTGCTTATCGAAGGAATCTCATTCTCATTGAAAAGAGACATCTGATTTGGCATTTCCCCATGTTGAACGAAATTAGAGGTACTTCGAGATTTGGACCCTGAATCCTCCGATCCTGTCATTTGGTCATCAACCTTGAAAGAAACTTTAGTCTTCTTGTCATCATAGAGTTTTCTCGAATACGTAACCCATAAGACTAATGTATCAACCTGTGAACATCTTAGTTGTATATCCACTTTTATTACAGAGCCATCGGAATGCACACCATCAATACCAATGGAGTTCAAGAAAGACTCGCTGCTTTTGTTTTGAATCAAGCAGTCGATATGTCGGAAGAAATGCTCAGGCAGCACCAGACCTGGCGAAACTTTCATGTTTGTGAGGTTCGTTTTGATGAAGTTCATAATCTTTTCGAAGTTGGGTATAATTTTGGTGATTGGTTCATTGATCAACTGCTTCTCGTTGAAACCGAAGAGATTTTTGGATATAGACTCGTTGAACGACATCATTCTGTGGTCTGATGAGGATATAATAAAAACTCCAGCTATATATGGCATTGTGTGGATCTTCAGCTTGATCTTTGATTGATTCTCATCAATTATCTTGGATGTGATGGCACATGGAATGTTGAAGTCAGATTTGGCAATAGTGAAGTACCTCTGCTCGTTTATGGACTGCGAGTCTAGAATTGTTCTGGGTATGTTGCTGCTCTCATTCTCCTCTCGTATCTCATTCATGAAATTTCCAAAGTTGTTGATCAGGTCATCCATGTTCTTGATTCGAGATACCTTGCTGAAGAAATTACCACCCGATATCTTCTTCGAAGATTCGATGTCCAAGGTGTCACAATTCACAACAAGATCCACAGAGTCGCAAGGTACCTGGTTGAACATGCATATTATCAAGCTCCCCTTCTTCTTTGCCCAAAGAGATGCCCAAGTGAGTTTATTGCCTGGCTTTGCTATTGCAATTATCTCACCAGAGAATATCATCTCATTTTTGGTGAAGGTGTTCTCAATTAGCTTGTTGAAGACGAAGTCCCTTGAATCGGGGCTGATCAAATCCAGCAAGGTGAGTCTTCTCAAGGAGTTTTGAGATATCCCGAACACAAGGCAAGATAGGTCATTAGCGGCCTTCAGGTTCCATGGATCGTACAGTTCACAAGTAAATACTGCTTGAGGGGAAGTATTTTTCTGTGCAGAGTGGAAGAATTTGTTTGAAGCTGGCCCTGACGTTCTTTGGGGTGTTGATACTGTCTGAGGAGTATTGAGTGATGATAATGCCAGTGTTGAAGCTCCACTGTTCAAAGATAGAATCGGCGTCTGTGAAATAGACTCATAAAAAGGAGTAGCTAGAGCGTACAGCAGTTTCACCTTTAGTTTAGATTCTGACTCTGAGCCGTCCACATCACTGCCCTCCTCTCCATTCGTATACGAAGTAAGTGATAACTCATGCAAATTTTCAGCAAGTGCCTTTTTGGTCGTAGGCGTTGAGTCTTTTATCTCGTCCTCGTTCATTATCTTGATTAAAGTCCTGAGACCTAAAGTCGTTTGTATATCCGTGCTTACATCGAAACCTGGTTTATCCGGAGTTGATGGTTGGGTTAAAGGGGCGTTGGAATTCGAAGAGGTGAACAAAGCAGAAAGCGCAGCAGATGATGCATTTGATCTGATATTTATCTTCTTTTCGTTCTCCTCTGCTGAACCCTCTGATGCTAATTGACCAATGAAACTCTCGATATCAAGGTTGACAGCAGAACTGAAATTACGCACTTCTATATCATTATTATCCTTGCCGTTGATCAGGTCCGGTCTGTCTAACAAAATCTCCAAGGATCTTTTTAGAATGCTTAAGCGCACCGCTAGACTGTTTGGGGATAAATGAGCGTAAGAATATGCATGAGTGGACTCTTTAGGGAACTTCAGGAGATCTGATAAGCTTAGAGAAAGCTTTGAGAGACCACCTGCGGTATGTCCAAAGTTTCCTGATCTTGCACTGGCAGAATAACTGTTCTTGCTGTGCAGCTGTTGTCGAAGTGGCTGGTTCATATTGATGGATGCAGGTTTAAAAGCTTGATGACTTTTGCTTTTAGTTGCGTCGGTATCTGGTTCTTCATCCTCGTCATTGTAAAGATCAAAGACTGAGGACCCGCTATTCCCATTACTGGGATAGCTGTCCCCTGGGTGTATGTTCTGAAATGACTGCGCTGTGCCGGTGTGTTGGTTTTCTGTATCGTGGGTGTCGTTCTCCTCATCTCTAGGGGTGATTGTTGTGCTTTGTTTCACCATCGACTGTTGTATCGGCGCTGCCCCTGTGGTCGTTGACTTCTTTTTGAGAGGCCCGCTTGACCCACTCACCGGGCACGCATACGGCATGATGAGGAAAAGAGGTGCAGGCTGCAGTTCAGAATGGAAGGGTGTGTCCGTGGGACGTGCGTCTGTATCTCTTTCGCACTATGTATCTCCCTGTGAATGAGTATCTCTTCTCTCTCTTCTTCCTCTCTGTCTCACAAGAAACAAGCTAGTATCTTACGCCGCACACACAGGCACTTCTCTCTACTCTCGCTCACTCTCTGTATCTCTCTCTATCGCACACACACTCTATCTCTCTCTCTCTCTCTCTCCCTCTCTCCCTCTCTCTCGCAGTCTTAACCTGAACTTGGTAAAAAGCTGTGGGCTTGTTTTTTTTTATCAGCACCAACTCCCTTCTCTTTTTACAGTACCTCACTATTTAATGCATTGATAAACAAACGTTGCCTATTAAAGGACAAGGAGACTAAACTACAAGTGAGACGAGACTAGACCGGAATTGGAAATGTCTTTTTTGTTAATTTTGTTAAGACATTTTTCTTTTTTTGGTGTGTCCCGGTCTAGTCTTGTCCAGTCCATTCTTCCTGGTCTAGCCTAGTCTAGTCTAGTCTGGTCTAGTCTGGTCTAGTCTGATGAGAAGAGAGAAGTGCACGACTGGTCTCAATCATGTTGTGAGGGTAGGCAATGAGCACTTTCTCTCCCAAATGCCATCAGCACCAGAAGAGAAGCAGAGCACTCCCCAGCTCTTGCTGCCCAGTCCTCCCCTGAAAAGGCTCAAAATGAGAAGTACATCATTACTGATTTCCTACTAGTGTCTAAGCATCTGCCTATTAATAAATTCCGGACATCCCGCCGTATACATCAATCAGAGGATGGATCAGACCTGTCCAGTGGGCACCTGCCCACTGTCCACAGAGACTAGTATAGGCCCTGGCCACTCCATATGCTCCGCAGCCCTAGGCCTGCCAGTCTGACGACTGGTATGTAGTCCCTCTCGCGTGACACCCCCCTGCCCCTCCTTGCCTTGCCGTAATAATGAATGAATGCCATGTCCTTTTTCATTTTTTTTTAGTTTTTCCCTCCTTCGAAACTAACCAATCTTTCACATACTCAGTCAGTCAGTTAGTCACAACCGCTACCTTCTCCTTCCTCCTTCCTCCTTCCCCCTCCCTCCAATCTTCAACGCGTTAGCTTGGCATTGAGATAGAGCAAAGACGCGCTGTTGTTTCCCACCTCTCTTGCTACCCTCTGCGCGTAACTCACCAGTGGATATATCCAAGGGGTGCGAAATTGTGAATACCCCTGTAATCAAGCGGCAGCCCAAACAATACCCATACAAAGACACCCATCTTCAACAAGATCTAGACGCAACACGGTGGTCTTCTGTATAGACACACCTGCAGAGTGCACTGGAGCGAAAGCGTTTGGTGTTCTGCGATCTTGAATAAGGCGACTGGCCAGCTGGGAGAGAGAAAGACACACACAAGATGGACTGGAGAGCTGAGCTGAGTAACAGCGATCGTGCCAAGTACGTTGGCATCTACATGCAGGCTATGAAAGAGGTGATAATTGCTAGCGGCAATATGGTGGATGTCTCCAAAATCAAAGCCACAGCAGAGGACTTCGAGAGACAATGCTACCAAAATGCCACCTCCAGGCCTTACTACAATCAGATTTTCAAACAGAAACTTGTTAGTATGAAGCAAGCTCTGCAACAGCAAGAGTTGAAAAAGCAGCAGCAGCAGCAGCAGCAAGGAATGGTGCCAGGGGCTTCAATGAATATCTCTCAGCAACAACAACAACAGCAACAGCAACAACAACAACAACAACAACATTTGAATCCACAACAGGTTTTGGCAGGGGCAGCCCAAATCAATCCAAATCAAATAAACAATTCGCAGACACAGGCATTCCTCGCTCAACAAAGCCAAGCGAGACAAACCGCTCAACTAAGGGCTCAGCAGCAGCAACAGCAGAATACATCGAACCCGAACATCAATCTAGCTAATCAACAAAATGTACAGGCAAATAAACCCAATCAGGCAGCTAATGCCCAGTCTGCCCGATTTCAAATCATGAAGAACATTCCTATTCCAGCAGTTTACTTGCAAAGAATACCCAATTTGCCTCCTAACGTGAATACTTGGCAACAGGTTTTTGAACTAGTAGCTAATAAAGGCATCGGGTCTGAGTATATTGGAATTATCAAACAGGCGTATAACTTTCATGAACAGCAGGTTCTCAAGCAAAGGCAGCAGCAACAGCAACAGCAAATCAATATTCCACAACAGCAGCAGCAGCAGCAACTTAACATCCCTCAACAGAATAAGCCTGCTACTTTCAACAACGGTGTAAACGCCCCAGTTCCTGGAAATAATACTAGTGCCCAATTTGCAAGGCAACAACTTGAAATAAGAAACAGAGCACAACTTTCCAACCAGCCTCAACAACAGCCTCAAAATCACATATCTCAAGTACTTCCTAACAATGCACAACTGCCACCACTCACACCTGAGATGCAACAACGACTTACTGCAAGTGCCATACAGCTGCTGCAAAAGCTTCAAAATGAACGCCAACTTCCTGTTGATATGACCAATGAACAAAAAAACTCATTTATCAAAAGGGTCATTGCCCGTCAACAGCAGGCTAGGTTAGAGGCCTTCAGACAAGAGCAAATGAACAATGCCAATAATCAGTCTTCAGTGAATGTCAACATACCTAACTCCAACCAACAGGTACCACCAAATCAACTACAAGGCAATATCCCCCAGTTCAATCAGAATTGGAGTAAAACCATGCAAAATAACACCAACTCTAATGCTAATAACGGCAATGCAAGCAACAACAACAACAGCAATAATAATAATAGTAATAATAATAATACTAGTAACACTAGTACCGGCAATGGCTCCAATGTTAATAACAGTAGCGGAAATAACAATGGTTTGGATGTGAACGACCCACTAAGTACTTTGAATACGCAGCAATTAGACTCCAGAAGAAAGCAGGCCCTAATCCAACAACGAAATGCCCAGATGCAGCAGCAGCAGATCCAACAGCGTCAGCAACAACAGCAGCAGCAGTCTATGCAGAAACCGACGCCAACACCAGCTAATGGTAATAACCCACAAGGCATGGGCCGTTTTGAACAAACAGAAGAAGATCGTCTACAATTGAGAGCAATTTTGGCAGAGGCTTCGAGAATTCCCTTGAACTTAGAGGACATCACTGATAAATTGACCGTGGAACAGAAAAATAGTGTAAAATCTAAAGGTGTCAATCTTCTCTATCCTCTGTTGACGATGATTGAACAACTGGTTCCTACTTTCTACGCTCTTACAAAGAATGCAGAAGCTGTGAAAAAGTTGTTATCCATGAGAGCTATGGTTAAGGAAGTGATACAGGGTTTGGAGAGAAATAGATATTTTGCAACTCCAGAAACTCTTGAAAGGCTGAAAGAGCGTGCCCAGCAGTATGGTGCTTTTGTTAGATCAGAACTATCGAAACGGTCTGCTCAGAAGCAGCAGCAACAAGGAGCGAATAACTCTGGCATGAACATGAATATAGGTTCTCAAATGACTCCTCAACAAATGTTACAGAGAACACAAGCTCAGCAGCAGCATGTGAATCCTCAATTGACACCACAACAGTTACTGCAACGCCAACAACAACAACCACCACAAGCACAGAACCAAACACTGAGTAGCTTCCAGCAGAACAACAACCCACCTCCTCACGCGCAGTTCATTCATAACAACAATGCCGGAGTTAGTGGTCCTACTAGCGACGTCGGAGGAATGCAAGGAAGGATCAACACTCCTGACCTAGTGAATAGAGGGAACCAACAGCATTTGAATTCCTCGCCTGCTCTTCCAAATGGAACGTTTAGTGGACCTACTACTCATAACTTCAGCTCTCCACAGATGGCCAATGCGCAAACTTATAATGCGCAGGTTCCTCCTATGATAGGCAACTTTGCCGGTCAACAGGTTAACTTGCAAGGTTCAATGCAACACCCACCAATGTTACAACATCAGCAACTGTCACAACCTCAAACTCAACCGCCAATTTCAACTACCTCACCTCCAAAGAAACAACCAGCTAAGCGTAAGAATGCCAAAGCTACTACGAAAAAGTCACAAAGCAAAGCTCCAACCCCTGCTTCCACTAATACTCCGAACACAGGTGCCGCCACACCTTCTGTAGTTCCAATGACTGCTCCGACTCCATCGAGCACTTCGAATGGTCTTAATAGTGTTACGAGCACTTTAATGAAGAAAGAGCAGGAGGTCATTCTCAAGGAGGAACAAAAGAAAAAGGTATTCATCGAGAAGAGGGCTAAGAGATTGGAGCTTTTCCATTCTAAACCAGTGGATTTCTGGGCTGCTTCTCTCGCAAGTTTACTGGAGCTTGCAGATGAAGAGAGTAGAATCATTTCTGATTCCAAGAAACCAGTTGACTCCAAGTTGACGAAGGGTCTAACACCATCTACTATTTTACAAACACCTCTGACATTCTCGAGTGCTAGAACTCCAAACTCTGCTTCAAAAGGCAACAATGCTGTTTCCAACAGTGCAAGCTTCTCGCAAGGAGCGGGAGTCAATGGCAGTTATATGTCGCCAAAACTTTCTCCCGGTTCAAAATCTGATGATGCTTCTTCTAGCAATGTGCAAGTGAAGTGGGGACCAAGCGTTACCAGAGAGGCTATTGGTGCTGCGTTTAATGAAATCAAAGAGATCAGCAAACTCTTCTTTGACGAAGCAATTTATTCTGCTGGTGTCAGTAGTGTACAACAGGGGAAGATTCCAACTCCGCCTCCAGACAAGGAGCTGATACATGATGATAGCAGTGATATCAAGATGAATGATCATGATGATGGTGGTGACGGTAAAGCGTTGAAGAAGATCAAAATTAATGACGAGAGCAACTTTTACGATGAGAATAACGACCTATTGACAGATGACCAGATCTGGTTCAAAAGTTCTTCTATCTGGCACTGATCGATCTGGTGTATATGTATATACAAATTTGTGGAATCTAATTGGAATTCCAAAAGTACTTCCTGTAGCGGGGTACCTTGAGTGCACTATCTTAGAGCTTGAAGAGCAATTCCAGCTTGTGTTCGCTCATATCTTGAAGATCTTGATCATTGATATCGAAAAATGTCGAATCATTCATCAACTTGTCGAAATCAAACAACGCGGAATCGAAAGAAGTATGCGGTGGTGAACCATCACTCCCTACTGGTATTGAATCCGCTAGTGGTTCACCATATCCTGGTGCTTCTGATGTTGATAAGATATTTTCTAATGAAGGTAGCCTGGAACTTGGAGCTCTGCACTCCTCCTTGAAGGAAGGATCCCAGATCAGCCCATCTCTAGAGTATTGTGGATCTTTTAGTACCAAGCATTCATCGATCATGCTCTCAAAATCGATTAGGCTGTTGGAACTTAGTGTAGTGAGATTGTTCAAACTATCAAGGTCGTTCAGTATATTGTCAGGGTTTATTTTCAGCCTCACCCTCTCGAGTAAACGGACTCTTGCTTGAGGGTTTCCAGGGTACCTGTTGTTGATGAATGAAATCGTGTCCCTGATGCATTTAAATCCATCTTTCTTGATGTTTCTGAGGTAAAGCTTGAACTTCAGGGAAGCCTTGAACATCAGATAGTACTTCCGTCCAAGAGTGTTTTGCATCAATACAAGCATACCGGTAGCTACTTGGAACACTTTAGATGCAAGATTGGTTAGCCTCTCTAAGTTGTGAGGTGTGGTGATCCCTCTGGAAACCATATCGACTGCGTGGTATAGTCTATAAATGATGGAGGTTAAACTGTTATGGACTCTATGGTATGCGTTCTGTACTAGCCTATGCAGGAAGAACAGATGGCCTTGGTCGATATACTTGTCGGTAAACTCGTTAGTCGCAAATTGATACACGATGTTAGCTAGCGATACGGAGGATTTCAAGGTCAATCGTTGGAAATGGGTCAATTTGGAAGAGTCATAGTGGCTCTTGGATTCGTAATGAAGCCAGAGAGCTAAGTAGGTGGTGGTGGTCAGAGATAGCGATTGCAGAGTGTGTTGCACCACTTTCATATTTCTGAGGTTGACTGAGATGTTTCCTTCGTGGGGACTGGGTACCAACATCTCCAAGCTCTTCAAAGAGTAGTTTATGTTTGAATAGTGTTCGATCTGGGACACCACTGAAAGGATTTCGTCAACGGAGGGCGGATTTCCAATGCTGTTGGTGAGCTGAGCTAGCTTGGAGTACAGGAAAAGGATCCTCTGAGACTTGTCCATCTCCTGGCCTATTGTAGTCTCAGCGTTACTATAGGAAGAGTACGGACTGTCAGCAGGGACGTTTGGTGCCAACGGTACTTGCACGTTCCAAGAGGAAGTGTTGCTGGGTATTAAACTCAGATAACCTCCCAAAGATGACATCATGCTGTCCTGTTCCAGGATTCCAAACCACACTTTCCTCCATAAATTCAAGAAGCCTACATCGTGGCTAATCTGCAGATGGTTCGAAGGGTCTCTGTTGAGTCCAATTGTGTAGGCAGACTGGAGGATAATTCCAAAAAGAATTTGTGACTGTGTGAGCTCCACTCCGTCTCCATCTTCTGGGGAGTGTGTGTAGTAAATTCTCAAGTAGAGCAAGCACTGAATGATGATCAGCTTCGTCTTTCTCAAAAATTTGAACGAAGACAAGCAAGCCAACGCATTTTTGATAAAGTTTGCAGGTATCGGATACTTGGTGAGCTCTCCACTGTGTCCTTGAGAAAGAAGTACTATGTGAGTTAGCCGCAAGAGGATTAAGAGGGTTGCCACAAGGATCCAATCAAACTTCTCAACCAAGTTCAATTTCGCCCTACCGTTGGGGCTTGCATTGGGATCCTCATCGCTTTCGAGCACCACGTTGAACACTCTATTGTCAAAAAACTCCCTTTGTATATATGGGAAGTGGGGGTAAACAATCTCGTAGAAGTGTTCGAGGTACATCTTAATGATATGCTTGGGTGGGAGACTGTTTTCGATTCTATCCTTCAAGGTTAAGTTGGCACCGTAGTTACCATCACCATCATTTCTCTTTCTCTTTTCCATTTCGGGGTTACCAGTAGGAAAGGCTTCCTCGCCTCTCTCAAGTCTGTCCTCGATGAATTTAGTGATTAACGGTTGGATGTAAGGAGAGTCTTGCTCTCCAAGCATGTACAAAGATTCTGTGACCGATGCGTCTAACCGTTGCTTCTTGTTGGACCGCTTGTCTTTCTTTTTCTCCTTTTCAACGCCAGGATAGAAGTAAGCTACCCCCAAATTGAAGTATCCCACCATGGCCATAGAGTACTGGTCTTTGAACTCGTGGGCTCCGCACGATAACGGTTTGTGTTCCTGCATTCCTGACCTCTTCGTGGACAACGCTTTGTACGATTCAAAAAAGTCCACATGATCTCCGTTGTAGTCTGAACCGGCTGGAATGAAGTGCTTACCCATGCACTCCTTCAGCCTTTGCACTTCACGCCTCAGCTCCCTGATAGTCTGGTTCAGGTCCGCTGTCGTGTCGCCGACGGTCCCGTTCCCTCTCTCCATCTCCGTCTGGCTCTGCGTCAGCCTCTGCCTGTGTTCTTCCTCTTCCTTTCTCCTCTTCATCTCTTGCTCTGTCGCATACGCTATAGGTACACCGTCGGACGTAGTAACACGCGTCACCCAATGGGGTGACTCGTACTGGCACAGATGAGCAACGTTGGACTTGAGGCAGTTGGAACAGCACGGCTTAGCCTTGTCACAACGGATCTTCCGTGCCTTGCAGTTGAGACATACCACCGACATTCTTTGCCGTTTTGCTTTCGGCTTCTCTGGTATCCCCTCTCTCTCCATCTCTGTGGCACGCGCTTTCTCTCTATCTGTGTGCTCCCCTGCCCCTGTAGTGACCACTATACTGTCCTTGCGGTCCTTCCTGTCTTAATGCGATGCTCTGTTGATGTTTTTTTAAACGGAGATAAAACTCGGGTATACCGGGTCGAAATCATAAAAATGAAAAATCTCAGTGGCAAATCTCATCATCACGGAAGTGTCACCCTCGCCACTACACAGTCTCGGTACCTGCGTCTTTTTACTGGCTGCGTGGTTGCTGCTCGAGCTTGTGTGCTTTTGTTTGCTGTAGCAGTATGTCTGATAGTGAAAGCACGCTGGAAGGAGGTTTTATAAGAGATGACCCGGAGCTGAAGAGGGCGAGAGTGAGCAGAAGACTCCGTGTGAACTACGCTGAATCAGACAATGAGCACAGTGGAGACGAGTACACGCCACCTACACCAGATATACCCGTCTCTACGTCGTCTGCCGGCGCAGGTTCTGGCTCCAAAAGGCCATCCAAGAGACGGCAAATGAAGGAAACTGACAATGACAGCGATGATGATAACGATGGCGAGTACACAGTTGAGGGAGAGAATGCAGCCGTTGATGACAGCGATGACGATGTGGTGGAGGTGATAAGGATCAATGATGAGCAAGACTCAGATACCCCGCTGGCAAGCACCAGGAGAAAGCCAGTGAAAAGGAAGCCAAGGAAGAAGAGTGCAACTGCATCTGCTAAGCGCAAGAAACCAAAGATATCCTACCATGACCGTGTGACACAGCGATTGTATGAAATCCATACAGGCCTCGAACATGTGTTCACAGACTTGGAAGCTGCGGAGAAGATCAAACCTGAGTGTGCGCAACAACCTGAAGGAATGAATGTCCAACTCCTTCCTTTCCAGCTCGAAGGCCTCAACTGGCTTGTGAAGCAGGAAGAGAGCATCTACAATGGTGGAATTTTAGCTGATGAAATGGGAATGGGTAAAACTATACAAACAATCGGTCTGTTCCTAAACGATCGCACCAAGCGTCCCAACTTGGTGATTGCGCCCACAGTTGCGCTCATGCAGTGGAGGAATGAAATTCAGCAGCATGCCGGTGATTCCTTAACTGTGACTGTTTTCCACGGAGCGAACAGAAGCACAAACAGTGAAGAGCTTGCCAAATTTGATGTTGTCTTAACAACATATGCTGTTTTGGAAAGTGTGTATAGAAAGCAGCACTATGGATTCAAAAGAAAGAACCAAACTGTGAAGGAGAAGTCACCACTTCATGCTATTCCTTTCTACAGAGTCGTACTGGACGAAGCTCACAACATCAAAGACAGACAGAGCAACACTGCCAAAGCTGCTAATCTCCTGCAGACACAGAAGAGATGGTGCCTGTCTGGTACACCTCTACAGAACCGTATTGGAGAGATTTACTCACTCATTAGGTTTTTGGATATCCAGCCCTTTGGTGAGTATTTCTGTACAAAGTGTCCATGTAGATCTAAAGTATGGAAATTCACTGACTATAGGCACTGTGACGAGTGTGGACATGTCCCTATGCTCCATACCAACTTCTTCAATCATTTCATGCTGAAGAATATTCAGAAATTTGGTATTGAAGGCGAGGGGCTGACATCCTTCAAAAATATTCAATCGTTGCTGAAGAACATCATGTTAAGAAGAACCAAAGTGGAAAGAGCAGATGATCTGGGGCTTCCTCCAAGAGTGGAGGAGATACGAAGAGATTTTTTCAATGAGGAAGAGCGTGATCTATACCAGAGTTTATACTCAGACTCCCAGCGTAAATTCAATGAGTACGTGGCCGAAGGTGTTGTTCTCAACAACTATGCCAATATATTCACATTGATTACGAGAATGAGACAACTTGCTGATCACCCCGATCTGGTGCTTCGTCGTGTAAATAGCACAGATCCCTCTTTGCAAGAGGCAGCAGCGAGGTTGACTAATGTGATTGTATGTCAACTCTGTGACGATGAAGCTGAAGAACCCATTGAAAGCAAATGCCACCATAGGTTTTGCCGGATGTGTATTAAAGAGTACTTCGAAAGTTTTGGAGGCGATCTAGAGAAACTGGAGTGTCCAGTGTGTCATATCACTTTAAGTATTGATTTGGCACAACCCTCATTGGAGGTTAACGAAGAGGATTTCAAGAAGGGATCCATTGTGAATAGAATCAAGATGGGTGGTGAATGGAGGTCGTCAACCAAGATAGAAGCACTTCTTGAAGAGCTGTACAAGCTGAGATCAGATCGTCAGACTATCAAATCAATTGTCTTCTCTCAATTTACCAGTATGTTAGATCTGGTGGAGTGGAGACTCAAAAGAGCTGGATTCCAAACTGTAAAGCTGCAGGGCTCAATGTCACCAACACAGAGGGATAACACCATCAGCCACTTCATGGAGAACACCAATGTTGAGGTATTTCTAGTGAGTTTGAAAGCTGGAGGTGTCGCTCTGAATCTGTGTGAAGCGTCACAAGTTTTTCTGATGGATCCCTGGTGGAATCCATCAGTGGAATGGCAGAGTGGGGACAGAGTACATAGAATAGGACAATACAGACCCGTTAAGATCACACGGTTCTGTATAGAGGATAGTATAGAGTCGAGAATTATCGAGTTGCAGGATAAGAAAGCAAATATGATTCACGCAACAATCAACCATGACACTGCAGCCATCAATAGACTGACGCCTGACGATCTGCAGTTCTTGTTTAACAATTAATCCCCGGAAAGGACACTTACAAGAAGTACTAATGGACCAGCCAATTTTTATTAGTTATTAACAGTCGAATACAAAAATTCTAGACAACTATTACAGGTAGTAGTGCATAACGTTCAGTTTCATCAATGGCTCACTCTCCTCTTGTACACAATGACTGAAGCTGCTCTGAGCCATGGCATTCTGTAAATTCATCACGGACAAATGAACGTCTCTGCCACCAGCGTCCCGACAACGTAGCTCATTCCACAAAGATGCGCAATCCACAACTGCTTGAACTACTTCAAGCTGCTCGTCTCCGGCAGTAGTTTCAGTGAAGTCATATGGGCAGAAGAGCATTCTTGAGATCTCATCGTTACGCTGGACATCATTCTTCTCTCCGTCAATACAAGCTTTGGTTACTAGAGTGTGTTCTGCGACAAATTTCTTATTTTCCCTCTCCATGGAGGTGGTATGAGTTTGTAGTCCTTGAAGAAAGGATTCAAACAATGCTGGTGCGAATGAGGGGATTTCTGTGTAGTGTGTGAGGAAATTCAATGGCTTGTTTTGGGTGTTGCTATTGTATGGTAGCATGGCATCTCTTAGCGTTTTTGACACGAATTTATTAGCCAGCTGGAAGTTCAACAGCTGACAGCTCAAGTGATGGACAAGCTCAAGCAGGTCGCTTCTTGTAGACAGCAGCCTCATCAGCTTTACAAATGCTCCGTTATTAGTGATGAGCACCTGCCCCTTTTGGTGCTGGCCCTCTCTCAGCTCGTTTATGGAGGTTTGGGCTTCCTCCAGCGAGATGAAGCAGTAGATGGACCGGTACAACCGTGGTCGCAAGGTAACGTACAAAGTCTTACATGTGTACATCAATGGCAGTAAACTGAGAGGATCTTGCTGGTCGGTATCCACGTAGTCGGCAATCTGTGAAACTATCTCATTAGGCAAGGTGTGAAGCTGTAACATTAAATTTCTTTCTATCTTTCTCTCTGCACACGCACACGCACTCTCTCCCTGGCTCCGTCTCTTTCTCCCTCCATCCCACTCGAGAGTCTATTCAAAGAAAACATCCACTCTTTATATCCAGGGTGGCCGCCGCTTGTGCTCCGCTGATCCCATCTTCTCATTCCCCCATCCTCGCCTGCGCTGTCTCCCTTTCTTTTCCGTTTCACCTTTTGAGAACAAAATTGGCCCCTGTCCCGCTCACCCATGTCGAACTAAACTATCATGAAACTCTTGATTTGTCTTGTCTTTTTCTGTCCTGTCTCGTGTCTATGAGTCTATGTTTACGTATTTGTCTGTCTGGGGATTTTTGTCTTTTGTGTGTGGGGCAAATATTTTTAGTCTGCGTCCAATCGCCGAGCACGAACAATAGACTAGTCCAGTCCAGATTAGAGACTGGACTAGTCTGTATTGTTGGTGGTCGTGTGAGACTCTCGTACCTTGTGGCTGGTGTGCTCCGTGGCCCACCGCTTCCCTCAGTTAACCTCATTCTGAAACACTATCACTGGCTAATTTGCTGTAGCCAGTTGGTGCGATGGTGTTTGTGGTCGAGATGCCATGTCCCGCGGAACAGGACGAGGCTGCTTGCTAGGTTTGACTGCCATCTGTACAGAGAGGACGCGGGGACTGATGAGCCCGGAGAAGTGGCGTTCGTTCCGCCATCTGAAAGAAAAACAAAAACAGTGCTCCAGCCCGGAAAACCGGCAGGAAAACCGGCACAAGAATTATACCACTACACTAAAGAAGAAAAATGAAAGGCTATGTATATGTAGATTTAAGTGGACTGGGCCGACTAAATAGTCAGTTTTTCTTTAAGCAGACTTTCAACTTGTTCGATAGCTTGTTCAACCCCTTCGAACTTATCTCCCATACCTTGGACAATGTTTCCTTTACCACCAGCTCTACCACCAATGAACTTGGATGCACATTGTGCCAATTCAGACGCATTGACACCCTTTTCGGTAGCAGCATCTGATACATAACACCCATGCGCAACTTTATCATTATTTCCGGTGAAAATGTAGATGGACTTTTCTGGGTTTTTCGATTTCACATGGTTAATAGCCTCGGTGATTGCCTTAGGACTTGAGCTGATGTCAATGTACTTCACCATGTAGTTGGCGCCTTCATTGTTGACAAAGTACTCCTTAACAGCATCCACGGTTTTCTTGTTTTCTGCCTTCTGCTGTGCTTTCAAATCATCCTTGTAGAGTTTATCAAGCTTGTTGAACTTGTTCTTCAACTCGTTCTTGGACAAAACAGATATGTTCAACTGGCCAAGCTTGACACCAGCCTCCTTCAACTTCTTCTCCTTCAATGAACCAAACTCTAGAGCTCCAATATGGTCCAACTCTTGACTGAATTCGTTAGCAACTCTTTGCACCTCATGTGCCTCATTTCCTGTGACAACAACAATACGTCTAATACCCTTGGCAATACCAGACTCCTCGACAATAACAAAATCTTTGATATCAGATGTCTTGGCAACATGGGTACCTCCACAAAATTCAATTGACACCCCATGCCACTTGACATTCTCAGGGTCTGCCAATAACTCATCGACTGGATGTCCTATGGATACAACTCTGACTGGATCTGGATATGTCTCACCGAAAACAGCTCTTACAGCATAGATGGATTGGGCAGTTTTCAAAGGAACTTCCTGGGAGTAAACCACTTGGGCCTTTTTGATTTCATTGTTGGAAATCTCCTCCACCTTTTTTAACTCATCCAAAGTCAACCCTTGCTTATTGGAAAAATCAAATCTCAATTTTTCTGGTGCAACAAGAGATCCCTTTTGGTTGACTTCGTCTCCAAGAACCTCTCTCAATGCCAAGTTTAGAATATGAGTACCAGTATGGTTGTTTCTGATTGGCCAACGACGCAATTCATCGTATCCAGCAATCACAGAGTCATTTACTCTCAAAACACCTTCAACTAATCTACCAGTATGGTACACATATCCAGCGTACTGTTGAGTATTCTCGACATTAAACTCGGCTTGTCCATCTATAACAATTTTACCAGTGTCATATTCTTGACCACCTTGCTCCGCATAGAATGGAGTTTTGTCCAAAACAATACCATATTGTTTCGTGATATCAGTTATCTCATTTACGAAATTCTCTCCATCATGAATTCGCAATATCGATGCATTCACATCTTCTAAACCAAACTTGAACTCATCATTTGTCTTTGGGACCTTATCCTCGGCTAATTTGGCCAAAGCATGAACATCCAATTTCAAGATTTCAGCACCTTTGGTTTTTCCTCCTGCCTTGGAAGCCTCATAAGATTCAATTCTGGCCTTTTCAAATCCTTCTTGGTCAATCTTCAAGCCTGCCTCTTCGGCCATCAATTGAGTCAAATCGACAGGGAATCCATAGGTATCGTATAATCTCCAAACATCTTTACCATTCAAAATTTTTGTACCTTGTTGAGCAGCCTTAGCATATTGTTCAAACAACTTCTCTCCACGGTCCAAAGTTCTAGAGAAAGAAGCCTCTTCTTCATTCAAAATTTCGAATGTGTTATCAGTGCTTTTAGCCACTTCTGGGAAAATATCTTTAACCTGATCGATCAAAGTTGGCGCCAACTGAGAAAAGAAATTACCAATTGGATAATGGAAATATTTTCTGGCATATCTGGCACCTCTTCTCAAAATACGTCTCAAAACGTAACCTCTGCCTTCATTGTTTGGGACACCACCATCAGAAATGGCAAATGTCAAAGTACGAACATGATCAGCTAGAACTCTATAAGCAGTGTCAATACCGTCAACATCATCAGCTCCAAATTTTCCAGTATACTCTCTAGCACCTGTAATCTCCTGAATTCTCTTGAATAAAGGTTGGAAGACGTCTGTGTCGTAGTTGGATGATACATCTTGCAAGATGGAGACCAATCTTTCAAATCCCATTCCAGTGTCAATGTGCTTGGCTGGTAAGGGCTTGAGAGACTTGTCTGCCTCTCTGTTGTATTGCATGAAGACATTATTCCAAATCTCAATGACATTAGGATCATCTTCGTTCACCAAGTGAGAAACGTCTCTGCCACCACCTATTCTATCAAAATGAATCTCGGAACAAGGACCACAAGGGCCTTGGTCACCCATCTCCCAAAAGTTATCTTTCACTGAGCCTGGCAAGATTCTTTTTGGATCGACACCGACGGATTCCCACAGCGCCTTAGCTTCCAAATCTGGCTCTAGTCCGAGCTCCTTATCACCACCAAAGTATGTGACGTATATTTGATCTTTAGGAAGCCCATAAACCTCAGTCAACAATTCCCAGGAGTACTGGATGGCCTCCTTCTTGAAGTAGTCACCGAATGACCAATTACCCAACATCTCAAAAAATGTGTGATGGTAGGAGTCTCTGCCAACATCCTCAAGATCATTGTGCTTACCGCCAGCTCTTATACACTTTTGAGAGTTCACTGCTCTCTTCAAGTTGTAGAAATCGGATGTTGGATCAACAGTACCCAGAAAAATTGGCTTATACTGGTTCATACCTGCATTGGCAAACAACAACGTAGGATCCTCGTAAGGGATGACTGACGATGAAGGCACAAAAGTATGTCCTCTCTTCTCTATGAAGTAGTTCAGGAAGGTATTACGCACCTGTGTTCGTTCACACCCAGAGCTATTAGTACACCGATTCCACATTCATTGATTTAGCCGCTACTGCCATTGCGAACGATGTGGATATCACATCGATTCCCTTGACGCAACTGCCCGACAAACTTACCTTTTGTGCTGTCCATACCGGCGGTTCACCAGACATTCTACTATACGTCCTTGCTAAGTTACCAAAGTGTCTGTTTCGTTTCCAAAGTCCACCTATGATGCTTGATGAACTTTGTGCCACCATAAACTGGGAAAAGAACACAAAGAACAGAACACCAGGCGTGAAATTTTCTTTGGAATTAGAAAAATTTTGGTTTTTGTGGGTTTGATTTAGTTAGTGCTGAATATTACGTTGGATTGATTCTGATATTTACGCATTCATGCATGCTTTAGGCCTTCTTGCCAAACACAAGCATGTAGTATACATCACCACAGTCTTGAACCACCTCGTCTCTCCGAAGATTTGCGTGGTATATTTGCTTGATGTTCTTGAACTCAATGAGCTCGCTTTCGCTCAGCTCCATGGTTGCAACCTTTCTGAAGATTACGAACTCGTAGAAGCTCGCCAGGAACTCCATAACCTGCCCAACTTTGTTGGGCAGACCCCTCTTCAGAGATACGAAAGAGTACTTGATGTCGTTGAAGCCAGCTTCAACCATCCTCTGCTGGATCTTTTTGCACGGCATGGGGTCGATCCCTTTCCTTCTGAGGAACTGTCTGATTCGCGAGAAGAATTCGTTGTATCTCTCGTTCTCACAATTCACAGTGGTGAAGTCCATGAGGAATAGGTTCAAGGTGCCTTGTGGTTGCAACACCCTGTGCATCTCCTTCAGAACAGGCACCCAATCGTCTTCCTTCAGGTCGAAGAATAGGTTGTACGCAAGTTCAAACGCGAAAGAATCCTTTACAAAAGGCAAGTCGGAAAACGATCCACCATGGATGGGGTGGAAATTAATGGGTCCTATAGATGAGGTCGACTCATCGTTGCTGTAATTAATGGGATCAATGGTGTAGTTATATGTCTCATATAGGGGATTGTCGATTGCTAGTTGCCATGCCCAGTCAATGGCTGTATTTCGGTCATCGAATTTGAGCATCTTCAGCTTTTCCTCTTTCTTCAAGTCAAAGTTGGCAAAATCGTTGATGATGTTTTTAGACACCATTATATTTACGCCTGTCAACACTTTCAAGCAGGAGCACGCCCAAAATGAGATCTTATCCTCAACTTCCGTTGACTCATCGAGACAATCCTTCAGGAAAGAGTCATAATACTCAAGGAAAATCTCGAGTCTTTCTTTAGCATATATGAGTGGGTCATTGTCATTGTATGCTTGGTTTAGTTTGGTGATGTTTTCCCATCGGAGTATTTCTCTTGATACGTGCCTGTTCCGATTCTTAAGCTCTGACCTCTGGTCCTGTTGTTGTCTGGTGGTGGCTTTGGAAACTGAGTACGACGATCCTAGCTTTGGCCGACCCTCAAAAGGTGTCATAGACACATTCCTCGTAAACTTGTTAATGTTTATCTGTCTGTCATGCATGTTAAATGGTGGTGATGATGTCTCATTGGTTTTGCTGTCAGCGGTGTTGATAAGATTGGGCTGCGCGTTTGAGTACACTGTATCTGATGGTGGTGGGTGCTCTAGGCTTGTAATGGGGCTCAGATCATCTTGGAAGAAGGACGCTAACGATGTGTTTGATCTATTCTTTCTCTTGCTGAAGAACCCTTGATTCCCCATCAGTCGCCTTGAAAAACTGGTTGGGTTGTTCCCACCAGATTGGAGATTGTCCATGATTTGACGGAAGGGGCGCACCACTCAAAAAGGCGTGTCTTTGTGCCTTCTTCGCTATGCCGTGCGTGCTTCGGGGATGTATATATACGTGCGTACGGAATTCCCTTTTTGCTAGTGTCTGATAGATGTAGCCAATAATCTCAAGCGCAAAAGTTACACTGTTCTCTCAAATGGAAAGCTAGGATTGGTTGGACGGCGTGTTGGTTGGTTGCGTGTGCTTCACAGAATGATAGATAATAAAACGCAGGAAAGACAAGTAGGTAGCAAGTCCGACAGCGAGGCGGCCCACTAGCTTGCTGTGTGGAGCACTCTCTCAACACCGCTCTCCTCTTCCGCGCCCTGTTCCTTATTTGCTCCGTTTGAAGCAGCCAACGAACCTTCTTCTATACAACAAACTCGCCTTCTCCCCCGGAGTGTGTGGAAATATGCAAACTAAAATTTAGCTCGGTACAGCTATGATATTGCTCCAGGAGAGAAAGTGCGAAAGAGACAACATCAGGATGAAAGATGAGATCTTTTTATTTTGTTGTTTGGTTTGGGGGACATGAAGATGATGGATGCATAACAAAAAAAAGCACACGCTACATGAGGAGGCTGACGTAATTTTTTATTACAGGCTGATAATAGACTAGACCTTTTTCTTTCTTTTTGGTCTCATCTTTTCGAGACTAGACTGTAGGTGAGGGGAGAAATTTCCTAATATAGAAACTCCGGATAATCTTTTTACAGTTCCTATTTTGAAATGCCGATTACCGCAAAAAGAGTAAGCAGGTGAACCATATCAGCTGATACCACCACGGCGTCGCCCTGCACGCACACAGGTAAGGGCAAGTCATGGGTCGTGGGATGTGCAAGATGCATCGCGGCCCGAATGGGACTGGCTGGACGGAGAAGTACCGCGTCCTGCTGTCCTTCCCCAAACGCTGCATTCCGGGCACCGGCGGGTGTGGATGGAATCACCTTCTAGAAGGTGAGAAAAAATAGAAAAGGTTTGAAAAATAAAAACATTCGTGGGGGTGGGGTTTAGATGGTGTGGTGTTACGTTCTTACAGTAGATTAATTAGAGATGTGATGTGATATGGTCTATGTACAGAAGAATCAGTCAGTCATGGTTTCAGCCATCATCCGGTTGCAAGTTCAGGCTGGTTGGTTGGTGTTATGTTCAACTCCCGTTGCAATCGTAACCCTAGCTCTTTATCTTCTTGCATTGCGTCTTCAACGAACTGGAATAAATCCCCACGCCCGTAGTAATGTGCATCCACTTTGCCGGAATTGATAGAATCGACCGTATCGCTCGTGATCAAGACGAATGAGATTCCGGACTCTGGACATTCGTAGTTCACGGTTAATAGTAATCTTTCCATAATTCCCCTTAGGCCACGAGCGCCTGTGCCTTCCTTTAATGCCAGTTCTGAGATTTTAACCAAAGCCGCGTCAGTGATTTCCAACCGCACACCGAACTGTTCAAATATGTACATGTACTGACTCAACAATGCATTTTTAGGTTCGGTCAAAATTGATAACAAATCCTTCTCGTTTAGAGAGTCTAATCCGGTAATCACAGGAACCCTGCCGATTAATTCTGGAATCATTCCATAAGATGTCAAATCTTGAGGTGTCACCAGTTCCAAAGCTGAGACTTTTCTTCCATCCTCCAATGTGATCTGTTTTATGCTATGTTTTTTAGACATGCCTCCGCTGCAGTCGGCATCGTTTATATCAGCCTCAAATCCAATACTTGATTTCACCAATCTCTGCGATATATGCTCGTCCAATCCGACAAATGCACCCATCAACACGAATAGAATATTGCTCGTGTCAACATGATAAGTTTCAGTCTTCTTAGCAGCAGTATTGTTTCCTTTATTGTCCTTCTCCTTGTTGACAGGCTTCTTAACTTGAACCTGTACTGTGGTCCCTTCAATCAACTTCAACAACGCTTGTTGCACTCCTTCCCCAGAAACATCCTTCGTGCCGTTCGCCATCAACGGCTTTGCAAGTTTGTCGACCTCATCTAGTACGACAATCCCTTTCTCGGTCTTCTCTACGTCATAGTTGCTATTTATGAGCAGCCGCTGAATACAAAGCTCAACATCCTCTCCAATGTAACCAGCCTGCGTCAATTGGGTGCAGTCTGTTATTGAAAATGGCACATTCAAGGTCTTGGCAAGTGTTTTGGCGATCAATGTCTTTCCTGATCCGGAAGGCCCCAAAAGAAGGATATTTGACTTACTCAACTCTAAGTCTTCGTCCTCTAGGTCTTCTATATTGAATCCGATTTGCTCCGGCTTTGTATTTGAAGGGCTCACACTATCACTGAGACTATACATGGCGTCGTCCTCCCGGATCCTCTCTGCCTCCAGTTTCTTTGCCAGCTTCCTTGCCTTGTCATTGATCCGGAGATAATGGTTATACACAGCAACAGACATCACCTTTTTACCGGTGTCCTGCCCCACTATGTAAGTGTCTAAGTACTTCTTCAACTGCTTAGGTGATGGAACCTTCACAATTGACTCCTTCAGATTCTTTATGAGCGTAGCAGGGGCGTCTACAGATGAGGTCCCTTCAGTTCGATTCGTAACTTTATTCAACAGGGTGTTTGACGCCAAAGGCGATTTACCACTGTCATCCTTCTCCACCACAGAGGAGTAGCTACGGCACCATCTCTCCACCTCAGACGCACTGGATGAGGTATATCTTTGCAAGCGTGACCGTGTGTATCTCACACCCACACTTCCTATCGTTCTCATCATCTCGATGTCTATCTAATCCAAGAATGTGTACGACTCTCCTTGATGAGGGTGGATGCATACACTTTTACACACTGCCTCTCCACATTGTGTTGTGTTATGTTAGTCATAAGAGCGAAAAAGTGTAACCACAAAAAAAGAAAAGCGCGATCTTTACATCCATACACCAATGTGTATAGCAGCTTATGTAATATATTACCCTCTCTTGCTGATACCCTTCTCGGCATAACCGTCGGAGTGCTTTCTATCACCAAATGATACAGGTGTATATCTGTCCCTACTTGCGTGGGATCTCGCTATATAAACAAACTAACTCTGGATGCACGCACTGGTGTGGACACGGGTGTACGTCTGTGTGTAAGAAGAAATAATACACGCACTATCGCTACACAGAGAGAGGGAGAGAGTTCATCAAAACGACATACTTGCATTTGAACATGTATCTGTTACAACTCGTCATGCAGTTCATCACCAGTGGTTGACAAGATCTGACCAGCACTGGCAGTAGAATACTGCACTTGTTTTTCCTTCCCCCCAAAGATTTGGTCATGCAATTCACCGATCTCTTCATCGTAAATAGACCATTCTGGGATTTGGCGCCGTGCTCTATCCAGTTTGTGTTCTTTGGTTAAAGGGTTGTTACAGAGATCTATGGTCTTTGCAGTCTTTAGCTCTTCATCAGAGCACCACGTTTCACACCATAACCACTCTTGCGGAAGCGAGAAGATCTTCAGAGTGTGTTGCAGATTATTTGGTAGATCCTGATCCAAGTTTGATAATGAACCAGGATCCTTTGACAGTAGATTGTAGTGGTGTCTCAACTTATCACCAGCAAGAAGTTGTCTGAATCGCTTTAAGTCAATCACATAAAGTGCACTGATATGATACTTGTACTTGTTTCCCAGATACTGTTTCCAGTAGCCCGTTTTCCAAAATCTGAATTCTTCCATCTCCGCTCTAGACTCACCCATTGGAGTATACCCGTAAGGAGCACCTTCCAAATCCAAATCTACTAACTCCTTCATATCAGTTCTAATAATCTGGTCAGCATCCACAAATATCACTTTGTCTAGATCCTGAGGGAACAAAACGTCAAGGAACAGAATTTTATATCCCCATATGCTTCTCTGCTTCTCCCTCTGGCTTGCCAACCAGCGAGGCCATTTATAGTTGATCAGTTCGTATTCAAACCCATACTTCTCAGCTAAGTGTGGGAGGAACTCCCTGAAAGTTGGGGACATGTAGTTATCAATTAGCCAGAACTTCACGGTATGGTTGGTATTGGCCATAACTGAGGCACTCATAATACTCAACAGACGCTCATACAAGTGTCCACTAGCAATTGAAAAGATATTGATATCTGCATGTTGTTTCTTTGCCTGTTCTTTTTCATCTCCTCTCTTCTTAAACAAGTTAGAGAAAAGGCCACTGGGCTTGTCATCCTTTTCATCATTAACTTTTTCTTCAATGATTTCTAGGGTTCCATTTCTTCCTCCGTCGTTCTTGATAACTTTAGGAAATATTTGGGTACCCTCAAGACTCAAGACTGCAATTTGAATTGAGCTATGGACCTTGTTGCTCTCGCTCTTGTATGAGTCAATACTTACCAGCGAGAACGGTTTAGAAGAACCTTCTTCTTGAATTCTGAAGTTCCATAAACCCGGGTTGGCTTTTAACTGATGGTAACCCATGTACGCCATGGTACTGGTTTTAGATCCTTCAATTTGAAATGGAAGACCCAAAGGAGGATCCCCCCTCTCTCCATGATACGCATATCCTTCTATAGTGATATTCTCTAGCTCGTATACACCTGTAACACTACCTGAGACATCAAGCAAGATATTATCAAGGTCAGTCTTGCATTCTTTAGGAAGAACAACCCATTGAGGATGAACGTCCATTTCCAACGTGAATAACGTGCTTTTTGGGACTTTATCAAAAGTCACAAATTTCTCCTCTTTCAAAGAACCATCAGTATTAAACTCAACCTTAGATTGAAAATTACCACGATATAATCTCTTTACACCCAGTTCCTCTATATTTTCTTGAGGTTGTAAAAGGATATCCACTGAAATAAACGGAAGATCCTTTACCAGGTTCAGTGAAGATATTAAAAACTGTGTAATTTCTTTTAGTGGATCAACTGTCAAAAGAATGTGAACCTTACTAGAGTTCTTGTTTCCAAACTTGATAGATTTTTCAGTTTTAGCGTCACTGAAGTCATACCTTGAAGTATCGATCCTCCGAACAGTATTGGTTTCCATATAATATGTTTTGGTTAAAAGCGAGGAAAACACTTCAAACCAGTCATGATATGTATAGATTGTAGGAGTGAACCTTCTCTTTCTGAGTAAAGACTCAACTAGACCAAGTCTAGTTTCCAACTCATTTTCAACAAAAAGATCTATATTCTTTGCTTCAAGAGTTTCCTCCAGTTTGAGAAAGCGGCCATTTAGAAGAAGAAAATCTCTTTCTTTAATATCAATTGACTTCAACAGTTCACCTATAATTTCATCTTGCTTGAAATCAGAGAACTGTCCCTCAGATAAAATATCTTCAAGAGTTTCTATTGCTTTCTCTATAGAGTCACTCAATGAATGTTTGATCTTTCCAATAAAAGTGGCATCTGATGATTGATTAATGACTCGCAATTTTAGATTTACCCTTGTAGTCAGGGTGTACTTCAAGATTTCCAAAAGTTGTTCAAGGGTTTTTCTTGACCCTAAATCCCCACCAAGTGTCAACGTCAAATGATCTCCTGAGCTCTCAGGATTCCTTTTATAAAGTTCCACAATATCATTCTGGGAGTACTGGAGGTTTTCCAGAAAACCTTTGGTGACACCCTTGTATTTTAATTCAGAAATATCATCAGGATTGATCAGACTATTTCTATGAGTCTTACTGTTTTCATAAAGGGTTTTGTAAAGGTCCTTAGTTGTTTCAACTTGTCCATTTCTGACTTGATTCTGCAGATATTTAACATCTTCGCTGAGGCGCATGGAAGCACCATATATCCAATCATTGTGTAAGGGAATAAAAACACCATTGATGATGACATATGGCTTATTAATGTGGAAACTTTTCAAGAATGGTTGAACAAGTTCGGATGCATAGTCTTCAGTCGTTAATGATTTTGGTGTCCTGTCAGGGTTTTTGATCAGTTTTTTTATGTATGATGCTGCTGCTTTTGTACCTTCAGTCTCAACCAAGTGATATACATTATTTGCAAGCATTTTATCACGTTCACTTTCCAACAAAGGAATTATACCAATTCTTTGAGAAACTGAGTGTTGAGTTACAAGTTTGAGGACATTCTCCATTTTACTCAAATGGGTAGTATCACTCAAATGAATGGCAAATACTAAAGAATGGATATTGCGTCTCAAAGGTGGAGTTTCACCAGCTTGAAGTGAAGGCTGCGAGTAGATCGATAGATCATCTTTCAACATGGCATATCCTGGATCAGATTCTATATCATTGAAAAAAATCACAGGGCTGTCTTCAGAGCAGATTTGATATCTTGAGCCACTTTGACTTTTGAACATCATCCCAAGTGAGAATTTGCTGATCAGAGTTCTGATTTCAGATGGTTTAAAACCTAGCTCCTCAATATCTTCTACAAACTTCAGCTCCTGTTTAATTTTTTGGTACAAGCTGAGTGCGTTTTGATTTCGACTGGAGAGTGGTGATCCATTAATAAACATGGCACTGTTCTCAGGTACTAGTCCGATCTCAGTATTTTTTCTTGATTGTTCAATTAATTCAGCATCAATTTCTAGATCAATGAGATCACTTAAATATTTGGGTAGGTCATTGATGACAAGCTGGAGATTCTCAAAATTCTCTGAATCATTTCTTGAGGAGAGTGCAAAAGAGCTGAGTTTCAGGCCCAAGTCACCAACTTCCTCTTTGCGTACAGTTGGGATACTCTCAACATATTTTGACAGGAAGGACGGCTTCTCATCAATTGATGTTTCCTGTTTAATCGAGGACTCTGCTGTATCATTGTTTTGAATTTCTCTATCGTCCAAGACTATATAGTCAGTTCTCTTCAGAGTCAAATCAACGCCATAACCGTTCAAAACTTCTTTCTCTACCAAATCGCCAGGAGTATATCTCCATACGAATCTAAATTTCCCATCTTTGGAGCTTTGGTAGAGATTAGAGAAGAAATCGCTCAGGCTTGCGTCCTCAACATTACCGTAGAGCACTAAGATTGGACCAGCTTTACCAATTATTCTGTCGAATGGAAGCAAGATCTCCTCGTCCTTCAGCTTCTGAACGTCAGTCATAAGTGCATACACATCATCTGGGTTGCAGTAGATGACATCATTGAATTGCAGCCAGGTCCCAGGAACACCCCCACATTTCTTCTGTAGGGCACTTTGTAGCTTTGGGAGCACCTCAGAATTGTAGTACTTGTAATGAGCAATGATTCGTGGAGAGTGCAGTTTATTGGCTAGCGGAATGTTGTACAGTGCACGTTCATTCTTGTCCAAGAGATTGAAGACAGCGCTGTACACCTCCTGGTCTGATGAGTGCCTTTTCCCTTCTTCTTCATCATTAGCATCATCGTCCAGTGACACCGATAGAATTTTCGAAACTGCTGGCAGATAGTAGCTCTCATTTTCAGTAGCAACCGTTTCTCTGCAAAGCGAGACCAGGTGCCAGCTGTTAGTACACTGTTGTCATTCCATTTCACGCCCTGGTTGTTTCACCAACTTACAGTAATCGCAGCTCAAACGGCGGCGCTTCCCAATTCGCCCTCAATTGCACACTAACTTGACAGTGGCACAATCCGAGAAAGGCCAGAATCGACACTAGTTGCCATCCCATCATCATTACGTAGCCACAGCACGTACAGCACACACGCACTCTCTCGTCTGTACTGTATAAAGGTGGCAAGAGAGAAAGTACACATCACTTTTTGCTGAATCTCAGATCGTGAGATTACATAATGTAGATATAGTTGATTAAGAAGCCCTTGAACAGCAAAAGGGATGAGTACGGGAGATATGGACGACGAAGTTCTATATATATAGCTGTAATCGCTAGAAGCCAATACAGTGGTGCGGTGCAATATGAAATATGCGACAGATCAGAGATCCTGGAAAAGACCAAAAATTTTGTCCTGGCCGACAAAGTCATTATCGACAATGTTGACCAAAGCAAAATCATTGACCAGGGCCTTGATGACAGCTTTGGACTCACTGTTATCCTCAAAAATAGAGGCCCATTCCTGAGCAATTCTGAACACTTCGTCCTTCCAAGCGAGGAAAGAAACTTTTTCCACAATGGTTGGCTGAAGAACCTCTTGGCCCGGAAAGATACCCCAAGTGACAGCGTTTGCAGATTCGTCTTTGGAGTTGGAGTGCAGGTCATCGTTGGAGTCGATGGTGAAATAGGTCAGGACGTTGTAGTCGTCTTTGGAGTTGGAGTTGGTATTAGATGGTTTGTTGAACTGCTGTATCTTCTCAATCAATGCTGACAGCTTGTCTTTAGGGATTAAAAACTCTAGGTATTGCTTTTGGTAGACGAACCCATTCTTTGGACCCCAACCGAATATGTGGTTGTTGGAGGCTGCACCATTTACAGAAGGTTGCGAGTTGATGGTTAGGATACCTTGCTGGTTTAATTCGACCAGCTGTGGCTTGATAGAGTCAATTTCTGACGTGATTGGAGTATCTGACCATGGCAGGGAGTTGATTTTACCTTCGAGATAGGATATAACTAGATTAGAAAGATCTTGGATGGACTTTGGCTCACCCCATAGTTCAATTGATCTCTTAGCTGATTGACGCAACAGCCCTGAAGTGAATAACTCAACGTCACCAAAAGCAGCAGAGTTTGGATCACCCCATCTTCCGTTTGGAAACTCATCCCAGTCTTTAGTTCTAGTAATGTAACTGTACTTTCTATTCTTCCAGAAAATAGGTCTCACAGTCTCATTGTTTCTATTTGGGTTCAAAGACTTTCTCCATGGCAGCTGATCAATTCCCTTTGAAGAGATGAGTCCAAGTCTTTCTAGGACCATTATCGATGATTTTTCTAAATTCATAGTGTAAAAATGCAAGTGGTTGACATAGCCTGAGTCCAACAGCTTTTGGCACATTTGCGAGATCAGCTCAACCCCAAGCTCTCTGACTGCTTGATCATCATCTTTCACCTCGAGCAGTCTGTTTTCCATTTCATCAGGAACATGAATCTCGCACCACGTGGCTCTTCTCTTGAAAGCAGCATAATTTGAGATAGGCATGATACCAGGAATGATTGGAACGTTGATTCCGTTTGCTCTCAGCTTACTGCACCAGTCAATGAATTTATCAGCATCGTAGAACATCTGAGTGATGATGAAGTCTGCGCCCGCATCGACTTTCTCCTTCATGTACTCAACGAGAACATCTGGGCTCGGCTCCTCAGTGTGCCCTTCCGAGTATCCCGCAACACCAATGTCGAAGTGATCGCCGTATTTTTCTCTGATGTACTTCACCAAGTCCTTCGCGTACCTGAATCCCCCCTCCACAGGCGTCCATTCACCACCTTCAATAGGAGGATCCCCTCTCAGGGCCAGGATATTCTGGCAACCAGAGTCGTAAGCGTCTTTCAAGGCCTTGTCAATCAGATCAACAGGCATGTTTGTGCAAGTCAAGTGCATGCAAGTCTCCAGCCCCAGCACTGACTGTGCTGTTTGCACTATGTCGGTAGTCAGGTTCGACAGTCTTCCGCCCGCGTTCCAGGTGACATCGATAAACTGTGGACTGAGGTTGTACATTCTGTCCATTCTATCGTACAGGTTTTGCACACCCTGTGACGTCTTGGGAACGAAAAACTCGAACGAGAACGTAGGAGTTGGGTCATCCTCGTGAGCTTTCAGGAGTTTGTGGCTGATCCTCATTGTGAATATATCCTTTGAACAGAGACCTCCTTTCCAGCTTTTAGCTATGAACCACAGCTCTTCTTCCACTTTGGCATCGACGATAACTTTTTTTTTTCTGCTTGGGGGATCTTTTTTTTCTTTGTATGGTGCCTATGACTCTTCTCTACATGAGTTTTCGACAGTTTTTTAGTTTTCTCGATCACATGCATTTATTCAGTCCTTGTCTCTTTTTTTTCTTTTTCCTCTCACTTTGCGTCCCAAGACTAAGCGGGACTAAGCGGGACAGACAGACAAGGGACTAGGCTCATGAAACCGAGACTTGTGATGGTCTAGGAAAGCGGTGAATACTTGTTTGAGGAGGAGTGTAGTCTGCTGTGTAGAGACAATTGTGACACAATTTAGTTAAGGGACTGGACTTTTAGGCCCCGCGTTTTGGTACTGATTTTTTTGCCGTTTGCTGAGGTGGATACTGATATGATATGACTTGGCATTCAGGATCGGCTCACCAAGAGCTATCAGAACAGTGAAGTTGAGTAGAACGTATGGGGTTGACCCCCGGGGACAGCGGCGTGGTGTGTACACGTACGCACAACACTTGGATTACTCGAAATCAGCATCACAGCATTTTCCCTGGCGGTCTTCTTCCCCTACCCGGCCCGATGCTCACACGCCCACATGGAGATGATGCTAGTTTTTTGCCCTTCCTTCCACTAGCCTTCCCACCACTGGGGTGGCCGCGGGAAGTGATGGCGATACACACTGCTATGCCCGTCAAAACTTCTTCCATGCATTTATTTATCGCTATATACCTGAGGCCATCTGCCTCCGACAGACTATATACTTTTGAACATCCGGAAAACACCAGCAACTATCTCACCTTACACGGTGTTTTGCAGTCTGTTGGATATTCTTCTACCGTGCGGAGTGTTTCTGACATGAGTGAGCAACGGTTTGAGTATCGCGGAAAGCTTCTCAAACTGCTTCCCTTTTGCAACATCTAGAGATGTTTGGAGAACATAGTTACCGTAAGAATCGTTCAATAAGCTAACCAATGAGTCTTCATTGTTAAAAATCAATTCGTCAATGAGCTCACCTCCGTAGGTGGTTGTCTTGAGGCATTTTTCAATCACATTGGATCCAAATTTATGTAACGCCAGCTCAACAATGTTTTCCTTCACAACCTCCTTGATCTGTTTTATAGCTTCACTGTCAACATTCTTTGTTAAGACGTATTGAACAACGTAATTTCCGAAAGGATCTAGAGATAATTTTTTTGCATAGTGAGATACAGCAAGTGATAGCCTCTTACATTGCTCGATAGAGCCGTAGTCGAGACATCTCTGCAAGACACAGCAACCATGTCTGTGAGTGGATATTTGTAAACAGTGTTCAGAAGCAGAGTCAAAAATGAATTGAGAATCACTGGTGGTCAACCGTTGCAAACATTTCTGAATGACATGATTCCCGTTAAGGTCAGTGGAGAGTAAAACAACATCATTCTTCAAGCTATTAACAATTATTTTAGCCTCTTTATCGGTATCGATACATTCGACAAGTTTCTGCAGTGACCTTGTACCATGAGAATTAAGCGCAATTTCAGTCAACCTGCTAGATGCAGACTCTACCAGAGTGGTTCTTTGTTCATTAGTAAGACTCTCCAACAGCTTTTGAACGAGATAGTTCCCGAATGGGTCCATCATCAGTTCAGTAACGTGGGTTTGAATCTCCTCGAAGATAGGAGTTGCATTCTGAGGGTCCAAGTCTAATTGCTTTTGTAGAAAACGGCAGCCATGCTGGTCATTACACAGTGAATATATCTGTCCATTGAAATCCTCCAGTTTTGCGTTCGCAAATTTAGATGCATCTTCACCTCTCATTTTCTGCCCTGTGAAGCGTCTACCATTGTTATGATGTCCACTATTCATGTTGTTAAGGTGGCTTTGCTGTGAGTTACTAGAGTTAGTAGCACCAAAAAACCTTGGATTGTTATTGTTGTTTCGACTTGACAAGCTTATGCTATTAGGCGAACTTTCGTAAGTCTCTCGTGGATGTGGATGTAGATGTGCAGCACTAGCATGTGGCCATAAGTTATTCTGAGCTCCATGTTGATTATTGAATTGTCCATCACTACCAGGAGGATACCCATTTGGTGGGGTAAAAGAACCTTGAGTTTTGAATGAGCCATCATTGCTTACACCCACGTTAATGAATCCTTCAGGGTGAAGGTGTGGAGGAAGAGAAGGAGATAAACCATCTGGTCTGAACTCAAAGGGTCCAATTGGTATCATACCAGGTGGGGGAAGTGGAGGAGTTGAGGTTGAAACACTCTCCCCTCCTCCTGGAGTAGTGCCTGTGAAATGTGGAGGTGCATGATCTGGTTTAACTGACCATGGCTGAGGATGCTCTAAATGATTATTAGGATGTCCAAACCCACCGTGCAGTGGTTGGCCAAATCCATTGAGTGGGAAAAAAGGTGGGAAAGGAGGTTGATGAGGATGATGAGGGTGATGTGCGAGAGTATGCATCATTGTTTGGTTGAAACCTGGTCCGGATGAGTCTAACAATATTCCAACGTCTGAGGTTTCCAGTACATTCCTATTGGTTTCTTTTGTACTGTTCAGAGCAGCTTCATTGGAGAGAGGTATGTTGTTGTGTGGAGTAGGACCAATACTCTCAACTGTTGCTGGGTCCATATCTTCAGATTCAATGTTGGTAACAGCTAGTGGAGGATCGATGCTGGCAGTAGCGATTCCAGCAGGTCCATTTTGGTTAGAGCCGAATCCCAGATCTAACGCTCCAATTGCATCAGCCAGATCTGTCGGGATCTGTGTAGTGAGCTCGTTGCTGTTTCTATTATCATGCGGGACTGAGCCAAGGAACGGCGGTGCTGTGCTGGCATTTTGCCCCATGAGAATGACAGTAGATCTCAATGGCGTACTGTTATTAGCTGATTCAAACGATTCGAAATTGGTTGCATCTGTTGGCGAGGTCCCACTTCCAGATGGTTCTGACAGTAAATGCATGCTTCTGGGAGTCAGAGGGTCTGATAGCTTCATAGAGCTCTCTTCACTGAATGAACTGTTTGGCGATTGTTCAGAAGACATATTAGGTATACAGAACACACCAATGCTCGTAAAGGTGGAGAAAAAGACAGACACGCGAGCTGAGTGTGAGAGCGATGGGTGTATAGATTAGAAATCGATTCAGTTGCTCAAGGTGGTGGGAGAAAGTTAACTTTGAGTGTAGATCGCGATGCTTGCAAGAAGAAGAAGAACAAGAGTAATAATAAGAAGAACAAGTGGAAAGGAGAAATGAACACAGATGCCAAAATGGATGATGATGAAGGAGAATCAATGCAAACTAATATACAAGCGGCTTCAAGTGGTGATGGATGGGGCGTGGAAGGAGGGAGTGAATGTGTGAGTATCTAATGTACAGTGAACAGTCTCAGTGCCCAGTGAGCTGTAAAATAGTCGTCGCTTTAGTGCTATTGACCTATCCAATCCAAGAACTGTGTGAAGGGGGATGGCGACAGAAATGCCTCGCCCGCCGTGTTTGAAAACTTTTTCTAAAGAGATCGATCCGACAGGGCGTCAAACCAATGATCGCATTACCGAAAAGGGTAATATCAACAACTTTGGAAAAGAGGATGCTGCCACAGTAGCAAAAAAACCAAGGTTAGACACATCCATCACGATGATACTGGCTACCTCGTCGTGGCTACTATATTCTATTTTTTTTATTTATTATTCTTTCATACAAATATTATTAAATATTACTGCAAATCTACTCTAACAGGAAAATGTGATCCAGCTCAGAAACATGAGTTGGGATAACCGGGAAACGAATCAAATAATGCGTGTTAACACTGTTTCCAGGATCCGTTCTAAGAGGACTTTTCGTGTTGAGTGGAGACACGTTGCATGGCAACAACGAAATCTTCCAAGGATCTTTGCTCCTTTGGCTCCTTGACAGGCTTACCGTTCATGAATCTGTCGAAAGCCTCAGACTCAGACATCAAGTAGTAGGCACCACCTAGGACACAGAAGACACCAAAGGAGAAAATCCAGACACGGACGACGGTGACAATGTCGTTCCAGTTCTGGGACCACCAACCGAACAAACAGAACATGGTGGCAATGATGTCGACAATGAAGACGGCACCAGCCAATTGCCAAGATGGACAAGAGGACCAGAAAGGACCGGCAGCTCTGGTGATGAAAATCAACCAGTTCTCAGTCAAAGAGATCTGTAGGAACATAACACCGTCAATGGAACCGAAGTTTTGGATAATACCTCCCTTTGGAACAAACATAGTGGTCAAAGTGATCCAGGAACCGATAGCAAGGATGGCACCCATAACAATGGACATACCCCATAGTCTTGGAAGGTTCCACTTAACTGGCTTTGGAGCATATGGAGCATTGTCGTAGGCGATGGCAAGAGTGGCAACATCAGCAAAGATAGCAATGAAGACAACCAAGTCAATGTTCAAAGACTCGTTCAAGATAGCAATCCATAGACCCAAGAACAACTCCAAGTGCAAGGACAAAGCAATACGGTAGACAACGTAAGAGTACATTCTGTGGAAAATTTGTCTGGAGGTCTTCAAGGCGTCAATGATAGCAGACAAACCTGGAGCCAAGAAAACAATATCAGCAGCAGAACGAGCAGAGTCAGAAGAACCTTCGACAGCGATACCAGTGTCAGCCTTCTTCAAGGATGGAGCATCGTTGACACCGTCACCAGTCATGGCAACAAGGAAACCTCTTTGTTGCAAAATCTCAACAACATTGTACTTGTGTTGTGGGAAAACCTCAGCGAAACCATCAGCGTTCTCAACAAAGTCAGCAATCTCAGAACCTGGCATGTCACCAGCACCACCTAGACCTAGACGTTCAGCATTGTAAATGTTGGTACCAAGACCTAGTTGACGACAAGTTTCCTTAGCAATACCAACGGCATCACCAGTCAACATCTTAATTCTCAAACCCAAGTGCTTGGCTTCGTTAACAGTCTTAGCAGTGTCGTGACGTGGAGGGTCCATACATGGCATGATACCCAAGATTTCCCAGTGACCTTCACCTCTCTTTCTGGCAACACCAAGAGAACGGAAACCTCTGGAAGCAAATTCAGCAACCTTGTTCTCGTAAGCCTCGTGGATCTCCTCTGGAATTGGGTGGTCCTCTTCAACAGTCTTCAAAACGAACAATGGAGCACCCTTAACACAGACAATACGCTCACCAGCTGGTGACTCAACAAGAGCGGTAACCTTCTTGGAAACAGGGTCGAATGGGTGGAATTCAATGACTTTGTACTTGGTCAAAGCAGACTTAGCACGTGGGTAGTTGGCAAGGGACTTCAAGAAGGCCTTGTCAATAGCATCCAAACCCTTCTTCTTTCTGGAAGCAGCAAGGGTAGCAGTCAACATAAGGTCATCAGCATCAACACCGGCAACAGTGTATGGCTCGTGTAGGGAAAGTTTGTTCTTGGTCAAAGTACCAGTCTTGTCAGAACACAAGATCTCAACACCAGCAAGGGACTCGATGGCGGAAAGCTTTTGGACAATGGCTTGCTTCTTGGCCAAGTAGGCAGCACCGACAGCCATGGTGGTGGTAACAACAGCTGGCAAACCAACTGGGACACCGACAATGGTGATGGCCAAAGTGTAACGCAAGATTCTGACAATTGGGTTACTTCTGTAGAAACCAGCAACCCAAACGACAAGCAAGGTAAGAATAACCAAAACTAGCAAAATAGTACCAATACCGTTCAAGACTTCAGTGAAGTGACCTTGGCCACCAGAAGCCTTGTTAACCAAAGCAGCAGCTCTACCAACGAAGGTGTTGTCACCAGTAGCAGTGACAATCATGAAGGACTCACCACGCTTGATAGTAGAAGAGGAGAAGACATTGTCACCAAAGTGCTTGTCAACGGCAAGAGACTCACCAGTCAAGGCAGATTGGTCAACTTGCAAGAAAGTGTCTTCAGTAACCAAACGACCATCAGCTGGGATAACGGAACCATCTTCCAAGTGCAAGATTTCACCTGGGACAACTTCGTTAGCTGGGATCTCAATCAATTTACCGTCACGGATAACAGTAGCAGAGTGGGCAAGAGTCTTCTTCAACTCTTCAACAATGGAACCGGCCTGGTACTCTTGGATGAAACCAACAGCAGCGTTCAAAAACAACAAACCCAAGATAACACCGAAATCAACCCAATCCTCAAGACCAGCAGCCAAGATAGCAGCAGCCTCCATAACGAATTGAATTGGACCGATGAAGAACATCAAGAACTTGACAACCAAGTTCTCCTTTTCTTCAGCCATTTGGTTCAAACCGAATTTCTTTCTTCTCTTGGTAACCTCATCGGAGGATAGACCATATGATGGGTCAGTTTGCAGAAGCTCTTCTGGAACTGGACGGGCACTTGCACCAGACTCGGAGTCGTTCTCCTCGAATGCATCGTGGCCGTCAGATTGAAGCTCATCGATCAACGCATCGATGTCATCATCATCATCTTCTTCTGCTTGCTTAACAACCTTTTCCACCTTTGGTTCGTGGTCTGGTTCGGCGGACATCTAAAACGACAAACATGTTAGTATGCTGAGCTGCAAGAAAAACCATTACATTCCTTGTCCCTCCCTCTCTTGTCTATCGCATGCAAGTATGCAGACGACGCACTTCCCTTCGCAGCGCATTCCTACTATCTCGAGCAATCCACCCCAGCTGCGAGCTGAACGGAATTGCTGCTGCTGCCTCCTAACCAGCCGAGCCCGCCCGCCTTGTCTTCGGCCAGTCAATGCCTGCCGTTCCTAAAACCGGTCGTAATTGCCGCATTGGGCATTTTTTGTCCCGAGTTTCACCTAAAAGAGAAAGTGGACGAATCTTTCTTAAAAGGAAAAAAAAAAAGCAAAAACAAAAACAAGGAAAACCAAAACAAAGCACATTTATGGCTGCTTCTGAAGACGACTAATATGTTTTCTTCCTTAGAGCAAAAAAGAAAATAATTATTAGGCATCATCAGAATATAGCCAAAGACATGTGTTTGTTATTGTCCCCTGCAAAAACTGAGGTGAACAGCTGACGGTGTGGGAAGGGGCGTTACAGGAGGCATGGAGGAGGCTCGAAGATGACAGTCTGTAGTGTCGCCGGTTGCTTGGTCCGTGCTCTGTGTTTCTCTTGTCGGTCGTATTGGCGGGGAATGCTAGCTGGGAGGAGAGGTGCGAGTCTAGATTATACACAAACTCGTGAATGTACGGGATTGGGATTGGGAAAGGCCCATTGCAGGGTGGTGGTGTTGCGCACTTACTTTTACAGAGTATTAACTAAAACAATGTGAACGGTGGGTATCAAAACTTGTTACACACAATGCTTTAGGCAATAATGTCTAAACTTTTTAAAACTCTTCTGTGAAAGAATGTCCAGTGGGAAAATTTCAAATCTTTATATACTTTTACTGAACATGGTGCGGATTTTTCGTCGCTTTCTTTTTTTTCTTTTTGTCTAGAGATAAATGGGCATGGAAAGAGGAATTTTTTTTTCCAAGAGAGCACGATGGTGAGGGAACTCTCTCAACGTGAGTGAGTGGTGATGAAGGAAAAAAAAATAATAGATGGTTTAGAGGTGTAATAACAAACAGAGTCGGTATGTTTGATACCGGTGGGCCAATTGGCGAAAAACGGAAATTTACCAACAAACCATATGCATGAGTCTGCAGGAGCAACAGTCCGAAAATCTCTCAATCGGGAATGTCTCCTACCGCATTGGGCATGGATTTGTCTTGTTTACATTCTATATTCAAAAAGTGAGACTCTACAGCCAGGAGACGAAGTTGACAGAGTGGACAAAGCGAGGAAGAGGCAGGCAGCTGGCTCGCAGCCACCTAAGTGCTTGATCTCAGACTTTGTAGACACTGTAGAGGATAAATTGCCCCAAGCCTGATTAGAAATGTGCCGAGTTGAGAGGTATTCTTTTGTATAATGGCTGATACGGTGGACATTCTGTGAGAACTAATGGAGAGGGAATTCCTGAGAATAATAATTGCTTGTTATTAGTGTGTGGGGGAAGGGGAATCACCAACTGCTACAGCTACTATCAAACACCACCAGGCTAGGAGGAGCATCCTGTCAGCAATGAATTGGACCTGTTTAATCTCGCTCCGCTGTGAATCTGCGATGTAGCCACATCGGTACTGATCCGAGCTACTACGCCCAGAAACATTTCGCAACAGCGAGGCCAGCCAGCCCAGCCCGCCGTTGTGGCTTCCTTCTGGCGACACCTGGTAGTTGGGGAGGTTTGGCTGGAGGTTGTCGATTATATAATCTCCGCCCACGTCCCACGTCTTGTCACATACACTTTTCGCCATTATTTTCGTTTTTGATGAAGCGCTAGGTGCGCTAGGCTATTAAACCTCAATCTGGCAAGAGAGAAACAACAACAACAGCTCTTTTAGTGCACTGAAAAAGTCCTACGATAATTGGCGTAAAATTGTCTGGATATGTAGGAGACTGGAAAGTATGATGTCACACGTACATTAGAGACTTTAGTTAGCGATGGGGAAAGCCGCATGTATGTCGGGGCGATTAACAACAGCTGGAAAGAAAAACCCGCGGTGGTATACTTCTCAAACAAGCGTGGAAGAAAGTTTCCGACGTCTGGGACAAAAAAGCACAACAGAGACAAATGAATGTGAATGTAGACCACCTCAGTGGGGTGTGGGTGCTCTGGCGGGCGGTGGTGTTGATGTCTGCCTGGGTGCCCTCTTTGCTTGACCGACAGACTTGAGGTGCGCGAGCCAGCGGGTGCTATTGCGCTGCGCCGGCCACCAGCCAGGCACCACACCACTGTTGAGCGGTGTCGAGTTCCTGATTCTATCGCTGGCACTGCTCCCCTTCCTCTCTGTAGTCTCGCTCGCGGGCGGTAGTCGGCTCAAATGTCCTACTACTCCAACCAATCACATCTCGCGCTTTTTTTTCATTTTTATATTTCGTCGGTCGGTTGTGCAGTTGCGAATTTCTCTCTTATCTACAATACAGATTACATTACATATCAACTCAAATCAGAAACAAGAAAGATGCAGACGGACAACAGGGTATCGCCAAACCTGGAACGCTCACTCAAGTTGGCAGCCGCTCTGCCCCGAACTAAACACCATTGGCACCAACCTTACCTTAACCTTAGGTTCATCCGTCCTCCATCACCCGTGGTAGTGGTGTGAGGGTGGGACTGAATAACTGAAGCGTGGGCAGCACCATAATAAAATACGTTTTATGTACGTAGGTACGTGAGATTCTCTCGACGAATTAAATAATCACAAAAACCGTTGGCGGGGGCGCCACAAGGCTCCTTCTTTCCTTTTTCCGCCTCTCTTTTCTTTTGTAGTCGCTATTTAGTCTTTATGCTTCTGACAAATGGGCATTCAACCCGCCTGCATTCGAACAATGCAGGCCAGCCCGGTGAGAGAGTTGATCTCGTTCTCCTCTTTTTCTATGTATTCAACGGTTTCCTCTTTCTTTTCTCTTTTTTCCAATGCATCGCTTTCCAATGCCAACCGGCTATCGTCACTCGCTGATCAAGCGTTTCGTCTTACACTACAGCGCTATGCCGTATTGCAATAGGTTTCGTACACAGTGGCTACTTACAACCTGGCCGTCCCATGCAAGCGCCCAGCCACCAATGTATTATATTCCCTATCGATTCATATGTCCAATTCCCACGACTCCCAACCCCGCCAATGTTGTGTGAATGTTTCGCTAAACAGTTCCGTTTTGAGGTTGTAGTTTTTTCTTTCTCGTTAATTCTTGCGCTTGGTTTTCAGTCTCTCTGTCCCCTGTCCCTGGCGTGTCCTGTGGTCTCGACCTAGTCTTGTCTTTTTTCTTCATGTAGGGAGGAGGGGAGACTTTCGTATCTGCTGTAGAGTCATGTATGAAGAAAGTTAAAAGCAAAAGTTTAAAGTGACTGTTCGTGTGGCTGGTTGGTGGCGTTGTCCTGCTACCAATTTCATTCCTAGCCAATTCGTTGATAAGAGCTCTCACATCGCGCCTCGCAAAAGATCAACATGCTTCAGTGCTATACATCCGAAAACTTGGATCACACTGGGTTACCGCTTCAAATGCACTGTTTCGAGGGTGGAGGAGCCATCTAGAGATATAGGACTAACAACAGATAAATTACATGTGTCATTAAATGCCGATATGAGGATGTTATACATAAAAAAGGGAGGGTGGAACACACCACTATACACCACTACACTATCTTCCTCCTTCATCTCTGGTGTCATCTCTGTTGCCACCAGAATTACTAGTACCGTTGCTGTTTTCGTTATCATTATTGGTGACACCGTTATCGTCAGTAGACCTTTGACTTGATGAATTCTCTCCAGAACTTGAAGACCTTGATTGTTGGTTGTTGAAGAAAAAATCTCTTGCTCTGCCCAATCTTTGCTGGATTCTCTGTGCCAGGAATTGCTGCAGAGACGTGTCGTTGTTATTGAAAACTCTAACATCATCCAGGAAGTTGCGGCGAGCTATCCTTTCTCTCAGAAGCCTTTCTGATTCTCTGGCAAATGATTCCGAACTCGCTTCACCTGATGATGGCGACGACGATGCTACTGACGATGGCGACGACGAATCCTGTTCAGCCGATGATGTTGCTGAAAGTGAAGGACCGGAGTTTCCTAGATTCACCGTCTGAACTCCATCCCTGGTTCTCATACTTGCAACACCAGATGAAAAAATGGAACCGCTGTTGTTAACAGCATTCAGGTTTCTCAAAAGCTCTGCCGTGAATGGATTTCTATGCGTTGGTGGCTGTGTAGTTCTTGATGATTGAGAAGGTTCTCCATTAGTTTGTGTTTGCGATGATTCACTCTCCGCGTTGTTTTGACTGTTTCCACCAGTAGATACGTTTGAGGGTGAACTGACTCTTGCACGGCTGCCTCTGAATACATTTTGCAGCAGTTGCAGGTACATGTTAGAGGGTGCTTGGGTATTAGGTGCATCCGCTGCTGTGTCATTGGTATCTGATTGTGCAGATGCAGGGGTTGCGCCGTTGGGTGGATTTTCTGTAAATGAGCCGTTATCGGATCTATACATCACAAAAACAGGGCTTTGAGCTATATTGAAGGTACCTGTTTGGCCGGGCTGAATAGGTGTAGGTGGATGCGGCAAAGCTGGTCTCTGATGGTCTTGATGAACGACTTCACGGCACAATGGACAGGAATTATTTGTCTTCAACCACTCATAAAGACAGTTTCTTCCAAATACATGATTACAGGTCATTTGAATTGGTATATGTGTGTAACTCTCCTCCTCTGTCGACGATGAGTTGGGTTGATCTTGGCTTCTAGTGCTCCCTTCAATAGCCGAGTTTGAATCTTGATTCAACTCGATATTCAAATTTATCTGATCAGGAGTCTGTGTAGCACTGAAATCATTCATAGCCTGTTCTTCCCTCGAAGTTGAAGACAAAATGCCAGGGGATGAAGGAGTAAACTCCGGAGTAGCTTCACGAGTGTTTGACTCAGTAGCTGTCTTGCTTCTCTTTGCATCGGTCAATCCACCAGAGACGCTTCCATTGCTAGATCTTCTTCTCTTCGTATTGGAATCATCCCTTAATTTAGTGTCGGGTAAATCATCTTCGTAGTCTTCGAAACAGATTGGGCATGTGGTGTCAGTTAGGTCAGCTTTCTTTAAAATTGGAAATTGATCAAAGGTCTCCTTTTTGATGCCATTTGTTCTGCTTCTAGCCCTATACCCTTGTCCGGCCAAAGCAAGAGCAAGCTGTATCATTTGATTAAAGGCATCGCCATAAACTCCAGATAATGGCCTTGAACCACCTTCTCTCTGACCCTGTCCGGTGGTAGGCTGTTGCGTATGTTCGAAAATGTGAGTGGTTTGTGGTTGGTTCATTCCAGCGTCTAACGTTGGGTTATTTCCGGTTACTGGAGTGGGCTGTGCATTTCCATCAGGTGCAGCCGCAGAAGCGGTATGAGTATTGTCAAGGAGGTAGATGACATTCATTAAGGGGGTTATCATTGCTGGTCCTGGCACCACAGGGCGTGTACCATTGTTATTGCTATTATCATTACTATAATTGGTATCAGTATTGGAATTGTTATCACTTGCTGTAGTGGCAGTAATTGGCTGCTGCGGGAGTCCTGGTGGGGGTGCGAGGGGTGATGATGACTGTTCCTGTGGGACACTATCACCTCCTGAAGGCGGGTTTGGGCTCTGTGTATCACCTGTGCCACCGCCATTAGTATTGGGACCGAATGGGGTAACTGTTGCTATTCCAGCAGTTCCAGCTACCCCACCATTCAAGGAGCTCAACACCTGATTGAGCAAGGCGTTAATACTTGTCTGGTCCAGATTCACCTGGCTGTCGGAACCGTCATCTACCTGAAGCACCAAGAACTGGTATTCACGACTAAGGAGCAAATTCTAAGTTAGTATCGAGTATCGAGCAATCAGACACCCATGCAATCGGAAGGACTGCACAGAAGCAATGGAGGCATCTGTAGACGCCCCTCGCCATCGGTGTTAATTCACTTACCTGTCCATCTGCTGCCAGCCACCACCGGTGTAGATAGTTTTTTGCACCTATGCGGTGCTGTAGATAAAGGGAGAGATACACCAGAAGAGCACGGAAAGGCGTCAAGTCACCTGAACACTTTCCTTCCCCTTCCTGTTGTTTTGCCACTGAACTCTCTATTGATAGAGCTGTAAGTTCTTTGTCTCTGTACTCGCTGTCTGTCTTTGAAGACTACTTTCCAATTCTTTGTGTGTTCTCCTTAGCACTGAGAGTCTCTTTAGCCTCTTTTTTTTGTATGATTTGAAATCATCCACAAAGACGATCGATCATTCATCAAATTCACAAACACAGACTGCCGCCTGGTTGGCACCGGAAGTGGGTGCTATTCCGAGGGCACAGGTGTGGCTACGTTCATATTACATAATGCAAAATGTATTATATAATCTGTTACATAAGCGAGTGGAGGCCTGGCGATGACTAAGCGAGATGTACATCATGTATCTATCTACCATGGTACCATGGGCATCTCGGCATCTCAGCACCGTCAGGGCAGCAGGACAACAAGTTGGTGGCGATGGTGGCGGCAGTGTTGATGGCGGCGACCGTGCCTTATTACCCCTCCAGATGCACTGTTGTTACTACCTTGTCATGAAGTCGAATATGCTTCCGAGATCAACATAACGACGGCCACAGTCACTGAGGTACTTCTGTACCACGTTTCTCCAGACTTCAAACGGTTCTCTATTCTGCTCACTCAACGCGTTCATCTGTCCTTCAATCAACGCTTCGGGCTTGCGTTTATCATCACTCTCGTACAGCGGTCTCAATTGCTTTCTCTTGTTCTTTTCAATATCAAAGAGCGAGTCAAAATACAGCAGCTGGTTGTACAGGTCCTTATCGGAGTACCTGTACCGCATCACACCTTTGCAGCCACTATTCAAGCACCGTTTCCCATAGACCGAAACTTGTCTGGTAGTCATTCCACAGGTAGAATCGTCGCACTGAACAACCGCTTGATAATACAGCGAAATAAACGATCGTATTCTCTGCTCCAGTTGCATGGACACAGACAGTGGCGACAGCAGATTAGAACATCTCTTGCACTGAACACCATTGAACGTCATGAGATAGTCATGAGACGAGACAATACCACCAAAATTGAACGACTGGCCACACTTACAGTGAAGAACTAGATGCGTAGCATTCTTGAATCTTTCGGCGTCTGAGATGGTGGATTCCAACGGTTGTAAAGTATCTGCTTGCCCGCCATTTCTGGTATTCTGCATTCTTTGTCTGTACTCCAATCCTAAGCACGATGCAATTCGTGAAACATCAACACCTTCTATCCTCTCAAGAAGTCTCTCCACTGGTGCAAATATTTGTTTCTCTAAATAGTACTTCGGGTCAGGTTTTAGCTCAGAATTCTTAGCTAGCAGCTCATTAATTGATCTAGCTCTTTCGGCAAAAGAGCCTTCTGATCCCTCGGTGATGACAAAGGTGATCACACTTCCTGCTTTGATCACTTTTCCTTGTTCCTTCAGTCGAAGTGCAACCTGAACAGCTGGCATGCTCTTACCACCAGGATAAGCGGATGGGTCTTTTGATAATCTTGTATTGATTTTGAACTGACCTGGTTTAATTTCATTGTTTTTAATTTTTGCTGTCATTTCCTCCAAGTATGAATATACTTTACTTAGAGCTGATTCTGGCTCCATATCACTCAAGATATTCTCCAAGACATAGGTGGATATTTCTTTGGATAAAGGACAATACTCACGACGTCTCATATCCAACCCTTTGACTTCTAGTGTTGCAATTTCAGCCCCAGATTTGTCAAAAGAAACGTTCATAGCTGCATACTTCTTCTTAGCGTGAAGAAGTAGTCTCTTGAACACATTATCAATATCAATTTCCAATAGCTTGTACCTTTCATTCACCTTGACTTTGAAATTTTCACCGATACTGATAGCATCCTTGAAGTTATCACATCCAGTATCAATCATCACAGAATCTGTGTCTCCATATACTACTCTTAGACCAATACTTTCTGCCAGCTGTCTTGTGTCCATCAAAATTTCTCTACCTTTGTTAGTCACGAGCATTGCTAATGGCTTAGCATAGAACCTTGAATTAACATAACCCAAACAACCATACATAGAGTTAGCTGTTAACTTTAAGGCTTGTTGTTTGATATCATATTGAGCTTTTTCAACTGGTGTTGAATTAGGATCCTTCAATAGCTTTTTAACTTCACGACGACGATTGACCAATGTTGATAGCAAACGAGGCAAAACACCTTGTTGTATCGATCTACTAGGTACTTCAGGTAGTTCTTCGATCATCTCCAAATTTCGGTCAACCGTGGTAAAGCAGATGTTAAATTCTTGAATAATCGAAGGATACAACGAGTTGAAATCCATTACAAGTACATAGTTCTTGTGTAGTCCCTTTTCAGGTTCAAAAACTAAACCACCTTGATACTTTGATTTCTTGTTGTTGGAAGATAAACTTTCGTCCTCATCTTCATCACCATTAGCATGATGCAACCGTTGCTGCTGTAATTTTCTGGATTGGGCAGTTTCCTTGTCAGGAATTAAATATCCGTTATTCGTAAACTCGTGAAGCAAAATATACTCATTTCTACCTGCTCTAGTTCCCCCCAAAGTATGGGACCAGGCATTACCTGCTAAGTTGGTCAACTGCTTAGACAAAGATAAAATTTGGATTCTGAATGCAATTTCTGCCGTGATCAAAGAAGAAGTGGCATTCTCCTTCAGCATCATGAAATATGAATTCGGATTCTCTTGGTACTGTGGTTGGGATAAATTAATCTCCATTGGTATGTGTTTCTTCTTGCAAATTATGTCGTACATCTCAGGTAAATCCCACGATTGACACTTCATCGTCAGTGATTGACCCAGTTCATTAGCGATATCACACAACAATCTTCCTGCAAATATTTCTTTGATAAGGAATGACGAGTTGAAGCTACTTTTGCCAAATCTATCTGGCCACGTTTTTCTATGACGACGGCCGAAAGCACTGAAAGTTGACACTTTTAAGTCATTCATGCGATGAACCAATATATCTAATGCAATGTTTTCAAGTCTGTGACCAATGAATACATCAGGATCGGCAATCTTCACTAATGCCGACAAACAATTGAGAAGAGTTCTCTCATTCTGAAACACACGAAGTGGCAACTTGTTCTTTTCGGCCATTTGGACCACACCAGGTGGAAGTGTAATGCCAATTGGTCTCGCAAGAGTAATTATTTCTGTCGGCTTAAGATTTTCGTCGATGGGTGAATCTTGGGGTAAATCCTTGAACGTAGCCAGCGTTATAGCAACTATTTCTTGCTTATTCTCCTTCTGGTTCATCATAGTCTGAACAGATATAGAGCACGAAGTCAAAGGAGGAGGAGTTATTTGAAAATCTCCAGATGATCTCTCTATTGGAGTTATGAAAGTTGGATTATTGACCGTTACTTCAACTTTACAATGAGATGTATTCTGGATTTCACCAAAATTGGCGTTGGAAATATCAAGCCAACATGGCCCCATAATATTTCTTTGAAGAACAAAAGATTCAAACACAGAGGAATTTGTTCCAAATACACGTGAGAATGTATCACCTTCAAGTTCAGCAGGAAGCTGAATCCTTGAGTTTTTTGGAGTGTGATAAGGAAGAAGAAGTTTGAGATACTCCTGCTCTTTAGGGATACCAGGTATCTCAAATGCATATTTCATGACTTGAGGTTTTGCTTTTAGTGATTGAAGACCGAACTTATCCATAATCAAAGGAGCTATTTCCTCGTGCACATCCATGGCAGTGACTTTCTCATCAGAAACCCCACCGTCAACCCTTCTAAACTCTCTTGGCAGGAAGTACAGTTCGCGGTTGAATCCCTTGATTTGCACCATAGCGGATACCAATGCGTGATCTTTAGTTATTATTTTACCAAACAACAATAAACTGTTATCTACTTCTGCGTAATCGAGCCAGTACATCTTGAACGATTCACAACCCTCATTGACAATAAGTTCTTTTTCAATCTTGGTGATGTTGTTTGCTGTACTAATAGTTCTCATTGGTGATGAGGCAATAAATCCATCTGACGAAGGGACATCAGAAGTTGGGTAGTTTTTCGTATTCTTCTCCGTTGACAAGTTGATTGATCGTTGGACTGTGGCTGTTCTTTGTCTTTTGACAACTACAATCTCATCTTCATCGGATTCATCTTGCTGACCATCTTCAATTTTCAATGTTTCTTGTTCGTCATCTTGGTCAGATGGAAGTTCTGGATCATGTTCAATTTTAGGAAGAACTGATAGCTCCGTTTTCGATTTTGAGGGTGAAGAATCCACGTTAGAGAATGAATTATCACTTTTGTCCGCGGAGAAGTCGTCATCAAACTCAAGCTTGGTATTTTGATTGCTTTTCTTGTTGGATCCTGTTTTGCTTGCCGAACTTAACTGGAAAAAGTCACGCTGGTTGTTCACCCGCTTGGTTGAATTGAACAAAGGAGTCTTTGCTGCAAACGGGTTGATAGGTTTCCTTTTCGGGACATTGAAGTCTTCAAGGATATCTGTAAAGTCTGCTGACTTTACCTTCTTGTTGGCCGGGACAGTCGTGATCATTGATTTGGTTGGTTTGAAGAAATTGTTGATAGGAGCGGATTTCTTTACATTCGTGACTTTCTTCCTTCTCTTCTTACTCGCACTGTTGACACCAGCGTCCTCCTCTTCTGAATAGTACTCATCTCTTCCGTTCCAGTCATCAACACCAGTATCAACGTATCCCTCACCATTGTCACCCACTACAAAGTCGTCCTGTAACAGCTCTTCACGTCTCTTTTGTCTGTAATCATCTTCATCTATGAGGTCATACAGGTCCTCTGGTTCTTCGTTGTCAAGGACATTCTTACTGTGACCTGCAGCTCTTGCCTCTCTCAAAGCCTTTAGCTTATCGTTCCGAGCCATGAGACCACTAGCGCCGTGTATTTATGTTCTTTGAGTAACTTGCGAGTCTAGTAGGAAGGTTGAAGTTATCAAAAAAGGACAAAAATCTACGCGTTTGTGATCCAACACAAACACGAAAACGCGAAAAAAGGGAGAAATGCTCGGAATATGCTGACACATCATGTGACGGCACGTGCTAAACCGGAATGAGAGCACCAGGGAACCTGAAGTGTGGACGGACATTATTGCGTTTACTTTACTCTTGCGTATCTTTAGTGGGGCTCACTATTTAGCAGAGCACTAAGCCCGAAAATAGCTAGCACCACGGCTTACTACCGTGAAAGATATGCAATTTGCTTATAGCAAGGAGAACTGGTAGCTATGTCTTTTCTAAATGTGGATTTAGAGGCGCAGAACAATATCCAGCAGACCAGTGAGCCAGGAGAATCACAAATAGGAATAGTCGTTAGAAAAGCGTCTAATCTTCTAACAGACTTTGCTAATGGGGTGAATAGCCTTGAAAGGCTTGTGAATCTACTAGGTACTAAGAAGGACTCCATAAAGCTTAGGGATAGTATCGAGAATACAAAAATCAAGGAGCTGAATGAGTACAAACAGCAATTGGAACACCTAACAAATGACATATCACATCTAATATCGTCAAATAAAGAAGCCACCAGGGCTGATAAGTTCAGTGAAGAGAAACTAAGGAAGGAGTTTGAAAGCATCAACAAGTCGTTCACCTATCTGAAACGTCACTTCAATGAGCTAAAAAACTCAATTGTCTTATCGAATAGGTTGAAGAATGACCAAGAGATGGCTGTCAATGAAAACACTCCGTTGTTCCAGCAGCAACAGCAACAGCTGCAGATAAGGACACTCCCGCAGCAAGAGCTTGACCTCCATACCATACTCGCAGAAGAAAGAGAGAGTGATATACAGCGGATACATGGTGGAGTTGAAGAACTAAATACTATTTACAAGCACCTTGGCCAACTTGTACAACAACAGGGGTCACAAGTTGACACTGTTGAAAACAATCTGTCAGGTTACTCCGCCAACACAAACACTGCAGCACAAGAACTACGGAAGGCGCATAACTACCAAAAGAGTAGAGGGAAATGGTCTTGTTTTCTCCTTATTGCGTTGGTTATACTCGTACTGATCATTGTACTAGTTGTATTTGCTTAAGCTTCAACAGAAGATGCACTCTTACAAGTATAAATGGAAGATGATGAGACACGATTTGTACCATCATGCTAATAAGAATTAATTGAACGAAACAATCAATAAACATCTAACGTAAGACACATCACAGTGGATTGCTGTCCTTCTTATTCTTATTCCTTCTAATCCTGCTGAATCTCCTTTGCTCTCCCTGCCATCTCAAACAGCAAAAATAGAAGACAAGTAAAATTCAGGATACGTACGAGTCCTCTAAAAGAACACCAAGTTTAGTCTATAAACAACTTTAAGCAAACATGTACTTGAATTCGGGTTCAATCCAAGTCAAGAAGAATAAACTGGATAACGTGTAAATCAAATGAGATCATGTCGCGCAGAAGAAGCGAAACAAATGTAACAATCAATAAACACATCACACGTATTCTTTGAAGAATTTGTGTGTAAGCTCGACACCTACAAATGTGGCAGCATTTGCAGGGAAAGATCTCAACAGAGCAGGACCTAGACCTGGGAAGAAACCTTTGAAACCACCCTTCTTGTAGATGGAGGAAATTGCCTCCTTTGCGCTAATGTTCTCATTGACATTGTTTGTCAAACGAGTCTTGATTGTGTCTACTGGGAAGACCACTAGCCACATGGACATACCTGCTAACCCACCAGCTGTGGAGATACTCAACAGAGACAATTCTCCGTCTTTAGCACCGGACCAAGTGGACAATTGTTTCTTGGCCACCTCGTAAGTAGCGAAATACAACGCCGAACCAGGCCCATCACGCGCCAAAGTTGCGACTGAGCCTTTGAAAAGCGATCTGATACCACCGTTCTTGAGGATTCTCTTCACTGCGCTAGCCATCGACTTGTTTGCGTTGGCGTCCTGAGTTTGCAAAACAATCTTGATTCTCTCGAATGGTGCCGCAACAAGTGTTGTTGGGATCGCACTGATAAACCCTGCGGTGGATATGTGGCCAATGCTGAAGTTGGCAGGGTCCACTTTCTGATACGACGACACCAGATTCTTACCGACATCATAACCCCAAAAACTGACTGCAAACATCGGGGTCACACCGAACAGTGGAGGCACGACTCCACGGTAGAAGCCCAGAGGACCCGACGTCTTCAGGATTGAGCTCACCGCCGACGACATGGTTGGGTACTGCCCGCTCTGGAGCCTCACTTTGACTAGATCAAACGGGTGGCCCGTGAGGACCGCCGCTACACCACCAACACCGCCTGCAACCACTGATTTAACATTCTCCACAAGAAGGGAGTCGACCTCTTCGCTCATCTCGGCGTCTGCTTGCTGTCTGTCTATACCGATCGCTATCTAGCTACTGCGGAAGCGAAACAATTCAACGATCCAACAGCCTCCTAATCTGCATCTACTGGCTGAAACTTTCCTCTTTATATACTTTTTCGATATTTCGATATTTCCCCAACCGCTCGAGAAAAAAAACTCCAGACAGCACAACAGGAATGATGGAATGAAGGAAAGCTGAATGAATGGAATGAGCAAGTGAAAAAATAATGGCTGATCACCATAATAAATTATTAATATGTGGGCTCGGTGTGGCCATCCGGTGGACGGGCCTAGAGAGCGCCGGCTAGGTGCAGTAGTTGTAGTTGTAGGTATGTAGTAGCATGGTCCGTCGTTTGCCAGTTGCACAGGCAGCCTTGGGAAGGGACCAGCTCGGCTGTTTCTACGGGGCGGCGGTTTTAGCCGAGGAGTAGTATATGGGGGATACAATACACGAAACGAGGATCCGGCATATATTGCTTTGCGGTGACAAGCAGAGCGTGCCTTCTGGCAACGGACTTGACTGGGCAGACGTGGGCCTGGTCCTCGCCACCACACGCGATGGCCCTGGCCCCTGGCTGTTGTCACTGTGGACGATTCTTTTGCCCGAAACATTGGTCACCTTCGACTACACACTCCGTTTTAGCCATGTGCAAGGTACCACAGCACAACACTCAGCCAAGAATATTTTTCTTTCTAATCGCTGAGCAGTTGGGTCACACATTGTCAGATACAAGCGGGTACAGTCTAGCGAAAAAGATAAGGTTTAGCACTGTCCGCACTCATACATCATACCTTCGACCGTTTTCTATCATAGAGAAGGTATAGCCCCACCACCCCACCTCGATTTCCTAATGTGGTAATTATGTATTATCTTTCTTCCTCGCCCTTCGAGATGAGGGAGCACCAGGTGGGCCTCCGTGCTAGAGGAGTCTAGCCTCTAATACCTGACAATCACCTGGCCCAGAACTTTCTCTAGGCTTTGTATGAGGTGCTGTTTATCGATGTGCAGGGATTTGAGGTTGAGGCCATAGTTCACGAGGTCGGTGAACCCATATCCTCCCCTGTCCTCAAGATCGCCCCGGGCCATCCCAATGGCCATGACCATGCCGTGCTTAGTGACTATCTGCTCGTTTTGTTTGCCTATTGTCAGAAAGCTCTGGCATATAACATTATCTTCAAGATGCAGCTGAACCGTTAATCTGATGCTAGTTTGTTCTTCGTCGACCAGCAGGTCGAGATGGCGGCCATCACTGATCTCATTCGGTACTTGCTTCTTTTGCGGGGCGCTCGTTGGCATAACCTCCTCCTCTTTTATCAAGTCGCCAATGTTAAATCCAACGGAACAGCCCTCGCTTGCTTCGCTTGCCCTGCTAGCACGGTCTGCTGCGTAAAACAGCTTCCTGCTTGTCCATTTCGCATTGGGACTGAATATTGACACCGATAGTGCAGTTCTTTCGAGGAAATGTTCCAGCTTCCTGCGTCTGATGTGGTCCTCGAGGGGCTTCAGCTCCGGAATATGTAAGGGCATTTCGACTTGCGAAAGTATGGAAAGTTGTACTTCTACAGGCAGAGACAGGAACGTCATGTTTATGAACCTAGAATAAACCTGTATCGTCTTCTCTCAAGGAACTAGACACACCGAGCGTTTTCCCCATCCTGTTGTCAGTTCTGGAGAAACCCTTCTACTTATATCAGCACCACTAGCAGTGCCCCCGCGATGGAAAAGTCTGTGTCACTATAAAAGCTTGTAAACGGTTCTTCCCGTCAACCTGCAGCTTGAACGATCTCCGATTTCACCTTAAACTACATACACCTTTAGTGAGAAGCCTCTAGTCCTTTATTAACTTAACAATAGCATCTACCGAAAGGATAATACTACATAAGACAGTTAGCAACTTACCTTCCGTGTTGAAATTCTAGTTCTTTTCAGATCACCTTCCATACTATATTAACTTTCTACTTCTCACATCACCCCCATCCCCATTAACAAGTGCAAAAACGATTAACGTAGAAAAACGGATAAACAAACGTAAAAAAACGGATAACGTTACATGCCTTAATTCTTTTCCAGGTTTTCTTAAGTCCGGAGTGTTTTTTCTTGGTATATGGTGGGTGGTCTTTGCACTATTAAGCCAGGAGTACATTAGGTAATTGAACTTTCACGAGCCTGAGTCATTGTTGGTTAATTGATTAATTCACTATGGTGATGCCTTCCTACTTTGACAGATGTAATACCCGTAAAGTACAGATCTTTATCAGGTTAGATGTAGTAGTAAGTGTTAATGGAGTGGTGTTTGCTACAAATGGTTCTCTTTTGTAATACTATATTAAATAACCTGTGATGCTTCCCTTCAACCAAGTTCTAGAACGACCTTGTAAACAGATGTACCTTGAGTATGTTTGACCAAATCCTTCAAGTGGACAGCTCCTATTCAGGTCTTCTGTAAACGTGGGAGCTTGAGGCTTGATCAGATGGGAAAACCAGAACCTGGGCAACAACTGTATTCTCACGTCTTGTGGTGGAAAACACAATCAACTCGGCAATATCTTCAGCAATTAAAGGCTCTCTACCTTTATAAACTGCATCAGCCTTGGCTTGGTCCCCATAATTTCTCACCACTGAGAACTCAGTCTCGACAGCGCCAGGCTGGATTTCAATGACTCTGATATTAGTATCAATCAACTCCTTTCTCAAGGAGTCGGTAAATGCTCTCACAGCAAACTTCGAAGCACAGTAAATGGATCCACCTGGATATCCTTCCCTTCCAGCAATTGAACCTAGTTGGACAATGTCCCCAGAGTTCTTTTTCTTGAAAATTGCCAGCACAGCCTGTGTGAGCGCAATCAATCCAAGAACATTGGTGTTGAAGGTCTCCTCTATATCCTTAGGATCAATGTCCCCAACTTTAGCAGTACCCAAAGCTTTCCCAGCGTTATTCACCAATATGTCAATATTTCTGAACTCTTCTGGAAGGGACTCGATGAATGGCGCGATAGAGCTCACGTCGCTGACATCAAGTTTAGAGAGATGAATCTTCAAGCTTGGATATGCACCTGTCAGCTCCTTCTTCAAATCCTCCAACTTCTCAACTCTTCTGGCAACGAGTATAAGCTTGATGTCGCCGTTTGCAGCTGCCGCATACTCAAACGCAGTAGCTCTACCGATACCGCTGGATGCACCAGTGATTAGAATTGTTTTACTAGCCAACCTTTTGAGTGCTGCCCCACCGTATGACATTGTTGCTGTTCTATTGTTTGTGTGTGCCTCCGTTATGTTAGGTGAGGTTGACAATATTCATCACTATAGCCTACTTATTTATGTACTCCCTGGCCCTCGGAAGTGCGCGCGGCGCGCGGGATACCCAATTTGGTTCCTAAACAGCATTTCACGCCACATTTTTTGGGTGGCTGAAACACACCGAGCTCATAACCTCATTTGTGTAGTATCTGACGGGACTCGGCCTACGTCGTAAATCGCTAAACGAGACGAGAATAGAATTTCTTTCCTAAACGAGATGATCCGTGGATTATGTAATAATGACATGTTATTTATGCTCTATGTGGTGATAAATATGGGCCCACCAAAGTAGCATACGCTCGTACAGTTTCTGTACTGTTCGGTTAGGTGATTTAGTTCGTTTAACAGGGTGAAATGGCAAAAATAATAATAATCAGTCTACTGAGTACTTAAAAGGCCTCGCGTCACCTCATCTGGGTTTCCTGGCCTCACACACCTCTCTTTCCTCCCACAAGCTGGTTGCTAGCACAGTAGAAACACACATAGTCTTTAGATCGGAACCGCAATGTCTTCCGTATTTGAGAGTCTGGATAGCACGCTGCACGACACCCTGCCTCGGGCAATGTCATACAAACAGTCTTTAAACCTGATCTCAGCCCATCTCCCTCAACTTCACCAGGGTGAAAAGCTATGGGCAGCGTGGTACTACTACATGCAAAATGATATATTGGCCACAGGGCTGCTCTTTTTCTGTCTTCATGAGTTCATGTACTTTGGCCGCTGTCTGCCATGGTTCATCATTGGGAAGATCCCATACTTTCAGAAATGGAAGATCCAGCCTACAAAGATCCCCACAAATAAAGAACAATGGGAATGCCTCAAATCTGTTCTCATCTCGCACTTCCTGGTTGAAGCTCTTCCCATCTGGACTTTCCATCCCATGTGCCAGAAATTGGGGATCTCTGTACAGGTGCCATTCCCATCTTTCACCAAAATGTTCTTCCAAATATGTTTATTTTTCGTGCTCGAAGATGTATGGCACTATGTATTCCACAGAATCTTCCATTACGGTGTTTTCTACAAGTACATTCACAAGCAACATCATCGCTACGCGGCACCATTTGGCCTTGCTGCTGAGTACGCACATCCTATAGAGATTCTCAGTTTAGGAGCTGGGACGGTGGGAATGCCAATTGTTTATGTCTGGTACACCGGTGATCTACATCTTTTCACCCTTTGTGTGTGGATCACTCTGAGATTATTCCAAGCGGTGGACTCCCACTCGGGTTACGAATTCCCTTGGTCGCTACACCATTTCTTGCCATTCTGGGCAGGAGCTGAACACCATGACTTGCATCACCACTATTTCATCGGAAATTACGCGTCCTCTTTCAGATGGTGGGACTTCTTCCTAGACACAGAAGCTGGTCCTGAAGCCAAGGCCGAAAGAGAGGAAAGAATGAGAAAGAAGGCTGAGTTGAAGTCCAAGAAAACTGCTTAATACAGAATACACATACCATTGATACCTCTCTAAAAGCTATAATACCTACAACAGTTAACAATACTTACTGACATATACATAAATATGTGCTTAATATACAAACCTTATCAGCATCACAAGAGCTGTCTTTATCATCTAGTATCGACAGCTTCTGCAAATTGGATCATCCTCTTGATACCAGCTAACCAATGGCCACCTTCTTGTCCATAGTTGGTGGCAAACTCAACATGTAACCCTAGTGCTCCTTGGTAGTCGCCTCCTTTGATCGTATCAGAAATCTTGCGTAGAAGAGATATACCACCTTCGCTCAACAGATCGCCATTGTTCAAGTGATCGAAAAGAATGTTTAATCTCTTCTCCGTGTCAATCGATTGTTTTCTGAAAGTATCTGGGATCAATGGCTTGACTTGTTGGAATTTTGCGCTTAAACATTCATAGATAGGTACTTGGTCAGGTGGAATGTGGGAGCGGTCACCAACCGGATACTTACGTAGTTCGGGCTTTTGAGCTGATGATAGTCGCCCTGCCACAGGTGGGGGTGTAGCTGATACAACCGATGGGGGCTTAATCTGTGGAGCACTTAGTGGAGGACCATGTGTGACCGGTGGAGCGCCGACAACACCACTAGTGATATTAGGAGGTGCTAACTGTGATGGTGCCTGGCCATAAGATGAGTTTTGTTGGTACTGCTGCTGTTGTTGTAAGGATGCAGCAGCTGTCAATGGGGTCGCAACAGGAAGAGGTACACCAAATTGAGAACCTTGCTGTTCCCCACTTGGAGCATATGGGTTCTTTGGAGTTTGCGAAGGGCCATTGTTTGCTAGTGGCGCAAATACCGGTGATGCACCTACGTTTTGAGCTGATGAAGCAAATGAATTTGGTGCTTGTGCTGGTGGTGCATATGGATTCGGAGTTTGTGCTATTGAGCTGTTTGGGTTTGGAGACGATAAAGAGTTTCCATTGCCAACCTGTTGACCATAAACAAACGACTGTGACTGCTGTTGTGGAGGTATAGATGGTGTATAACGACTGTTCATTGGTGGTGGTGGTAAGATGGCCTTTTCCTCCTGCTGCATAGGTGTCGCTTGTACAGCTATTGATGAAGGTTTTCTATGGATACTCTTGGGTGGAGGTGCCAGTGGAGGGGGGTTATGGAAAGATGGTACCCGACTTACTGGTGATTGTGCAACAGATTGGGACTGAGGAGCTGGTTGATAAACGGCTGATGGTGTGGCACGTGTAGGTTGGGGTTTATGGAAAACTGTTGGTAAATCGTTCCAACCATCAGTGTTTGTCTTTTTGGCATTCTTCAGGGGAGGTGGAGGTACAATTGAGGGTGAAGCAGGGACAGGAGAAACGCTAGCAGGCTTGTACGGATTGAAAGTTTGCGCAGATGTCACTGGTTTGTATGGGTTTGGTACAGCAGGTTGTGCAAAAGAATTTAAAGCTGTCTGCTGAGGTGGGAAAGTGGAGGAACCAGAGACTTGTGGCTGCTGTTGGTATGGGTTAGCAGAATTTTGCTGGAAGTTTGAAATATTACCGCTTTGTGGATTCCCATAACGAGATGTAGCTGTTGGTACACGAGAGGTAGGAATGGATGCTTGATTCGGGAGGTTCCCGTAGCGTCCGCCAGCTCTGTTAGTCGATAAACCATTACCGACAGAAGCTGCTAACGAAGTTCTCTTAGAACCAACTCCAGATGCTTTCAGGATTCTTTCCTTTTCTACTTTAACTGCTGGAATTTCTTCGGATAATAGGTCTAAGAACTTGCTGGCCAATTCAAACTGTCCACTGTTGGAAATGATAGTAGTGTACTCTAAAATAGTAGTCAATAGTGGTGATTTGCTGTCCTGTGTTGGGGCATCTAAGTTTAGGACAGATCTGTAGGCACTCAGCTTTTCAACAAATTCGGTCAGAGAGTCAAAGTGCGCATCATATGATGATGATTGTTTGGTAAACTTGATCTTCTCCTCCACGAGCTTCAATTCATCCACCCATATGTTGGCAACCTTCTCAAGTGATGATGCAGTGATGTAGTTGAGAATTGCATCATTACGATTCTTGATAGGATCAGCAGCTAGTACTCTATCACCCAGTCTGTTAAAGTAGCTGCGGAAAACTTCTTGGTTGTTGGAGGAGTATGTCTTAATAGCGTTACCAATTTCTCTCCAAGAAGAGACATCTGCATTCTCTACCAAATCCTGAACATTGTTAGAAGACACACTGTAAAGTAGACGCGCAGTAGAATCAATATTACCATTCATATTGAGGTAATGGTTCAATACTTTCTGTTTCAGTTCTTCTGGGCCATTCAGCGCAATTACAAGTGCCTCAACGAGCTTGTTCTCTTCAAGTGAAAGGTCAACAGCTTTTGACAAGTTCTTCGTCAAGAGGGCATCAGTTAATGGGTCATCATCCAATCTGAATTCCCCGACAGGATTGAAAGTCTTGGGTTTTTCATTCAAGTTGTTGAAAAACCCCTCCTCGCTATCTTCTGCTGAAGGTATGGTCTTGTTTTCATTATCTTCAATGTTTAATGCAATAAATCTATCGAAAACGTTGTTTTCATCCTTCAAGGAGTTTAGCAAAAGCCAATCTGATTTGTTAATGTTTTCGAAAGAGTCTTGCATTCTGGACTCGATAATCTTGGAGAAATCTTTCGATTCCAAAGCAGTCATCAAGTCATCGTTTTGGGTGGAACCAGGTAATTGTGCCTTTTCAATACTTATTACAGAAGATGCAGCATTAGCCAAGGCTACTTTTACTATCTTACCACCAAACCCAAAACTAACAGAGGAATGTCTGCCGTACCAATTTGGGGCATGCTGAGCAAAGAATTCCGGTTGCTGAGTGTCTGTGTCGCCAATCTTATTCCAAAAATCGGTTTCTGATGTGGAGTTGATTCTGTTTGGAACTGGAGGGGATGTGTCTTGTAATGATTGTATGACAATCTTTTTATCGAAGCTAGCCGTGGCGAAATAATCGGGAGTGGATGGGGCGAACTTGGTTTTAAATGCCCAGTTAGAGGTAGTTGGATATTGAGCCAATCTCTCAGATGTCAATGGGTTCCACAAGATCGTAGTGTTATCCTTGCCACTAGATAGGAGGAGTGAAGGGTCTTTAGTATTCCAATCGACTGAAAGAACACCTTTTTTATGGCCAGTCATCACGCCTTCAGGGACATTGGAGTTTCTCAAATCCCATGTCAAAATAACAGGTTCTCCATCTGACTCAGAAGCAGTAAGGACCTTAGTACTTTGAGTTGGATGCCATGCCACAGTGGATAGGGTGGCACGATTTCCACTCTGTGAAGTGTAAGTCAGTTGTAAAACTTCCTTCTTCGCTTTTAAATCCCAAATGGAAGCGTATCCAGCAGATCCAGCACTGGCAAAAATGTGCGAGACAGTGTTGTTCCATGCGACAGAGTGCACCACGTTATCTTTTGGAGACATCGCAGTGCCTGGGGCAAACGGCGTCAATTTAGAGATCTTGTGCGTGTCCCAAATGAAGATCTCACCATTGGCACCACCAGATGCCAAAACTGTTGGTTGCAATGGGTTGAACTGTAGAGACTTCACGGCTCCAGTGTGCTTTTCACCTTTAGCGACTAGCTTAACCTGTCTGTTTGATAGCTTTGATGTGTCCCAAAAGCCAATGGTGTTATTCTCCATAGCACCAGCGAGCAGTGTGCTGTCCTTAGACCAGTCGAGATCGTGAAACTTTGCGTCCACTTGCAGGGAAACTGGCGACTCTCTATCGTAAATTGAGTAGAACTCCAGCGACGAGTGCGAGGAGAAGCTGTCATCAATAACACCAGCTGCGGTACCTGTCGCAAGGACAGGGATTGTGTCGGTCGACCATGCGAATGTCGCCGTAATTGGAATCTCGTTGATCTTCACCATTGATTGGTTTTGGTTATCTACACACACACTCACTCACACACACTCTCTCTCTCAACTCTCTCTTTCAACTCAATTAGGCGCAAAATACAAGTATGCAGCGGATAAAACAGAAAACCGCCAATTGATTGCGCGTGACTAGAAGCTAGCGTAGAGTGACTTTCAACAACAGAGCAGAATGACGGAGGCAGTCTCAATCAGGGTCCCAACGATGAATTACCAGTGATGAATAGATGCCTTGAGCTTGTGTGTTATTTAGCGCCTAGACTAGATGTTGATTACGTTGCGTTGCGTCCCTAGTTCGACCTTTTTTTGGCTATTTTTTTCGTGGTGACCTCGCCTTGCGGTGGTGATCTTGGTCGTTAATCGATTTGGATGAAAAAGGAAAAGAAAAAAACAAGAACAAAACAAACACGGTGGCCCGGATCTATTGGACTAGACTTTCTTCAACTCGGGACTTGGGACTAGGGACTAACAGACTAGACTATGGAAAAAACAGAAAAAAGGAAAGAAAAGAATGAAAAGGCCGAAAGCAGAATATTACTGAAAATGGTATGCACTCCCCGTAAATGTGTTTTCAACTAGAAAAACACAAAAGTAAAGAAGGAAAAGGGAGGCTGGGCGGCCGCCTGGTTGGAAGGAACACCATCCAAATGAGCGGTAAAGAGAGAAGGGAAGAAGCTGTCGACGGCGATGAACCTGACGAATGGTATGTGCATGTGACGGCCGTCTGCCACTGTATATAGATATTGTGTACTAAAAACTACGTTAAGGGACAAACGGATCATCAAGACAGGGTGTGCAGGTAAGCGGACTGACTGACTGTGTGCAATAGGCGCGCATCTTTGGGTGGATGGCTAACTGAGGATAAAGTACTAACTAGCGTCGCTGCGATGAATAGACGAGAACTTGGTACTCACTTTGTGCCACGCAGACACCGGCGACTGGCGCCAATGCACGAAAGAAGTATGTACATTGATATTGCATTCATTATTCGAGGGGTCGCCGTGAAACTGACTAGCTAACTAATCTTGCGCAGATGGAGGCTTTCAAGAAGTGCTGGGAAAAGAACCAAAACAACGTTAGAACTTCCACTGTGAACAACAACTAACCACCAAAGGGATGGTGATCGCACCATCAATACACTATCCGGGGGCATGGAATAATCTAGAAAGAGTTCATTTTGAGATTTGGGATTTTTTTTTAGTAGGTAGTTGGTTGGATTTGTGTATGTGTGGTTTTTCCAGTGTTTTCGTCCCAAGTGTATATAAGCAAGGCATATCGAACAGCAACACACCACACCACAGCAGTAGAATACTAGGTGGGAGAAAGACCAGTAACAACAAGCCGTACTAAGAAAAGTGCTCTCTACGTGAATTAACAGCTATGAGTGAAGCGGACCGTCCTAAAGTGTTTTTTGACATCGCAATTGGCGATGAACAGCCACAGCGTGTCCTCTTTGAATTGTTCAGCGACATAGTTCCTAGGACGGCTGAGAACTTCAGGGCGCTTGTCACAGGTGAGAAGGGGAACACAGCTTCGGGCACACCGCTGGCATACAAAGGATCTACCTTTCACAGAGTCATCAAGAGTTTTATGATACAGGGAGGTGACTTTACAAACCATGACGGTACTGGTGGCGAATCTATCTACGGAGAGAAGTTCGAGGACGAGAACTTCCAATTGACCCACGACAAACCATTCCTCCTCTCGATGGCCAACGCGGGAGCAAATACCAATGGATCCCAATTCTTCATCACCACAGTAGCCACCCCGCATCTCAACGGGAAGCATGTTGTTTTCGGTAAACTGATTTCTGGCAAATCGGTCATCAGAAGAATTGAAAGATCTGAAACTGACTCAGGCGATAAACCCTTGAAACCAGTTGTTATTGCTGATTGTGGCGAGTTGCCAAAAGACTACGTTGTTGAGCCATCTGTTGCCACCGATGACGGCACTGGTGATATCTATGAGGAGTGTTTGGCGGACAATGACTCTATCAACATTGAAGATCCTAACGCAGTATTAAAGGCTGTAAGTGACATCAAGGAGATCGGTACCAGGTTGTTCAAGTCGGGCACGGACCTCGAGAAAGCATTGGAGAAGTACATCAAGTCGTCTTCGTACATCAATGACTTCCATGCCGAGGGTTTGACTGAGGACCAGCAAGAGGAGTTGAACAAGCTCACTCTATCGATTAATCTAAACATTGCGTTAGTGGGTCTCAAACTAAGCAACTTCAACGAGGTCATCACGGCGGCTTCACAAGCACTTGAAACAGTGGGAATTGACGACAAGTCTAAAGCCAAGGCTCTATTCCGCCGTGGTTCTGCCTATCTAGAGCTTAAAAACACAGACCCCGCTGCCGCAGACTTGCAGGAGGCTCTCAAGCTTGCACCAACTGATGGTGGTATCAAAAAGGCTCTGGAAAGGGTCCAAAAGCTTGAGTCTGACCGCAAGGCAAGAGAAAAGAAAGCTTTCAGTAAGATGTTCAAGTAATATATGTGATAGATGAAAGTAAGTGTCAGATAATATCACCCTGCGTAACTTTCGGTATACTTCACGTAAATATCAGCATCTAAAATACGGCCCAAAATGGAAACAAAAATGAGATTGAGAAAATGAAAAAAAAACCGAAAAAACAAACAAAGTTGGGTACAAGAATAACAAAACAACAACCTTTCCCACCACCACCACCAAACCTAAACAAGCAAGCAGGGGAAACAGCACTGAGTGTAACACAACAACTCATCTCTTATTCCTTTCAAACTTGAACACTCTTAGCACTTAGCACTTAGCAGTACCGAATTACCCAGTGCTCTTGTTTGTTGTGCGCACTTTTGATTACGAATTTGCCACCAAAGAGGTTTCCTTTGTTGTTTTGGATTCAGCCCTCTTTTTTTTGCATATTCTGTGGTAACTCATTTAGTTGAAGTTACTTCTGGACTGCGAGAAAGGGAGTTATTTGCAATATTCTCGCTGAAGTGGATTTGTTTAGCTTTTGAACTAAAAATTATTCTCCATTTGTTGTTGGCGGGAAGTATTCCGTTGTGTTTGACGTCTTCTCCTTGCTAGTTGAAGAAGACAAAAGCAATTCAGATTGAGACACGGCATCCTGCCTTCAAGTGCTGAGCTCGATCACTGACTGGCGCTTTCTACGCAAGACCTTCACTGGACAACAAAACACTCCAGCAAGAAGGAACATAAACACAAAAAAGATCAAAAAAAGAACAATACCAAGAGGGAATTCATCAAGCTCCCCAAACACAGCATTCCATCAGCAACATCGCAAACAAAAGAGACAAAACAGTCTCACCCTCAAAAGAAGATCTCTTCAAAAAGCAAAATAAAAAAACAAAAAGATTTTCACATTACTTGCATTTTTCCTGTTCCTATCACAGTCCAATTCTTGATTTATAGAAGCTTCTCAAAATGGTTCAGTTTCCTTACTCCAGTGCTGCTTTACGTACTGTGAAGGAAGTCCAATTTGGTATTTTATCCCCAGATGAAATAGTGAGTTTTGAACGAAGGAAGCCTGATTGTAGCTATATTTATTTTACTCTGTTACTAACCTATCCCGATTTTTAGCGTGCTATCTCCGTTGCAAAGATTGAATTCCCAGAGACAATGGATGAAACTCAAACAAAGCCAAGAGTGGGAGGTTTAAATGACCCAAGACTAGGTTCCATCGATCGTAATTTCAAATGTCAGACCTGTGGTGAAGACATGAATGAATGTCCAGGGCATTTCGGTCATATTGAACTTGCCAAGCCTGTCTTTCACATTGGTTTCATCAACAAAATTAAGAAAGTTTGTGAATGTGTGTGTATGCATTGTGGTAAGCTTCTTCTTGATGAATCAAACGATTTATTCAAACAAGTGGTTAGAATCAAAGACCCAAAGAAAAGATTCAACGCGGTATGGAATCTTTCTAAAACAAAAATGGTGTGTGAGCCAAACTATCCACCAGAGGAAAATGGACAAGTAACGTCAAGGGGCGGATGTGGTAACTCGCAGCCATCAGTGCGCCGGGACGGATTGAAACTATGGGGTACTTGGAGAAAAGGTAAAGATCTAGAAGAAAATGAACAACCAGAAAAGCGTTTGCTAACCCCTAGCGAAATTCTTAATGTTTTCAAACATATTTCACCTGAAGATTGCGTAAAACTTGGGTTTCATAATGACCATGCCCGTCCTGAGTGGTTGATCATTTCAGTCTTGCCAGTTCCGCCACCACCTGTTAGACCTTCTATTTCATTCAATGATACCCAAAGAGGTGAAGATGATTTAACCTACAAATTATCCGATATCATGAAGGCTAACATCAACGTTCAAAAACTAGAAATGGATGGTTCTCCACAACATGTCATAAATGAATTTGAGTCATTACTACAGTTTCACGTTGCAACTTACATGGATAACGATATCGCAGGCCAACCCCAGGCCTTGCAAAAATCTGGTCGTCCTATCAAATCTATAAGAGCTCGTTTGAAAGGTAAAGAAGGGCGTATCAGGGGAAATCTAATGGGAAAGCGTGTGGATTTCTCTGCCCGTACTGTTATTTCTGGTGATCCAAACTTGGAACTAGATCAAGTTGGTGTTCCTAAAAGTATTGCCCGTACATTAACATATCCAGAAACTGTAACCCCTTACAATATCCAGAAACTGACCGAATTAGTGCGCAATGGTCCCAATGAGCATCCAGGTGCCAAATATGTGATTCGTGATAATGGTGATCGTCTAGATCTGAGATACAACAAACGTGCCGGTGATGTTGTTCTCCAGTATGGATGGAAGGTTGAACGTCACTTAATGGATAATGACCCAGTTCTTTTCAACCGTCAACCGTCTTTACATAAAATGTCCATGATGGCGCACAGAGTTAAGGTTATGCCCTACTCCACTTTCAGACTGAACTTATCTGTGACTTCTCCTTACAATGCAGATTTCGATGGTGATGAAATGAACTTGCATGTTCCTCAGTCAGAAGAGACTAGAGCTGAGTTAATGAATATTGCTGCTGTGCCGCTGCAAATCGTGTCGCCTCAGTCTAATAAGCCATGTATGGGTATTGTGCAAGATACATTGTGTGGTGTAAGAAAAATGACCCTACGTGACTCATTTATTGAGTATGATCAAATGATGAACATTCTTTATTGGATTCCGGAATGGGATGGTATCATTCCACAGCCCGCCATCCTAAAACCAAAGCCGTTATGGTCCGGTAAGCAAATGATGTCTATGACAATTCCAAAAGGTATCAACTTACAGAGATTCGATGAGGGAACAACTCTATTATCTCCTAAGGATAATGGTATGTTGGTGATCAACGGTGAGATTATGTTCGGTGTTGTGGACAAAAAGACTGTTGGTGCAACCAACGGTGGTCTGATCCATACTGTGATGAGAGAGAAAGGATCTAGGCAGTGTGCTGATCTTTTTGGTAATATTCAAAAAGTTGTCAACTTCTGGCTTCTCCATAATGGTTTCTCTATTGGAATTGGTGATACAATCGCTGACGCAGAAACTATGAAGGAGATTACTGAAGCTATTGCAACTGCTAAAGAAAAAGTAGATGAAGTTACTGTCGAAGCGCAGCAGAATAAATTAACTGCTAAGCATGGAATGACTCTAAGAGAGTCTTTTGAAGATAATGTCATCCGTTACCTAAATGAAGCCAGAGATAAAGCAGGTCGTTCTGCCGAAGTCAACTTGAAAGGTTTGAATAATGTGAAACAGATGGTGAGTGCGGGTTCCAAAGGTTCTTTCATTAATATTGCCCAGATGTCAGCATGTGTTGGGCAGCAATCTGTTGAGGGTAAACGTATTGCTTTCGGTTTTGGTGACCGTACCTTACCTCATTTCGCAAAAGATGATTATTCTCCACAGTCTAAAGGTTTTGTTGAAAATTCTTACTTGAGAGGTCTAACCCCACAAGAGTTCTACTTCCATGCTATGGGTGGTCGTGAAGGTTTAATTGATACTGCTGTTAAAACTGCAGAGACCGGTTATATTCAACGTCGTTTAGTCAAGGCTTTAGAAGATATTATGGTCCACTATGATGGTACAACCAGAAATTCATTGGGTAATATTATCCAATTTATTTATGGTGAAGATGGTTTAGATGCTGGTCATGTTGAAAAACAAACCATTGATACTATCCCAGGAGAGGATGCAGCCTTTGACAAACGTTATAAAGTTGATCTGGTCAGTGAAAGCACTTCTATCAAACCTTCATTGCTAGAAACTGGTCGTGAAATTATTGGTAACTCAGAGTTACAGTCACTATTAGATGAGGAGTACAACCAACTTTTGGAAGATCGTAAGTTCTTGAGAAAAGTTTTTGTTGATGGTGAACACAACTGGCCATTGCCAGTGAATATTCGTCGTATCATTCAGAATGCTCAAAAGATCTTCCATATTGATGGTAACAAGGCTTCTGACTTGACTATAACGGAAATTGTCACGGGTGTCCAGGAGCTTGCTAAAAAGCTATTTGTTCTTCGTGGTGATAATCCATTAATTCAGGAAGCACAAGAAAACGCTACTACTCTGTTCCAATGTCTGCTAAGATCACGTCTAACCACTCGTCGTGTAGTGGAAGAATACCGTCTAAACAAAACAGCCTTCCAGTGGGTACTTGGTGAGATCGAGGCTCAGTTCCAAAGATCTGTTGTTCATCCTGGTGAAATGGTTGGTGTTGTTGCAGCTCAATCTATTGGTGAACCAGCTACTCAGATGACATTGAATACTTTCCACTTTGCGGGTGTGGCCTCCAAGAAGGTTACATCAGGTGTTCCTCGTTTGAAAGAAATTCTAAATGTTGCCAAAACGATGAAGACACCATCTCTGACTGTCTACTTAGATCCGGAGTATGCATCAGATCAAGAAAAGGCTAAAGAGATTAGATCTGCCATAGAACATACTACTCTAAAGAGTGTTACAGTAGCATCTGAAATATTCTATGATCCTGATCCACGCTCTACAGTTATTCCTGATGATGAAGAAATGGTCTTCTTGCACTTCGAAATTCCTGATGAAGAAATCGAATCCTCCATTGATAAACAATCGCCATGGCTATTGCGTATTGAGCTTGATCGTGCTGCTATGAATGATAAAGATTTGACCATGGCAGAAGTAGGAGAGAAAATAAAGGAGACGTTCAGGGATGATCTCTTTGTTATTTGGTCTGAAGATAATGCTGAAAACCTGATTATCCGTTGTCGTGTTATCCGTGATCCTAAGAGCTTGGATCAAGAATCTGAAGCGGAGGAAGATCAGATGTTGAAACGTATTGAAAGTAATATGTTGGATGCAATTACTCTTCGTGGTGTACAAGACATCACTCGTGTGGTTATGATGAAGTATGACCGTAAATTGCCAGACGAAACTGGAAAATATACTAAGGTTCCTGAATGGGTTTTGGAAACTGACGGTGTCAACTTGCAGGAGGTTATGTGTGTCCCAGGTGTTGATTCAACAAGAATTTACACTAACTCATTTATTGATATCTTAACTGTTTTGGGTATCGAAGCTGGTCGTGCTGCCTTATATAAGGAAGTTTATAACGTCATTGCGTCAGATGGTTCTTACGTCAATTACCGTCACATGGCACTACTTGTTGATGTGATGACTTCAAGAGGTCATTTGATGGCTGTTACTCGTCATGGTATCAACAGAAATGATACAGGTGCGTTAATGCGTTGTTCCTTTGAGGAGACAGTTGAAATTCTCTTTGAGGCAGGTGCAGCTGCAGAGCTGGATGATTGTCGTGGTGTTTCTGAGAATGTTATACTGGGTCAATTGGCACCAATTGGTACTGGTGCGTTTGACGTTATGGTTGATGAGAATATATTGAAGGACCTACCTTCTTCTCACAGCAATGTTCTGGAAAAGAATACAGAAGTCCCAGGTACTGATTACGCTGGTAATGGTGGTACTACATCATATGAATCCGACTCAAATGCATCACCAGGTTATGGCTCATTTTCAGGTGTTGCTGATGGTGCATTTTCACCAATTGGTGAGTCGGGCCAAGGAAATGCAGGAGGTTTCACAGAATATGGGGGAGCCTCGACGGACTACGGTTATGCAGCATCTCCAGGAGCTACTTCGCCATATGGCTCTTATGGATACGGTGCGTCAGCCACTTCGCCATCTTTCGGTGGTCCAACGTCACCTGGTTACTCCCCAACCTCCCCATCCTATTCTCCAACGTCTCCATCCTATTCTCCAACGTCTCCAAGCTATTCGCCAACATCACCATCTTACTCACCAACCTCTCCTTCATACTCACCAACATCACCTTCATACAGTCCAACCTCGCCATCTTACAGTCCAACTTCCCCATCATATTCCCCAACCTCGCCATCCTACTCTCCAACATCACCATCTTACTCACCTACGTCACCATCTTATTCCCCAACCTCGCCAAGCTACTCGCCAACTTCTCCATCTTACTCTCCAACTTCTCCTTCATATTCACCTACTTCCCCGTCATACTCACCAACATCGCCTTCATACAGTCCAACCTCGCCATCTTACAGTCCAACTTCCCCATCATATTCCCCAACCTCGCCATCCTACTCTCCAACCTCACCATCCTACTCGCCTACGTCTCCTTCATACTCACCAACTTCTCCTCAGTACTCACCAACATCTCCATCATACAGTCCAACTTCTCAAGACTCCAATTCCGATGTTGAGTACTCTCCAAAGGAGGAAAATGACAAATGAATGCAGTCGCACGAGTAGCATGTTTCTTGTGCTATATTTAATAATGAGAGTAGTGGTATCCATACGCTTGTTGTAACTCCAATCAACGTGTATATTTTTAGAATTATCATCAAAATTCCCATACAAAGATTACTGTTTTGTTATTGTTTTATTCTGTTCTTGTTACTGTTATGTGTTGGTTCTAACTTTGGTAAGTCAGCTGAATACATGAAATGTTATTTTGAGAGGATGGTATAAATTCTAACTCTAATTAATATCTCTTCCTCGTTCTTCCTTCATCTGCAATTCCTTCCATTCCCTGGCCAGCTGGGCCATTGCTGCCGAGTCCAAACTCGCATCCACAACATCCCGAGGAACTTGGTTCTCAGTGTGCTCTTTTACAGCGAACCTGCCTTTATTGGTTTCTGTTACCAATCTGAACTCGTACTCGCCATTACCATCGTCTTCGGGTATCTCTGTGATTTCATGCCATGTGAACAACTGAGGATCTGTGGTGCGACTGAAAGGGTTGATATCTAAGAGGTATACCTTCTGGAAGGGACGTGGTAGATATACATCAAACACATAGTTCTTGTCTGGGAACGTATCAACGAGAACATCCTCGAAGAAATCTTCGATAAGAGTTTGGAAAGTATCTTTCAGACCCGCTAAATAGTCGTAAAAGTTCAGATCTCTTTGGCTTACTCCCACGATTCTGCCAAATTTAACGAACACCCTGAACTCCAAAGCTGGATTCACAGCGAACCATTTTCTGAGCACCAGCTCGTAATCCAGTCCTTGCTCTTTAACGTCTTCCGAGCCCTGATCGTCGGTAACTGCATCCATTGCATGACTGATATCGTGCATGATATAGGTAGAGGCATTGAGTAGTAGATACACATCACTGGCATTGTCGCATTTCATAGTGTTCGTTGCTAGAATCCAGGTGGCATCCCTGGGAGCTGACCAGTTGAGTTTGGGAGTTACCGAGCCCCACTCTCTGATGACTTCCTTGATCTGGTTGTGGACATCTTGGAAGCCGCTGAATATCTCCTCCACCGACTTTTTACTGGCTTGATGGTCTAGCTCCTCCTCGTCGTTGCTGTCGAAGTCTTTGCCATCGTCATTGTCATTGTCATCGTCTTCTCTCTCCCAGTCACTGTAATCGCCATCTCCGTCGCCCATCACAACTTCATAGTGCCCGTCATCAGGCAAGTCTATCCCATCGCTGGTCAGATAGTCAATAAACGCTTGAGGTAAAGGTTTGACTATCTTTGCCTTTGGACAGTGCTTCTTGTACTTGGGATACCATGCCGAGAAGGAGCAGTTGAGCACATGTTGCCGCGTAACAGGTATCTTGTTGAACACCACTTCAGACATCACTTGGTGCCACAGCGCAGTAGCGGTATCCTATTCACGGTACTACTCACGCACACAAACACACACCACACACTCACACTCTTTCAATCTGTATTAAGCTGACTGACTGCCTGCTGATGAGTATTAATACCTCATCGTATCATGGTACGGGCACATTCCCTATGTCACCATTACCCGGTGTGTCTTATGTAATCAGTCAGCTCACGTGATGGTTATGGTTATGGCTCCCCGTGTTTTGTTTTGTTCGCGAATCTTTTCGCTGTGGCGAACAAGAAGATGAAGAAGAAGAAGAGAAAAAAAAGAAGAAGCAAAGCAGGAAAAAGGTCAACAACAGCACAGCAGCGGCGGCGAAGTGATTTGGCTCCGTTGAAGATTGACAGTAGCAATGGCTTCTACAAGCGTGTTGCCCTCTAACGCAACTTTCAAGAATCGCGAGAAGCCTCAGGAAGTTCGCAAGGCGAACATCCTGGCGGCACGCGCGGTGGCAGATGCGATCAGAACCTCGCTGGGCCCTAAAGGTATGGACAAGATGATTAAGACGGGAAACGGGCAAATCATCATCTCCAACGACGGACACACAATTCTAAAGAGTATGGCGGTACTCCACCCAGCAGCGAAGATGCTGGTGGACGTGTCAGGGGCGCAAGACGTGGAGGCTGGAGACGGAACGACCACAGTCGTGATTTTGACCGGCGCCCTGCTGGGGGCGTCTGAGAAGCTTCTGAACAAGGGAATTCACCCAACACTGATTGCCGAAGCTTTCCAAAGAGCGGCCAAAAGATCAGTGGAGATTCTGCTCGATATGTCCACGAAGATTTCGCTGGACGATCATGAAGCGCTTGTCAAGGCTGCGGCAACCTCCCTGAGCTCCAAGATTGTTGGACAGTATTCACACTCGTTGGCAAGGCTGGCTGTGGATTCAGTACTGAAGGTGATCAACGCCGATAGTACTAATGTTGATCTGTCTAACATTCGTCTCATCAAGAAAGTGGGAGGTACAATTGACGACACAGAGCTAGTTGACGGTGTTGTTCTGACACAGAACGTTGTCAAGTCTGCAGGGGGCCCAACGAGAATCGAAAAGGCCAAGATTGGTCTTGTTCAATTTCAAATTTCACCACCAAAACCAGACATGGAGAATAACGTGGTCGTTAACGACTACAGACAGATGGACAAGATCTTGAAAGAGGAGAGAGCATACTTGTTGAATATCTGTAAAAAAATTAAAAAGGCAAAGTGCAATGTGTTGCTGATTCAGAAATCCATCTTGAGGGATGCAGTCAATGACTTGGCTCTTCACTTTTTATCCAAGCTTGGAATTATGGTGATTAGAGATATCGAACGTGATGAGATTGATTTCCTAAGTAAAACTCTGGGATGCAAGCCAATCTCAGACATTGACTTGTTTACCGAGGACAAACTAGCTACTGCTGATATGGTGGAGGAAATTGAGTCCAGTGGCTCCAAAATCGTTAAAGTGACAGGTATCAAAACTGCAACCGCCACTGCGTCGGTGGTATGTCGTGGTGCCAATGACTTGATTCTAGACGAAACTGAGAGATCTATACATGATGCTCTCTGTGTGATCAGATGTTTAGTCAAGGAAAGGGCCCTTATTGCCGGTGGTGGAGCTCCAGAGGTCGAGGTTTCCCGAGTTTTGACCAAGGAGGCGCGTGAGCTATCTGGAACTGAGCAGTTTATTTTCCAGGCTTTTGCAGAAGCGTTAGAAGTTATCCCAACCACTCTTGCAGAAAATTCGGGGTTGAACAGTATCAACGTTGTTACTGAGCTGAGAAACAGACACGACGCTGGTGAGAAGTATGCTGGAATCTCTGGTAGAAGAGGAGGCGCCACCAACACATACGAGGAGCATGTATTGCAGCCTGTTCTTGTCAGCACCAGTGCGATCACTCTGGCTGCGGAAACTGTGAAGTCGATCTTGAGAATTGATGATATAACAATCAGTAGGTAGAGAAGAACAATCATTTAATACGTTACATACCAACTCGTTCCTCTGGTCGAAAATGTTTCTTTGTATCTCATGTCTTACGGACATAAATTCAAGACTCGATAATGTGATATCTCTAAACTAAGTTTATGTATGTATGTATATATGGTTTGGTTATTTTTGATGCTTAGTGAGTATCTTGACGGCATTCTTGGAGAAGACATATGACATTCCACTGAGAACTGTGGTTGATGCGACAAAGCAACCGAACCAGTTGAACCCATTTTCCAGAGAGCTGACGAGACTTGGATCTATCAGTGTCAAGAGAACAGGCTTGGCCACTGCACATGCAATATACAGCATCTGAAATACTGTGTTCCACTTCGAGATGGTCGTAGGATGAACCTCAGCTGAGGGAATGCTGAAATCGAAGAACCTCATGAAGGTTTTCGGTGGAGGTAGAGAAATGTACCTGTAGTACACCGCACTGAGGGCTAGCAGACCATCTCTGCCGAGTATGCATACAGCCAGGTACAGTGGCATGCCACCGGCTTGTGCCAGACACGACGTGCAAATGACCATCAAAGCCTTATCTGCCATTGGGTCAATGATTGACCCCACGACAGAATGCATTTTATACCGTCTTGCGATGAACCCATCGAGGAAGTCTGTGACACACGAGTAGGTGAACAGTGCCAGCGAGAGCCATATTTGCTGTTGAACTATCAGGAATCCAATGACGGGCGCGGTTGCCAGCCTCGTGAACGTGAGGATGTTGGGTATTGTGTAAATGTTCTCATGTTCTGGGATAAGATCTTTGATTGGCTGCGCAAGACGGTCCATCTTCACTCTGGAGTCAGCCATCCTCTTCTGCAGAGAGTCTCTGGTGCTCTTCAGCTCGTCTATCTGGCCTTTGATCGTCTTTCTCACGTGGTTTCTCCTATCGGAGTGCATTGAACACAAGGTTGATGATAAATGGCGCCGCTGGGGGCACAACAGTCTACTCTCGAGCGCGTGTGCCCTCATCAGAGTCGCCGCCCTAACGCTCCCCTTTGAGCCGTATCCTGCCCATATCTGTGCTGTCCATACACGAGCAGGGTTGCCCAACCGCAATAGTCTCCAAGTCATTGGTTGCCTCCAAGCGTCAATCCAGCAACACAACAAGTTTCGATGATTTGAACAATTTTTCAGTCAGTGCTCATTTCCTGTGGTTTTTCTTGCTTCTTTAAATTGGTTTACTATCTGAAGTTCATCGGTGAAACCAGCAGGAAGATTCGTTCGCCACATTCGATCAGGAGTAGGTGTGGTACGGACGTCGGCAGCTGTATGCACAAGAGGTTCTGCGCTCGTACTCTCTACAGAAATATACACAGATCACATCAAATGAACGTACTTGTTTACTCAGGTAAGTCGTGTTGCGGGCGGCGGTGGTTGGGTTGCAAAGACTAGACATAGGGAAACAGCTAACAGCGTGTGTAACCACATGTGAAATAGGAGCAGGAACTACGCCAGATTCAGTTAAGCACTGCTTGGAGTCGCTCAGACGGCTCCTTTCGCCGCATTACGCGGTTACTGTGGTGGATGCCCGTACCATCCTGAACGAGCCATGGACATCAAAGACCTCCCTATTGGTAATGCCCGGGGGAGCAGATCTCCCCTTCTGCAGGCAATTGAATGGGCCAGGGAACGAGATAATCCGCCAATTTGTTCGTAAAGGTGGACGGTACCTCGGCTTGTGTGCAGGTGGGTACTACGGCGCTAGCCGTTGTGAATTCGAGGTTGGCAACCCTAGCATGGAGGTCAGCGGCTCTCGTGAGCTGAAGTTCTTCCCTGGTATCGCTCGTGGCTGCGCATTCAAAGGGTTCCAGTACGGGTCAGAAGTTGGGGCAAAATATGTCAAAATTGAAGTCAACAAGGAAGCTTTGGGCGCAGATATTGACACTTCTTATCACTATTACAATGGCGGTGCCGTTTTTGTTGATGCTGAAAAGTACGACAACGTGACCGTCTTGGGAAGCTATTCAGAGAAGCCAGATGTAGAGTATGGAAACTCTGCTGCCTCGTGTGTGTATTGTGTCGTTGGTAACGGTGCTGCTATTCTTGAGGGAACTCACCCAGAATTTGTACCTGAATTGATGTCTGGTAACAGCTCCTCTTCATCAGAGTACCAAGCCATTGTCGAAAAACTGAAACAATCTGATGAGTCCCGTCAAGTGTTTCTGAGATCATGTCTGCTGAAACTAGGCCTCAAGGTTAACGAAAGTGAAGTAGTCAGGCCAAGGCTAACTCCATTAATGCTGACATCTCCAGTCAAAGATGTGGTATCCCAAATTGTACATAAAGTTGTATCAGAGGTTGGCCTTTCTGATGGCAACATAATAAAAGGTAATCAAGATGAATTTCGTCTCCATGATGGAGAGAATTCGTCATCACATTATCACCAATTGTCAAAGCAAGAGGAGTTCGAGGATCCAGATACTGCATTAAAGGAGATTTACGCCTTTAACAACAACCTTCCAGATCGAAAGCTCACCCCTTATTTTGATATCAGGCGGTACTTCAGACTACTGCAAGAGAGTTTTGGCTCGCTTACAGGCACAGAGCCAGGTTCAGTCCTCCTCTATGGTGAAGTAGTAACGTCCACATCGGGCTTGTTGGACAAGAACTTCAACATTTTGAGTAATATCCCATCAGGTGTTGTATCTGCAGCCACTGTTCAAGTTTCTGGAAGAGGCCGTGGTGGCAACGTATGGATAAACCCTCCCGGTGTGCTTGCTTCATCATTAGTGCTGGACTTACCTATTGCATTACCTCATGCACCTGTCACATTTGTCCAATATCTCACTAGCTTGGCTGTGCTTGAAGCAGTTAAGAATCTGGGAGAGGGCTATGATGAACTACCAATCAGATTGAAATGGCCCAATGACATATATGCTATCAAGCCTGAGTATTTTGGCAAAGACATCTCAAGTGTCTCTAATGAAGCCACGCATGTTAAAATATGTGGTATCTTAGTTAACACTAATGTCATCGATACCAACTACAAAATAGTTGTTGGCACCGGTATCAATCTGTACAACTCAGAACCATCAAGGTCCATTAATGCTACAATCGAATTGTTGAATGAGCAAAGGGTTGAGGAAGGGAGATCTCCTCTGGAGAAGATATCTCCTGAGTTGTTACTGGCAAAGTACATGTTTTATATGGGTCAGCTGTTCTCAAAGTTCAAAACAGATGGATTTGGACCGTTACTACCACTGTACTATAAACACTGGATGCATACAGGACAGATAGTTCACTTGAAAGATCATGGGAATGCTAGAGCCAAAATTACAGGTATCACACAAGATTACGGACTTCTTGTTGCAGAAGAAGTTGATCTTTCAGGAAGATCAACTGGTCAAAGGTTCAATCTTCAGCCAGATGGCAACTCATTTGATATGTTTGCAGGTCTCATATCAAAGAAAGCCAATTTTTAGCGAAGGGCATGTATATATAGAAGAACTTTTCAAAAATTAAACAGTTCAAGAATCAGATCGACTTCAGTCAGGGAACTCACCTGCTTAAGGCCAAAGCTCTTGACTGCTGAGATGACGAAATTTGGACCACAACCAAATATACGAAGGTGCTGTTTTCTTTCCAACTCTTCCAATCCAGCAAACTCTGGAAGAGTATCTCTAATATTTGGACGACCTCTTGTAGAAGTGTACCAAATCTCGACCCGTCCTTTCTGTGACTCTTCCCAAAGCAACTGGACAATCTCTGTGGGTAAGATCTTCATGATACTATCATCTCGAAGAACGCAGAAGAATTTGAAGTTGATCTTGATATTCATGTTCTCTTGCTCCTGCTCAATGAATTTCAACATGATAGGAAGAATGAATGTGATTCCTGAGCCAGCAGAAACAAGGATGTTCTTCACTGGAAGGCTGTTCCCGTGAAAAACGCTACTGTCTTCCATACTTTCCAAACTTGAAGCCACACTAGCATAGCTAACCCTTTGGGTATCCTTAAGTTTCAAGGCAGTGTACTCGTTGCTCTCTGAAATGGGGGTCTCGACAGCAATCTGAGACTCGTGTGAAATGCAATAGTGTTGATCAAGCGAGTGGATATGTGTGTGTGATGCTCCGTATGGCCCGTGGATGAGACATGTGAAGTTCTGTTGCAGAAAAGACCTTTCGTACAGTTTCCTCGTAAATCCATTATAGATTCGAACGATAAGCAGTATTTTGTGATCCTCACCTCCACTCAACTCACTGTCTCCGGGCAGATTGGCTATGGTAAACGGATGAGATTGGTATAAACTGGCTCGAGGAATGTTGATGTAAAGATGGTTAGAGCATTCCCAGGTGAAGTTCTTGGGTTTCAGTATTTCAATGACCATTTCATTGGAGTTTCGTTCAGAAGATCTTACTCTGCACTGTGTCACATGAGTCTTGGACACTTTTACAAGTTTGTCAACAACTAAACTTATGGTAACCAGTACAACAAAAGGCTTGCAAACGTAGTGGTGTCTGTAGCATACCGGGAGGAAAGTGTAACTTGCAAATATATGGAGCAGGTAAAAGATCTCATAAGCGTACCTCCTCACTACCGCCAATGATGCTAGTGCCAAAACACCGAATGTTGAGATCATGTACCATCCTGTAAGAGCCTTCATGTTAGAAATTAGATACTTCCAGCTTAAGCAGTATGTAAACGCACCAGCGTGAACCAATGAAGTGACTAGCACCAGTGTCCCCACAGCCTTGTGATAAATAATCAAGTTTTCGTAGCTAAGCCCAAATGAGAAGACACTACCTTTCAAAGGTAGTAGATACAGTAGTGGGATATTGGACATCGCCACCAAGCCGAATCTCAGTCCTAGGTTGAACGAGTCATCTAAAGGCAAGTTGATCAAAGACACACCGATATTGGCAATGTAAAACACCGCGATAATGACAAGGTTCATATTACACTGGAAGTATGAGTTCCAGATTCTAGAGTCCGATAGAAGCCATCTTTGGACTGTTTTGGGTAGTTTCAATCGAGGGCCTGCACGCTGCGTCTGCAGTAAAAGTATGACTATCACCACCGATGCCAGAAGAAGGTTCTGGTACCCCCATGTGACTCTTTTGGTGAACCCAATGTGCTTGTATACAAGGTCTCGATCTTTCAGGAAAGGATCTTCAAATCTGAAATCGCCTTTACCCATTCTAGCAGATGCTTTCCTCCTCCTCCACAGTCTTTGTCCTGTTCCTATTTTTCTCTACCTTCCCCTCCCTCTTCATAAAATGCCACTGTCTCCGTTTGGTGTGATGGGGGAACGCTTCGGACCTGCAATTTCTCGTTTGAGAAAAATTAAGGTGTCAACATCAACATCCTTTTTATCTTTTCCATCTCCGATCCGATGCAAGATTAACAGCTCTCGGTGCCACCTTCCGTTTTTGGAAAATCCCTAGTCGCTAGTTATCCTATCTTAGTCACGTATTATGTAATAATATATTGAACCCAGCTCTGGCCAGCCCCGACAAGGCACGTAACCGCAAAAATGAGTGAGCAAATGAGGCATGGGACTAGTCCAGTCCTTATTGGCAAACCTAGACCGGACTAGACTATACTCAGAAAATATAGTCCAGTCTAGGTCTGTCCTGTCCAAGCTGCAGGCAGATGCACATCGTCCCATTTGTCCCTTCATCTCTCCTCAGTCCTTCTCTCGTCTTCCTCCTTCTCGGGACACAGGCACAGAGTTTATTTTTCGCGACTGTGCAACAACACCTCCACCACCACTTAATAATTGTATTAGTGGTTTTCTGTCATTTATATATGGAAGTGGACCCAGCACACGGCCAGCAAGAGAAGGAGTTTGGCTATAGTTTACACTGGACTGAGATATGTTGGGAAGGCTGTTTGCCCGCCAAAGTGAACACCCACCCATACACACAGGTGGTGCTGGTGCTGGTGGGGGGCTGCCTATCTCTCAAAATTCCAACAAAGGCAACACAAGCCATTTAACTGGCGGCCTGCTGAGTTTAGGTGGCAGCAGCTACCAAGCACCTAACAGCCCAACAACAAACGACGATGCATTTTCACGGACAGTCCTGTTCGGGTCCCAAAATCATTTGGAGCCGTGTGGGCTGAGAGTTGAGAACATTCGCCTTTTGATCATCCAAAACAATGGAGGCTACTACGAGCGGGATAACTACAGAACAGTATTCGATTCGGACGTCTTGGAGATTGGATCTAACGGACATGACGTGGCTAGTATCATACCAAAGGTGTTTGGGAATCTCATATACCAAGATTTTGACAGCAGCGATGCATACAAATTCATCAAACTAGATGAATCCTCTGTCGCAGTATCACTACATTTCAAGTATCAGTGGAACTTCGCTATAATCATGGTGATCCCTGTGACTATGAACAATTTCTATCGTCATATATTATCCAACTGGCCCACGGTCAGAAGTCATTTGGAGCTAATCAAAATATCATTCATCAGAACCAACCATCATGTGAGACCTGAGAGTGCTTATCACAACAAGCCAGTTCTGCCCAATCAAGCACTATCTACAAATGTTGTGGATCTTATCACTATATTCAGGAAGTTTCTCAAGAGCTTGACACTGCTGTTAAACACACCAAGACTGCTGGTGGGCTTGACAAGAAAAGTGGACTCTGTCTTTGTCAATTGGCTACATGAAGTTAGTAACTGGATTGAGATCAAAGAGGGTGCCACCAAACCACACTATAACTCTAGTTGTAAATTCTTGGTTTCTCTGCTCACCTTGATCAATGAACGCAAGTTTCAAATTTTGAACCCTTCAGATGAGCTGTTGCGAGTGGTTATTATGACCGCTAACCCAGCTGTTTCCCGGAAACTGGTCTTCATTATTTCAGGATTATTGAAGTACACTTTGGATATCAATGAAGTAAATAGCCAAGAAGGAAGGAAAAAGAAAACTTTGTCTATTGAGATTCCAAAGCTTGGTTCAATCGCCACCACTGTTACCACGACTCCATCATTGTCATCTGCGGCACAATCAATGCCAGTTATCTCCAATTCCTCAGCCAATCCTAAGGCTATGCCAATTGAAATGAAAAAGACACCATCAATTATCAGCAACGGCTGGGACATTCCAAACACGCCGTCCAAATCCGTCACAACACCATCCATCATTTCCCATTCCAACTCTATTTCTAATATCAACTCAGTCTCATACCTATCATCGTCACTTTCCAACTCATACTCACAGCCATCATTTTCCAACTCATACATCGCCAGGTCCTTTCAGTACTTGGCCAATTTAACAAGCATCTCACCCTCTCAAGAGTCAAACTCCTCAAACTCTTCACATAACAGAACACCTTCTCCTGGACTGGAATATGAGGAGTACCCCTGGGATGGCCACCATCACCATCACCACCATCATCCAACCCACCCTATTCATCAGCACCATACCAACAATGGTTACAACTATAATCATGTTCGCAACAGCTCATTCTCCAGTGTTCACACACCAGCAGCTTTGCTTACCAGACGCAATTCCAACGTGGAGCTTGCCAAATGGAAGGCTAGTATCCTGAATTTGCCAAATATCAATAGAACCACATCTACTTACGAGAGACAAGGGCTGGACCCTCACTTAATGAAGAATGAACTTAACGATTTGATGAGCTCTTCCGTGGGCTCAATGCTCCATATAGAATTTGACAAGACAAAAAATGTGAATGTGCTTCACGTTGATGCTGATGTGCAACCCTGCAAGTCCACCGTTACATCCCAACCACTACCGAAGCTGACTGGCTATACGCAACAGTATCTCCCGGAATTCCAACTGCAAGCCTGTCAAACGGCGCCAGATCTAGAGTCGAAGATTATAAACTCAATGAAAATGGACTTGAACAATGCAGGGTATCACAAGACAAGGACTATGGTGGTTTCCCTCAGGGGAAGAGAGATCAAGGAAATTTCTATGACAAAGCTGCCAGTTCCAGCAGCCAATGCAGATCACCATCCCAAGCACTACCAGGAATACAGATCCACGTCGAAACGGTACTATCAAGGGGGGCACTCTACTGGACTCCAAAGACAAAATTTTGAAAAGATGGACTGCTTGGTCAAGGAGATCTGCAAAGCTGTAACTGAACAAGGTGGCGAGTCTCTGGACTTGGTCAAGGTCAGAGACCTCCTCGACCGTCTCTAGGACACGCACATACATAGATCAATAAACACTTAAAATGTTCATGAATGCTTATCCACGTTCAACAACAAGCAACACCAGCATACCCATTGCTGTCTGTGCGCATCTTCATCGCCGCTGCTCCCCTCCATCCCGTCCATCCCGTCCACCCATCACCCTCGTCTTCAACACATCACCACTATCACCATCACCAATCGCGAAAAGTTGGCGAACTGAAGAAAAAAACGAAAGAAAAATCCCAAAATGAAGGAAGAAAGACGAGTAAGAAGCAGAAGAAGAGGGCATACACAGGAGTGCAGTGGTACTCTATCGAAAGTTGGGATGTCTGCCAGTGCAAGTGATGGTGAAGATTACGATTACGACTACGATTACGAGCCAAAGGATGACAACGAGTCGTTAGACGCGGGAAGGGCCAACGGGAGGGAAGAGCAGGAGGAGGAGGAAGGGACGCTGCAGTTCTCCGAGACAGATCAGATCAGATCGCAGGAGAAGCTCAATGAACAGACCAAGCAGAAGAATGAGATACCCACCACGGTGAGGTTTTTTGGCCATCTGGAAGACAAGACTTCCGAGGCGCTCGAGACTTTTGTGCAGCTCGAACACACGACATATGCCAATAAGCAGTTGGGCGCGTCGCCGGGTGAGCCGATGGAGTGTGTGTGCTCGGAAGACTTCCAGGATGGCGTCAACCTAGCATGTTTCGATGATGACTGTATCAACCGTGGTACCAAGATGGAATGTGTGAACAACAACACCTCTTGTGGGGACAATTGTGCAAACCAGAGGTTCCAGAAATCTCAGTACGCGTCGATCTCCGTCATCCAGACCGAGAAGAAAGGCTATGGGGTTAGGTTGGAGGAAGAGATCGAACCCGATTCTCTCGTGTTTGAGTACATTGGTGAAGTCATCGATGAGAAAACATTCAAGAAGAGAATGATCGAGTATGACCAAGAGGGCGTTAAACATTTCTACTTTATGATGCTAACCAACAATGCCTTTATCGATGCTACAAAGAAGGGTTCCCTGGGAAGGTTCCTAAACCATTCCTGCAATCCCAACTGTTATGTGGAGAAATGGATAGTGAACGACAGATTCAGAATGGGTATCTTTGCCAAAAGAAAGATTCTGGCCAACGAGGAGTTGACTTTCAACTACAACGTTGACAGATACGGAGCCAACGCTCAGCCTTGTTACTGTGGTGAGCGTAACTGTATTGGCTTCATTGGGGGTAAGACCCAGACTGAAAGCGCCTCGCTGTTGCCGCAATCCGTGTCAGAGGCTCTGGGCTCTTCTGTTGAAGACGAGCAAGCATTCATCTTGGCCAAGAAGGAGTCTTCCACCAAGATTGAGAAGAATGAAAATAATATCAATGTCGAGTTTGTGAAAGACTTGGTCATGAAGGAGATCTTGAAATTCGAGATAAACAAACTGATGGGTGTCTTGATGCAATCTGAGGACTTGTTGATAGTGGACAGACTATTGGAGAGAATTGAAATCACTGAAACTCCAGCTATTCAACATAAATTGAGTTTTGCACATGGGTACCAAACTATGGGAAAACTTATCCAGAGATTAGCTGCTCCTAATGATGACGATGATGCGGAGACGAAGCAATACAAGCTCAGCTTGATATCCAGAATCATAGGAATCATGCAGAATTGGCCCACTGTCTCCAAAAACCATATAGAGAAAGTCGAGATCATTCCGATTGTGGAGCAATTGAAAAGAAACAAACAGCACGACAAGGAGCTTACAATCAAGTGTGACGATGTTTTGAATAGATGGTCAAAGTTTGAGTATAGGCAGTCAATCAAGAAGACTGATGCACCATCTTCAGGGAATAAATTTTTGTTCGATGAGAGAAGAAGAGTGAGACACCAGAATCTCTCACCGTCAAAGACCCTTTCTCAATCATCTTCTTCGTTAAGATCCACCCCTGATCCCGTCCAAAAAACTGAATTTTACGAAGAAGAGGATGCCCTTCGTGAACTAGATCCCGACTGGGCAGTTGCAAAGGAAGAGACAACCGGGAAATACTATTTTTACAACAAGCAGACACAGGAGACTTCGTGGGAGAAGCCTTATGCTGCTAACACTGCAAGCTACTCCAAGACTTCGAAGCAACAGGGAAATGGACGGTTGAACAGCTCACATAGCGACGATCCCAAATTCGTCGCATATACAGATGAAGAGAAACAACAATATAGAAGAAAAAGAGAGGAAGAGAATAGAAAGCGTAGGGAGACTCTAGTCATGAGAGAGAAGCAGAAAAAGGAATCGAATCTGAACAGTATTATTCAAAGAGCCAGAGAATTAGAAGAGCAGAAGAAGCTTGAGGAAGAAGCCAGTTTACGGGAGGCCCAGGCTTTGAGACTGAAGAAGAAAGAAGCTCTAAAGAGATCGCTTCTTGCAAAGCAGAAGGCGAAGGCCAAGGCAAATGCCAAGGCAAACGCCAAGGTTTCAAAAGAAGGGGACAAGAAAACTGGCAGTGCAGACTCCTCCCAGGCGAAAATAGAGGCTCAATGGAAGATCTTCTTTGCCAATACAGTGCCAAACCTGCTCAAACAGTATGTCAACGAGGTAGGTAAAGACAACGTGAAAAACTGCGCCAGAGAAATCACTTCCGTCCTAGTCTCCAAAGAGATGAAGAAGAATAGAACACCACCAGCCAAACTTGATTCTGAGAAATACAACAAGATCAAGGAGTTCACATCTGTTCACATGACCAAGTTCTTGGAGAAGTACAGAGCGAAGGGGAAGAGACGTCTAGATGAGCAAAGTACTGCTCAGACACCAGACGGTAAAAAGCCTCACACGTGAGATGGAGGGGGAGGCATAGAAGGAAAAGTGCATGTTACGCAAGGGTGTGATGTGCTGATGACGACAACGACAACGATGACGATGATGATAATGATGATGATGGTCTTATCAGTAGGCCCACCATTAATACTAAAAAAGAATACACAAGTAGATAATTTCTCCACCAAAGCAGCTGGGTTTCACAATACAGTGTACATCTCTGGTGTGAGGGAGCCCTGAAATCACAACAAGGTAGATATGATACACCCATCTCATCTGGCACCATCTCGGTTTCTCGCACTTTTGATGCTTTTGAACAATGGGGCTAGTCTTATTGTTCACACCTAAACGGGAAATATCCCTGTTACTGTTAGAGTCTGTAAAACATCTATAAAAGGAACTCTAGAGTCTGGGAAGCTCTGAAGCAGGGGGCACTGTGGTGAGGGATGCACCCTTACGGATCAGACTGGCCATACAACAAGCACGCACAGGTATACCCACACACGAATGACTGTAGATATTGGAGTTGAGCATTATCTGCAAGGTCACAATCGAGATGATGAAGCAGGAATCTGTGAGGAGTTCGATTGCCACTGCGCAGTCTGTCAGTACAGGACTCAGAATCTTGAAAGAGTGACTAAAGTATGTCTAGATCCACGGGAGCACCCTCAATGTGGCCTCTCTCTCTCGCGCTAGGCGTATTGGTACTAACAAGAAACAACACTAGAACTTCTACTACGGCTTTCTGTGTTTCCCACTGTGGATTTACAACTTATGTATCTATGCCTACGCCATGGGTTTAGACAGTTCGTATCAGTTTGATGACAGAACCTTCCGCCAGCAATACGGCCAGCGTAACTACCACAAGCATGAAGTGACACTGAACTTTGAGGACGGTGACGACGGAATGATATCCTCTATCATCAGATACCACGATCGCCTCCATGAGAGGTTCGGGAACTGGATCGGCTGGAGTGCCATGGCAGTTGCTGTCGAGACTGTTCTGCTTCTTTTGCTGGCCGTGATCATGACCTCCTCGTGAACCAACCTCACTCATCTGCGACCCTTGCACTCACGACACAGCCACCCAAATGACGTTAACACCGCCCAATACAGATATAGAACGGTGAGTTCAAGAAAGAAGATTGCGTCAAGCCTTGTTCATCAGCGATCACCTGTGTACACTTTGCTCTCTCTTTATAGTCTCATACCTCAGTGTTTGTGGTGGACCTGATTGTAACCGTCGGAGTGTCCAACAATCCTTCGGATATTATTCCAAATCGTCAGATAACGACTACACACTCTCCTCAAACTCATATGGTATCACGCAACGCATGTACTAATCACATGGACTTACTGCTAAAACGAGTTTAATTTCTGTTGTTGTACATTAAATCTACTTCAGATGAATATATAACTGTCTCCTCACTGAAACGTACAGGATGAAAACTTCCAGCTCAGCTCTAAACACCTTTGCAAGTCCCCTTGCTCAGGCGTTCACTTTGTCTTTGGTGGCAGACAAAAACTCCCTATAACTCTCTTGGCCACCAATTCTGTCTTCAATCAAGTTGGAGGCGGCCCATAATCTCAAGGAGCTGACTTCTTGCGCGTTTGGAGCATTTATTGGCTCGTTTGCGGAACCACCTCTCACGATAAACAAGTTTTGGTAAGTCACTCTGTCCAGACCCTCTCTGATACTATCAATAACAGCACGAACCTTGATGTTGAATTCGGTCTCCAACTGTGGGAGTTCAAACTTACCTGTGGTGACCTCAAAGATATTGCTTACACCGAAAACGTCGTAGACAAGCTCTGGAACAGCGTCACCACTGATCCACAGGAACAACTCAGCACCGTTGTCAATTAAGTACAAGCCGTACTTTTGAAACAGTTCTGCTGTGGCGTTAATAGGAGATGGCAGGATGAGTTTTCCAGTCTCTTCATTGATCAGTCCAACTTCATCCGGCATGTCATGCAAGGAATACACTGATGGGTAGATGTACTTGATGAAATGAGGCAAAGGTAGAGTTCTCAACAGGTTCAGTGCATTCGATCTGTGGTCAGAAGGACATTTTACCGGTCTGAACGCCATATGTTTGATCAATGCATGTAGAAGTAATGGAAGCATTCTCAGGTTGGTTGAGCACATCAATGGTGAGCTGCCACTGATATTAGTGGATACAGCTTCCTTCTTGTAAACAGAAAGTATGCTAACGAGACTTTTAGATAGATAATCTCTAGCATCCTGTAGAGACCCTCCATATACTTTTTCAGAAGCTGTGTGGGAGTAATAGTTTGCAATAGCTAACTGATCTGCAGAAGCATACACTTCCGCAATATTTGACGTTGTTGGGATCGCCGCAGTGATAACTCTGATCCTTCTTTCACCGAATGTAGTTGTGTGCAAGATAGCTGTTTGGAAATAAACAACTGGTTTTGTTAAATTCTCCTCCAAAGCAACTTCAATAGTGTATCCTTGGTCCCTTGGGAATGTTGGGAAGGAACAAAGATCTGATGATCTGTTGAAGAAGTTTCCATAAAAGGTGTTCATTCTCAACCCGCTCGAACCTCTTGTTCTCAAAACAGCTTCCACTCTAATATCCTGTGTCAAAGTTTTGGTCAATTCCTTCGATAGTTTTACAACATCGGCATAATTAGCACCATTCCAAGATGGATAGAAATGAGTTTGACCAGCGGTGTATCTAGGCAATACCGAAAGAGTTGCAATGTCCATGTATATCGAACCAGTAAGGAAAAGCTCAACAGTAACTTGGTTTTTGTAACATTCAACAGCAAAAGTTTTATAGAAGGAATCATTTGGTGTCAACAAAGCACTAGCCTCCTTTGGTGTGTTAGCAAACTTGCTCTCATCTCTTTGTGATAGTTTACCAGCACCAACATTTGGTAAAGTGGAACCAAAAGCAACAATTTTAGCTCCCGTGTTTTGTACAAGAGTGTAAGCAAATTCTAAGGCACGACCAAGGGCAAAGCCTGTGTTCAAATTGTTGATGAACATGTCATTGATATTGCTCAACAACTTCTCAATGGATTTCTTAGCGTTAGTTAAGTTGACTACCAAGCCTTCAGGGCAAGGAGTGAATGCTTCGTCCAAATCAGGAACAACAATATGCTGAGTTTCTTCATCTTCCTGGTCGTCTTCTGGTATTTTGAAGAAGTGAAGCGCACGATCAACACCAATGAAGCAAACCTTGGTCATGTTATTTTTGTTAGGAATAGAATCCAAGGTGTCTAGTATAGTGTTGGCCACAGTTGCCAATAAACCAGACTGGATAGCATGTTGAGACACATCAATAAGGAAAGAGTAAACCAGTGGCTGAGGTGGTCTAGACATGTATTGGGATGGAGCCACAAATTCAACGGTTGAGTAATTCAACTCTTTTCTATCATATCTATTGACCTGAACACCAAGTTTCTTGTTGAAGTCAAATGATTGTGGCACGTCATTGTTAAGTAGACAGAGGTTACATCTCCATTTAAGATTTTGAGCGTTGAATTGCACAAATGGATTGATATAAGTTCTACATCTAGAGCATCTAGTGACGTTGAGATCATCGACCAATGGAATTGGGTCAACCTCGTCATTCAAAGACGTAAAAGGTCTCAAAACAAGTGCAAATGGTAGCTTAGTCTTTTTGAGTAAAGAATTTGAGGTAGGAATGGCGTTCAGTGTTGATCTCATAATATCAGAGCTAGCATTAGCATTTGAGTTGTTTGGAATGCAGCTGATATTCTGAGGGAGAATGAGCGGTGGAGGAGGCAGGGATAGATCATTGATTGGAGGAGGCAAGTCTCTTAGCAAATCAGTTTGGTAGATTTGGTTCAAAGGAACAGAAGGCTCTTGTTGCTGTTGCTGCTGCGGAGCGTAGGACTGGGAAGCATACGCTCCGTTATAAGCACTATATCCCGGTTGTTGCGAAGCTTGTTGCGGGGCAAGCTGCTGCTGCTGCTGGAGCGAGCCCACCTGTGCAGGAGTAAAGTTTTGAGCTGGCACCCCTCCGTTGACGTTCAAGTTGTTCATCCCCTGAACAAGGGGATCAACGCCGCCATATGGCTGTTGCTGTTGTTGCACTGTTTGCTGCTGCAGCGGCTGCTGCGACGCACCACCGTAGCCATATTGGCTGCCTGCTGCCATGCCAGCACCGTAGCCGCCAGCACCCATATCGCCGTTGCCCATCTGCATACCGTTGCCGTTACCAGCAACACCGCCGTAGCCAAGATTAGACGCTTGCATCCCAGCAGCTGCCGTGCTAGCAGTGGCTGCCTGGTAAGCAGCCTGCGGGTATTGACGCTTCTTATGCCCAGACATCGATCTGTGCTTCACTCTTTGTCGGGAATCGCCTGCTCAATGCAATCTTGAGACCAGATTCGCTCTTCTGAACTGATGTTGTGTGTCTTTCCTGTGGTTTTTGTTGTGTTGTTTTCTTTCAGATCGCCCGCCGGCGTGTGTGAGCAAGTCGGTTTAGCGACCTCGAGACACTTCCGAGGGCACACGGTCACGTGGCAAAAGTGGTCGCGGCCCGCTGTGACACAAACGCTCCCGCTGTCCTCTCCTGGTGGCTCCAACCATCGAATTGGCCTTGACACACGAAGGCAACGCAGGTGTGGTACAGTCAGCCAGTGAGAGTGCTGAGGGTGCTGGACAGGTTACGGACAACTTGAGGAACGAAGGAAGGAAAGAAGAAAGAAAGAAAGCCGTAAATGGGCACAATCAAACTGTTCAATATCCAGCACCAAGGTGTGGTGCACAGCCCGCTGCTCGTCATCCACGGGCAGTCCTCATATGCTGCAAGCGGTGTTCTAACAGTGTCGCATCAGCTGAGCGCATACCCTCCGCTCTACTTCGAGGTCAATGGGGGGTTCTTCAAAGCGGTTATTCATCTAGACGACGGCCCGAACGATTTGATCCTTAACCACGCAGACGGGGTCATCGTGAACGGATTCCCCCAGTACAACGGCAGACCGTCATTCACTCCAGGAGTTGTGGCCATGACTATCCACTATCAGCCGCTGAGAAACAATCTTCCTGTTCATCTATGCTTGCTTCTGGCGAAGGACTCACCTGCACTTTTTGACTCAACCACACAGAAGAAGAGCGCCGAAGGGAATGGGCTCGACGTGGCGTTGAAGAAATTGCGAATTGGTGGTCGATTGATGCAGGCTTTCACGAACGAGCAGATGCTACGTGCTGGGTTTGGCAATAGAACCTTCAATTTCTACGAGGAACCAAGTCTCGACACGGAGTTTTACCAAGAATCAGCTAGCCCCAGACTCCGTCACAACATAAAAGTCCATGTCGTCAGATCTGACAAGACTCTACAAGAGCTGAGAGATCCCAACCTCGCACAGCAAAACTCCAAGGGCTCTTACACGGGAGGGCTGTACGGTATTGCTGCTGATGCCTTGAGAAAGTACGGTGGCCCTTTCGCTGGCGGTCAAGAGTCTCAAGCGGCTGTGATATTTCTGGATACACACTGGGATAACAACCTGAAATTGATTCTCACCCACGCTGCACTAGGGGGAGGTGTCGGCAACATCAGACTGGCAATCTTTGGTTCCCATGGGCTGTACTCTTGGCCTACTTACCTGGAACAAGTTGTCCCCTGCTTCCAGGATTCTACTTTATCCAACATCAACGAGGTTGCGAACGACTCTAACCAATGCTCCTCCTATTGGGAGTGCTTGAATATCACATTAGGGGCATTCATGCACGAAATTGGCCACATGCTGGGTAGCCCACACCAAATTTCTGGTGTCATGTTGAGAGATTATGTGACGCTGAATAGATCATTTGTCACCAGGGAAACTCGTTGCATCAGAACTAACTCATCAGGCTTGGTTCCAGTTTTGCCAAAAGACGAGTGCTCCTGGAATAGACTTGACCTTCTAAGATTCTTATACCATCGTTCTTTTAGGTTGCCTGCTGATATGCAAGACCCATCTTTTGGAAAGCTAAATATGAAAAGCGGCGCTGCAATCTTACCATTAGGAAATGACGAGGCCATCATCAAGTCTGCCAGTGGCATTTATGCTATTGAAGTGTTTGTCCGTGAGATCGCTGATGCATTTACTGAGTGGACACCAACTTCACTTGGTGGTATTGGTGTACAGTACGAGGTAAAGATCAACTCCAGTGATTTAAGAAAACTCTTGCCACAGAACAGGCGGAATGTCAAGGATTTCCGCATAAACGTGCTCTGTGTTGGGGGTCAAACTGATATGGATAATGTAACAGAAAAGCTCTCCTCACATAATAAAGAAAATTTCATAAGTGTTCCACCTGAAATGGTTAATAGACAGGGGGTGGTAACAGGTATCAAGTCCGCACATCTAGGTAAATTGGATAAAAGCAAAGAACACTGCGTGTTTTTTGATTCAAAGACATTGACTAATATCAGAGTGTATTATTCATTTGCTGTTCATGGAATAAGGTTCGATTATGTGAAAACTAATGGTAACAAGATTCCACCACCTTCTAACATACCACATCAAACTAAGAATTCTCTATTCGGTCGCTTGGGTAGGTTGGTCAATAACAAAGATGCACAGAATGACAATGTCCCACCAACCCCACAATCCTCCAACCAACAAACGCAGACCAAGCGTGAACCTGAGCATGTATCAGTGCTCCTTGGAAATCAAACCTCCAAATATTCTGATTTCTCATTTGCTCACCAAGAAGAACTTCAATCAATCAATCTACGAACAGGTGCGTGGATTGATTGTGTACAGTTCGTTACAGGAAACAACAGAGCCAGTGGAAATTACGGGAAAGTTGATGGTGGTGGGGCTAGACAGCTTTTGACTCCTAACCACAATCAGTTTGAGATTGTTGGTGTCTTCGGTAGCACAAGTAGATGGTTGGATTCGATAGGTATCGTCTATGCCAATAGAAGCTAGTAGAAGTCAGTACAGTGTGTGTATATTAAGATCGTATATCCAAAGCAAAGCAAGGAATTAGTATCAAAACGTAGTGATAGTTCATGCCAAGATTAGACCTTAGTTTTCTGTATCGATTCACTTAGTTTTTTGATTGGATCGACATTATCATCTTCATCATCGTCAGTGATGGCACATTCAATACTGTGGTTTTGGTTGTATTTGGATTCAAACGGATTTTTGGCAAATCGAGCATCATGATGGTTTATAGATCTTGGTATTCTTTCCTTGTTTATCACATTTGATGGATTGGCTGGGTCAGAACTGTGCCTAGTAGTGAAGAGTGTACCTGAGCTTCGTGGTGCTGAGGAAGAAGAAGAACTTGATGATGGCGTTCTATTTACAGCTTGGTGTGTTCCCATGACACTGAAATCACTCCGATGAAGCGAATGCGCAGAGGAATTACGTGATGGTATGGGGACAACGCTGTAACGTCTCTTGTTATACTCAACATCCTTCTCTTGCACCTTCAAAAACTCTTGGTCTTGAACTTTTTCAAACCAATCTGTTGCCTCATCATACTTGAAAAGGGTCCACTCCACCCCAAAAGGTTTTGGTTCCAAAAGAAACACATGGTTCAGAGGTACGTTAAGGTTGGTTAGTATATCCTTGTCCAAGTTTAGAAAATAGCCCAAAAGGATTCTGATAACGACACGGTGAGACACGATCAACATGTTCTCAGCCGTTCTCTCAATTTCATTAATAATTGGTTTGATTCTATTGATGACATCAAGGTAAGATTCTCCTGAAGGTCCAGGATACCGGTAATGTAGTTTATCACGCATTCTTGCCTGAAATTCCAAAGGGTGAAGGGTTTGCAACTCTTGGTAAGTCATCCCTTCTAAATCCCCACACGAGAGATCATTCATGACCTTCACTTGCTTCATTGGGAACTCTGATTTTGGAAAATAGCTTGCAGTTTCCACAGATCTCTTCAAACAACTGGTCATGATGTTGAAGTAGCGGCTTGTCTTTGGATAAGATTTGGCGAATTCATAACGTTGATGGGTGATGAACCTTGCTAAAGCACGGCTGAAATTCTGACCTTGGAGTGTGAGCGAGGAATCTCCACCAATCTTACCCTTAACATTGTTCACAGACTCTCCATTTCTGGTGACCCATATTTGTCGCTCAGCAAGGTTGAAGTTCAGGAGGTAGTATATAGTTTGGGAGGGTAAGAAACCTTGAATGTTATAGGTGATCATTTTCTTCCCGACATCAATCATCTTAACGTACTGCAATTCCTCTTCGTCCTCTATCGTCTCATAGGCCTTTTCATAGTTTTTCAAGCGATTACTGAAGTCTCGCAAAGCCTCGTCCTTGTCGACATTGAGGTAGTCTGGGCCGTTTAGCTTCAACTTGATGTTCTTTTGAATGATGGATGCATCAGTGCAGATGCTTTCCAGATACAAGACCTTTATTCTAGAGTTCCTCCGTCTCACCCGTTCTAGAATTTTCATACGCCTCAACTTTGTTGAGTTCGTTGCGTCAAAGATCCCCACTGACCCATTATGTAGAAGGACAAAGTCTAGCAGTTGGTCCAAAGTGTCCATCGCCCATTTTTCTCGCATATTGACTGATTCTTTGTCATTGGGATCGAAGAACCCGGCGTCATGTTGCGTTTGGCCCTGGTTCTGTGTATCATCCGGTGTACTGCCTGTGTGTGTTTCATTCCTTCTAGTATTGCCCACGTTGAACACACGACACTCAAGCTGTAGCCAATTGAGGTACCGTGTGATCTTGTTGGTGATGTACGACTTTCCACGAGCGGGTAGCCCGACCATCACAATGATAAGCTTTGAGGAGGGATCCACAGGCTCCGAAGGATCTAGCGTAGTCACACCAGGGAGGTTTAGCGCTGTGCCACGGCGCTGTGGTGCAGGATGATCTGACAGCTCCATAGGCGAAATTGGTGTATGTTGTTAGTGTGTTGATGCGAGCGGAAGTTTGTGCAGACCGTTGAGATAGAGAGACAGACAAAGAGACACACAGACAGCCAGACAGCGGCGGCGCGAGATAGAGACAGTTGATCGGAGGGAGACGAGACAGCAAACAAGTCAGGGGAGCAGTCAAAAAAATGTCACTTTTCCTCCTTTTATTTTTATCTTATTTTTCGTTATCAATGGGCTGTAGCTGAACACAAAGATAAAGAGATGATGTGGCGGAAGAAAGACACATCGTAGGAGGGCAAGACTGTGTCGGTGCAGGTGTGGTGCAGTTTGCGCGAGCAGCTAGTCTGCCAGGGATGTGTACTGGCGCTCTGCTGTTGCGGAAGAGGCGACCAGCACCAGAGCAGGGCGTGGCTGTTCCTGTTGTTTGGTGAGTGGTGCGAGGGCGGCTAGCTGGTAGTCGCTGATACAGTGGCAGACACACACGCACGCACGCATGCACAGGGTTGTGTGAACAGAGAGAGAGAGAGAGAGAGAGAGAGAGGGTGCGTGTAAGCTGGAACGACCCAGCGCGTGTGTGCACCTACCCTTCTGGCGTCGTTCGCAGCGTCCAGGTCCGTCCATGTCCAGCCTGGGTGGATCATTGGGCTGCATTGGAGGCTTAACACCGCGCAACACTCTCACAACACCGTGCGCAATACACGACGATTATATACCATATGCACCACCGTGCTGTAGTGCTGGAGAAGATCTCGATCCCGGTCTCAGACACGCGACTCACTCGCTCGCGAGTGGCACAGCTCTGCTGTGCTCTCTGCGGCCCCTCCCCTAATCACCCCACCCACTACCCACTACCCACCGACCGCACACTGGCACTACCGCACCTGTCCAACCGGCCCGTTTGCTGTCCTCTTTCCTCTATTTTTAATAGCGTACATGCGCACTGTGCGTGCTGGGCGTGATATTCCCTTGGGCCGAGCCAGGCCACAGGAAGCACTTCCCGTCATCCGAGCAGATCAAGCCATGCAAGAACGACCATTCTCGACAAAACGAGACCGAGACACGGCTTTCGCCTGGAGTGGTGGGCGATGGCGGTGTGTGTGATTCATCCACTACCACGGACAGGACGAAGAGCAGCAGCAGCGTGGGCAGAACTCCTGTGTCTGGGGTCGCCCCCCCCAGCAGAACGGTGGCTGACGCACCGCACCGTCTGTACACAGCAGGCAGGCGAAGCCAGCGCAGCTACAGTGCAAACCACCTCCAGATTACGGTGTCACAAACGGCAGCTGGCCAGCTGGCCAGCAACGAGACTGAGAGCCCACACAACACGGCCATCAATGGATGATGAATCACACTACTCTCCTTTCTTTTTATTATTTGCCATAATCTGGGGAAGAAGGAGAAAAAAATGTTGGAAGGAGCTGGGCAGGGCCTCCCTTGATCCGGAGAGGCGGCCGTGAGCAGTGCCAGACGGGCCAGGCAGAGCCCAGGCAGAGCTCAGGTAGGCGCGCCCAGGAAAAAAGTCGCATCACTTGTTAACTCCTCGGTGAAAAGGCCTTCCACAGCCATTATTTGTTGACACAACCGTCAATCCGATGAAATGGGGGACGAAATTTTTTCTTTTTGCAAAACTCTCTCACGGGTGAAATTTGGAATATAAAAGCACCCCAGATTCTTCCAGATGTAGCAAGTTTAGCAAAGGGCTTCCAGTGTACACACATACATCTACATACACAAACAGCCAAACATGTCCCTCCACAAGGAAGAGGAAGAGTTTCAAAAGGAGATCAAGGCCATCGAGAAGTGGTGGTCCGAGCCAAGATGGCACAAGACCAAGCGTATCTACTCCGCTGAAGACATTGCTAACAAGAGAGGCTCGCTGAAGATTGAGTACCCATCCAACAACCAATCCAAGAAGCTTTTCAAGCTGCTAGAGGAGCACGACGCCAAGAAGACCACCTCCTTCACCTTCGGTGCGCTTGACCCAATCCACGTCACACAAATGGCCAAGTACTTGGACACCATCTACGTCTCTGGATGGCAATCATCCTCCACCGCTTCCACCTCCAACGAGCCATCTCCAGATCTCGCTGATTACCCATATGACACTGTGCCAAACAAGGTTGAGCAATTGTGGTTCGCCCAGCTTTTCCACGACAGAAAGCAACGTGAGGAGCGTCTAACCACACCTGTTTCCCAACGTGGTAACTTGAACAAGATTGACTTCTTGAGACCAATCATCGCTGATGCTGACACTGGTCACGGTGGTATCACTGCCATCATCAAATTGACCAAGTTGTTCATCGAGAGAGGTGCTGCTGGTATCCACATTGAGGACCAGGCTCCAGGTACCAAGAAGTGTGGTCACATGGCTGGTAAGGTTTTGGTGCCAATCCAAGAGCACATCAACAGATTGGTTGCCATCCGTGCTTCCGCCGATATCATGGGTTCCGACTTGGTCGTCGTTGCCAGAACTGACTCTGAGGCTGCTACTTTGATCACCTCCACCATTGACCACAGAGATCACTACTTTATTGTTGGTGCTACCAACCCTGAAGTTGGTGAGCTAGCCACCATTTTGCATGAAGCTGAGACCCGCGGTATCTACGGTGCCGCTTTGCAAAAGATTGAGGACGACTGGGTTGCCAAGGCTGGCCTTAAGTTGTTCCACGAGGCTGTCATTGATGCAATCAACGACGGTTTCTACCCAAACAAGCAAGAACTTATCTCCCAATTCACCAAGAAGGTCAACCCATTGTCCCAAACCTCTAACAAGGAGGCTCGCGCTTTGGCTAAGAAGCTTCTAGGAAAAGATATTTACTTCAACTGGGAACAACCAAGAGTTAGAGAAGGTTACTACCGTTACAACGGTGGTACTCAATGTGCTGTTAACCGTGCTCGTTCATTCTCTGATTATGCTGATATCATCTGGATGGAGTCTAAGTTGCCAGACTATGCCCAAGCTAAGGAATTCGCTGAGGGTGTCAAGGCTGCTTACCCAAACCAATGGTTGGCTTACAACTTGTCTCCATCATTCAACTGGAACAAGGCTATGTCTGTTCAAGAACAAGAAACTTACATTACCAAACTGGCCAAGCTGGGATACGTTTGGCAATTCATCACCTTAGCCGGTCTACATACCACTGCTTTGGCTGTGGATAACTTCGCTAAGGCATACAAGGAGCAAGGAATGAAGGCATACGGTCAAACCGTTCAAGCTCCAGAAATTGAGAATGGGGTTGAAGTCGTCAAGCACCAAAAATGGAGTGGTGCCGAGTACATTGACAATCTATTGAAGTTGGTCACTGGTGGTATCTCTTCAACTGCTGCTATGGGTGCTGGTGTCACCGAGGATCAGTTCAAGGAGGACAAGGGTAAATTGTAAGTAGATATACATGGTTCTTTGTGCATACATCGAAAATCAAACAAACATTATTTCATCTGTAATACCGAAGGTGTAGTCTCCCTTATGGTGCTAGTGCTTGGTGCTGGTGCTTCTTTCTATATCATGGCCAATTTACTATTGTACAGTTTATACCTCTTTATACTCTAGTGAGCCCCATCAACCCAGCAATCGTAAAGTCAACTCCACTGTTGCAAAAGTCCCTGCACTGCAAGGGACAGCCCTTACTAATGCAGGTCCGATCCCCTTCCAGAACCCTAGAAACCCTGCTTCTTTGAATAAATCCTTTGCAACTTGCAAGGAACTGACTTTACCTTCGAACGAAAGATTTGATTGTATACGGCTTTTGAGCACATCAAGCGGATACGATGCTAGCCATAAAGCTTGTCCAGACAACCCCCCTGCTAGCAGGAGCTGGTGAGTGGGGATTTGATCCCTTTGGATATTCTGTGAGCTTGAAGCGTACTTTATGAGAGACTCATAAGTCCAAAACCAGACTCCATATGCCTGAGCTTCTCTCAGCAACGTGATGTTGAACCCACGGAACACCCCTGATACGCCGTGCTTTTTCCAGATTTTCGCAAGGGCGTCTCTAGGTCCATGGTAGACTTTCTTGTCTGCAGGCTGAGTCTGTAAAAGAATACGCAACTGTTCCACCGGTGTGGTGATCGGTGTGTTCACGATACCTGCAATGGCCCCATGGACGTACACATTGGACTTGTTGAGCTGTCTCTTGGCCTCGTGAAAGGCGTAAAACTGGACGCTGACACAAGCTCCGACACCGAATAGAGGGGCTAACGTGCCTTTGTAGAAAGCTAGCGGCCCTTCCTTGGTCAACGTATCCCTGATGATCTGAGGCAACGAGCTGCTTGTAGTCTGTAGTTTGACTTTAACAAGGTCAAACGGTTGCCCAATCAGTACCTGCACAGAGCCGCCGACAAACCCTGCTGCTATATCCTTGACTTTGCGCGATACAGAGTGGTCAGCAGTCATGGCTATACGTGTGATTACTCCAGGACGAGGTGAATTAAGCAGGCATGGCACTCCGTCTAATATATAGCACCTACCACCAACCATCATCAGTCTGGATCACTTAAAGTCACGTGCACGTGGTAGCATTACGAGCCCTGCCTGATTGTTTGTTATGTTTTTTTGTGTATGGTGGCAGTTGATGCGTGTGGTGTGTGGTGTGTGGTCCTTTAGACTAGACGGAACACAGCAGCAGAAGAAGGTAGGAACACTGGAAGAGGAAGACGAAGAGCGAAAGGAAGATGTCATTTTTCCAAAGTTTGCATCTCAATAATGGCCACACTATCAGATCAACACGAGGATTCAGAGCGCAGGACGGAGAGTTGGGCCTAAACGATATCCCTGCATCACAGCAACAGGAGCAGCAGAAGCAGCAGCAGCATTTACAACAACAACAACAACAGCAGCAGCAGCAGTACAGCATATCCTCACACCGAGATATCAAAGCAATAGTGGAATCCACCCTAGGTTCCGGAACAGCACTAGCGCAAGCTGTCAAGCTGCCTAAAGACGAGAACATCAACGAATGGCTAGCTACGCATACGGTTGATTTCTACAACCAGTTGAACATGCTCTACGGAACCCTCACGCAGTTCTGTTCGCCACAGACGTGTCCGAAGATGACCGCAACCGAGGAGTATGAGTATTTGTGGCAATCGTCACAGTTGCAGCGCCCTCAGTCGATGAGTGCGCCGGAATACATCGACTCGCTCATGGGGTGGTGCCAATCGCTGTTCGACGATGAGAATGTGTTTCCGACCCGCCAGGGCCAGCCGTTCCCCCCGCAGTTCCAATCGCTAGTCAAGACTATAATGAAGCGACTTTTCAGGGTGTATGCCCACATATACTGCCACCACTTCACCGAGGTGCTAGCGCTGGGGGTGAACCCCTTGTTGAATACGAGCTTCAAGCACTTTGTCCTCTTCGCAGACGAGTTCGGATTGGTGAGCCAGAAAGACCTCGGACCGTTGAAGCTCCTAGTGGACGAAATGTTGGTGGTTGAGTGAGGATGCCGTACATACCCTGCCATATTCCACACAATGTACCACCCCTGTACCACTGTAGTGCGATGCGACACCACCGCTTACATAACGCATTATATAATCACAACTCCCGCCCAGTCTCCATTACTCCGAGACCACGTGACCGCCAGCGAATGAAAAGCCTCCAAATCCGTCCACCACTTTTCCTGCAATTCTTATTTTTCAGTCCAGACTAGTCCAGACTAGTCCCCATTAGTCTCTCCCAGACTCTTCAAGACCCGTCTGGATCGTGTGTTTTTTTTACACCAACCAAAACACAGGGAAAAAAAACAAGAAAAAAGTCCCAAGTTTTTCTGGGCTTTGGTAATTTCTTTCCCTCTTCATTTCCCTCTAGGTTATAAGCAAACAACAGCAACAAGAAGAACAGGAACAATGCTTCGCGCCACTACCAGAACCACCCAGCTCGTCACCAAGAGACTCGCCTCCACACACGCTCTCTCCAAGGCCTCCATTGTCGAGCTAGAGAAGAGATGGGAGGAGCTTCCATCGTCTGACCAGAATGAGATTGTGTCCAAGTTGGCTGCTCGCCAGCAATTGAACTGGAACGAGTTGACCTTGGAGGAGAAGAAGGCCGCTTGGTTTATCTCGTACGGCGCCTGGGGCCCAAGAAGACCAATCCACCCAAAGGGAGAGGTTGGCAAGATTGCCACTGGTGTCTTTGCGGGCTTGGCGATCAGTCTTGTTCTCTTCTTTGCCATCAGATCCCAGTCTCCTGCTCCACCAAAGACCATGACCAGAGAGTGGCAAGAGCAATCTGATGAGTACTTGAAGAGCAAGAACGCCAACCCATTCTCCGGCTACTCACAAGTCCAATCAGAGTAAAGAAAGAGCCTCCGCCATCGACACCGTTCCTAATTTTTTATTCCACTCCATCATTCGCAGCTCACACTACAAGCGATACATCCATCATCCATCCATACACACATCTGTTTGTCAACCACCTATCATTACAGCAGTTCTTACACTACGCAGTGCAGACTACAAATGTCGCACACATACATTCATACAAACAATCTCATTTTCAAACTTCATTTTAAGGATATTTTAAAGAACCAACGTGTCAGGATAATTCGAAGGAAAACAAGTAAAATTGGTCAACTATCCAACCTGAAGGCGAGTGATCCACTTCTAGCCAGGCTGACAGTCTTTTATCATAATCATTATCACTATCAATCGTCTTTTGTCTTGTTCTGATACTCTACTACATGCAGGGTGTCCACCACACACTGTAAGCGTATGCAAGTCAAGGAAGTAATGAGGCACCGCATGCTGATGAAGATGACTGAAGGACCCATCTTTCTTTAGCCGTGGACTCTGCTGCTTTTTGTTAGTTACTACATAAGGACCAAGAAGGCTGTACCCTTTTACACGACTGGTTTACGATTTTTCTTTCATACTTATACACATGTTGATTTTAAATCTTGTAGAACAGAGAGCTGAACCCAGGCATGGCATCTTGAATGAAAACCTATGCCCATCATTACGGCGATGGTGTATGGTAACCACCTCCCCAAGACTCTTGTTGTGCCTTAAAAAAAAATTTCTATCAACCTCATCGTATCAGGAAAACCAATCGCCCACTTCCACCAGCTAATGTCCTTCTCATTTGGGTTCACTGAGGACATAGACGAGGACTCACGAGGCCACAAGAGCACCGCACAGGTGGCCAACCCGCTGGATACCGCTGAAGGGTATGAGCCAGTGCTGCACGACACAGACACACTTCTCAAGTCGTTGGTAAATAAACGAATCACATTCAGTACTATCAGCACTGAGGGAGGACACAAGGTGCAGAGACGGGAGCTGTTCGATGTGAAGCACCAGGTGATGTCTGAGGATTTGCAGACTCTAGGCCGAGATGGGGATGACGGGAGCAGCAGTGGCGATGATCTCGGTACGATTCTACTGAACAATGCTGAATCAGACTTGCAGAAGAACGTTTACGAGGGCGGATTCAAATCATGGGAATGCTCTTTAGATCTACTAGACTTCCTTTCTACAGCGGTCCAGGACGGCGTTGCATCTTCCCCGGACCGTGACTTGGTCGAACTGGGGTGCGGTTCGGCACTGCCTTCGTGTTACCTCCTGACGCAGAGACTATCACAGGCAGCAGCAGAAGCTGCCGCAAGTGGCAACGAGCCAAGTACCAAAACGAGGCTCGTCCTCTCTGACTACAACGAGAGTGTCCTGAGGCTTGTTACTCTGCCGAACCTGATCGTGAACTGGGCCACCTCAGCTCTGACCGCAGAGCAATGGCAGTCGCTGCAGCTCAGCGACGGGGAGGTGCCTGTCGTGGATGACGAGTTGCAACTCACACCAGCTCTGCTCGACCAGTTCAGGCAAGACCTGGCCGCGTCCCACGTTGAGCTACACTTCATCTCGGGCTCCTGGGGCCGTTCGTTCCTGGACATTCTCAACTCCATCTGCGTGAAAGGACTCGTCTACTCCTCAGAGACTATCTACTCCCTGGATACACTGCCCGTCCTATCAGAGCTTCTCGCGGTGCTGTCGCAAGCGGGCAACAAGGTCATTGTGAGTGCTAAGGATATCTACTTCGGTGTTGGGGGCAGCGTGGTCCAATTTGCGAGCGAGCTGGAGTCCCGGAACATCGCAGCTGACATCCAAAGGGTCGAAGGCCAAGGACTGGGGCGAAGCATCGTCTCCCTGCACTAGACAACAGCAGATCTGTAGAAGAATGAATCTCTTGCCATGCGATGTCATGTCAGTACACGGCGTAGCCATAATACACAGCCAAAAAAAAAAGCGAACAAGTCAAGTCGATGTGATGTAGTTCACACTTGAGAGAGGGAAAGGAAGCAAGGAGGTGCGAGAGAGAGCGCAAGAGCAAGGGCGTACGCACGGATACAATGGCTACAGAACGGGCGCATGCACTTTTGCAGCAGACCAACCCAGTCTCCACAGAGCTCGATATATACACCCCGTTGAAAACAGCACATTTTGCTTTGACATCGTTGAACAACGAGATAGATGAAGTGATCAACAACGACAGCTCTGACTCCATCCCAGCGCAGATCCTGGAGTCATCCGCCGTGAGTAGGGAGAAGTACAGGAGCCTGGAGAGCTCTCTGGGGGCAATGACATCAACCTTCAACAGACTGAAATCAGACTTGGTGCAGCCCGTCGAACAGCTGTCCGAGCTGCTGGACATCCTGGGCAACATCCAGTCGTTTGGTTCGCTTGTGCGGGAGCTGACGTACCTGGTGGCGCTGATTGGCAGAATTCAACAGCAGCAGCAGGCGAATATGGAGAGTGATGGTGCAGAAGACCACGCGCCCAGCGAGAGGGAAGATGGTATCGTCCGATTGGCCCAGCTCTATGCGCAGGCGAACAGACACCTGCAAAGCAACAGACAACTACTGGCCCTGAGAGTGGTAAGAGACTATGACACGACCGCGTCACTCCGCGTATCTGCACTGGAGGACGCAATAGCCAAGAAGGTCAATGCATCGCTGGCCAGCAATGATGGGAATTTCGTAAAGCTAGCTACAGCCTTGAGTTCACTAAACAGAGATAAAGTACACAAGATCTACGGCCAGTGGACCCAATCACAGATCAGGACGATAGTTGCTCTGTTGAAAAGACTTCTCACGTCTAGCAAGGCGTCGATACCAAAAATCACAGCAGATACGAAAGCTGCTGTGGCGAAGGTGGAGCAGCATCTAAAGCAGTGGAGGGCACTAGAGGTGACTGAGGTCATGTCCACACAAAGTCTGTGGAAAGACGTCACTAAGCAGTTCAAGCCAGCACTGGCAAACACAATCCAACAGGGTGGCCCAGTCCAAAGAGCTCTGAAATCGAATAAGCAAACCATACTAGAACAACTGGACGCCAATGAGATCCCTCTCCAGAGCTTGTTCGAATCTGTTTGAGTTCTGTATAGAGTAATGTACTTACCACAGTTTCTTGTTTCTAGCCAATGACTGTAAGATAGCTGTGCTGAACCTTAACCTGAATGGCACCACTTTCCTCAGTGATTCAATTTCCTCCTGTTCTCTCGCTTCCAGCTCCTTATGTGAATCGGTAACAAGAGGTAATGCTGTTTTGGCAGCATAATCAGGGTTAACTAATTTCACCAACGTCTCATTTGGCGGCCGGTCCAATGAACAAGGTTGCAGGTGAGTTTTCACAACAGATTCAAGATACTCGTAGTCTCTCTTCAGGATATCCAGTACCATGTCAAGTCTCAACCAATGAACTTCAACGGAGCCAAACTTCTTGAACTCTGAATTTTTAAGTTCTACCCTCTCCTTCAATGACAGTTCCGCAGCCTCAGGAGAATTGTCACGTAAAACCGCATACAAGATGTCAAATATCTTCGATTTTGTCTCCAATGAGATTGGCAATCCACCGTTTTGATACAATTCTTTATACTTTTCCCTGAACTTCTCAAAGCCCAGAATCAAGATGATTTGGATATCAGCGACGTAATCGACGCCATCAATCTTCCAGTGGAATAAAGGTAGATACGGTATCACGTCTTCTTTGCTTCGGGTGTTATCGAAGCTGGCCATCCGTAGTGCGTAAGGATAGCTTTGGCGAATCTTTAAACGTTCATCGCGCTCCTTTTCGAGATTCATCTTTTCACGTTCAGCAGCAACCTCAGCTTCACGTAGTTTCATCAGCTCCTCGTGCTTCTTCTTCTCCATCTCCTTTATCTCTTCTTGTCTCTTTAGTTCTTCTCTTCTCCTTTTCTCATCCGCTTCTAAACGGTCCAGCAGTTCTTGGTTACGTAAAACAGACTTCTGCTGTCTAGCTGATTCATATTTGGATCTTTCAAGTTTCTCCCGTTCAAGTCGCTCCAGCTTTTCCTCTTCGGTTTCAGTAGGAACCGTCGATATTGATGATTGTGAGATAATTCGTTGAACAGCTGGTTGCTGTGAACCAGAGATATGCTGTTGTTGGATGACCGGGGATGCATTCTTCGGAATGCTATTACTGGAACTCTTTTCCGATACAGATGCTTTTGCTTTATCCTTAGACTTATTTGAGGAATCCCTCTTCGGGAGATCAATCTTCTGGTCACTCTTACGTTCATTACTGCCTTCCAAAGCCTGGAGCTCATCGTTCTCTTCAATACTTCGATCAGCTTTCCGCTCAAATTTATCATCCACTTTCTTCTTTTTGTATTCTATAGGAGTATCATTAGTTGATATCTTCCTCTTTTTGATCTTGATGTCTTTTGTTTCTTCCTGTTTCTCTAAGGCAGCTTCTACTTTTTTCTCCGAAGAAGATACTGACTCATCATGCTTTGAAGACATCATCTTCGAAAGGTATTGTACTTCGTTGGGGTCACTCATTAATGCATCTCTCGCATGGTCAATGGCTGTCTTTCCATCTTTAGATTTTAGGGATAAGTCAGCACCTGCTTCACAGAGTAGCTTCACAACTTCAAAATGGCCTCTCCCTACAGTTCTCATCAATGCAGTGAGTCCATTCTGATTTGTTTGGTTGACGTTTGATCCAAACCCTAGAAACAAACTCACACAGTCAACGTGGCCATACTTGGCAGCTAAATTCATTGCCTCTGCATCAGGTTTTCCTCCGCTGGCGAGATATGTACCAACATATTGTGCATCCCCATCGCTTGCTCTTTGGTAGAGCTCATCACGACCCTTCTTTGAGTTGACATCAACAAAAAGAAGCTCATTTCGCGATTGGGAGCGCCCTTTAGATCTTGACCTGGACCTCTGCCCACTGCTCTTCAATGATGAGAAATCATCTTCGGATACTGCTGATGTCTTTCGTCTATTCCCTCTCTTATTAAGGGTGGCTTCTTTGAGCAAGCTAACAAATTGCTCCCTATGGTCTGATTCATCGTCAATGAAGTCCATCGCATTTTGACCATGCGCATTTTCAATGGTTGGATCCGCTCCAAAGCTCAACAGGACTTTCACAGTTTCCAGATGATCATTGGTGACTGCATCAATAAGTGGAGTCTCAAGATCATCTGGGCCATTCTGTAGATTGACATCTGCTCCATTCTCTAAAAGAAGTTCCACAATATCAAGATGGCCTTCCAGTGCTGCTTCATGTAGTGCTGAATTTCCAGCATAGTCCTGGTCATTTACGTCCGACCCAGATTCTATTAATTTCTTGGCTTCATTGTACAATCCTCTCTGACATACCTTCTGGAGCTTCAGTCTCCCACCTGAATCTCTTCCAGCCCTCTTTTTAGTTTTTTTTTCTGCTTTCCCTTTAACTCCTGGAGAAGCTGACCTTGAGTTAGATAGAAGGTGTTGCCTGCTAGTTGTAATCTTGTTCACAGAGTTAGACTCTCCTTCCGATTGACCTGCATCACCATAATCTTCTTCCTCCCTGTACTGTTCATCATATCCTATAGAGGAGTTTGAGTCTATATCATACATCTCTACATCACCGTCTTTGGAGGTATCGCTTTCGAGATCTGACTTTTTCACAAGGCGGCCCCTTTTGGGTTTCCTTGGTGTTCCAATAACAGTCTCCGCGTCGGAGTCTATGTCGTCGAGTTCTGAGCTATTTGAGTCATCTGAAATGATCGGCCGTGTATGTGATTTTCGGTGATCTATCAACTTCTCATTCAGCTCTGAGGACTTCTGATTGATGCTTCTTTTTGGCAAATCCTTATCATCTAGTGGGTTCTGTTGAGAGGAATTCGCATCAGCCACTTGAGAATTTGACACCGCATCGTTATGAGACAGCATTTCATTCTTGATTGGCTGATGATTAGATTTGGAAGCTTGTGTATCTTGGAGCTCAGATGTGCTGCTATTGTCTTGGTGTAGGTTTTCATCCGCTTTCTTTTCGGAGATATCCTCTCGCGGTAGAGAAACGATGCCATTTTCATCCTGCTTTGCCTCTACTATTCTGGGTATCACTTTAACATCAGAATTTGCTGTGTCTTTCAGGGATTCATCGTCTTTCGACCCAAGCCGAAGCCTTTCCCCTTCATCTTGAGCTTTCTTCTTTCTTTCTTCCTCTAGCTCAAGTTTCCGCTGCTCAAAATTTGACATGTAATTGGAAAACTTTACCTTTTTCGGTGAGTTTGGTACCTTCCCATCGGTTTCGTCTTTAGGTTTATTATAGTCATCACGCTTAGGCTCCTGATGAGAGCGGTCGCTTGGCGGCTGGCTCTCGCTGTTCCCATCGCCACTAGCTCTCACTGGTTCTGTCTCTTTGACGCTCTGCTTCATCGCATCACTCAGGCTCGCACCTTCTGATGCTGTATCTTCAGCGTTACTCATAGCGACTAGTACCTACAAGACTGCGACGAAGCAATGTTAACAGCGTTAGCTAGCTCTTCAAATGTCTGCTTAAGTGTCCAGCATCTACATCCTCTTACAATCTTTGTTTTGTTTGTGTTTTGGGAGGTGAGAAAAAATACATAACGTGACATAACACGTGATAAAGGAAATTACAGACATTTATTAGTAGGTAACTAACAAACACAATGAATAGACAGTGATAATTAGCTTGGGGATAGTCAGGGTCACGGAAGGGGTACAGGATGCACACCAAGAAGTGGCTATTCACTCCACTGCAATGTACCTCATGGATTCAGGAATGTGCTGCCAATAGTTGTTTTCAATCAACCAGTTCTTGGAGAAAATCTTGGAAGCGTATCTGTCAGCGGAATCAGCCACTGTAGTCACAACCGTTGATCCTTCAGGCATAGACATGGCGAGCTGAACAGCAGCACTGACGTTCAAACCACCACTACCACCAAATCTGAGGCCATCATTATGGATGAGACTGTAGATCGTTTTAATCACATCAACGTTCGACACTTGGATGCACCCATCAGCCAAGGTCAAAATGTCGTCTATATTGCCGCATTTCTCCAAGCGGCCAACACCCTCCACAAAGGTACTGCCCTGCGACTCCCAGCTGGAACCTTTGGTTTTGAGGAACGAATGGAGACCAGAGCCTTCAGTGTCACAGCACAAGGTTTTCACAGCAGGGTTTTTGCTTTTTAAGTATTGTGACACACCTGAAAATGTACCCCCAGTGCCACATCCACAAACGAAGCCGTCAACTTTGTGATTAGACTGCTCCCAAATCTCAGGGCCAGTGGTTTCGTAGTGTGATCTTCTGTTCGATAAGTTGTCAAATTGATCGACGTGGAAAGCGTCCGCGTTGTTTTTAGCATAAGATCTGGCCTGCTGAACTACGTAGCGGGGGTCGTCAGGGCCGACAACAGGGCACTTGACAACAGTAGCGCCATACTGCTCAAGGATGTCCAACTTTTCCTGGACCATCGTCTCTATGACGTACAATCTCACTTTCAACGGAGGCTGGTAAGTCTGTCCAAGCATGGCTAGCGCTATTCCAGTGTTGCCCGCGGTAGCCTCTACCACGGTCCCGCCTGGCTTCAAATTGCCCTGAGAAAGCGCATCTTCCAAAAGGTAGAGACACGCTCTATCTTTGATGGAGCCACCTGGATTGTTGTACTCCGCCTTGAAGTAGATGTTTCTCTTAGTCTCTCTGGACAACGATTCGATTTTGACTAGCGGCGTATTGCCGATCTGTTCAGCCAAGTCGGCTGTAGATGCGGTGACTGTCATTGCTGCTGCGGCTTCCTTCTTACCCTGTAGCTCTTCTGCTCTCTTTTATATCCTCCCAGGTCGCTATACGTGATACTGAGCTGATGGATCGGACCGTCACAAAGCGGGTTTCGTAAATTTGGCAAATTATCACCTCTATTTATAATGGAGAGGTGGTGGGGGGAGAAACAATGACATTCACTACGTTTACATAAAATTCCCCAAGACATACATACGTTTTGCGCAAATTAATGCAGAGACCCAGGAACACCGACTTTGGATATCACTCCCAAACAGTGCGAACAGCTAGCACACAACGAACGTAAATAATACAGGGCAGTGAGGTTATGTATAGGTGCCCTCGGAGATAGCTATTTTACGCGGTGTTTGCGGTAGAACCCTAATTTTAGTAGGCGGCAAAAGGCCATTTGGCACACATGCCGATAACCACGAGCATGTTTCGCGTGTCCATGGTACTGGGCAGCCTGGTCCCTCGCCTCGTGGCTGCCATGGGGCACGCGGTCTTGGTCTATTTTTGTGCTCGCTGGCCGCCGTGGGTTTGTGACTTGGCTCGTTGTGGTTGGGGTTTATTTTTACTTTTTTTTTCCCGCTCTTTCGTGACTCTGGCCGCCCTGCCTTGCCCAGTCTGGCTCTGGGTCTACGCGCCAGTGCAAACGAATACACAGTTCGTGATACACAATTGGTGCTCAAATTACTGCCATGGAAGAAAGCCAAGGACGGCGGCCGGTTGACACAATCAGACCCTGCATGATCAGAGAAGCTGTTATGCAAGGAGAAGACTTGGTAAAATTATATTAAATGAGCCTCTCTCACCATCCACAGTGGAGGGAGACCACGCAAGTTCACGTGACATGGTGCTTCGTGCTGAGTATGGTTTGATGCCCTGTGACATATCTTGCTTCTTTTTACAGGACCGGGCTCTTTAACCATAAAAGAAAAAGATGGAAGAGGAAGGAAGGAGAGTGAACGGATGGATATTGTCAACGCAGCCTGACAGACGAGCGAGCCAGCGGAGACTAGATTGGCAGGTACTCACGAAAAGCAGTCCTAGCACGATGTCGGGAGCACCAGGAAACTCTTTCGCTAACTATACACCAACCCCGCCGGAACGTGGGTCTTTTCCCCTAGACCACGACCATGAATGTTCCTCAATAATGGCTGAGTATCTACAATGCTTGAAGCTAGTGCAAGGCGACAATGCGCTCAACTGCAGACTGCTGGCCAAGAGATACCTAGGCTGCAGAATGGACAACCAGCTGATGGAAAAAGATGAATGGAGTAATTTGGGGCTGCCGGAAGACAAGCTTTCTAATTCAAAGCAAGGACCGCCAAACTTGGCGGGAGGTAGCCCCAGTGGAGATGACAAGAAAGCGTAACTGACACATCTCAGGAATGAGAGGAATGAGTTCAACCGAGAACATGTACATAGTTTGACTAACGTTATAATAAAGTGGAAAAATGCATTCTCACCAGGGATTAAGTTCAACTGTCATAGGACATATTGAATTAGAAACTCAGTAGACAAGGAAGGACCCAGGAGTCGCTACAGTCTATATATAAATCCACTACGGCAGTTTCTAAAGGTACTAACGTATCAAAGAAAAGAAACAAGGAGGTCTCTATCAGTAAAGTCCCTCCGATATACAAGTAACACCCAACTAATGAGCCAAAAGAACCTCTCCAAAGTAAAACCAATAGAAAGTAGAGAAACTTGAACACTTACAAACTTAGATATTTGGCCAATCTCCAACCCATGCGTAGGCCCAGCCCATCTGCTTGTTGCACTTGGAGCCTTTACAGCAATGCGAGTACTTTCCAGAGCACGTTTTAATGCTTTTCTCTGTGCCTTGGTTTGGCTCACCTTGTAGCGTTTTCCGCATCGTAGACGTGAAATGCATCACTCTGATCCATTTCTGTTTCAAAAACTGCTTTTGTCTACTCACATAGTTATTCACAAGCCAATCCCAACTGGTAACAGATCCTTCCGATGCAGTTTTGATATATTGCTTCACTATGGAAATGAAAGACCTATTATATTCTTGATGAAACATACTCAGCAAATGCCCACGCAGAGCTTCAATGTAAGATGTGGCAGGCTGTGTCATCTTTGTGAAAGTATTGCCGATTACATTGAAGTTGCTTCTAATGGTACTTAGTGTGATTTGAGAATACTCCTGATAGGGGAGGTCGTTAAAGAATTTAAGACTGTTCCAAACCTGGTGCATATAATTGCCAGAGAGATGTTTCAGTTTCAATACTGGATCACCAATTAGTGATGAAGAAACTGCTATGAAAGTGTCGCATGTTTCAGTTACATGACTAACAGCAGCAGCAGAGTTTCCTGAAAGACGGGCGAATATGTGTTCACAAGAGACCCAATTATTATGAAGACCCTTCTTGGCAGAAATCAAATATTGTGAAAAAGGCTTGTTCCAAAACTTTGGTTTGGAGAGCTCTTCCGGTATAGTTGAAGTTTCGTTTCTCGTTTGGGCAAAAAATGCACTTGCTTTGGTGAAAGAGGTTTTCGAAAGCTTAGAGCTATAATCAACGAAGTTTCTGTAAAGCATCGTCAAGAGATCCAAAGATGAAACTCCACTTAGAAGATCATCATTTCGTGTTTCATTTCCATGAGGGATTGGGTATTTATCAGGGTCCCAAAGGCGTTTAAATGAGGAGATATCGTCTAAAGGGTCTTCCGGATATTCAGTAAGTGTTCTTGTTTCACTAGTAGCAGTATCCCCTTTCACAATGTTACTCCCTTCAAATACTGTCGTAGTTTCCGTGAAGTATTGCGTCACAGTATGTACCCCAAAGTTGCCCTTCTGGTAATCTTCAGGCACAGCACCTAGCATCATGACTTCTTTTTCAGTGCTGTTGGTGAAAAGAAGGGGAGTAAAAAGCTGCACTGTGCGATCAGCAATCAATAAACCCAATAAAAGAAGTGGTGCATACTTCTTCACAGAAGAGTAACCTTCCTTTAGCTGATCTGTTAAAGATCCGCCTTGAACGAGGGCTAGTATTGGACTAGTTGACTGCGATAGTGATTGGGAAGAGTTATCCTCTTTCTTCAAGGGATCTGGAAATTTGATCAGAGACGTTTCTGTGGATCCTGCCTTAATTGTAGACGACGAGCTCTCAATATCTCCGCCAGGAACACATTTGCTATGAGCATATTTAGCCATTGATTTCTTACGTTTGTGCTTGAAGTATCTTCGCAAACTGTCCATCTGGTGCTCAGAGTCGGTTTCTGAGATGACATCGTCAAGCTCACCACGGCGGGTGTCCTGTGTTGGAGCTGGTGTGGTCACATTATCTACACCGTCGCACTCACTGAAAGAGGGGTTTGATCCCGCATCGTGATCGGTATAACTTTCGTCGCTGGTGAGTATAACTGACCAGTTAGACTCTATCTCTGACCCATAATCTGAGGTGCCTTGGGACCCCTCGGATGTTGGTGTATCGTCGTCAACTGCAGCGCTCATCTCTCTACAGCTTGTCCTAGTATCTGATCCCGTATCACTGCCAATCTCAGCTGTGGTGCAACTATTTCCTGTTGTACTCTTGTTGTTGGATCCAGTTAAAACTGTCATGTAAAACAAAACCCCAAACTAAAAATATTGTGGCAACTTTCCCTCCCTTATCAGCAAGGGGTGAGAAAAAAAGAAGTGGCAAAATCTTCTAGTGCCAACCTACAAAAAAAGCGGGTTGCGTAGTGGTGTACTGGATCTCACAGTGGTCAAAGATGAGTGAAGAAGATTGAGACAGTCGCTGTTGTGTGTGCGACTTGCTCAAAACAGAAGGCGAAAGAGCAGTAGCATCAGGTGAAGCCGGCGGGAATCAGACTTGATTGATGACTTTATCGCCTTGTCTTTGTGTCAAGGAAAAAGGTGAAACATGCTTATGTAATATATTTGTCAGCAGTGGTAGCTATTAGGTCTGTCTCTCGAGAATGCCTCCAGCGACAGCAGCGACAACAGCGACAGCAGCAAACACAGTGTAGCTAAGAACGACCAAAAGACAAACACACCGTGGCTGCTCCTTGCCCCAGCCCATTATTCGAACTCGAGTGAGTTCGATCTCAGGTATATATCGTATCTTGCGGTAGGAGAAAAGAAAGCAGAGATCACCGTTGGCCACAAATATGGTCAATTGTGGGGGCATTATTTTATCGTATGCAGCAAGGTTTCAGATTTTCATATCACAAGGGTGACGATGTGATAGGTAGGTACGTACTTGTGTGCGAGCGTCGGTTGGCAATATTAAATAACAAATGTTGGAGTTCAGGGTAAAGAAAGACAAAAGACCGTGCTGTACCATGAAAAAAACAGAAACAAGAAGAGTAAAAATATTGTTACATGGACCCTAATCCCAGATTGAGCCTGTTTGCTCTTCTCTGGTATCTGGGATTTCTTGGAATTCGCTGACAAGAAGCAAAAGCACTGCGACGAAGATCCCTGTGTGAATCACAGCGGGACTACTGGAGCAAAAGAAGCATTGGTTTATCACAGTTGCTCTTTCCGGTGCTACTGTTATTTTTTTTGCGCAAAAGCACGTTGTTCGTATATTGCTCGGCTGGTTTTCTAGTGTGAGTGAGAGAGTGTGTGTGTGGAATGCGCAAATGGTCAGTAATCTAATGACAAACTGCTGATTTTTCACCGCCCGGCACACTCTTTGTCCGCATGATTCCTCTCCTGCGTGTCGCCATATTTCTACACTCTGTGCGAAAGTACATCTGTAACATTCATCCTCATCGCAAGTATGCTGGGTTCTGCATGGTTACCTGAGCATTCCAGGTATCTGAGCCTTGTGCTTTTCTTGTTTACAACTTTCTGTTTATGGACGTTTTTGTCCTCTTGTGGTAAGGATGGCAAGAAAATACTGCAGAATCATGCATACTTTGACATAGATTTTTGTTGTTGTTTTGCCTTTTTGGGACTCAGGGCGGACCAGTGATGGGCAAACACCAAGCACTTCCAGATCACACACAGGGTTCAGTATTAAGTCAGAACACCTCGTAGCCATGGATGTTTGGCGGTTATTTCTGTCTTCAGCTGCTATAGGACTATATGGGCGCTACGGCTTGCGGACAGGTTTTCCTAACAAGATCGCGCGCAGTCAGTCCAGCGAGTGAGGATGCGGATAGCACCACCACAGGCGCAAGAAGCCAAACGAGACTTCAAACATTGGGGCCAAATTGAAAGCATGATTGCATATGGAAAATACCCACATATGCATGGTTCTTTATTTTATACCTATTTCTTCTTTTCATCCAGAGAAGCTGAGGAAGAGGGGCTGAAAAGGGTAAAAAAGAAATAGGGTTTCCAAAGAGAGTAGGGCAGTTGGTTTCTTTTATAGCAAGAATTTACGAATGCCTTGTGTGCTCAAAATATAAAACTGAATCCAAATCTATATCAACTCGCCAGGCTACACCCAACTGCTGTACACACACACGCTTCTCGACAAATCGAAGAAGAGGCATCTTCTTCTGACAGCAATGCATTCCATTGAACACTTCTTCGGCCACAGCCCTCCTGTTTCCCCTCGCTCGCCTTGTGCGATCCCCAAGATCTTGAGCAGGAGAAGGAGCAATTCCAGCACCAATAAGAGACCCAGCAATCCCAAGAGACCCCAGCCACTATCTACACATTGTCTGAACACCCTGCCGTCCCTTGGCGAGCCATGCTACGACTCGCCCACCACCACCCTGGCTGCTGACATCAGTGATAACTTCCACATCCACTCCACAGCAAAGTAAGTCCCACCACCGACCACCACTAACCTAACTCTCCGCCAGTGTCTGCCTGCCTGCCTGCTGCGCTTCACATCATCTCCCCACTCCCCATCTATCCACCCATCCATCCATCCATCCACCCATCCACCCATCCACCCTTCCTTCCTCTTCTCTGTATCTCTTCCTTCCCTCTCTCTGTTCCTCGTTGACCTATCTGGCTGTCTGTCTGTCCTACCCTGTGCCCCAAGAAGAGTTACCTGGTTTGTTGCACTTTCACCCATACGTGGTGGATTTCTCTTTCCTTTTTCATTTATTATTTACTATACTATTTATTAGGTTATTTTTTGTTCCACCACAAGAGGAAAAGGCAACACAAAGAGGAAAAAAACTTCTGAGATCAGAACCAGAGCCAACACCAAAAGCACCCACACGGACACCCACCCACACGCATTGACCAAGGAAGACAGAGAGACAAAGGCGCAGGAAGTGTGTCCTTTGAGAAAAAGAGGGAAAACTGAAGTGGAGTGAAGTGAAGTGTAGCGCACTGGACAGAACTGAGGCGGTCAGCTCTTTTGCGAACTTCCGTTGTACTGACACATCTAGACCGCTTTCTAAACTGCCAAAGAGAGGACTGCCGTTGCCGTTGCCGCCCCCACTGCTACATGGAAGAATGGACTCTGCTCAGGCCACATCACGCCCCTGTTTCCACTCTAGCAGCAGCAGCACCGCTGCCGCCGCCAGCGCAGAAACAGTTTCAACAAGAAGCTCGCGGACAACTTCTAATGTATCCATATCGTCAGTGTGTTCGCTGAGCTCGTTTTCAAGCATGGACTCGGTGAGCTCATGCCAGATTTTCAATGGGTCCTGCGTAGCGCCCCCAACGCAATCACAGCTGCCTGTAAGGAAGACGCTGCGGAGATCACACACCACAGCCACCAGCGCGGTGGGCAATAAGAACTTTCACAAGGCCGGTGTGAAGTCTGTATCCGGGCCAATGAGCTTGAACGACAGGTTCAAATCAAGCCGTGACGAGGAGAGCAGTTCACTTGAACGATTTTGCATTCCATCTCCAATAACTGAGAGAACAGTTACAAGACCAACGATAGCTGCTGCTTCAGGGTTAACCACTGGATATGGGGAAGGCGAGGAACAAGACGAAGACGACGAGGAGTTCGACATCTATAAACGCGAGATAGGATCCCCAACCCAGAAAAAGACTGTTAGGTCTAAAGTGCGCCGGATTCATTCTATGTTCTACTCCAAAAAGGAGCTCACGGATACCACGAACATGTTTGGGAACCTGATGAGCGCAACTTCTCCTGACATTGAAAAACCAAAGGACTCAGGTATGATTCTTGACTTGGACTTGGATGACTGTACTCCTACATCATTGTTGAAGCAATCCAAAATCGAGACATTTAGTGTCAAAAATGACTCTATACCCAGAATCACTGTCGAGACTTTGTGTAAAATCCTTGATGGGAAATACTCTGAGTTTTTTGATTCCGTCACTGTGGTAGACTGCCGGTTTGAATATGAATACCATGGCGGTCATATAGATGGGGCATTGAATATATCTTCCCAGAGAGAGTTGGAAGAGAAATTTTTAGACAGACATTCAAACAGCAGTTTAATCTGTTCTGCTAGCAGGAAAAAATTGGTTGTGTTCCATTGCGAGTTTAGTTCGTACAGGGGGCCGTTGATGGCCTCTCACTTGAGGACCTGTGATAGAAATATAAACCAAGACAAGTATCCTTACTTGGACTATCCCGATATCCTGATATTGGAAGGTGGCTACAAAACTTTTTTTGATTCACAGAGCCATAGGTGTTTTCCCCAGAAGTATGTCGAGATGAACGACAACAACCACAAGTCTGTCTGTGAAAAAGAATTGAATAGATTCAAAAGGGACCTGAAACGGGCCAGTTCATTCAACAGCTTATCATTTGCTGCATCTGTGAACTCTGTCTCCAACTCATCATCCTTCTCTGGCTCTTCGTTCACTTCTACTGCAAATGCTTCAACACTCACCACTGCATTCTCCTCATCTTCAGCTAAGTTTCTAACTAGAAGAACCATGACATCTGGTACAATCAACTTTTTCAGAAAGCCAAGTCTCAAATCACAGTTTGCGGAGATCTCCAGGCCAGATTTTGATGATGATGATGATGATGATAACAAGCCCCCTGCATCTTTAAACTTTGCATTCAAGTTTCCCAAGCCAGTTGATAGTGGCTCACCTTCAAATATATCAAAGTCTTCTCCTAAAGGCAAAATTGCATTGCCTTTACAGGCTCACTCTGACACTCCCATCCCTATCAGAAATAAACTCTCAAGGTCTTTAACATACAACATGTGAACCATAAGTCATTGGATTTGATCAACACAATACCACTCATCTCATCTGCATTCATTTTAATCAGCATATATTATCACTCGTGGTTAAATGATTATCATCCCATGTATGATTAATAAATAAATCTAATTTGAGCTTTAACTCTCTCTGATAGTACATGAATAAATCTCTGTCTAAGAAAAAAAGTAAAAAAAAGATAAATGACTAAACCGATACGACTAACTCCACTCACTCCGGATTTGCATGGTGAAGGTTCCATTAACGACCTAGTAGCGTACCCGATACTCCTCGGGAAAAGAGCAAAGGTAATAACTGAAAGTGCAGGGCTTACATGGACAGATATACCCCCTCAGTAACTGACTTTACTAGTGTGAATTTATCGCAACTGTTTGACGCAGCTCTCCCAGGACTTGATGGTGTATTTGATATCTACGAACTGACATCTGGAACGCTCAACTTCTCATCTGAACTCAGCCTCGGCTTACTAAATATCAACCATCCCACTTTCTACCTCACTAACATCTCCCAATACGATGTACCAAATCTATATCCCGAGATTATGGAAAATGTGACAAGGCTCACTAACACTCTGGACCTTGCGCTTCTGGACAAGGAACCGTTTGTTGGTGGAGTAGCATCACTGTGCTTTGTTGCTTCAGGAATAGTGACTGCAAGTTGGATGTTGTTTATGTTGGTGCTGCTCAGTGCTAACACAGTACCGAACTCGCTGCTACTGGCTAATCTATTCCATGCGATAGGCAGTAGCGTCATTCTTTCTAAGTTGACGAATTACTTGGCGATTCAAGTTTCACTAAATTTCCAGGATACAGCTCAGCTGCGTGTCATGCTGTACTCTTCGATGGGGTTCAATGTGCTGAAATCTCTAATGATGCTTTTCATATACATATCATGGGTTGATCTGCTGGTTCAGATTACAAAATATGAATGCCGAAAGATAAAGTTGACCATTGGATTGATACTGAGCGCTATTGCGTTCTCATTCTTCATGGCTTACAACGCTATCAGTACAAGAGTACCTCACTCCTCAGCAAGCTATCAGGCAGTTAGAATTTTGTATCATTTCTTTAGCCTTCTGTGCTGGGCGCTCTTCACTGTTGAAATACTACGGTTTAGCTTCAAAAAGAGGAGATTTGCATACCATAGAAAGTGTATTGCACTGGCAGCCTTTTCCATACTGACACTCATGTCACCGTTGGTTTTCAAACTAGTTGATATATCGTCTGATGTTCTGAGGAGCTGGTGTACTTTTGTAACAATATTCTGCAACTTATGTGTTACTGTTACTATATGGGAGTGGCTGCATACGATAAAATCACTTGAAAAGAGATACGAGAGAAAGGCTGTACTAGGAAGGAGAATATCCAATGACAGCTTTGCCCAAGTTGACAACAAGTTTGTCTCCACAAGCTCTGGATACATTTTGAAATCGTCGGATGTTGTGGCATTCTTCAACGTTCTGAGGTCTAAGATCTGTAAGGAGTTCACGGCACTGTGTCAAGGAGTGCTTAGAAGCCTTCATTTCAAGGGGTCTACGTCCAGGACGGAGCGTTCAAGTGACAGCAACACTCGTGAAGTTATGTTGTACGAGCTTGCGCCGTCCCCGCAGGGCTCTACGCCGCACGGCCATCATAAAGGTAACGGCGGTGCTGACGACGCTCGTGACGTTGGCGACTACTGCAGCAGCAACGGCGACTACACCGATGCGGACGAAGATGACCACGACCAGATATCTGATAATATCTCCTTGGTTGGAGACTACCCTCAGTTCAATGTCGATCACAGGTTTCTGAGAAACACTCCATCGACCGTATACGACAGCCGTGGGCCAACCCCTTCAACCCCTTCAGGCCGGCCACCACAGCCAGTGTAACTGCCGCTGTGGCACTCACACTCACACCCATATCCAGCACCACCGCCGCCCACCTGCGTGCGTCCTTCCTTCCCCTGTCCGAAAACTTACGTATACGCCGCCACTCCTATCATACACGAAGAATCTCTTGACCTGTACAAACTGTAATCCCGTCTGCGCATAAACCAGGGTTTGCAGTCTCCCTGCTCCCCTTTGCTAGCATTGGGGAGCTGCCTGCTGACTGCCAAATCCCCTGCTGGTGATGGCCAGTGACACAAACGTGACACAAACGTCAATCATAGAAAAAGAGCCGCCGCCAGCGGGTGTGTGGGTGGGAGATTTCGCGAATTTTCTAGAAAAAAACACAAAAATCAAGTGACACAAAACTATAAATATATCTTGGGTTTGGCTTTTTGCTACACAAACTAACAGCACAGGTAGGGAAACCAGTGAAGCGCTCAAGTTGTGGATAGAGAAGACACACGTACACGTTAGTGAATACTAAGATATTGCTATGCTATCGCACGGAGGATTGAGACCGAACAGTGGGGTGCGGCGGTTGGCGGCTGCTGCCAAACAGAGGGCGGCAGCGTCGTCGTTGTCGTTGTCAATGGTGTCGGCGGCAAGACCAGCAATGACGCCAACAATGACACGGACAACCAGACCTACACCTTCTGTGCTGAGATTAGACGCCAGCCGGCAGCTGCTCGCTAGACCTGGCAATGGACGGGTGGGCTCAGTGAGATGGGCTAGCAGTGGGCCAGGGAATTTTCGAATGAACATGAATCCTGATCAGCAGGAACCAGAGGTGCCCGCGCTTGAACAGTTTGGTACTAACCTTACAAAGCTGGCGGAGCAAGGTAAACTAGACCCCGTCATCGGGAGAGACCAGGAGATCCAAAGAGCCGTCCAGATTCTATCAAGACGTACCAAAAACAACCCTGTCTTGATTGGCCGCGCAGGTGTCGGGAAAACAAGTTTGATTGACGGGCTGGCACAGCGTATTGTGAATGGGGAGGTGCCTGAAAGTTTGAAAAACAAGCAATTGATCACCTTGGACTTGGGTGCTTTGATTGCGGGAGCAAAGTTCCGTGGTGAGTTTGAGGAAAGATTAAAAAAAGTATTAGAGGAGATAGACAAGGCCAACGGTGAAATTATTGTGTTCATAGACGAAGTTCACATGTTGCTGGGATTGGGTAAGAGTGATGGTTCCATGGATGCTTCCAACATTCTAAAGCCAAAACTAGCTAGGGGCTTAAGATGTATCTCCGCAACAACTCTGGACGAGTACAAAATTATCGAGAAAGACCCTGCTTTGTCCAGAAGATTCCAGCCAATTCTTTTGAATGAACCAAGTGTTCCAGATACAATTAGTATTTTGAGAGGTTTGAAAGAGCGCTATGAAGTTCATCATGGTGTTGCCATTACTGATGCTGCCCTTGTGTCAGCTGCAGTGCTCAGTAACCGTTACATAACGGATAGATTCTTACCAGATAAAGCCATAGATCTGGTAGATGAGGCATGTGCTGTCTTGAGATTACAACATGAGTCGAAGCCTGACTCAATACAAATCTTGGATAGAAGCATCATGACCATCCAAATTGAATTGGAGTCTTTGAAAAAGGAAACTGACCCTGTGTCTGTGGAGAGAAGAGAAAAGTTAGAGAAAGATCTGAACCTCAAGTTGGACGAATTGAAGAGATTAACTGAAGTTTGGGAAGCTGAAAAGGCTGAAATCGAATCTATTAAGAATTCAAAGAAGGAATTGGAGCAAGCAAGAGTTGATCTTGAGATTGCTCAAAGGGAGAATAACTTTGGGAGAGCATCAGAACTGAGATACTCTAAGATCCCTGAGTTGGAAAAGAAAGTAGCACTTAGCGAAACTGATACTGCTTCAAAGAATAACTCACTACTTCATGAGTCAGTAACTGCAGACGATATATCCCATGTTATCTCCAAAATGACAGGAATTCCCATCGATACTGTTTTGAAAGGTGATAAAGATCGTTTGCTATACATGGAAGGATCTCTCAAAGAGAGAGTTGTTGGGCAAGATGAGGCCATCCATGCAATTTCTGATGCTGTTAGATTACAAAGAGCGGGTCTAACAAGTGAGAAGCGTCCGATTGCCAGTTTTATGTTCTTGGGTCCAACTGGTACTGGTAAGACTGAGTTGACGAAGAGTTTAGCCCAGTTCCTTTTTGATGATGAGAACAATGTTGTGAGATTTGATATGTCTGAGTTCCAAGAAAAGCATACTGTTTCTAAGTTGATTGGTGCACCACCGGGTTACGTGATGAGCGAGAGCGGTGGCCAGTTAACCGAAGCTGTCAGAAGAAAACCTTATAGTGTTGTGCTTTTCGATGAGTTTGAAAAAGCCCATCCAGATGTTTGCAAAGTACTACTACAAGTGTTAGATGAAGGCCAATTGACAGATTCTCATGGAACACATGTGGATTTCAAGAACACTATCATTGTCATGACTTCCAACATTGGACAGGAGATCTTATTGCAAGATGAAGAAGTGAAGAATGAATCTGGGAAAGTTAGTGAGAAGACTAAAAAACAAGTGATTGAGGAGATGAAGAGAAGTTATCCTCCAGAGTTCATCAATCGTATCGATGAGGTTCTAGTCTTCAACAGATTGTCTAAGGAAGTTTTGAGAAGCATCGTCGATATAAGAATTAAGGAAGTCCAGGAAAGATTAGTTGACAAGAGAATGACTCTCGAACTGACTGACGAAGCTAAAGACTGGATGACTGAAAAGGGCTACGATCCTCTATACGGTGCCAGACCTCTGAATAGATTGATTCAAAAGAAATTGTTGAACCCTATGGCGATTTATCTGTTGAAGGGCCAGCTCAGAAACAACGAAACTGTTTCGGTTGACGTCAAAGATGGAGAGCTCTACGTCAAGCCAAACCACGAGGAAGGCTCTTTACAAGAGGAAAGCAGCACTGAGCCAGATCAAGGCAAGTAACCAGGTAAGGCACATTGGTAAGATTATGCCCGGGGTCTGTTGATACTGTTCGGTCTGGGTCAAATACTTGTACATTAAAGAAAGCGAAGAGAAGCGTCAAGTCTTCAGAAGTATGTAAATAAACGATCATGAATAAATAAATATGTTATGTACTTGTACTTGTACTTGTACCCTGCAGAGCAGAAGCATCGCTACCTGTACTTTCCTGTGCCTTGATCAGTCTATCTGTCCATTTGATTTCGTTCAGAAGAACTGGCTGCTGTTGTTCCACCCTCTTTCTCCATAAGATCTCTGCTGGATCCTGGTCTGGTTCAATCCATTCGAAGTTGTTTCCTCCCGTTAGCCAGTACTCCTGTATCAAGATATCACTTTCAGGTTGCAGTGGCGCTATGCCCTTCGCGCTAATTGACTTAGAGAAGTTCTCAGAGACAAAGCCCTCGGCACCATTCAGATGTACATCGACTTCGGCAACCTTCGACAGCATTTTCAGTTCATCGGCATGTAGGTATCTCTCATTGGTGGAGGAGCCAGCCTGGAACTCAATGTGTTCAACTATTGGTGTGAATCTGTCGCCAAACGACAAGAATCCGAATGCCACCACGTTGAAGACATAGGTGAAGCACATCGCATAGACACCAAGGCTTGGATTCAGATCAAGGCTTCTGAGAAGGACATCTAGCGCACCTACACCGACCATCCCGCCTGTGAAGTACCTGAAAATGGTGTTGTTTCGTTGTGACCGCAAGTGCTCGATGTAGTTAGGGGAAGCTGCTGTAAGGTTGACGATATCCATGGCGTGGTTCAAGTTCACCTGCTGGTACAGTGCCTTACGGAGCGCGATCTGTGCGATATCCTGGCTTATGAAGCTGGATGGGTATCTGTCGTTGTACGTCCTGAACAAGGTCACTATGAGTGCTGTCGATGGGTTCATTTCCTGAACAATCCTACGGAGAAGATCGTTGGATAGCTCCACATTGGCGGAGTCCACGACTCTGGTGAAGAGATCTGACACCTCCTGCTTCCCCACAGAGTCGCTGCTCTGCTCAAACTTGATCAATGACTCAATAGCTGACAGCACGACTGGCTCGTCCACCACTCTTTTATCGTACTCGAATATGTCTTTGCTTATCGACGAATGTAAACTCTTCATATCATGATGGTAACTTCTGATAATCCGAGTTATTCCTCCTCTCCCGCAGTAACGGCTGAGCAGAGACACTCGTAACATCTTTTCGGGTTATATCTATGTTGGTTTGCCACGTCTTCTTCTCCCAAACACAGTGAGTTAGCATCGAGAACAACCAAAAATTTGGCTTTTGCTAAAAACTGAAGAGATGATATAAGAAAAAAAAGGTTCAGACGAGAGTCGAACTCGTGACATTCTGTGGGTGAAACAGACGTGATAACCACTACACTACTAAACCATTTCAGTTTATTCTGAATGATGGGGTTGGTACTGTATCAGATGCAGGAACATGCTCTGGTCTCCACACAGTAGCGACGTAGACCCAGTGCCGTCCGCGTGTCCGCCCTCAACCTTGACTACCCACATCGCGTTTGGCGCACAGGATATCTTCAGCAAAGACCATATCTGCTAAGTATGTGAACCGATCCAAAACAGAAAACACTATTATGGATATATCTGTGGCTAAATCGCGAGCCATTCACAGCCATGAGCTGGATCATGGCATGGACCTACCCAGTGGGGGGGGTACATGTCTACTGTACAGCCATGCGTCCCAGCATTTCTTACGCGCTCCAAAAGCTAGGATATTGGGGTTCTGATCTGTTATCAACTCGACTACGTCTGGAGCAAGCGAGGTCCTCGGTAACAATCGCTGAAATAATAAACTTATTCGTTCAGTTCAGGTACCAACACAGCCAACCACAGCATACAGGATGGAGTGATTTGGGCCGAGGTATCAATGAGGAGACGCCAGCAAGTAACAGCAGGAAACAGCAGCACAATACGGTAAAGACTCATCTCATGACCAGGTGGTGGACATTGGACATTGACATCCCCAACAGAAGGAACGAGGAAGAGAAAACAGAGAAAAAATAGAAAAAAAGAGACTGAAGAGTGAACGATGGGATGGGTACATGAGCTTATTAAGACATTAAAGACATTACATTATTAGTGAAAGGGTGCATAAATGCTTTTTCTTGGTCAGTCTCCTTAGATCTGTTGATCCCAGGAGTCTAGCTTCATAGTACCGTTCTTAGCTAAGTTCAAGTGCATCTTGAAAGCATCAGCTAATAGGTGAGGCTCATGTAGGGACTTGGTCTTCAAGGCATAGTGCTCGGCTCTGGCAACGTAGTCCAATAATTGATCCACGTAATCTGGGTGTGCGATATTCTTGATAATGACACGAGATCTCTCTTTTGGAGACAAACCTCTCAAATCAGCCAAACCATTGTTGGTGACAATGATATCCAAGTCGTGCTCAGTGTGATCAACGTGCGAGACAAATGGAACGACACAAGAGATACCAGTAGGATCGGTCTTGGATGGTCTGGCAGATGGTGTATGCATGATAGAGAGCTTGGCGTTTCTCAAGAAATCACCAGATCCACCTAGCCCGTGCAACATCTTCGATCCCGAGACGTTGGTAGAGTTAGCGTGTGCGTAGATATCAACTTCGACAGGGGTGTTCATGGCGATAACACCCAATCTTCTAACGATTTCTGGGGAGTTGGAAACAACCTGAGATCTCAAACATAGTTTAGATGAGAACTCGTCCCAGTTATCAAAGAATCTCTTGAAACCTTCATCGGTCAATCTGATGGAAGTGGCAGTAGCATAGTCCAAGGAGCCATTGTGGAACAACTCCAAGAAAGAATCTTGTAAAACTTCTGTCCAGACATTCAAACCCTTGAACTTGGCGTCAGCTAGACCCTCAATGATAGCGTTTGCAACATTACCAATACCAGATTGAAGTGGGTGCAAGTTTTCTGGCATTCTGCCAGCAGCTACCTCATCTCTGAAGAACTTGACCAAGTGGCCAGCGATAGCCTTGGACATATCATCAGATGGGGTGTTAGGAGGGACCAGGTCCTTGGCGTTAGATTCAACGATAGCGACAACCTTGGATGGGTCGACTGGGATGGAGATGTTACCTGATTTTTGAGAGACGGTGGTGTATGGGTATGGCTGTCTGAAAGGTGGGTTGACTGGCATATCAATGTCGTGGATACCTTCGAAGGATGGGGTGGAGGTGTTGACCTCGATAATGACCTTGTCAGAGATGGAGATCATCTCTGGGGAGGCACCAACGGCTGGACCTGGAATGATAGATCCGTCTTCAGTGATAGCGGTGGCCTCAATCAAGGTGTAATCGAGCAGATCATTAGACTTCTCTCTTGTGTAGAAGCCGTATGTCATGTCCTGGGCAAACATAGACAAATGCTTGTCAAAGAAGTCGATTCTGCCCTCATTGATACCGGCGGCAATTGGTCTCCCGACCTGGTGAGGCGCTCTTTTCTTGATCATGTTGTTGGTGGCCCATCTGGACTCCTCCGGGCCCGCTGACGCACCGACAAACAAGTTGAACTGCAATTTGCCCTGTAGGTTGTTGTCCTCGACGTGCTGCGCTAGCGCTGTTGGGACAACCTTTGGCGAACCGACACCTGTGAAGCCGGACCAGCCAAGGTACTGGCCGTTCTGGAATAGCTCGACACACTCCTCAGCGGTTCTCAACTTCTGGAGATATGGAGCGTATCTCACTCTCTGTTTCAATAGTTGGGACATCACGCAGTTGCAAGAAGAAGAAGAATACACGGGAAGAACCACACGCCAATTGGGGGAAAACTCGCTACCTTAAATAGCAGAATGAAGATCTCTTGTTGGGCTGGAAAAGACACAGATCTGAGATTCTGTTGAGGTCCTCGTTTGTGTCAGTTACCTAAATAGGAAGCGTTAACCTGCGATGAGGAAGGGAGGGGAATCCGAAAAGGGAACAGCCAGGTGAGGGGAAGGATTTCAACCACCTTTTATATACAGATTTTCCTTCCTTTTTTTTTATTTTTTTTCTTTGGGCTCGTCGGGATCTGTCTCCTTGGCTCGCTCGCTTCCTCCCACACTCTTTCTTTCGTGGTGGGAATATTATTTGGTTCCTTGGCTTAGCTTGGGGGGAGCATCCGCCCGCGTTGGCCGCCGACCGGCCTGGCCGGCCTGCACACAACACAACACAACAGCCAACAACCAGATTTAACCTTAATAAATTTATTAACTGGGGCCATCGTTTAGCTCGCCTTTTTCCCTTTTTCCCCTTTTAGTGTCAACTGAGAGAGGGGAACACGACGCATAATAATATCGATCTGCTAGGCTATTGTTGTGTGAGGCTACATGGGCATGGGTACTTACTGTTTTGTGGCCGCCCAGTTCGTGTGGTAAGCGCCAGCCAGCAAGCCATCAGCGCTAGACCAATGAATCCCTCTGAATAAAAACACTAAACACATGTACGTCTCGGCTCCTGTAACCGGACTCCATCATTCTTTTTCTTCGCGCGGGAAACGGTTAAGCGGAAGCCTTCCCCCACCAAAAACTCAGCAGCATAGCCCCACCATTACGTTATGACAATGGGCGGCGGGATCGCACGTTACTCCTTTTTCTTTTTTCTTCCAACCCTGCCCTACTGAACCGCTGAACTGCGCTCCATGCTGTGCATAGGTAGGTATGTAGGTATGGATGTGCATCTAGTCCTATCCTCTCTCGATCGGTCACTGCAAACAAAATTACGAAAGAAAACTATCGAACACTTGCGAATCGTGTACGTGCGCAACGTCTTCTAGAAGGCCCAGCTGCCTCTGGTACTCGTGGATGCTGATGTCGCTCTCTATCAGCACGTTTTTGGTAACCAGTTTCAGCTCAGCGTACCGCGCCTTGTTCAGTACTGACGATATGCTGACGTAGAGACAGTCACCCGGGATGTACTTGAGCAGCATTTTCAAGGAGTCCGACGACCCTGTGTATGAGTGAAGCATGATCTTGGTTCTACTATCGCCGTATTCGTCGCGCACAGCTTCTATGATATGACTAATACCCTTGACGTTGTGAACGCTCACGGGTATGTTCTTCCGAAACGCAAAACCGAGCTGGTGCTTGAACACTCTCATTTGGTGCTCCATAGACGTTTTGTACTTGCTTAGCCGTGACTCCTGGGATGATCCACACCCATAATATCCGGTGACGGGTATCTTGAACAGCTTATCGACACCGATCTCACCGACGCACAGCGACCCGTTCACCGAAAACCTGTCGATGTTGTCATGGAAGAAGGGCCGGAATGGGATGGGCTTCGGTAAAGCCGAAAGCATTTCATCATCCACGTCTTTCTTGAAAACAGACTCGTAATGCTCTTTCTTGTCAATGTCTGAATCGCTGAAAGTGAATAGGTGGGCGAACCAGGGGTGTACACCAAAACATGGCGTTACCAGGTCTTGCCCAATCTCCTGCGAGGCGCTCAAAACCCACTCGTAATCGAGATGGTTGCTCGACATAAGAACAACTTTGGCAATGCCTTTTGCGTTGTAAAACTCAGAAATCGCTGAACACTGGGACGGCGTGAGTTTTCTAGCGAGGTGACAATGTGCGTCCACAAGCATTTCAGCGTCACTGGTTACTCGAAAGTGGAGACGCAGGTCCTTTTTTCGAGTGTAGTGTGTATTCTAGGTCTATGTGTATTCCCTACTTCCCATTTCCTCTACTTTCACGACCGCTTGTTATTTTTCGTCAGTCCGCGCGGGCCGGGCCGATCGAGGGAATTCTTCCTCTCTTAACTCCTAACTCCTACACCTCACTTACTAACATGTGTATGTACTGTATTCTGCCCAAAGGGTTGATGCTTATCGCCACAGCTCTCCATGCATGCCACACCACACGCCGGAACCTGACCGCCTGCCGCCAGGACCATACAACTCCTCTCTAACCAGCTGCCTCAAACCACTTTACCCTGACTGGAAGGACCTACGATCTTTCCCGCCCCATATCACTGTGTTTGACCAGCTGCGAAGCACCACAACCTAGCTCATCACCTCGTGAGCTGCTGGTGTTTTGTACTTGCCGCCCAACAATACCATACGACACACACTTCCATGTGTCACCGCCCTCACCGCCTCCCACTGCGGTTGTTCTGCCCTATCCTGTGGATTAGCTTCTGTTTTTTGACCTGTCACAAAAACGTGATCCGGTAGGCAGAAATCGTTACCATGACAACATTTTGGTAGCCGCCCTGACCTGTTTAGCCGCGGTCAGCACAGCACTGTGATACAGATCGGTTTGAACAGTACAAGTAGGGAGGGTAACACGATACTGAGGGCACCAGCGCCGCATAACCATCCACAAAAAGGTGCCAGATTTCCCAAATCGCGAAAATGAAGCTTGCTTCATGCGCTGTGGAATTTTCTAGCAGTGTGATGTCAAGTTTTGTTTTTCTGTACTTACTCTACTTGACTTACTTCACTTTGCTATCAACCAACGACCGTTTCTGCTCTCAGGTCTCGACACGAGCCATCCTTATCAATTAAGACTTTGATTGTTACTGCAGGTCTATTGCAGGCTCGCACGTGGATCTCTCTCGCGCTGAGGTTTGCCTGCAGCACTTTTTCTGTGAGGTTTTCTGAGTATTAGCCCCCTCCTCATTGTTACGCCAGCGGTGACGTGACAGGACCAACAACATAACCACATAACAACAACAGCATCTGAAATGACCGTGATTGTTGCTTCCTTATTTCTTCCTTACTCTGTCGAGTTCAAGATCGACCAAGAGGTCAACAGAGACCTTATCAAGGATGTCACAGTGGAGAGAAACCAGAAATCCCAATCTTCTTCACAGCTACCTTCCCATACTTCTAAATCAATTTTGAGCAGATCCCATGCCAGCATTGCCAATACTGGTGACTACCATACAAACAACTCCTCCATTGAAGATTTTTTTTTACAGACCTCTACGCTAGCCTCTCCAAAACGGCTTGGCGAACCAGCACATCCCGAAGACTCTACATTGTCTTTCAAAACTGAGCTGAATAGTATGCTACTGAACTTGAGCAGATCTTCCAGCTCAGCGTTCGTACCAAAGAGTACTGTCAAAAACACTATTGTCAAGAAATCTGTTAATGATTCTGATGTCAGTTTGTCCAAAGTACAAAAAACTTTGAAGAAGCAATCTGCTTTGAAATATGAACGAGTGATACGTAATCATGATGGGGGCCTTGAAGATGAAGAGCAAGAACTGTACTCAGACTTGTCAAGTGACGTTGGAAGTGATGAAGAAGACGATAGATATGACAATTTGTATAAGCTCAAAGTGCCAAAGTTTGGAGGATTCTCCAAGAAAAATGTATTGAACAACAAAACCAACGAGGAAAACGAAAAGATTTTCAAGGACTTCAGTATCGTACCCTTCTTGAAAGGGAATGGGGCTTTGAAAACTGCAATCAAATCCACATTGTCTGATGTCAAATGGATTGGGACTGTTGGTATCCCAACAGATAGACTAACAGATTCAACTAAGCAGCAGATATCTCAAAAGCTATCAAATCTTTACAACTGTGAGTCGGTATTACCTTCAGACTCTATATTTCAAGGGCATTACAGAAATTTTTGCAAACAGATTCTATGGCCAACTTTGCACTACCAAATACCAGATAATCCTAACTCCAAGGCGTTTGAAGACCACTCTTGGGAGTTTTACAAGAAGTTGAATCAAGACTTTGCAGATAAACTGGTGGAAGTCTACAAAGAAGAAGATGTTATTTGGATTCAGGATTATCATCTGTTTTTGGTTCCCCAAATGGTCCGTGAGCGCTTACCGACCGCAAAGATTGGTTTCTTCCTCCATGTGTCATTCCCATCTTCAGAATTATTCAAGTGCTTTGCCCAACGTGAGTATTTGCTCAAAGGAGTTCTGGGGGCAAACTTCATTGGTTTTCAAACTGATGAATATTGCAGACATTTTGCTCAGACTTGTAACAAACTATTATTGGCTGATATATCAAAAAACGAAATAAGATACAATGGGTCTGTAACTCATATCGCTTCATCTCCTGTTGGAATTGATGCTCAAGCCCTCTCACAGCAAGTTGCCACTTCCGAAGGTATTCGGCAATGGAGTGCCATGATCAGAGAACGCTGGCCAAATGATATCAAATTGATTGTTGGAAGGGATAAATTTGACAGAATAAGAGGTGTGAAGCAAAAGCTATTATCATACGAGCTTTTCCTAAAGAATAATCCTGAATATATTGAGAAAACTACGCTTATTCAGATCTGTCTACCCTCATCCACTCACAAGGATGTTAAGATGGAAGCCGAAATTATGTCAATTGTTGATAGAATCAACTCTTTGGCCCCAAACATCTCTTCATCTGCTCAACCAGTTGTGCTACTCCACCAGGATGTCGAGTTCACACAATACCTGGCATTGATAGCTGAAGCTGACTGTTTTATTGTAAGTACAATGAGAGAAGGAATGAATTTGACTTGTCATGAGTTTATCGTGGCCACTGCATCAAAGAAATCACCCCTAATTATCTCTGAATTTACAGGGTCCGCATCAGTATTTTCAGATGATGATGTGTTTAAAATTAATCCTTGGGACATCAAAAAGTTCTCACAAGCGATCAAGGCAGCACTCGACCTTCCGAAATTCGCTAAAACTAAACATTGGGAGAGACTGATCGATGTTGTCAAGAACCAAGACTGTTCAAACTGGGTAAATACAAATTTAGAAGGCATTCAAGAGTCATGGAAGTTTGAGAACGATAAAAGACAACTAAACTATGAACCGTTCAATTTCAACAAATTTTATGTTGCGTACAACGAATGCTCTGATCTTGGCACTAAGCTATTTATCTTGAACATGTCGAATATCATTCCTAACGAGAGAATGCTGAAAGTTCTATATGGTCTTGCTTTGAACCCTAACAATGAAGTTTATATCTTTTCCAACTTCAAAAAGAATGAAGCAGAAAGAATTTATAGAGTATTGTTACCTAAAATTGGTCTTATCGCAGAAAATGGAGGGTTAATAAAGCTAGCGAACAACAACAAGTCTTGGATATCATTGTTCAACATAATTCATTTCAGAAAATGGTTTAAAGAATCTCGGAAACTTTTCACATCCTTTGAAGAGAGAATGCCTGGGTCATTCTATGAAGTTGGGGAAACATTTGTTAAGTTCCATACAAAGAATTGTAAGGATAAGTCCAAGATTGATCCTGAAAGAACGAGTGCTCTGATTGGCGACCTAATATCTCATATAAATGACTTTGAACATGAAGAAAACGACTCCGTGGTGGTAGGTAGAAGTGATAGTGTTGCAAGTGGTTTCACCAATATCAGTGGTATTTCAACAAACGCATCAACCAGTCTAAACACACTTGATGCCGAAGAGTTGCAGATTCATGCCACCTTAAATGACGATGAGGTGATTTACATTGAGCCTAAGGATGTATCATTGAAATCAATGAATTTCCTTGTGAAGTATTACACGAACACTGAGGTCAGAGATATGGTCATGAGCAGCTTACAAATGACTGGAGCTAGTGAGACGATTGATGTTGGTGATTATTATGGAATGTTTATTCCCTCTTCTTCACCTATTACTGCACCCCACACCCCATTTACGATAAGGGACCAAGGAAGCTACTTCGAACTAGAAGATGAGGAAAAACAAGCGGAGAATAGGCCTGGAATTGAATTGATGACTGTGGCTGGTAACAGAGACATCTTTTTCGATTCCCTCTATGATTATCTCAATGAAAATATAGAAGGTTTGAAGAAAGGCGATAACGTTCAGAAGATTTTCACCATAGGTTATGACATCGGGAGTGGCAGTGGTGGAGCTAGGGAGAATGTTGCTGGACTTAACAAGTTGGTGTCACTTTTGAGTCAGTTGACACACTGAGGAAAGTGAAAACAAGCAAAACATGTTACTAAATACTTGGTATATATCCATATATAAATGAATTTATGTTGAATGCAAAATCACCTGGATTATCTTACATTGAACAAACAACGACATATTGATCATCCCAACTCATTAGAGCTGGTAGCTCTGCCTGGCAACTTCGCTGATTTCAGCCATTTCCCGTAGATCCTGCTTAGTTATTGGGCCAAACTTATTCCACAGGCTATCAAATTCCGCAAGGTCGATACCATTTTTGCTTACAGTGAGAGACTGTGTTGCTCCTCTGTTCACAATCCAACTGGTTTCCTTGGACCTCTTGTGACGCTCCCTATCTGTTTCCATTCTATGGAGAATTTGTTCCTTTGTCAGGCTGGTACTCTCGCTGTCGAGATCTTGCATGGTCTTTATCTGGTTGTCTCTCTTCACGAGGCTCTTGTGTTTGCAATCTATTAAAAAGCTCCAGGCCTTAGTGAAATCTTCATCGTCTTTGCTGTCACTCTCAGTACTGGTGTCTTCAACAGGAAGCTTTGGATCATCTCCAAGTTCTAGCTTCAGGTACTTGGCCACCCTGTCTTCGTTGGCGACTCCAAAAAGTCTTTCTATATTCGTTAAGATTTCCACACAGTTTCTCAGGTTGACCATTTCTCCTTCAGGTAGCACAAGTTCCAGGATGCGCGCGATGTCTCTCTTTATATTGTTGACATATGGCCTGTTCATGTTCACCATGTCACTGCTGCCACTGGCGCTGGAACTGTTTCCCAGAATGGTAGATACAAGTCCCTGTAGGAAATAGAGTACGTTAATCCTGGCGTTCAAGTCTATTCGACCTAGCACCTCCAGTATGCACGAATGGAAGTCCTCGTGGAGCTCCTGATTCTTCAGCGAGAACTGAATGCCTTTATTGATCGCCACTTGCGAAGGGGTCATTGTCTCTAGCATCTGGATGAACTGCAGTCTTGCTTCGAACGGGTCCATTGTGCCAGGCTGGTTTATTCCGGTTATATGTATCAGGCGGCTCGCTTGCTCCTGTCCGCACGTCTGACCACCACTACTGTTTGCTTTCAGTTGCGCCACCAGCTTCGCTTCGCTTCACCAGCTACCACCATCATCACTGTTCAGTACTACTTTTGTGCACGGATCATAGCTCTGTGGTGTCTGGGTTAGTCATGGAGCAAATGACTAAGCAATGACATAATCAACATGTGTACATAAGCACTTAGTCAGCACTGTAGATTACATAAGTACTTAGTAATACTGGTGAGCTCCCCGTCACGTCTCAAAGGGCAAAAATTTTTCAGTGTGAGAAAGTTTCGCCGCCCCAACGACGACGGCAACATTATATCTCCTGGTCCAGGTAGCTCAGGTTCTTTGAGTACTAATAACCAAAAACGGGAGCAGTGACCAAGTCAAGAAGTCAAAATGCCAAAAGCTAAGGGTAAAGGTGGTAAGAACAGAAGAAGAGGTAAGAACGACAACTTCTCGCAGAAGAGAGAGCTCATCTACAAGGATGAAGGGCAGGAGTATGCACAAATCACCAAGATGCTGGGTAACGGGCGCGTCGAGGCTTCATGCTTTGACGATATCCGCAGAATTGCTCACATCAGAGGTAAATTGAGAAACAAGGTTTGGATGGCACAGGGTGATATTATCCTGGTCTCGTTGAGGGATTTCCAGGACGAGCAATGTGATGTTGTGCACAAGTACAACTCAGACGAGGCCAGAGCCTTGAAGTCGCAAGGTGAGCTGCCAGAGTCAGCTAAGATCAACGAGACTGACACTTTCGGCCATGAAGATGACGAGGACGTTAACTTCGAGTTTGGTGCTGCTGATGACAACGACGAGGAAGAGGAGGAATTGGACATTGATGACATCTAAAGTGACTTGCTGGTAAACAGTTATTCTCTTCCGGTCTTTGGGTCGGTCCTTTTTATTCTATCCCCCGTCTTCTTTCTACTTGGTTCTTTGGGTTAATAATTATATATAGTGTACTACTTACTTACTTCTGCATCGTTTAAGTTAATGGAATTTTCTTTTAATTCTAAGTAACTATGGAATGTACTTTAAAAAAACAGATAGATCATTCTGGACAATGACCACTAAGGGTTTAGCGGTGGTGTCGGTGGTGTCGGTGGTGACGGCAGTGGTAGCAGTGGAGCCACGCCGTGTGTGAATAGTTTGTGTTCAAACACGAAATCTGTCATTGTCCTCGTTGTCCTCGATGTCCAAACTGTCGAATCTTCTCAAACCAATCGATTCGTCGTATGTATGGTGAGAAGGTGCACGGGATCTTTGTAAGTTCAGGGACCTTCTTGTTTGGAAGGCACTCACCCCCCCTTCCATCGGAATATCGCCTATGTCATCCTGTTGAGAGAATAGCTGCTGGTGAGACGTATGTCCCTTCTTTCTCGAAATGTTCAACAGGTAAACACCAGAGAAAATGATCAAGAATCCACAGATCAGACTGACAGAATCTTTTGGACCAGCGTCGTTGTAGTTGCGGAAGAGAATGAAGTTCGATGCCAAGGTCGCAGTTGTGAGTGTCACGTAGTACAGCGGATTGACAATAGATGTGTCGAACTGATCCAGTGCTTTGTTGAAGTAATTCATCTGGGTGAGAATGCAAACCACCACGACAGCAAAGAAAATATACGTGGAGAGGTGTGTGAACTGGTTGTTCCCGTTGAGCGTGAGTCTCAACGCTATCCCGAACGCCTTAATGCTCACAATAGAGATAGATCCCACCGCTGAGCAAATGGAGATGTAGTAGATAGGGTTCTTAGTGCCGTAAACTGGAGCAATCTTGTAGATCATAACCAGCGAGAACACAGTCACGATGAAACAGTACGACAGAAACAACGGCGTCATCGCGTACTCCAAGATCTCGTCCACCGTCTCGATCTCCTTGTCTGAAGGCGCGTGGAGAACAATGATCGCGCTCCCCAGCAGGCAGATTGCGCATCCCATCTTTCCCAGAGTGCCCAGCTCTTCACGTAGGAACACAGCTGCAAGCACTGCCCCTATAATGACGGACAGCGCACCCAGCGGGGTGACAAGAATCGCCGGGGCAAACGTGTACGCAGCGAAGTTCGCCATCTCGCCAATAGCCATCGTGATCATCCCAGCCCACCAGATCGGGTTCTTGAGGTACTCGTGTCCGTCACCATCGAACCCTTGCTTGGAGGCATCCTTGAGTCCAATCTTGGTGATGATAAACGAAGTTCCGATAGCAAACGACGACGACGTCGCCAGCGCAAGGCCAATGTACTTGTCCGCGACCATCCTCTATCTCTTGACGACCGCTCCTGCCCTTCTTTGTTAGCGTCCATTCCCATGTGCTGTCAATCATCATCTCCCAACTTTGGATTTAAAAATAGGAGGCCAACAGCGGAGGCTGTAGGGCCACTACACGCGAGTTTTTTTTCTTTCACAGTGATGATGTGATGGTGATGATGGTGATGTCTTGATGTCTGCCGTAAAGGAACACAGAGAGGAAGAAGGAGGAGGACAGCTGGGCGAGTGAGAGGGCAGGACCAAGTGCAGACCGTAATGACAGCAGCTCTGAGTTTTGGCGAAGCAGTGCGGAGCGCTATGGGCGCTGAAGGAGCGAACAGTCTGCAGAGAACGATGGCGGTAAGACAGCTGCTGATCAAGCAGAAAGTTGGCGGTGGCAGTGGCAGTGGCAGTGGCGAGTACGGGGAGGTACTCAGATGGCTGTTTCCTGCTCTTGTGCAGAACCTCAGGGACACTAGCAGCGAGGTGGCGGACCAGCGAGTCACCTGCTCAGACACGCTGGCTATCTGTCTTCTGCGAGCGAACCAGGTGGTATCGTCACAGTCAGCAGCAGCAGCATCAGCAGCATCAGCAGCAGCAGCATCAGCAGCATCAGCAGCATCAGCAGCAGCAGCGTCTGAGTCTGCTTCTACCTTCCAAACCGAGTTTGGAAGCGTCCTCCTGGACGACGGCAATCTCGATACGCTGCTCGCCTTCATTGTCGACTACTGGGACGAATCTGGAGCACCGCTGTCAAACTCTTTGAAGGATGTATTGTGCAAGCTAGTTCTTCTTCTGAGGAAGTACGACTTCCACCAGGAACTGTTCAGGAAATGGGCTACCATTACACTGGAAATAAGCCCTGACAGACGAGTGAAGTACTATCTGATCGAGGCGCTGTCCAAAGAACTTGATGAACCCCAGTACATATTGACGAAGGATCCTCTGTTTATTGAGAAGTCGTTGGACCGCATATCGTCGAATGCCCTCGGGAATATGATAGGGAGATCTATCGCATCCATCCTCAAGCGGTTGTACACTAGCGATGATCACTTCGAAGAGTGGATAGATAAGTACTGGATAGCTATTAAGCCAGCTATTAGGGATGAGCGACTAAGACCAGGACTAGTAGCTAATCTTCTTCCCCATTTATTCAAGCTGTCCAAACCTGCTTTCAAATCCATAGTCACTGAATTTCAGTATGACGTGGAAGTGTTTATCACATTCCTGAACATCGGGCAGCAACTTGTAATTGAAGAAGACCCATACCCAAGCCTTGTTGACAGACCTACAATCGAGCGACTCTTAACTCACAATGACTACAAGCTCAAAGTTTTCCAAATACTGACATTCTCCCCAAAAGGATCCAAAATTGTTCCTGCAGAGATCCTTGAAATACTGACGGACAACCTTGAGCTGTTCATGATCGATGTGGAAGTTGAAACCAGAAACGAATTTATTAGTCTTTTTAGAAAGTTCCTGTATAGAATCAAGGATTCAGGATATGCATTGAACAGAGACGCTCAAAAGCTCCTCAGAGCTAATAAGCTGATTGAGGAAGCTACCGAGAAACAGGAAGTTGTGACGTCGTATAAGAATTTTCTGATTTGGCTGATTCAACTGGTGAAAGCACAATTGGTTCCTGGATCTCCTTATCAGAGAGTGATAACTGGACTCAAATTCCTAAAACACCTAGTAGAGTCTAACCTTGATCCTAATGTTTTCTTCAAGGTGGACATTGAGCACGCATTTCAAATAGTCATATTGGCCGATGTCGAACTGAATAGACTGCTCTTTCACAACGTTTTGAGTACATACGATGATATCAGGGACATCTCTACCTACCTTCTCGTGTTGTCAGTGCCTCAGTTCACAAGATCTCAAAAGGAAGAAATGGTCGACAATGCGATTAGCTTGCTAAACGACTATGGGAAGTCTGAGTCAGGAGCAAAGTTTCTACAACTCTGTCACATGTTGTTCAGAGATGATACCGTATTTACGAGACTGCTGAAGCAAGTGCCTTTGGTCAGCAATATCAATGAAGCTGTTAAAAATCCTGTTGATGGCTACTTCCATGCGATGGCTCTAATACTACCTCAGCTATATGATAGAAATTGCTTTCAACCGTCACAGGTGATTCATATTATGGAACACAACTGGGAAAATGTGAAGGATATCTTGTGTAATGATTCACCTGAAGGGAATGATCAATATAATGTTGGTTCTCCCCAACTTGTTTTGAGTTATGCTTGGAGATCTGTGAAAGAGGCGAGCTTCTTACTCACCAGACTTTTGGATTGTTTTACCTTTTCGAACTCTGAGTTGATTAGGATTGGCGAGGTCACTTTGGATCAGCTTGGTACAGTTCGTCATAGAGGTGCTTTCTCTTCTGTTTATCCGGTATTCACTAAAATAGCATCTTTATGTGCAAAGCAAATCCCTGGGCAGAATCAGGCCTGGCTGGACTTCAACATTTCACTAATTCAAACCAAAACACAGCTGATCACTAGAAGATCAGGTGGCCTTCCGTATTTGATCACTGCGATATTGTCCGTTGATCATGAACTATTCAAGTATGCCTTCAAAAGGCTGCTAGATATAGCCAAAGTACCCGTTAGTGAAAAGGAGGAGAGTGAGAAGATCGACATCCCACAAGTTCATGCATTTAATTGCATCAAAACGCTTTTCATCGAAGCACAACTGTCAAAATTAAGCTCGCCCTATATTTACGAGGCTTTGACACTCTCGCTATACACGTTCCATTCCAAAATTTGGTCTGTTAGAAACTGTTCAATTATGTTGTTCACTGCACTGCAAAACAGGCTCTTCGGGTACAAGAAAATGAGTGCCCGAGTGTTTTTCTCCAGGTTTAAAGGTATCAAAGAGATACTCATCACAATCTTGAAAGATTCAACCACAGATGAGATTGAAAACTTGGAGAGTTTATTCCCGGTTCTGACAATCTTATCAAAACTGGAGGCTACACCTGGATACACTGGACTGGAAGAATTTTTGCCCTATTTAAGAAATTGCTTGAGTGCGAAGTACTGGAAGGTGAGAGAGTGTGCTTCGTGGGCTCTTCCTGCGCTGACACCATCTTACAGGGATGAAGCTACCACGCTTTTATCTACCTGTTCGATATCTAATCAAAATCAGTTACATGGCCACCTCCTCGCAGTCTGTAAACTTCTGGACGGAGTTGCTACATCTGAGAGTATCCTTGCTACTGAGATTGTTGGAAGAAGTACAGAGTTCTTAGCAGTCAATCCGTCATACGTTACTAAGAAGGCCTATTTAGAGATTCTCCTATTTTTGGAAGTGAGTGCAGAGCTGCTAGTGTTTTTAAAAGAACTGTTCTTGAGTGATAACCATGATTATGACATTGATGGCTCAAAGCAACTTTATCTGAAGACCCTTTTCAAGCTGATCACCCGAAATGGGTGTAACGAGGAAACTTTGGATGTTGCATTACACTCCAAGTTTTACGAGGTGAAGATTGAAGCTATCAAATACTGTGAAGTGCATGGTATCAAAAATCCACTGTTAAACACCATCGCACAAGATGACATGGAATGGATTCATGTTCGCTCCAAAGCAATTCCTCTGTCATCTGACTTTTCGGCTGAGAGGGCCTTCGAGTTTGTAGAGTTACAGGAGAAGTACGGGGAGGACATTAAATGTTCTGGACTCAACCTGTTAGGAATGTTGATTGCGCGTTCTGACGACCCTTTCCTAGTTCAAAGATGGATTGACGTGATAGCAAACAACTCAGACGAAGAGCAACCATTCACTGTCAGACTTGCGGCTCTAAACTCTGTAATAAGATATTTAACAGAGAAGAAATCTCCAAAGGCAGAATTCCTCCTGTACCTGTTTTTGAGCGATGATGATGATGAGATCCGTGAGGCTGCATCCAATCACTTCGCCATGAACATGGTTCCTTGGGTCAGTGCCAGAAACTTCACCAACAGTTTTGTCCATAGCGAAGAAAGGGCGTTGGTCATAAAGGCTGAGGTGGAAAAGATTAAGTTTAAAGTACCCAACTCAAGCTCTTCCTCAAACGCTGTCTTCTCTGTTGAGAGGAAGAACCTCTATAGAAGTAACATCGAACAGATGCTACAGATGTCGCACATGCTAACGGACGCATGGCCGTTCTTCTCATTGCAGACCAGAGAGGCCATCACGAGCCATATTAAACAAGAATTCGCCAAAGGGCTGCGATTTCTGTCTACAGCCGAACCTGACCATGTGCTGGGATGGAGCAACAACGATGAACTGGTTGAGCAGCTGTACACAGTGTTTTACCTTCACAAGTGTCATGTTGGAGAGAGGACCCTGAGTATCAATATCACGGACATCAAGCTCCACCCAACGTTACAGCAGCTTTTACTGTGAATGAATACACTGCTCCGCCCACTAAGTATAGAGTAATATATAACCATATAGAATGCACATAGAACAACCAAGACTTACTGAACGTTCATTGCAGCCAACTAAACTGTTCATCCCATCCCATGTGGTTTGGGTTTGAGTAAAAAAATCAGCAAATAAAATAGTGAAAACAACCACCGTAATGAGAACACCACTCCATCGGAGCAAACCAGGGAATTGACGGCCAGAAGGGCGAGAGAGAGCACGTGAGAGACGAGGAGTCCATAGTAATGGCGGCCAGTCTACTCTCACTACCTACTGAGGTGGTGATTCAGATACTGTCGCACCTTGAAGTGAGTGACATAAATTCATTACATAGCACATGTGTTCCTCTGCAGCATATAATTGAAGACGATGAGGTTTGGAGGCGAGTATTCTTGCAGAAGTTCCAGCATACACGGTTCAGCTCTCTTTCCCGCAGCAGGCACTTCAGTGTTGAGCTGATGAGGAGACAGTCAGTACAGCATCAATGGAGGAAAGGAATTTCCCTCCACAAGAACGTTATGCTGGATCTCCAATCCGTTAAGAAGGTAGAGTTCCAGTATCCAAAAGTGACTGCGTTCAGCGATGAGGGCAATATCACGATTATGTCTCTGGATAAGATGAAAACAGAGGCTACAATTCCTGTAACAACACCGCAAGGGAGCACTGCATATCATTTCAATAAGGCGGGAGCCGTGTTTGGTAGGCTTGATGGACGCCTTTACTGCAAACTGTTGGGCAGAGCTTCGTCTTATCTGGGGCCGGTCTCTGAATTCCATGACAAGCACGATGTGGTTGTTACCACAGTGTACACTGATGAAACATATGCCTGGAGTGGCGATATGCATGGCGAAGTCCACAAGTGGGAGTTGAAGTCGAGACAAAGGGTAGGTAAATGGAAGGTTGGCGACTCGCCCATCCTTAAAATAGAGGCAAACAATGATGCGATCGTTGTGATGGAAGAGACCTCTCTGAAAATCATAGAGCACGAGGTCGTCAAGACTATTAGCTTTGATATAGCCAACGTGGGCTTTTTTGAAGTAGATTTTGGAGGAAGATTAGTAGTAGCCGGTTCAGTGGACACAATCAAGGTTATCTCCTTCGGCCAAAAGCGGAGTGGTAGTGGTGGTGCCAGTGCTGGTGATGGGTCTTTTGGAACAACATATTCAATGAATTTGGCACCCAGGGAGCGCATTCTACGCATATGCTTGGAGAAAAAGCCCTTCAGCTCACGGGACTACACGCTAGCAGGCAGCGATGGTTGCCATTTGGGAATATTAACACACGCAGGTACGGTAGTGTGCATGGACATACGCAGTATCAATGTGGATAGTGCTGGTGAGATCAGCCCTCAGCTGATGTTCAATCCTATATTCGACACGTTGAATGTACCGTTAGGGATACCTCCACTGAAGTCTATTGCTGTGAACTCAAGTGTGGTGCTTCTAGGAAGCTACAACGGCTTTGCTGCTGTCTACGACATTCTGACAGGCGAGTTCCTTCGCTTGGTGAGCGTGAGAATACCCAAAAAGTATCTGGTCTTCACAGAGAACCGTGCACTGCTGCCCGTTTCGTCAGTGCACCTGGATGCCTCCAACGACACTCACGGATGTATTGTGGTGCATAACATTGTCCAGTACTTCAGGTTTGGTGAGCTACACATGTACAAGGGGGCCGCTGGCGACAGGAAGAAGGCCAAAAAGGCATTGGCTGGTGCTGCCGGGGACAGAAAGAACAAGCTCCAGAAGAAAATATGGGGAGAAATGAAGGAGTTGGAGCACTTAGAATACGAAGAGTATCAGAAGGAGAAACTTTTAACCAAGTACAACGGCGATGGTGATGAGTTGACCGAAGAGGAACAGATCGAGCTTGCGATGGTGATGAACAGTTCGCTGCTGGGTGACAACATCGATGCTCGGGGTGTCGGTGGTTATGGTGCCGATGACGACCTCAGCTTGGCACACGCACTGGCGGTATCCCAGCTAGAGACCGGCGACCTCTCGAGCTCCGCTGATGTGCGGCGCGAGGGCCACCACCAGGAGGAGGAGGAAGACCTCGAGGACCAACAGCTCCGAGAGGCCATAAGACGGTCGCTGTTGTGAGCCCTTGCGCAGTGTGTGGCCCCGCCCATTTTTGATTTCTCCGAGTTTCGTGTCACGCGTTGCTTTCGCGTTGCGCTCTGGTTTGGCAGCCCTGATCTTCCAAACCCAATGCTCCGTTCGTTTAACTTTTCGTGTTGTGCAAAAGAACGAACGAACGGAACAGAATGAACGAACGAGGCAACACCAAAAGAAAAGTTGGAAAAAAACTTCCGTTCGTTCCTCCTCCACTTTTCAGTATACACTACCTTCTGGTTTACTCTGCGACTGATAAATCATAAAAGTAGACTAATTCAGAGATTTTAAGCATGTCCCGTCCACAGAACGTTGGTATCAAGGCCATTGAAGTCTACCTTCCATCGCAGGTAAGTTTTTCTCGCGGCTCTGTTTCAGAGTATGAGCTGAGCATCGATAGATCGATAGAACAGGGAGATAGGTGGGACGACAGATGGCGCGCCAGTAGTGGGACTTTCCGCCAAAAGAGGGCTGAAACTGCAGGGCGCTGCCATCTCGTCTCAGCTTAGCCCATCTCGGATCAGATCAGATGAGCATGGACAAGGGATACTAACGCGGATGAACAGATTGTTAACCAAAGCGATTTGGAAGTTGCACATGGCATTCCAGCGGGTAAGTACACGATCGGTCTAGGCCAGACCAACATGGCGTTTGTCAACGACAGAGAGGACACCAACTCTATCTCGTTGACAGTCCTTTCCCGCTTGATCAAGAATTACAATCTAGACGTGAACAACATCGGTAGATTAGAAGTTGGTACTGAAACATTAGTGGACAAGTCCAAGTCTATCAAGTCAGTCTTAACACAATTACTCGGTGAGAACACAGACGTTGAAGGTATCGACACCATCAACGCATGTTACGGTGCCACTAATGCTGTCTTCAACTCCATTAACTGGGTGGAGTCCTCCTCATGGGACGGCCGTGATGCTGTTGTTGTTGCAGCTGATATTGCACTTTATGAGCCGGGTCCTGCCCGTCCAACTGGTGGTGCAGGTGCAGTCGCCATTCTGATTGGCCCAGACGCCCCAATCGTGTTTGACGAAATTAGAGGTTCGTACATGTCCCATGTTTACGACTTTTACAAGCCAAACTTCCAACAAGAGTACCCAGTTGTCGATGGCCATTTCTCACTTTCTTGTTATGTTGAAGCCCTAGATAATGCATACGCTGCTTACTCCAAGAAGGCTGCCAAGAAAGGCGTTGAGGGTGTTTCTGAAAAGGCTGTTGGTACTGAGAAGAGATTTGATTACAATGCTTTCCATGTACCAACCTGTAAGCTTGTGACCAAGTCATACGCCAGACTTCTCTACAATGATTTCAGAGCGAACCCATCTTTATTCCCAGAGGTTGATGTTGCTCTAGCAGAACTAGACTACCAAACCTCATTGACTGACAAGACTGTCGAGAAAACTTTTGTTGCTTTGGCCAAGCAGTTGACCAAAGACCGTGTTTCCCCATCTTTGCAAGTCCCAACCAATACCGGTAATCTATACACTGGGTCGCTATGGGCAGCTCTTGCTTCCTTGTTGTACTACGTCGGTAATGATAAGCTTCAAGGCAAGAGAATTGGTCTATTTTCTTACGGTTCTGGTCTCGCCTCTTCTTTCTTCTCTGCCGTTGTGAAAGGCGACATTTCCAACATTGTCAAGAACTTGAACTTTGACGAGAAGTTGAAAGACAGGGAAACTGTCACTCCAGAGCAGTACGAAGCCGCCATCGCGTTGAGAGAGGCGCTATACGGCCAGAAGGGCTACACACCAAAGGGATCTATCGACCACTTGAAATCCGGCGTCTACTACTTGACGGAGATTGACGATTTATACAAGCGCTCCTACGCGATCAAGGAGTAAGTCAAGAGTTGCGGGGCGAGGCAGCACAGCGCGCAGCGTACAACTAAAGCACAGCACATCGCGGTCAAACCAGATGCTGTGCTAGAATGACACATCTGGTGTCATTGTGTGCTTTCTCTGTTGGCGTGCCACCTTATTCCCCCTCTTGTTCTCGATCATCCTTATTATTATTGTTATTGTTATCACGACCTATATACCATTCACCAACCAACCACACCACACCGCAGAAGCGTCCACCGCACGAAGCTGTTCGCAGGGGCGTATGTGTGTGTGTGTGCTGCCCAGCCACAAAGTTATCTGAATGAAGAACGCATCACTGCTAAATCCCCCAGCTTGCTTGTCTGCGCCTGTCACTCCAGCCTTGTAGCTCTGCTGTAGCTGTAGTTGTGTGCTGTAGCCGTAGTGGCGGTAACAGCGCAGCGCACTGCAGCCCAAACCCCGTCCGACCAATCACAATCACCCTATTCCGATCCCCGGACACTATCCATTTCCGAGGGTTCCTTTAGCCGCCGCCACCACCCCGGACTCCTCCGCCGCCTCGATCCACCCGGCGACGGGTGGTGCGGTTTTTGTGTCTTTGCATCAGTTTTCTTCTTCTTTGTTCAATGCAGCTTCTCATTGGCCAGCAACGGCGGCTGAGCACAAAAGCGAATTTGTACCAAAAAAAAAGCAGTTTCTGTGCAATAACAAAAAGACCAGAGGGCGAAACAACTTGTTGCACTGCTCAATAGAAGGACAGTACCTATAGCTGTGTCTTCTGGAATACACTCGTTCGTAGAGACATATTGCGGTCTTGTCTGCAGCAGTCTTTCTGGAGCTGTTTTATCCACGCGCCATCTTGTTCGTCGTTCACCTACGTGTGGACTGTGAGTGAGTGAGTCAGTCACTGATTGCTATATATTCCAAGGCGGAGACAGGAAGAGAGAGAGCCTGGACAGACACGGGCGAAGCCAGCGCCATAGGTAAGGCCGAAACATAGCGCTGCGCACATACAGGGCTTCAGAGTATGGTATCGTACAACATACAAACAATCATGCCCTTCAGTTGCTTCAGATACAGATTCTTCTACATAACATCGAAAAGCTACCACACAGTGGCTAAGCAAGCGCCTACGTCATTCTTCGACTCGTCGTTCAACTTTGTGAAGCAGAACAGCCAGGTCACCAATTTTGAAGGACTAGGCCACAAGACTGGCAAATTCCCAAGTCCACACCCTGCCACCTCTGCGAATTGCATACAGCTCGATATAGGGTACCAAGCAGGCAGCAGCACACACGCCCAAGATGATGAGAACAATAACAATAATACCAACAGCAACTCCTCCACTGGCCACGGATCACTGCATCATTTCAAGAATCCTATAAACATCGTGCTGCCCCTGAACCAAGGCCATGTTATCCTGTCCATTAACAGCTACCAGCTTATAGTGGAGCAGTTGCCAACAGTTGACTTGAAACAGGTTTTAAAGAACACATCTAGATTGACAAACTCCATTATTTCAAGTAACATTCTGCAGAAGAGAGCATACCATACCTCTGCCTCCCAGCTCACGAATGAGGACAAAAGACCGTACACGAGACCTGACAAACTTGTCGACCTCGACCAAACGCCTCTGCTAGAGAGCAAAGTGAAGGAGGGACTGGAACAACGGGAAGGGGGGATATCAACAACTGAAGAACTGAGATACTTTCAACCATCCAGCGATGACCTCTTTTCAGTACAACAAGAGCAGACTCAGGAAACTTTCCTCAACCAACAAACCATTGAAATTGAAACTGCATTTGCATCAGGCCAGTACGAAAAGATAAACTCTTTATACATGGCTATTAAGAGAAACGACATTGTTCCATCTGCACATGTGTACGGACTGGTGCTGAAAGCGATCTGTCTGAGAACCATTGATGATTCCCTTGATGACAAACTATCAATCCTTCTGAACATCTATCAAGATATGATTAAGCAACGGGTGAGACCTGACAATGACATTTACTCAGTTGTCGTGAATGAACTCCTTGAGTCTTCAATCAATGCTGCAATGTATCCAGAAGTATCAGCTAATGGTGCTGATTTTTTCAAAATAGCGATTGATATATTCAGCGCATCCAACTGCTCTCAGTTACATCAATACAGCCTTGAAACAATTGAGAATATGTTGATTGGAATGAACATGTATCCAGAAATGGTGAATGCGAAGACACTAGTGGATATGTTATTCAAGCAAGAGAACTTTGTCAAGAACTCAACTTATTACTCTTCCTTGATTTACTACTGTCGTTACACCGAGGACTCAAAATCCGCCATAAAACTCTATGAAGACTTCAAGTGTAGGTCTGAACATGACGAAGAACTGAACCAAGATCAGTTTCAAATTTATTCCAGTTTCATATCTACCTTAGTTCACACCAATGAGATTTCGTTAGCGACTAAGTTCTTTGATAGAATTCTAACTACCATCAAGAATTATGATGACTACGAGTCAAAGATCTCAATGCTACTGTCATCCTATCTCTTGGCACTATCCAAGACTAATTTTCCAAAGGCCTTAGAGATCTGGTTCCAGTTTAACTCGATTGAGTGGATCCCTGAGTTCTCATTTGAGTTTTACCTGAACTTTCTCCAAAACTCATCGAGTGATTACCAAACAAGCATCAAACTTTACAATTATATGGTGGCTTTACCACGTGATACATCTCCTGTTACCCCTGAGAATTATCTTGTGACTCCTCCTCGCCCAGATGCACTTTCAAATCTTTTGGCACTTGCTATTGGACAAAATGACAAAAAGACCGTGCTCAAGATGTTGAAGGAGTCCTTTATCAGAGGCACCTCATTCAACCTAGATGTTTATCCTCAGTTGTTCCAGTTTTTACAAAATGAAGAGCTTATGGTCAAGATCATCAACAACCACGGCCTTTCCACGAAGACTCCTTTTGAGTTCCTCACCATTTTGACCTGTGCTGTTCCTAATTTACCTATTTTTGAGCTGGCACGTACCACTTTCTTCAAGAAATTGATCCATTCATACGATATGCAGAGAACCAATGTTAACTATTCAGGGTTTTACACTCTTTTCTCTTCTGTTTTCAACTCGTTGAATATTCAGGAGTTGTCGCAAGATGAAGTGATTCATTGGATGGAGCTCACTGCTCCATTGGCAGTTGAGTTTCATGACTTGAACAACTACTACACTGAGGTCAACAGCACCGAGACCATTGAGTTTATGAAATCATTAACCAGAGTTTTCCGCAACCTTGACAAAGCTTTGGACGACAAGAGCAGAGATAAATTGTCTCTTGTAGCTGGCGATGCGCTGGCTCTATTGAAATGAGACCAAAGCTCTCCTAAGCTCTGGGTCTGATATGCTGCCACCATTTATTTATTTATTCATGTCCCTTCCCTGCGGATGTCCATTTGCCTCTTCATCTAGTTGAAGACTTCTGATTACACCATTCTGACAGAGAAGGAGAAGTCATGACGAAGGTGATGATAATTATAGTAATAATATTAATTAATAGACGAACACATTGCCATGCAATGTGAACTTGATGAGATACACGATACAAATATACACAGTTTAAATACGGCTTTTCGCATTTCATTTCATGATTTGTATAATTTTGGAACCTACAGTATATACATCAACAGAACAGGCACAGTTAAAGTATGTTTCCCAGTGTTTCGATAAGAGTAGGCATCTGTGTGAGTTTGGAGAAGATCTCCTCCTCCTTTGCTCTAAAGATTTCCTTACAGAAGGGGTCCCTTATCAAGTTAGCCAGCAACTGAGCAGCGGACTTGTTCACATCATTCGCCTTTGACGGAGGAGTATACACTGCTAGAGGTTCCTGTTGGGATACAGGGTTGGGGTCTGAAGCTATGGAGCTGTTAGAGTTTGCCAAGTTTGTAGGATTCAGAGCTTCAAAGTCTGCGGTGACCTTGTCCACTGACTGGAAACGCGGTTCAATGCCCTTGATGATGAATTTCCTTTGGCCGTTGTTTAGATTGATCACCATTGCGCTCGAATTGACAAAAGCGTGGTTAACGTTCTTGATGAAGTCGACTGCAGGGAGCAGCTTCTTCTTATTTTTGATTTCGCTTTCGAATTGTGACTCGTAGGACTTCCAGAGTGAAATCTGTGTAACTTCTCCCTCTGGTGATGCCCGATAGCATGCGCGCATCCATGCGGTAGCCCGGAGCGGCTCGTTGAGGTTCGATATATCTGCAAAGTGCTGTGGAGACAATACCGGTGCGTGTGTAGGCACCGGAGGTTTTGTCCGTTTGATCAGTCTCAAGGGCTTCAAGTTGGCATAGTCAGTAGGGCTATTGAGTGTTGTTTGTTGATAAGTGAGTAAGTTTATTGATTTTGATCTGAGTATTTCTCTTCTTGTGGAACTCTTCAAAAGGTGTGTGATTCTCTCTGCGCCAGGGAGTGAGTACTGGTAAAGGAAGTCAAGTGATGTCAGAATGAGGTCAAAGTCATCCACCAAAAGGAATGAGGTAATTTTATCAAGGACGTGCGAGTTCAGATCGGATGAGCAGTTCTCGGTATTGAGCTGAGAGCGCACCAGAAACCTGGCAAACGATCTCATCAGCGAAATAAGCAGACTCCTGTCGTTATTCCATTCAAAAATTCTCACTATTGACAGAAATAGATCGTCGTCCTTGGGACAAGGTGCGTAGTACGAGCTGACACTTTCAACAACCTCCACAACATAGAACAACAGCTCGTTGTCAAACCCTTCCTCATTATCGCCGAGTGACGGTGTCCCAGCCTCGTACTTCACCAGTATCTGATGCAAGACGTTCTTTGTGCGGGGACTCAATGCCAGCATCTGTGTGAACTCAGCGTCTTGCACCAGGTTTCTGAGGATCAGTGCCGCATCCTTGCCTATGGTGCTGGTTGTTCCCTGGGGATCTCCGCCTTCGCCAATCTCTGTCAGCGTGTCCAGCAGGAAGTCCAATACCCAATTCTTGGTCACTAGAAAGCTGGCAGAGTTGCTGAACGAGAGAAGCGTCCGCGCGCACCAGTCCAGATTCAGATTCGCACGGATATTCATCTCCAGATGGGTTAGCACATCAACTCCATGCTGGTTTGTCCCAGGAAGGTTATATAGATACGAGTTTGTGCTGCTCATCAGCTGCTGTGGGAACGACTGCTGGGGCACCTGCACAGGTGTAGGAACCACCTGGTTGAAAGGATTATTCATTGTGCTCTTCAGAGACTCGCTGCTTGCGCTTCCGTACCTGTCAAGTTCGCCTGTTTGCGATTACTCGGTACACTGTTCCCTTCAACAGCTGCTGTAGATCTGAGTGCGCTCGCTCTTGTTATGGGATGAAAAAATACACAAAAATACACAAAAATACACAAAAAAGCACACAAAAATCCATATACAAAAACTTACTCAAAAAACCACAAAAACACAAAAGGGAAACAGAGGAGTTCCGGTCTCCAGGACCAGTTCCGACCATAACCATCACGTGACGGGTATGATCGATTATATAAGCATGTGGGGGGCAGAGTCTGGACCTGTATGTGATTACGTAACACATGCGGTGGCCGCTGCTCGAGAGCCACTCACACTCACACTCACGCAGCTCAGCACCAGCACAACTCACAGACATGCCCCTTACCCATTGCTCGCAGGGGTCGGTTGGTTCTGGGAGCCACCCCTCTGTGATACAGGAGACAACAGGGCAACATAGCAGGGAAGAGGGAGCGTGGAAAAAAAGAAATGATGCGAGAACAAGGGAGAGGGAGATAGGCTTGTGGTTTTTATGTTTAGGTTGCTACCTTGCTCACCATCATCACATAATAAATATTGTTTGCTACGTGAACCTCTCGATTTGTATATATATATATATGCATGAGAGGAGGAGTAGCTTTTGAATAATGATCCATTAAGTTTGGCAACCAAGAGGATCGCTTTTTTGTTGAGTTTCTACCCTCTGCAAACATCATGAAGTTAACGTACATACTGGGCTCAATTGTGATTGCATCACAGGTATCCGCCTTTGGGTGGCCGTCCAGCAACACCCATTCGGTATCACTATTTGACGGGTGGAACAAGAGAGACTTCGAAGACTATCTCAAAGACAACGCCGTAGCCTTCAAGAAAGGGTCTAGCGTAAAGGAATTGAAGGAGCTTGCTCATTCCCACTGGGACGATGTGGCATTGAAGAAGGGCCTGACTCGTCACAACCACTACTTGCCCAACTCTGGCGACTCATGGTTTGGCTCTGACCGCAGCTGGCTCTCAGGAATCAGCGATGGCGTCGGCAAGCTGAAGCAGAAGGTCATTGGCGGGCCATCTGCAGCAGCAGGCTCTCTACAACGCTCTCTGAATAAGAACTATGAAGACACAAAGTCTTGGGTTTTTGACTCCTGGTCGTCAAGCGACCTGGAGAAGCTTCTGAAGAAGGCTGGCGTAAAGTACGACTCCTCAAAGGTCACATCCCAGTCCGACCTGGTCAAAGTTGCCCAAGATTCCTATGATCAAATTGCGAAACATTTTGGGTACAGTGGCAAATACGGAGGTGACTGGCTTTACTCTACTTGGGACAAGAAGTCTCTGTCGAAGTGGTTGAAAAATCATGACATCCCAGTCACGCAGAACAGCCGTGAAGCTCTTCTGAAGCAGGTGAAGGAGGCCAGTTACGATGCCAGTCATTATTTGAGTGATCAACGTGATTCAATTCTGGAGAGTTTAGACTTGTCCAACAATAAAGGGCTATTTGACAAGGCTGGTGAAATCAGAGACGATGTATTCAATACATGGTCGTCGTCGGACTTATACAAGTGGTTGAAGTCCCATGAAATCGACGTGGAGGATTCCATCAAGGAGAACAAAGAAGAACTGGCTCTGCTTGCACAGAAGAACAAATACGAGCTCAAGAAGGATGTTGAAACCTGGGTTGACCGCGTCAAGAAGACCGTGTCTCCTTTCCTCTCTAAGGGATCCCAAAAGGTTGATAATATCATCAATGACACATTCTTTGTTGGAATTGAGAACTGGAGCCGTGATCGCTTGAAGCAGTTCTTATCATCACGCGGTGTTGACATTCCTCGCTTTGCCACAAGATGGCACCTAGTAGAGCTCGTCAAAGAGAATAAGTACAAGCCGATCGTAGTGTTCAACACTGATGACTTCTTCGAAGGTTGGAGCAAGGAAAACACTCAAAAATGGCTATCTGAACAGGCTGGCGCTGTGCAATCATCAGGAAAGGATATCTGGGAGAAGTCTGGCGATATCTACAAACAGTTTATCGATGGTGTTGGATTCTACGCTTCGAAACTCTCAGATTCTGTTGATTCTGCCACTTCTGCCGTTGGTGATAAAGTCAAGGGTACGAAGCACCAGGTTTTGGATGCAAAGGACTCATTTTTTGACTATTGGTCTGAAGTTGAGTTACAGCATTACCTGAAGAAGTCGTTTGGCATTGATTCCAAGAATCTCAACCGTGAGCAGCTAGTCAAGCTGGCTAAGGACAACACGAGATGGTTTGTCAGTGGTGCAAACTTTGACAGTTCTTCCTTTGGAAAGAAGTCTTCAAACTTGACTCACCACTGCTCTAATCTATGGACTTGGTTCGTGTACAAGTACAGCCAGCTCTCCAACTGGTTGTGGTTCAAGACTAGTTAGGTTTATATCTAAACTACTTATTTTGTTTGTTTACGTCCGTCGATTACGGTGTAGCTGTACAGGGAAACCGTACGTTGGATCTGTTTTGTACATTGCGTGTGTTTCTATCTATGCAGCTGCCGCAGCTGCCGTGTAGGCATCATTGGCTCACACTCACTTCCTGGCTCTGGTTGGACTCTGGCGTCTCTCCTGCCGTGCTGCCCGTGTTACCACCCTGAAGCTTCTCCTGTTCCTCCATCTTCTGTCTCAACACAGCATCAACCCTCTGCAAAACATTCTCTTTCTCGCTGATAATGCCTAGCAGCTTGCTTCTGTCCTCCTCGAGCTGCTTCAGCTTGCCTTCGTAGAACACTTGCGCCTGTTCTTTGGTCTTTTCCACAAAGTATCCGGTGCCCACGTCAACCAGGAACTTTCCCTCCTCTCCCTCGTCCTTCACCTTTCCAGGAACGTACAGAGACGACGATAGCGGCACAAGTATCTCCTGGCGCGCCTTCAGAGCTGCTAGGTTGTCCACATTCTGCTGGTACTTCTGGCTGGCGACGCCTAGTGCAGAGAGCGATGCGTAGAAATGCTCTGTCTCATTGTGCAAATCTTTGCGAAACTGCAGGAGCTGTGCTGCTGGCAGCGCCGTTATATCGATTCTGTTCCCTGACATTGACCACTTCCTCTTCTCCACACTGTGCTGTTCTGTTGAGTACCTTGCGTTCCACCACTTCACGCCACCGTGCTCTCCTCTGCCTCTGCCTCTGCCTCTGCCTCTGCTTGTGCTCCGCCGCCGTCGTTGTGGTGAGGAGCCCCGGAATATTGAGACCATTTCCGAGGGCTCATCGGTCTTAGTAAAATTTTTTCTTTAACAGTAAGGAGAAGTAGAAGCAGAGAAGAGTAGAAGAGTTCAGTGGGCCAGAGACGGAGAAGAGAGAGAGAGCCCGTGTGTCATTGGTTGGTGCGAAGAGATGGCCAAGGGAAATAGAGCTCAAAGCGGCACTAAGCGCAACAGCAAGAAGAAAACCAGCAGAAGGGTGCAGAACGCGTACGAGATTGCACTGGCACAGGAGAGAGGTGCTGGAGACTCATCAGACGAGGACGGCAGCGGCGGCGGCATCAGAACAGACAGGGCAAACAGCAGCATTGTCAATGACAGAAAGTTCTCGATCAATAGGGGCAGCAGCGCAGCCGGGGATGGCGGCGACGAGGACGACGACTTTGTTGACGAAGAGATTGATTCAGACGAGGCGATGGGATCAGACGATGAGTTTGATGTTTTGAACTCGAAATTCTCTCAGACATTGCGTGACAGGGCTGACCGCGACAGGAGAAGAAAGAAGGCGCTGAAGAGAGGGGAGGAAGCTCCATCCTCTTCAGAGGAGGACAGCGACAGCGACGGAGAGGTGAGTGTCGACGAAGGGGAGTTTGTCAGTCTGAGCGAGGTCTGGGACCTCGATGATAATGACAAGAAAAAGGGCGGGGATAAGAGCGATATTGTTCTGGACGACGAATGGGAGTCAGAATCCGAGCTAGAGACAGAGTCAGAGTCAGGATCAGATGAGTCGGGAAGCGATTCTTCATCGGAAGAGGAGGAAGAGGAAGAGGATGTGTTCCCTGATTTTGACGAACTAGAAGCGCACAATGACGACGAAGAGGTTGACCTGAAGACACTCAAGTCTCAGCTAGCGTCCTCTTCCACTAAAGAGAGGAAAAAATACTCATCATCTAACTTGCCTGAGAATGAGCTGGCCCTCCCTGGTGGTGGGGATGGGATAACACTGTCAGATATGCTTTCCGTGGTGGATCCCACTTCGTCCCAAACAGCTATACTGATCAACAGAGATTTGGATGAGGATAAGAACCAGGCGGTTGCAGTACCGCTGCCAAAGCGTATTCAAGAAAGAAATGAGAGAAAAGCCGCATATGGTATTTCCAAAGAAGAGCTCGACAAATGGCAGGAGCAGGTCAACGAGCTCAAACGTGCAGATGTTGTTCAGTTCCCACTACCACAGCCCGACCAGGAAACCAAGAAAGAGTCATCCACTTTTGAAGAAACCAAACCAATAAACGACTTCGAAGCACGTATCAACTCTATTCTTACAGAATCCAAGCTGGTTGATGAAGAAGCTGAGTCGAAATTTGAAGAGATTGCAACTGCAAAGCTATCCAAAGCTGAACTGCAGAAGCGCCAGGGAGAGTTAAGGAAGATGAGAGAACTTATGTTCAGACAAGAACGCGAAGCGAGACGTATCAAGAAGATAAAGTCCAAGTCATACCGCCGCATAAAGAAGAAGGAGCTAATGAGAAACAAGCAACTCATTGAAGAGAACGGCTTGGAGTTAGGTGCCGATGATAACGAAGAGGAACAAGAACAACTTCGTGCTGAGCAGAGAATGAAACTGAAACATAAAACTAACTCCAAGTGGGCACAGAGCTTGATACGCTCTGGGTTATCAAAAGATTCTGAGAATAGAGAGGAGTTGGAGTCGATGTTGAAACAAGGGGAACGACTCAAGGCCAAGATTCTTGATAGAGGTGAAAACGATCTTGACGAATTTAATGATATGGGGGACATGAATGTTGACCGTGATGAAGACAGTGACGATATAAATGAGGAAGATGAGCGGGCAAACGTTGGAAAGACTGGTGTGATGAATATGGCTTTTATGCGTAACGCTGAGGCCAGAGAGAAAACTGCTAACGAAGAGTATAAGAGCCGGTTGAGGAAGCTGAATCGTGACGAGGATATCGCTGAGTTTGAGAATGAAGCTGAGGAGTCAGGCGTCAGTATCGCATTGGGAGGTGGAAGAAGAATATACACACCAGGGTCAGCAACCGCCTCTGCTGAAATGCAAGAAGTGAGAGAGAGTGTTCTTAATGAAGACTCTGTTGACCAGTCCACATCGCTAACCAATCAAATGAAGAGAAAGAAACCTCTACAGTCTACTAACCCTGGTAAGCCTTCCATGAAGAAAAGCAACGATGATCCTGCTGTCGATTCCAACCCATGGCTGTCTGGAGCTGATACTGTCAAAAAGTCTAGCAAGGTCAAGATCGTCGACTCCAGCTCGTCGAGACTTGATAAAAGCGCTGCCAAGATCAACAAGACAAAGGAGAAGGCTCGTGCATCAGCACAGTCTAAATCGGCTAGTGGTGCGACTGATGAGGAGTTGATTGATATGAATGAGAATTTAGCAATCACGGACCCGCATGGACAGGGATCAGACAACGAAGACAACGAGGACAATGGAAATATCAACATGTTCAAGCAAAAGGATTTGATTGCACAGGCATTTGCTGGTGATGACGTTATTGCTGAATTTGAGACTGAGAAACGTCAAGTGATAACTGACCAAGGGGACCAGATCGAGGATCTCACACTCCCTGGCTGGGGAGACTGGGCAGGGGGGCCTGCTCGCAAACGCAGAAAGGGGGATGACAAGAGGAACAAGTTCGTCAAGGTGACCAAAGGGGTTGACTTTGACGCTCGGAGGGACAAAAAGCTGAAGAATGTAATCATCAATGAGAAGACTCTGAAAAAGAATGCGAAGTATCAATCTTCAGCGGTGCCATTCCCATTTGAGAACAGAGAACAGTATGAACGAAGTTTGCGGATGCCAATTGGCCAAGAGTGGACTTCCAGAGAATCTCACCAGAGACTGACGATGCCTAAGGTCATCGCTAAGAGAGGTGTTGTCATCGATCCATTGAAGAAGAGGTAGCATCTGTATCACTACAATATATCTGGTTGCCGCCTTTTACATATAGAAGTAGTTATATTTTAATTAATGTACATTTCATCTACTCACTCGTGAGGAGAGCAGTGGCAAAATGACAAGAAAGGCATCATAAACTCTCCAGTCTGTCGTCTATTTCCTGATTGGTTAGCTTTCTGAAACGAGGACCTTTTGCTCCATCGACTCCTTGGAAGCCCAACAGATCAAGATTCTCATCACCAACAATGGCGATTTCCACCGTGTCCCCATTCATTTCGCCTTCGATGCTCTCTTTCAAAGTTAACAATGCAATGTGGATAGCATCCTCTAGTTCGAGCTCGTCATTCCATCTCTTCTCTAAGAATGTTTTAGCAGCAACTGAGCCCTTGCCGATAGCGGTCGCCTTCCATGGGAAATAGGAGCCGGATGGGTCCACCTGGTACAGCCCGAACCCCTTTGCATCGTCATACCCTGCGACCAGCAGCGACACTCCATAGGGTCTGACACCACCGCTCTGCGTTGACTCCTGCATGATTTTGGCTATTTCAGACACCAGGATCCCTGTAGGCGGGTACTCGTTGTAGATACGTTTGTAGCGTGTATGTGCCACTTTTCTGCTCTTGTCCACCAGCACGCGGAAGTCTGGCCCCAAGCCTGCGTACACGGCGCCTACGTCTGGCGTGAGCGGCGAGATCTTCGACAGTGACTCGGAGTTGTTCAAGCTGGACGCCGACTTCTTCTCGGTGGCAAGCACTATCCCGTTGGTGGCCTTGATTCCCAGTGAGGTAACACCCTGCTTCACCGCGTTCAGCGCATACTCAATCTGCACTAGTTTACCAGATGGCGAGAACGTGGTTAGCGAGAACGAGTATCTGTCTGCCATCTCGTGTCTTCCCTTCTCTGCTGTGCTACTGCCTCCGTTACCACAACTCTGCGCTGTGTTGTGCTGTGCTGTGCTTCTTTCCTTTCTTTCGCCTTTGATCATTCTTTGTTTATCGAAGAAAAAACCGCCGCTGGTGGCAAAAGCTACGGTGTGAGGGATTACATAAGCAGTATCTCATCTCGAGTTGATTAGGGCGTTATATGAGGGGGATGAGAAGGTGGATGAGGTTGGTGTGGATGAGGTTGGTGTGGATGAGGTTGGTGTGGATGAGGTTGGTGTGGATGAGGTTGGTGTGGATGAGGTTGGTGTGGATGAGGTTGGTGTGGATGAGGTTGGTGTGGATGAGGACGCGGATGAGGAGGTGCAGATAGAGTACCGTACAGTAGATGTACAGTGGATTGCTAGCCTCCTACACACTTACCTGCTTCGCCTTGATGTCTTTCCACATGGCCCTGCCCAACTCTGTGTCCACAGGGGTGCCCGCTCTGCGAACATGCCAAAAGTTGCACGCCTCGCCCCTCTCACAGGAAACCTCATCGTGCTGTCTGCAGGTGGCTTCGTTGAAGTCTCGCACAGGAGACAGCTCGCAATACACTGGTCTCAACGCGTACCATCTGGCAGCGAAGACGTCTCGCACCTTCTGTGCGGCCTCTGGGGTCGGGAACTGCACGTAGACGTTGCCCTGTAAATGCGTGTTGCGGTTCTCGCAAACCGACAGCGCCACTATTGGCGAGTCTGCCACACGATAGCACTCGATGAACACGTCCTTGTAGAAATTCAGGAAGTGCTTCGCCTGTTCGTCTTTATCGTTCGTCTCCAGCGGCTGGTACAGGTTTATGAACAGAACTGTGTTTGACCGTGTGGGTATCGTGTGTTTCCGGGAGCACTTCTCACCGTGACGGCATGCTCCAATCTTGGTGTAAAACTGGCAAGAGTCCATGCTCATACCGGGGGGAGGGGGCGCACAAATGTGGGTCTCGGATAAGTAATGGTACGACGATGCAGCTGGCCGACTACGGTACTTTTGTTCTTGACTATGACTTTTGAAAGATTCAAATTTGCTTCTAAAAAAAAAGAGGAAAGCAGTGATAAGAGATGATGAAGTAGGAAGAAAAACTGCGATTTAAAGGGGTACGTGGTAGGTAGTGCAGATCTTCTTCTGTTTGCAAACTAATACAGGATGGGAGTAGGTATTACTTGACTAATGTGCGTGGAGCAGCTGTACGGACATAAACTAATAGTAAAACGCAGAACGATGGATCAATAAAACTTTCAAGGAAAGATCTCACAAGACGGCAGGGCCTCAGCAATGCGCAATCATCATCATCATCGTCGTCATCAGCGGCAGCAGAAGCAGCTAAGGAAGTGGCGCTGAACTGCCACCTTTCGAATGATCCTTTACAGGAACCGCTATTTGGCGATTACAGAGGCCACCTGTATAACAAATTGAGCGCCCTAGAGTTTCTTCTCTCGCCGCAAGAGTTCAGCGATGCTCAGAGGACGCTTGTGTCACATATCAAAAGCAAGCGGGATCTTGTGGAACTGAAAACCCATACCGACAGCGATATGGGGCGATTGAAGTGTCCAATCACTGGAGACTTGATAGGCATGAAGGGGATACGGTTTGTGTATCTTGTCCAATGTGGTGATGTTTTCAGCCTGCGAGCATTGAAAGAACTGAACAAGGATTGCAGCGGAGACAGATGCCCTGTTTGCGACCAAGTTTACAATCGAGAAGAGGAACTGGTGATTATCAATGCTGTTGGAGACGACCTGGAACAGATGGAGACTAGAATGTCCCGTCTCGAGGCTAAAGGACTGAGTCACTCACTAAGGCAAGCAAAGAAGCTGGGGCCAAGCAAGAAACGAAAGATCAAGACCAACGCAAAAGCTACATCGAAACAAGCACGTATAAGTAAAATGGATTAAATACAAGAATAACGGGGTGGTTCAAAAGCCAGGTGAGAGGCCAGCTTGGAGAACAGAGGACCTGAAGCACAACAGAGGCAGCTCACACAGATGAGACAGACACTGCCGCAGCAGCACAGATGCATCGGCAATCGATACAGGGGAAGGGATCAGTCAATTAAAAAAGGGCGCAGACACAAGACAAAACTATTCACAGGGCGTCTGGTTCAATTCTCGATGCATCGCATGCCTTCAGTAGGTACGCAAATACACAGTTCACTGGTCCTCCTGGGCAGCTTCTTTCTCGATAACCTGCTGCTCGTACTTCTTACCGTTTAGGTATATTTGCCAACTGAGCCCCCCAATGATGTAGACCGATCCACCAACAAGGGATAGGACTGTCAGACGGTGAACAGCATCTGCAACTTTAGTATACCATGGGTAACGACCTGACATATTCGACAGTTGAGCAAAAGGGGTATTTCTGCGTCTGGTAGGGTGTGCTGGTAGTATCAAACGAGCAGCGCACTGGTTGTATCTGAGCTTTAGGAGTGTTGTTCTGTTGAGTATCCTACTGGAGGAGCCAAAAATCTTTTAAGAGAAAAAAAGAGAGAGCGCGTTTACCCGGCCGTATGATTACGGGGTTTGGGATATTGATATCTCATGACCGATGACCATGAAGATGGTGCTGGCGATGGAGCAGTGTAGTGGAACCTCAGGCTCAAGGAGGTGTGGCAGGCCATACGCAGATGGATTCCTCGTCATTTGCCGCTATCAAGGCGCATATCCAGGGCAAGCAGCAGAAAAATGAGCAGGTGCAAGATACAAACGTAGAACACACATCTGGGCAGCAAGCTACAGCCGGTCCATCGTCAGCAAGACGCGGAGACGACCACTATGACCATCCAGAGGATGCTGTTGTAAGCAAGAAATCCCGTGTGAACTCATTCAACCCACCAGAGGCTGCGCAGCGAGAGGTACGCAGCAAGAGGACCATCGCCCCGATAAAGGTTAACAAGACGCAGAAAGGCAATCCGCTCTTGAAGTCTGTCAGTGTGGCATGGACTGAAGTGCACAATGCCCAACCCTACGACTACCTCATTCGATCGAGACGGGTTCTGTTCCTCAGTCTGAAGTACCACAAACTGCACCCGGAGTATCTTGGACGACGTGTTGAAACCGCAAGGTATGGCGCAGAGAAACCGGCGAATGCAAGGGACGGGAGCAATTTGGATACTGGAAGTTCTTCTGGAGTGCTACTGATTCTTCTTGTAGATGTCCCCAATGCGCCTGGGCTGATGAAGGAGATCAACAAGCTATGTCTGTACTCTGGAGTCACACTTCTGTGTGCTTTCAGTTTTCCAGAGGCTGGGAAGTACATAAACGCACTAGCGACTTAGCCGGAGTGTAGTTCGTTGATGCAAGCCGACTGTGTTCCTAACTGTGTCTGCTGGCTACGTAGCATCTATGTATACACGATTCTGCAGGTCCTTTGTAAATGTTCTGTTGTAACCTCTTTCCTATCCGTCTGGGCTCTCATGCAAAATGCCAAACTGCACATAATATTGAGTTAAAAATGGCCCATTTACAAGAAAGTGGTAACCTGGCCGAGTGGTCTAAGGCGCCAGGTTAAGGTCCTGGTCTCTTCGGAGGCGCGAGTTCGAACCTCGCGGTTATCATTTATCTTATCTTTTTTTTTTCAAATGCTAAGACCTCAAAAGCTAGGTTGGTGGATGGTTCTTGGGACTTGAGAGAATGCTCCCCCCTCCCTCCGCCAGGCAGATGGGTACCTTATGGGCATGTGCTTTGTGCGGCACTAACTACAATCTTTACGCCGGTGAGCAGTATCAAGAGCGTATTTATTTCGCCATTATATGTACAAACTAAAATAGGAGGATGCAACGGACAGAACTGTGTAGAGGGTTCACCACCACCACCACCTAGATCTGCTCTCCGTCGTTTCCACCTCTGCAGCTTCCCTGGACTTGATCTCCGCCACGAGACTGATAGTCTTGTTCAAACGCTCCTTCTCTTCCAGATCCACTGCGTAATTGAAAGATGCTACGCCGACCGCTATCGCCAAAACTGATGCAAATAGACCCTTCAGTATTCTCTCCGACACACTCCGCTGATCTTTCCCTCTAAGACCCCACTCCCCAAACGAGATGTAATACATCGCTTTCTGCTCATCAGCCGTCAGCTGTGTCCATGGCTTCTGATTCTGGCTCTGTAGATAGTCAATCACGTCTGCTTGATCGAGCTCTTTCATCTTCGACCAACGTTGCGGGATCTGATGCACTGACGGCGCCACTGTTTGTGAAGTGGAATAGCACCTTCTCAACAACCCTGTCCTAGCAGCTAGCATCCTCAACTTTGGCTTTCTTTGTATCTGTATCTGTATCTGTATCTGTATATTTGGAAAGGTTAGTTCCTAGTTTTCTCGTTTTGGAGAAAAAGCGAAACGAAATAATCAACACGAATAGCACAGCAGCGATAACAGCACACTCTGCAAACCTGAGACGAACAAACCATAGCAGTTGCGATGAGTTTGGTGGTGAGTATTTCCTCAGACAGTGGCTTCTGCGCCCAGCGTCTACCCTCTCTTGCACTGGCAACTAACGATAGTTTGTGTTTAGGAACAATTCTACAATGGAGATCAATTCCATCCTCCAATCCCTTCAAATGAAACTACGCTAGCTGTCTTATCGTTGATAATGGGCTTCATCCTGCTAGCCACAGAGAGTGGCTATTTGAATCTGATGGGCGATATAAAGAAGCTTGCAACTTATGGTGTGGCGAGCCTGAGTCTGGGGATCAGCATCATCCTTTGGACCTCTACATGTGGTGTCTACACCTAGTGGTTATTTACAGATGTCTTACGTCTTCAGTCAATTTGTTCATTGCTTAAGGAACTTGGAAAACACAGTAGATCAGTAGGATAATGAAAAGCAGAATTGAACACTTATTCATGCTCAGCACTGTCATCTAAAGTTATCAAACAGTACACCTTCTCGCCGATTCTTCAACATTATTGACTCCCAGTTCATCAGCTTCTCTAATTTGCTCTTCCCACCATGGCCCATCACTTTTAGAACCTCCGAATTCACCATCTCACTCGTGCGCTCAACCTCTTCGCGGCCCAGCATGTATCCAAATTCCGATTCCTCAGGATTAGGATAGGCAAGGAGCGATGACATATCATTGATCTGTTCTTGGTGTAGTGGATCTGGGTATCTCATCCGTAGCTCTTGTCCCAAAGCCAATGCTGATGATAAGTCGTTGTTCTTTATGTGGTTCAGGAAAGTAAGTGATTCCAGTTTGAATAGAAGATAGGGATTATTGGCAAACACATTTGGAAAGTTGGATTGTATCAGATCAATAGTTTTCGCAAAATGTAGGCCTTGTAATGCTGTATTGATTTCATGACGTATTTTTGAGTATGCCGGGTCCAGTTGAGGAAGGACTGTGCCTTCTTCCTTAACTTCTTCCTGGAAAGCTTCAGCAACAGAGACACAGCCTAAGTGATCAAAGTATTCGGAAACGAGCTCCTTCATTAAAAGTGAGGGATCCTTTTCAGATTTCACTTCTTTGCCAAGTATATCCCCTAAAATGACATTCTTGCGTTGAGCCACATACCCATCAATGTCATAGATGAAACCCTCGCGACCAAAATTGACCTTCATTCCTGACACACCGTTTCCTTTAATTCCAAATACTGGGATTAATGCCGGCTTTTCTCTTTCCCCTGTGTCAGTGTCTAACACGTCCCGGAACGCAGTTCCTAACCACACACCATTTTTAGTGAACCATACTTCTCCAATGCTCCAGTCAACCCCAACTCCAATGGTATCACCAGACGTGAAACTAGATGTGTACGATCTGTGGCTGACTTGATGTGCCGTTATTGAACCATCGGTAGTATTCAAGCCAAATGAATCAGGTTCGTGTCCGGGTATTTTTGAAGGTGATTGAAGTTTGGTGTTGATAAGACCGATCGTGAGGTTTGAGGGAGGAAATGGTGGTGCTTGAGGTACTTGCGGTGCTTGGGATGGAAATGGGGGAAGGTATACTTCGTAGTAGAAAACACCCAAAGTGGAAGGAATGCTGTTGTTTGCCTTGAACAGCGATACTTCGTTCGGCTTGAGTTGAGGAAATGTGATTGTGTCACCACTCGGAGATATAGTGAACCCCTGGCCGCTGATTGGCTTTTCAAGTTTGTACGGGAGAGGATAATCTTCCCATTTCTCATGGAACGAGGTCACCATCGCAGATAAGGACCTGCGTCTTGTTCTCTTGGCTTTAGCAGAGGATGAATGAGACGCCCTTCTTTGCAGTGTCGCGTCAAACTGGACCGGCTGGTCGTCCATATCTTCGTCTCTATCATCTTCATCGTCATCATCACTAGCATTGTGATCACCATTGTTAGTAGCACCACCGTCGTTGTCGTCGTCATCGTCAAGGTTGTTGTCATCACCTTCGTCATAAGAATGTTCGCTGGCATTACCAGCAGTACCATTGGGGTCATCTAAGTTCGTATCAGTGCCACTGCTCCGGCGGTTGGCACCGTCATTCTCGTCTTCACTGAAGTCCATATCCATCATTGCTCGGTTATAATGAATGCTGTCAAGAGGGTCTTTATTATCTCTACCAAAGCTAGGGCTGCTGCTGCCGCCGCTGCCACTATGAGCCACAGTGATTGACGCAGTACCTGCCGTCGCCAGCCCCGATACAGTGCCTTGGCTGTATTCATGAAACCTCCCAGGCAGCGAACCCAGGACACCCGCCCTCGACAGTTGATCGAAGCTCAGCCCAGAGCTGTGTTGCCGTCTCTGCATTTGACGTGACAGCTTGCGCCCTAGTGGCTGCTTCAGTATATAATCAGGAATCACCACCTCTGATTCGTCCATTTGCTCTAGTCACTATTATTGAACGAGGTGCGGTAGATAGTTGTTTGTGACTTGTTGCAGTGCGCTCCTTGCTTCCTTTCTCGCTCGCCCCCTGGTCTGCCTAAAACTGCTACTGCAACCTTAACACTCATCCCACCCCGCCGCCCGCAGACCAGGCTAGCCCAGAGCACACGGTGCACATAACCAGAGCTGAAGATTATATAATCAAAATAACAACGACAACGGGACAAGACACAAATTCTCACAAATAAACACAAAAAACCACAGAAAACCACAAAGACGTTTCATTCCACTAACCGCCCAGCCACAAAAACAAAAGCCAAAAAACCACATAAAAAACACCCAACCTCCACCACAATCCACAATCCACAACGTCACACTGTGTGTCAAGCATTACGGGGATCGGAACGCACAGGAAGTGAAAGGGAGTAGTGAAGACGATGATTGATGAGGAGGCTATTTTTCGTAAGTGCTTTTGTGGTGTCTTTTGTATTGAGTTTCAGTCCAGAATGAATCGGTCAGATCAGATCAGGCAGGCAGGCAGATAGGCAGATAGGCAGGCAGGTTGTAAAGGGGCGATAGGGAGCACATAAGTTCCAGCCAACTAATCCCAAGGATATCAGAATTGGAACTGGGATAGTCCCGGTGACTTGGTTCCTCGCGTTTGCTCTCTGTCTTCTGTGCGGGTTTTACGTATTATTGTTCCTGCGTGCCGTGCCGGTTGATGTTTGATTGCTTGAATGATTGATAATTGATTTGGAGTGAGCCAGTCCGTCGTCGTCGTACTGTATTTGCTAACAGCTTCCTCGTTGTACAGGCTCCGCGCCAATGGCATTTGTGGACATATATATGTCATTAGAAGTAGGTAGAGAAGTAGTGCTGAGGTTTGGCGAGCTGGGAATCGTTCAGTTTGTTGATAGAAACGCCGAAGTGAGCACGTTCCAGCGTACTTTTGTGAAAGAGATTAGAAAACTAGACAATGTCCAACGGCAGCTGAGGTACTTGCGCTCGGTTATAGAGACAGAGCATGGCCTGAATGTCACACACAACCCAATAGTGCACCTGGAACCACAATCGGTTTCAAGCATCGAGCAACTGACTTACGACATTGACATTTTAGAGAAAAGAGTTTCACAATTGGCAACATCTCACGACGATATGAAGGAGAGACAAGCAAATGCATTGGAAAAAAGGGCTGTTCTTCTGGCATCGCGGACATTCTTTGAACAAGATGTCCAACAGGAAGCCGAAAGAATGAGCTTAGATGCTGTCGATAATGCCCCGCTGCTGTTGGAACAAGAGAGTCTTGAAGCTGGAATTCAGCTGTCTAACTTGAACGAATTGGCCTTGAACTTTATTGTCGGTTCAATTCCACGCTCTAAAGTGCAGATACTAAACAAGATTCTGTTCAGGACTTTGAGAGGTAACCTTTTCTTCAAACACAAAGAGTTGGATACAGAAATTGTGAAACTATTGACCGGGGAAAATGTGGATAAAGACGTATTTATAGTATACACACATGGACAACTTCTTATTGAGAAAGTGAGAAAAATCATTGACTCTCTGGAAGGCAAGGTGTTCGACATCAAAGCGAATAATGACCTCTATGACCAAGAACTGGAAGCTGCGAACTTTCAGGTGAGTGACTTGGACGAGGTAGTCAAAAGCACACACAGGCAATTACAGACAGAACTCTTTGTCATTGCAGATCAAATTGAAACATGGCAGGCAATGGTCAAGAGGGAAAAGCTTATCCTGGCCACTCTGAACTGCTTCTCATACACTGATAGGGGCTATGTGGCCAGCGGATGGACGCCAAGCTCAGAAACAGATATGGTTAAAGCCGTGTTGAGAGACGTTCAAGGCTCCGAAACTTCCATCATGCATGTGGTTACTACTAATAGGACGCCACCAACTTACCATAAAACAAACAAGTTTACGCAGGCCTTCCAATCAATTGTAGATGCATACGGCATTGCGTCATATCAAGAAGTGAATCCAGGTCTAGCAACCGTGGTTACTTTTCCTTTTATGTTTGCCATTATGTTTGGTGATCTTGGCCATGGGCTCATCCTGACATTAGTTGCACTTGTGTTTGTTCTTAATGAGAAGAAACTGGCGATGAAGAAGAAAGATGAAATATTTGACATGGCGTTCTCTGGGCGTTATATTCTTTTACTTATGGGTATATTTTCCATGTACACTGGCCTATTATACAACGACATATTTTCCAAATCAATGACTTTGTTCAAGTCAGGTTGGAAGTGGCCAAAAGAGTTCCAAGCTGGTGAAACTATTGTTGCAACAAAGACAGGAGTTTACCCCTTTGGTTTGGATTGGGCATGGCATGGAACAGAAAATAATTTGATATTCACTAATTCTTACAAGATGAAGTTGTCAATCCTGATGGGATATACGCATATGTCTTACAGTTTCTTCTTTTCGTTAGTGAATTACATTCATAGAAAATCAGGCGTCGATATAAAGGGAAATTTTCTGCCTGGATTCTTCTTCATGCAATCCATCTTTGGCTACCTCTCCCTGATGATTGTCTATAAGTGGTGTGTGGATTGGATTGCCATTGATGCCCCAGCACCAGGATTACTGAATATGCTTATCAATATGTTTTTGGCACCTGGTAAGATTGATGATCCACTTTACAATGGTCAAGCTGCTGTACAAGTTGTCCTGGTACTTATTGCAGCTTGTTGTGTTCCATTGCTACTTCTTTACAAGCCGATGACATTACGCAGACAGAACAAAAATGCATTGGGTTCTGGTTATCAGAGCCTGGATCATCAAATACACTCGGGGACCGTGGCTGATATCGAAGAGAACTCTGGCGAAGATCTTGTTGTCACAGATGTTCATCACGCTGGACATGAAGAGTTTAATTTTGGTGATATCATGATTCATCAAGTTATTCACACAATCGAATTTTGTCTCAACTGTGTCTCGCACACTGCTTCATATTTGAGGCTGTGGGCTCTTTCTTTGGCACACGCTCAGTTATCTTCAGTTTTATGGTCAATGACGATTGCCAATGCATTTTCTGACTCGGATCCAGGGTCTCCGACATCTGTTGCAAAAGTTGTGGTTTTGTTTGGTATGTGGTTTGTTCTCACTGTATGTATCTTGGTTATGATGGAGGGCACGTCTGCTATGCTTCACTCCTTAAGACTGCATTGGGTTGAAGCTATGTCTAAATTCTTTGAAGGTGAAGGCCATGCCTTTGAACCTTTTAATTTCAACAAGATACATGATGAAGATCAATAATTCTATATGCATACTGTTCTTCAAAGAGGGGCTGGGGGCGAAGCCGTTTGGCTGATTGGTTATTGTACATACCGGGTTATGATGAGATAGAGGTTGGACGAAATAGATGGGTAACGAAGATAATGTGAATGAGCTTATATTTGTGTGTATATAGAGACAACAATCGAAATTAGAAGTCATGGGTTCCATGTTGAAGCGTTTCCACATTTTGTAGTCGTAGGGTGTGTGATTGTTCTGAATCGCTGCTGACAACTAAGCAGCACTGTCCTTGTGAGCATCATCAACATCATCACGACCGCGATCATCGCTATTGTTATCCTTACCTAACGGGACATCATTCGGAGCACCTTCATCAGTTGCAACAGGATTGGCCGATTCGACTGGAAGGGATTCACCCTTTTTGGAGTTGATTAGCTTCTGCATCTCGCTCTCGATCTGAACGTCTTCCAGGCGTTGGTTGAAGAGGTCCAAGATCTGCACATACACTTCATCATCAACAGTGGCCTGCTCAGCCATATGGAAATGTAAGTAGACTTTGGAAATGAGTTTCAGGATTTCAAGCTCGTCACCGTCTTCGGTCAGCAATGGGAATAAAGCTATTTCAAAGATGCCCTTGGTATCGACAAAGTCCTGATCCGGAGCAGTGCATGTTTTTATGTTGAATAGAACATCCTCTAGCGTGCTCAAAGCATACGAGCGGATTTGAAAGCAAGGGTTCAGACACTGATGTGCTAACGCTTGGAGGAGGGCATACATCTCCTCCTTGCTCATGGTATCTTCTTTCAATTGAATCAACATGCTGGTAAACTTGATGCTCTGTAGTGACAATTGGATGATGTCCTGGTAAGGGTTCTCCTTCTCTTTAACTTCTTTACCAGACTTCACCATTGACTCATATTCCTTTTCCCATTGGCCACCGATGGAGCCTGCAGCTGATATCTCGTCTAGGAGTCCTAGAAGCCACATGAAGTTGGTTTGATTGATATCCGTATTGATTGAGGACTTTGCAATTGACTCTGCCAACTTAAATATAGTATATGAGTGATCAGTGATAGACGCAATCATTCTCAGAACTTTCCAGTAGTTCTCGTCATTCAAGATGACTTTTCTTAAATGGTCACTGCTATCAGCTAGACTTGTAAGTGGTTGCACGAACTGAGCACATTTGGATTCTACTAGAGGCTTCTCCAGAGTCACCAGCTCACTCAAAGTCTTCGTGACTACCTCACTACTGACTCGATTAGAATGGCCTGAAATAAGAAGCTTATAAGTCAGTAGTCGCAATTTGATTTCATCCTGGAATTCGGCTTTGGACAGATACTTATCAATTACCTCAACCAGCTGTGTGTCTAGTCCCTCGTTGATAGTTGTATTATCCTGTAAAATCAATACAAGCAACAACTCGATTACCATCAACACCTGGGTGGTAAAGAAAACCTTGCTCTCAGGAGTAGTTTCCTCAGGTAAGAATCCCCACAGTGCAGTGATCAAAGATGGCTTATGAGTGGCATTTAAATCATCAAAAATGCTGTAAATATTGGAAGATTTGATGCAATCAAGGGCCGAGAGAGTCGACTCAACCTCGTCGTCAGTTGGTTCATCTTCTCCCTTCAGATAAGAGGCAAAAGTTGACAATAAGCCTTTGGTCGCTGTAGATCTACTCAATACAACCTCTGGAATGATTTCTGGCAAAGGTTTTAACTGGTGGGCTTCCTGAAAGGTAGAGGTAATATTAGGGTCAAGCAGACCATTTTGCAATAATGTAATGATGATTGTGAGTATATTGGACCAGCTTGACTCTAGAACTGATAAGTTCTTTTTCATTACTCTGAAGAGTACCACAGTGGACAGCTGTGCCTTGAAGTCTGAGCCAAAAGAGTCTGCTATACTACTCACATTGATTGCCTCACCCTCTTCAACCTTGATTTTGGTTAATCTCAAAGGAGTTGTTCTGTTACTTAGAGTTGGGTCGAGCTTGACGGTACCATCCAATTTCGTATGTGCTGCAAGTGTGGAAACCAGTGAATCAACATAGAAGTCTAACTTGAAAAATGATGCAATTTGCCCTAGTGTATCAATTGTAGTCATCATTTTAGTGATGACTTGGTCATCGGTAGCACCTTCAAAAATTTCGAACATCGTAGAAGAGACCTTCTCGAATGTGGATTGTACGATATATCTGTTGAGTTGCAGTATATCGTTGTTATCAAAAGATGAATAGCTTCTGGATGATGAAGAAAGAGACAGATTTGTTGAGATGACGTTATTCCAAAGATCGTCAAAAAATAACGAGGAGTCATGATACTCTTCAGGCATAACAATTTCCTTGTCGTTAATAGACGAGAAGATTTTCTCAAGGTACCACGCAGGGAAATCCTTTTTGTGGTATACTCCTCTCAAATTCTTTTTATATCCATCAATAGTCATGTGCTCTTTAATAACAGGATTATGCAAATCAGTATTCAACAAAATGATAGAGTAAGAAAGAATGAAAACTGCATCTGCGTCTGGCTTGACAGGTTCCAATCCTTCATCTTCAAAATTTTCATGAATGTTATTTTCTTCCGCTCCATACTCTTGACTTTCCACATAGCGGGCCGAAAAACATTCTACGATTCTTTCAATTTGCTGTGATTCTCCTGGCAATCTGAAAGTTTTTAGAAGAATTCTCAATGCCTCATCCACCCTAAGTCCTTTGAAATGAAATAGCTTCAAAAGTTTTTTGAATAGTTCCTGATTGGTAGCCTTGGCTAAATACTCTCCCAAAACCTTTTTATTCAACCTTGCAGATTGCTTGTAAAAGAACAATGCCAATTCTTCGAGGTCGGTGATGGATTTGATGAAACCTCTTTCATGGAGAGCCAAAAGTCCTTCCTTCGGATTTTTGTTGAAAATTGTTGTCGCAATGATGAATTCCTTCTTCTTGTCTTTATTCACTAATAACTCATGCTGAGGTTCACTTCTGAAATCCTTCTTCCTGTTCATATCATCATTAAGAACAGAGATAAATGACAGCAATCCTTCAAGGCAGGTTGGGGGAACAAACTCTGTAGTGAACAGAGCTGATCGTGGTACAGAAAGTTCAGCTAAAAAGTTGATGAATTGAACAGAGAGATCCTCACGCTGGAAGTTACAATCAAAGTCAATAAATAGTTGAACAAAAAGGCGCGGCGATCTTGTCCAAAGAATGGAAATTTCTTCAATAATTGTCTCCTTTGCAGCATTTGTCTTTTGAGTCAAGTCTACAGGAGTTGACTTTCCTGATTTTGTGCTATTTACTCTCTCCTTGGATTGCTCACTAGGTAACACAAGCTTGAATATAGTTCTTAAAGCTAACTCGATCTGTGGTTGTAGATATTCACCCAAAGATAAAGACAGGGTAGTGAAGAGCTGGAGAGCAGCCTGTAACAAAGTCAAAGAGTTACTATTCCTTATTATCTGCAAGGTATGCTTGAATATTGAATCCGCAAAGAGGGTCAACAATGTTGGGAATTTGTGGAATTTATCACTAGACAACTCTACTGCTGACCGAATCAATGAAAGAGAGAATACTTTTGTTGATTCTGTATGTCTGAGTTGATTTTCCGGGGATATCATGGATATTAAAAGCCCCAAAAATTGCTTGACAGCAGTTAGTCCAAATGGTCTCTCTGGAATCTTTGGTACTTCGATAGAAGTTTTGTGAGGTTCAACATCTTCATTTGGACCCAAATCGTCGGTCAATTGAGAATTTGCAAAGTTCTGAGTGTCTTCAATTACATATTCGTGGTGTTCTTCCTCAATTTCGTCCAGCCTTTTGAAAAGTTTGCTTGTGATTCCATACAACGCGATTTCAGCTGATTTTCTCAACACTTCACTTCTTCTCTTATTACAAGCCAATGAAAGAGATGTTTGAACAACCTCGTAGACAACATCATCCGATAGGACATCACCAAGCTCCGAGTCTATCAAGACTTCCAGCAATCTCAGCACCTTCAGAAGGACAGCATCGTCAGATGACTGTTCAGACGCTTCAAAGCGGCAATGGGTTAACGAATGGATGATATGAGTCAATGTATAGTTGAAGTTTTTGGAACTTTGCGAGATTATCCTGAAGTTTATGAATTTTGCAACCGAATCCAGCGCCAGTGCTGTGATATTACCGGTTGTAGAGCTGGACTTGATCACCAACAGAAACGGCTGGAGAAGTGTAAGCGAATCGACACCTTCCAGATCCTGTAAGCTGTTGAGCATCAACCTGAGCTGGATGAAGCCGGAGAGCAGCGGGTCGTTGGATGTGGCAGCTGAACTTGCTAGGTGCGCGTTATTATGGAACCCAAGTTTAGGCAGTTCGCCCCCGTCTCTGAACAGATCGGCGCTGCTGGCGCCCCCCAGGATGGCGGCAACGCCAGACTGCGAATACTTGGATATCTTGCGCATCGACGAGGAGATGAGGATGCATTCCTTGACGACGATCGTGACTGCATCCATAGCGCTCACCGCTACTGGTCCCGCTGGTGCTGCTCCCTGTCTTGATGGAGGGGGCGCTTGCGGCTCTGGCGCCGCCGCCAGAGCTGTCCTGCCGCCATCCTCTTCTCGCTTCCCGTCTCGTGTCATCTGCGCCAGCGCTTGTATGCGTGTATGTACTGCTGCGGATACGACAATCGCACTCGCACTGCCTGCCAAACGCTGAGCCTTCTCTATATCTCCACCCGTGTTTAGGGTTAGAGCGCGTGCTTTCTGGACGTGTGTGGGAGCTATGTTATTGCCTTCACAAGTTAGTTACAGCGCTGATTCGTCCTCTTTTTTTCCCTTTCCTCTCTGTTTTTGTTTTTGTGTTCGCTTTGCCGCTGGTTTTGTCCTTGCCGCCCGCCGCGGACTGACGCGGCTGTCCGCGGCTGCTTCCTGTCCTGCCAACGGGAGCGTTAGAGGGAGCTGGTTGGGACACAGCGGGGTGAGGTGGGGGATGTGTGTGGGCACCGACCGCACTCACTAGTGCTAGTGCTGCTCCCCTGTATACACCGTGGTAGAGGGGATAATGCGTCAAGTATGGTCGGTTACTCACAGCTACGTGGTGACGAACCCAGCGATGCAAGGGAAGCCGTTCAGCACTCACCTGTGGTGAGTGCTGAGAGGACAAAGCGCCTGGAAGGCGTCGTCCTGGGCCTCAGCCATGGCGATGGCAGTGGTATGGGCGACCAGGACCAGGACCAGGACCACGACGACGACTTCAGCGACATCGACGTCGACTCGTTCGACTTTGAGCAACTGGACTTGCAGCAGCAGCCTATCACATACAGCGACTTGGCCGACCTCACCAACAAGTCCAACCTCAAAATGGCATTCATGAATATGGCCAACTCAATCCTGGGCGCCGGCGCAATCGGAACACCTTTCGCTATGAGCAACTGCGGCCTGATCGGTGGTGCAGTGGGACTGGTGCTGCTCACGGTACTAGTCGACTTCACGATCAGGCTGATCGTTGTAAACCTGAAACTCTCTGGCAGAGAAACGTACCAAGACACAGTCGAGCACTGCTTTGGTAAGAGAGGGAAGTTTATTATCATTGCAGCACAGGCGCTGTTCGCATTTGGCGGCGCTATTGGCTTCTGTATCATCATTGGTGACACTATTCCACACATTCTCAGAGCACCCTTCCCCCACTGGCACGACAACTGGTTCTCGAGATTCATACTCTCGAGGAACTTTGTCATTGTGTTTGTCACTGTTACGATTTCACTGCCTCTCTCATTGAGTCGAGATATCTCCGCCTTGGCAAAAGCTAGTGCTTTAGCTCTAATCAGCATGATCATCATCATACTCATTGTTCTTATCAGAGGCCCTCAGCTGCCCTCAGACGCCAGGGGAAGCTTCTCAATATCCTCTCTGTTGATCACCCCTCACATTTTCCAGGGACTCTCCGTCATATCGTTTGCCTTAGTCTGCCATCACAACACAAGCTTCATATTCCATTCACTAGCAAAACCCTCTTTGAACAACTTCACGAAGCTTACGCATGTGTCGTGCGCAGTGTCGATGGTAGCTATAGGAGTTTTGGGATTTGGCGGATTCTTGATCTTCAAAGACAAGACAAAGGGCAATATCCTCAACAACTTCCCAGGCGATGATTCGTTGGTGAATGTTGCGCGGTTTTGCTTTGGCTTCAACATGCTCACTACATTTCCTCTGGAAATATTCGTGCTTCGAGATGTTCTACGGGACTTGTACTATATCAACTCTATCAATTCTCCAGAACTGACTCCAAGGACTCACAAACTCTTCACCTGTCTCCTCGTGTTCTCTACCATGTCAATATCGTTGACAACATGCAACTTGGGCGCATTATTTGAGCTAATAGGTGCAACCACTGCAAGCATAATGGCATACATCTTGCCACCGCTTTGCAATTTGAAAATGACAGGTGCTGGTAAGAACACATGGAAGAAAGTGCCCTATGTGGCTTGTATCGTCTTCGGTGTTGCGGTGATGCTTATAAGCTCAACACAAACGATATTGAGTGCGCTGAATGGTGATGGGGAAAATGGCCACTGTGTAGAATGACAGTATAATATCCAATATAGAAACAATTACAAATAGGTGTACATCAATGTAGTTGATATATTCTATAGCCCTAGTCTCCATCTTCATCTTCACTGAAAACTAGCTTAGGAGCTCTCCTTCTGGTAGGAAACTCCGCAAATTTATCAGGATCTTGATTCTCCTTATCATTAATCACACTTTGTTCATCCTCACTTATTTCATCTGCATCTTTCCCTGCTGCTTCGCTTTCTGATCCTTGAATATCGCCTTCTTCTCCGCTGGCACCGTCGTGATAATCTTCCTCTTCCGCAAGTACTCTTGCCCTTTTCGTTTGATTAGAATCCAAATCCTCCCCACTTCTCTTGTTTATGGACGCTTCTAAGTTTCCTCCCACAGCTGACACAGATGTCTTTGACGGATTAGCCCCGTCTCTCAAGAATTGATTCAACTTAACAATGTCAATGTTACCTTGGTTGACCTCAAGAAATTGCCTTAGTCTCTGCTCCCTTGCAAAAAACTCTGAATCAGCTTCGAGATCACTTTCATCATCTGAATCAACAATAAACTCTGAGGAGACATAGGTATGTGATTTTTTAGTAAGAACTGGTGTATTCTCGCTATCTGATAAATTGTGTAGCGGAAGGGACTTCCCTTTCTTCTTCGATGAAGACTTTTTCTTCTTGGTACCTCCCTTTGACCTCGCAACTCCACGATGACCTGAGAACTCGACTTTGTCAACTTCATCAAGTACATCCCATTGCCCTTCGTAGTCCCCTTCTCCTTCCGACTCAGCTTCACGTGCTATGAACTCATCAAGTTCCTCATCCTCACCAACATAACGTCTTCTAGTGTTGCCTTCATACCCTTCTTCCTCTGCTCTTGCTTTCTGAGCCACATCAATAACACGCAAGTAATCACTTGCACTATGTCCTCCTGGAAACTCCACAGGCGTGATCTTATACTTTGCAACAAGCTCAGATACTGTGGTAACTGTCGCCAAAGTAGTAGATACTGGGAGAATACATGACTGAGATGTGTCAAGAGGTAGAATAAAACCGGCAAGATTGAGAATGAAACGTAGCTTTGGTTCCGTTACCAGCTGCTTCATATGTGTCTTATCCGAGTCTTTAAGAGTAATGGGTTCAACATTGGTGGATTCCTGGAGTGGTACACCTTCTGAGGGAGTTTCCATCATAACACGCATATGGACAATGGTTTCCAACTTATCACAGATCCATTCCACCAGGTCCATCTTATCATCATCGATCAATGATGCAACAGTAATTGAAACTTTCTCCTCCTGGGAAAAGTCACCTATAATCTCAAGTCTTTTGGTTACTACAATAGCCTTCTCTTCTTTTGTTAATCTCTGGCCTGTTTCAATGTAATGTCCATAACTGATAGCAGTTCTAGAATTCAAGTGAAAGAGGACCTCCAAAAACAGAGAGTTCGATTTATTCAGACTCTTTCTGAACTGGTGCATAAACTGCTTCATAAATTCCAGAAAGTGCTTCTTTACACTGGAGCTATTAGAAAGACCCACATCATCCGCAAGAATGGTATGTAGTAGGTATAGGAAGTCCAATCTGTATAGGACAACATGATGCTTCAGCTTGAAGAAAGCACGATGGAGAAACTTTAAAGCTTTTTTCAATTGAGAGTCCGATATATCTTGGAACCTTTTCAAGTATTCCATGTAAGTGTCAATAATCCCTGGTGTTGTGAACCGGCGAAGGATGGCTATATAAGAATTTTTGCGAGCTATAGACAGTCGTTGGGCAAGTGCGGCAAGCTGGTCCTCTTCTGACTGCTGTAAGCTGTTAGGGTCATCTATTTGGAAGTCTTCGATTGCCTGTTGCTCTTTTGTCAAGATAGTTCTCTGAGAGTTCAGTTTCTTGTCCAGTATTACCTGCTTCATATCTTCTTTGGAAAACGATTCAAACGTAGCGAACATCACATCCAAAAGCTCAGTGCAAGTATCAACATATTGTGGAGTACGCTTAGATCCTATAGATACCATTTGGTGTAATACTCCCTGGTTCTCTGCTTTATGGAAAAACCTCTCCTTCAACAGTCTAGCTGCATGACGGTATTCTTCTTGATCACTTGAGGACATGAAATTGATTAGCTCAAACAATTGAATGAACACAACCAGTCCAGCGTGTTGCAGACGGTATAGTTTGGACTCAATAGCATCACGACAGAATTTGCTGATAAGGAGAATCGAGTGTTCAGATATGACTGAGCCAATCAGAGAGTGATCAGCTGCTTTGAGTGATGACCGTAACCTGTGTGCTTCAAGAAGCCAAGACAGTAGCATGATATGCTGGAACTGCAAAGTAGCTTGTTTCACCCATTTAGGATTATCAGGTTGTTTGAGCTCAATATCATCAGTAGATAACTTTCGGATCAAAGTCTTGAAAAATGGATTCAAAGCACCATCAATGAAATCATCAAAGAAGTTCTTAAGATGTGAAGAACTATCTTTGGATAATATCGCCTCGGGGAATATAACTTCCTCATCCATGTTGTACCTGAACACCTTTGGCATTTTCCAGTCCTTGTGTCTGTCAAAAGCTGCTATAGGGTTTTTTGTAGAAGATATTATATTTCCAGCGTTGGTTACCGTTAATCGTCCCATATTTTCAGTCTGGAGTGAGAGTAAGGTACCAAAACGACCATGTCTGCTTGAGGTTTGCTTGTTAAAGTTTGTCTTCAGTTTCTTTTCCTTAGTCAGGAGGCTCGAGAGTTCACTGCTACTTCCGTTGTTCAATATGTCTTCTGTTGATTTAGATGGACCAGGAGCAACAACAGTACCCTTGGTTGTTGAGCTGCTGAGTTTCATGATAGTGATTGGCCTCACCTTCTTGACAAGAAGATACAAAATCTCTAACAGCCACTCTGACAGTACTTTGGAGTCAACCTCTTCACTGATAGTCGAGCACAATGTCAGCAAGAATGGGAAAACTAGATTTCTCTCAAAGCATGAAATGCATGTGCTGATATCGATATCTTCTAGCTTGAGGCCTTTGGGGAGGTTATCGCTGACTTCGTTTGCTTTGGATATCTTCTTGTACTGTTTGAGGTTTTCCATCTGTTCAATCGAAAGAAAATTCTTGATAAACCGTAGCACCAATCGTAAGAGACCCACATCACTTTCAGTTCTATGTTGGCTTACAGTGGACAGGACCGGTAGCGTCATCTTGATAACAGATCGGAACACTTTGCCATCGCAATAAGATATCAGGAGATACTTGTAGCTCAGCTCCTGTTTCTTCAGGATGTAGTAGTTGTTCAGCTGGTTCCCAGTCATTTTGGTTCTATCGATAGGTTTCAACATGAATTCCAGGATCTTCAAACTTGAAAGAGCTACTTTGCGATCATAGTCTTTCGAGACATTGGAGAAGGACTCGTTTCTATCAGAGTAGTCATTCCACATACAAATGATAGTTAACAAATCGGAGATCAACCCGCATTCTGCACACGCCACAGCGACTTCCCACGACTTGGATTCTCCGTCATACGCTCTCAGCCATTTCCAGATATCCTGTAGACACAGCAAAGCTTCATCACCAAGCTTATACGGTGTTGGAACTTGATCAGAGCTATGGTCTAGCCCACCAAGCGCTGATGAGAGGATAGCAATGTACGATTTGATCTGTTTCGAAGAGAAGTGCTGTTCTGATCTGGAGTCTTCATCGTTGTTGTACATGTTGGCATCCTGTGTGTGATTATGTGCCAACGACTCTGTATCACTAACCACATCATCAGCGAGTTCTTCCTCCAAGGACATTCTCGCCAAACCTTCGTTTTCTGCTCTCCCAGACCTTAGAGCAATGTCAGTGGGATTTCCTGTTCTCCTTCTCCTTCTTTCCTCGCGTTACTTCCGCGTCAGTTGAACCAACCAATAAATCAAGCAATTTTTTGGCGTGTCTTACATAAGAACCAGAGAAGAGTTGGGGCATACCAGAGGAGAAGAGAAGAAAGGATAGGTGATAGGAGAGAGAGAAGAAGTTGGAGAGCAGCGTAGATAAGTTTAGTACGAGAGAAGGAGTGGGAACCAACACAGTTATACAAGTATATATAGTAATAGTGGGTGTGCAATTGTAAACTTATAGATGTACTTGTTCAGTCGGTATTGTCGTCATCCAGAACCTCGCAAAGAATGCTGGCATTCTTCAGTCCAGCCGCCTCTATAGTTTCGCCCAGTTTATGAATGAGATTCTCCCTCTGCGATGTTAAGGTAAACATAGGCTGGGAGTAGGCCTCTTGTTGCGTGAGGTGACCTTTCATGAAGGCGAATATAGCTCGGACGGTCTCTCCTGCTTCAAACTTTCTGACCAGTCTTTTCCCGTCCCCTGTTCTGATCTGAATTCGTGTTATGTCTCCTTCAACAGGTTCTGGATCCAAAGAAGGTTGAATTTCAGCAAGCTTCTGTTCATCGGTGAGTGTTTTTGCTTTGGTTTTGGCTTGAGGGTCACGCTCTTCATCGGAGTTCAGTTCGATTGGGTCGTTTGCGTCTGCTCCCGAGAGATCTTCAATAATGGACTCGTCACCGGAGTAGTAAATATCATTGTCTGACGCCGAATCTAGTGCGTTTGGATCTGCAGCTGTTTTGGAGCCCAGGGACTGGTTGATTGCATATTCCAGCTGCTTGTCCTCGCTCAAGGAACTCACCTGGGTTTGGCTCTTAGTGACAGGGTTCACACCACTAGGGTCTAGAGAGTAGTGCTCCAAGAAGTCATATACTTCACCAATCCATTGTGAAGGGCTAGGTATTACATCCCAGACTTTTAGTCGCTCACCTGTTAGAGGATCTAAGATAGCAATGTGTGGGTAGTCTTCGAAATGATAGAACTGTCTATATTGTTCTCCGGCTCTAGAGTCACTGTGGTATTGAAGGAAGAGAAACTCCTGTTTCACAAGCTCCTTGACAGATAAATTGGACCAGAAGTCTCTATTCAGCATCTGACAACGAAAATCTGTTGTGTCTTGTATGTTGATAAGAATCCATTTTTTCTCGAATCTTGCCTTCTGCTTCGCTCTATCCAGGTCTAGCTTCTCAATGATATCAAAAGGAGGGCGAAATATCTGGGCAAGTCTCCTTTGTGTGGCATTTCTTCCTCCACCGCCTTTTCCCTGTTGGTTTCCTTCACCTTCGTTGTAATCACCGTCATCATCAACATCATCAACATCATCATCCGAGTCCAGAGAAACCACCGCATTCCCCCCATCTTCGTCGTCGAACTGGTTGAACACTCCTCCTCGGTTGCCTCCAAAGAACTGATTGCGCTGATTTACGGAAGAGCCAAATCCCAGTCTTTCAAAGAGACTAATGTCGTCATCTCCACCAACAAGCTGCTCATGACGCCCTTGAATGGGAGCTCTTGGCTCCTCGGCGGCTGCTTGGGCCTTGTACGCCTCCTGCTGCAATCTCTCTGCCATCTGCTCATCTGTTTCGAAACTGGCGTCCTCCATTGAGCTGCCTCTCATCGCAGGGGCGCCACCGCCGCCAGTGGCGTTCGACGTTATTCCTTGTGCTCCTCCATGTTCAAAAAACAAAGACACAGCGACATCCAGGTTTTCACCAGACATATCGAGAAACTGGCGGGCCGTAGACTCATCTGATGATCCTGTCACCGCTAGGAAAGTGTTGAGTAGCTCGCTGCTCATGCTAGACTGCTCTGTTGTGGTTTTTGGTACAAGTGCCCAGTGATGGAACGATGAGCTTCCACTTGGCTCTTGCTCTGGAGCTCTTTTTAAGGCTACACCTAAAGGAAGGGAACGAAGCCCGCGAAAATATCCATAAGCAGACACACAGACACAACCGTTTCCTAGCTTGATGGGTGGTGTGTTTGATGGAACATGCTGTTTGATGGAACAGAGAACGGGTGAGAGTCTTACAAGGTGGAGAGCTGGTGGCCAGCGGTGGCCAGCGGTGGGCGCTGCAGACAGCGACGCGATGCCCTGAAATGGGTTCGGTGCTGCTAGGTTCTGGGCTTTCACACATGTATTCACGTCGCCCGCATTACATCGTGTGGGTGCGCTGGAGCGTGGTGCAAGCGCTCTCTACTCCACAACGAGGGAACGGCCTGACGCAGCGAGACGTAGACATAGCTGCTGGCCTGACTGCGCGGTTGCGGTACGCCGTGTCGTGTCGTGTCGTGAGTTGTATGGATCGCGGCGCCTATTTTTAACTACTTATATAATGGCGCTACCGCCATCTGGAGCGACGGGGTTTCAAACGCCTGAGATTGCAAAACAGCAAAGCAGGCATGTGTGTGGAGACTGGCTGTCTGTCTCCTTCCTGGACTCCCCTCCACTTCCTCCTCCGTCCTTCCAGGGCGGCCTCGCCGCGCACATCTCGTCCCTCCACTCTTGGGCCTTTTCTTTTTCGCTCTCTTCTGCCGAGACTGAGAGGACGGGACGAGTTTGGGTTTGTTTTGAAGTTGCCTCAAAACCCTAAATGAAGTGAAATTTGTATGTGTGGTTTTGTTTTTTCTGATTTTGTTTCAGAAGAAGGAGATGAAACAAGTCGAAACAGTCGATTATAAGACCGTTGACATCTGCAAATTTGACAGCTGTATATCAGATCTGTTTCATTTAAACGTCAGAATATACCGTGAAACTGACAGCAGTACACTCTCTTCCTCGTCGCCCACGGTCTGCACTCTGTTGCTCTAGTCTTTTCAGATTGTACACCATACTTTCTCACGCTTGCCCACACTCGTTTGCAGCCAGAACCAGTCTCTCTGTACGCTACCCTATCCAGCCTGAGCCTTTAGCAGCGTTGACCGGGCTTGCCTGCTTCACCAAAAAATAACAGCGACGCAACTACAACTACAACTACAACTACAACTACAACTACAGTACCCACCGCCGGCGTCCCACAATGGCAAAGGACTCCTCGAAAAGCAGCGCTGTGAACAGTTTAGGCACTGATCTTCCTCCGGAAAAGGTCTCTGAGAACATAAGACTGATTGAGGATCTCAAGTTCTTCCTAGCAACCGCCCCAGCCAACTGGCAACGTAACCAGATCATTCGCCGCTACTACCTGAACCATGAAGAAGGCTTCGTATCCTGTGTCTTTTGGAACAATCTCTACTTCGTTACTGGAACGGATATAGTCAGGTGCATTGTGTACAAGTTTCAACTGTTCGGGAGGGAGATCATTGACAGGAAGAAGTTTGAGGAAGGTGTGTTTTCAGATCTGAGATCTCTACGGTGTGGAACAGATGCTGTTCTTGAGGAATCAAAGTCTCCGTTTCTGAACTTTCTATACAAGAACTCCTGTCTAAGGACCCAAAAGAAGCAAAAGGTGTTCTTCTGGTACAGTGTGCCGCATGATCGCCTATTCGCTGATGCTTTGGAGAGAGATCTGAAGAAAGAGAAAAATGGCGGAGAGGGTACAACGATAGCCAGATGCGAGCCAGCTTTGTCGTTCTTGTTCAACGATACACTCAACCTTCATGAGCAGCTGTGCGAATACGTCGAGGAGCAAAGATCGAAAAACGACGGGCTCAAGCCTAGAGCTGCCGCTCCAGATGAAGAGGAGGGTGAGAAAATAGCAACAACACCTTCAGCAAACGTAAATGCAAAGAAAACGAATACTTTCATCATAAAAGAGGAGAATGACACTCCGGTGGTAGAGAAATCGAATTTTGATGATGACTTCCCTCTAGATTATTTCCCCATCAACGACAGTAACGTGCTAATAGACCCAGAAGTTTTCTTCAACCCTCCAGCTGAGAACTTTGACGATTCATTCTTGATTGACCAAACATACACAAAGACTCCATTCAGAGAAACTTTTCAAGACAAGAAACACAGTTCAAGTGGAGTTGCTTCCCAAGAATCCGCCGACAGCACTGGAGAAAGCGTGTATATCAGCAACAGTCAGATGCCTATACTTTACCAGCAACAACAACCATTATCAGCAAAGAGCATCATGTTCACTCCTCATCCATACTTGGTGCAGGCTCCACCACTATCTCTACCACAGATGACGAATGCACAGTTCTACGATAATCAAATTGCAGGCGAGCCCCTCGACCTCACTTCATACACAGCCGATCTGCTCCAGCAATCGCTTCATCAACAAGTTGTGCCACCTGCATTCTATGGTGGCGCTACTACTACTGTCGGAAATGGTAATCTGATATATCCACAGCAGGTACCAATCGTCAATGCTTATTTCAACGATCCGTACGCTGCGCAAGTGATTGACGATTCGAGTCTGTACCCACAGTTTGCCAATGAGAATCATGACCATCGCGATGGCAATGACCAACTGTATGATGCGTTTGAAGGTTCGGGATACTGGCCACCTGGTGTGGCCTATGTACGCACCCCAGTAGGCACTGCGGTTGTGTCGCCTTTCGCCAGATTTTTCCCTTCTTTAGAGGCTATGAACCCACCAAGTTCTGCCACTAAAGTTAGATTCTCAGCCAACAATAAGCAACTTCAACCGCAGCGACATGCGCCTTCTAAGGTGCAGAAAAAGACACCAAACATGAAAGACACTACGAGCTCCAAACTGAGCAAGGCAATCGATAGAAACACAGCGCGAGTGGCTGATGACCAGGGGTCAGTACCCGGCGCAGAGCAGGACAACGATCTACTACGCACAGGACACACAGACACAGAAAATGAACACGAGAACAAGAACGAGGAGGAGGATGGGATCGGGAACGGGATCGAGGGCCCTCTGGGGAAGCATTCTGATCAGCAAGCGGTGCTGGGATCGAACAGATCCAGCAGCACGCTAGATAACTTCACGTCATTGCCTACACCGGAGTCGACAGCAACGACGTTTGTTGCAAGTGGTGAAGCCAGTTGAACCAGGCGACCACACTCACTGCATTTCCCATGACCCGTCTATATATTTTGACAATATACTCTCGAGAACGATATGTTCTGTGTAGCACACACGCCCACTGCGCGCTCATCTCACGATCCTGTCAGCCAACCGCTCAATCCATCGCTGGATCGCCTGATCGTGCACACAACCGATCTTGCCCACCCGCCATCTTTCTATACAGCACGCAGCTTTGCACAGTGGCGTGTTCGCGCAACGCCAACACCAGCTCCTGAAGTTTTCCTTCCTGCCCGTCCTCCCCCCCTCCCCCTCCGTCCCCTGCCTGCCTAATCTGCCACTCCCCATGAGTCATCACATCACCCCATAGATAGCTGATAACAACAACAAGTAACATCCACAATTACTGAAAACGGAAATAATCGCGGGAACTCTCCAGAAGAGCCCACAAATGTCTAAAAGAAAAGCAAAAGTCGTCTTCTGCTCCACAACTCCCTGGCCACACCCAGCAGTTATATACACACATACATACATACACAGTTTAAGTTCAAGTTAGAATCCCACCCACGTCGACAGCGCGCTTTGCTCACACACCATAAGGTAAGGAAGACGCCGAAGTCACTAGTTGCGCAATCAGTCCACGGTCCACGATCCACGATCCCCAGACACAGGCGCACGCCCACTTCACGCTCTGCATCCAACCAGCCAGCCAAGCAACCGAGATCTGTATCTTATCGCGTCCACCAACCACCCGCTTGTTTATAGATATACTTACGTTTGGGCGCGGTGGCGTGGCGGCTAACTAGAGTTTCTGTCCTTGCTGTCTCGATAGGTACCACCAGACCGGGGCTCACTTACACACCGCAGCCGATTGCTACATCTGTCTCTGAGAGACCACCATCTCCAATCGCTGCTGTGCTGTTGGCGCATTGCCCTTCACTTCTATTTGTGTGTTGAACCGCCGTACCGCTCGCTCCTGCCTTGGCCCGCGCTGAACGCAAGACCGACTGTGACGAAACATTCATCCAATTTTCACAAGCGCCCGTTCCGTCACTGCATCAACAAACTGGGTTTACTGTCTCCCTGGAGAGTGAGTGCCCGTTTGGTCTTCATTGTTTTACCCAGCATCATCAAATTTTGTTAATTCATTCTGATCCACACTCTGCCACTGTGGCATTACTACTGATTACATCATATATCTGACATCTTTACATTGCCCGCCCACAGCTAATGGCATAAAGGAACACATTTCAAAGACTCATCTTTTATTTTATCATCACCGGGAGACCCATCTTTTGAATTTCCACACGACTAGGTAGGTTGTTTCCCTTTCAGTGTTGCATCTCTCTGTTTATCTGTCTCAGGTTGAGATCTGCACGCACTGTTCTTGTTTCCACCTCTTGTTTGGGATCAATTTCATACCACTTCATTGCATCAGCTAGCTTATACAAGATCTAAATCTAGAAGTACGCATCTTTTTGTTGTTGATTTGTTGTTTTACCCTTAGTTTATTATTTACACATGGCTACGGAATACGAACTCTATAAGGAGGGTGGACTGTTGAACTGCAGATACCAGAAACTAGAAGATATTTCTAAAGGTGCATATGGTATCGTGTCTCTAGCGAAGGACATCCATAGACAGAAGTTGGTGGCTGTAAAATACATCTTTAAATTGGATGACGAAGGAGCTCCTAAGAAGAAGGATTATGCCAATTTTTCCAAATCTGTCAAGAAAATGGACTCAGATGTCTGTGAGGAAGCTTTACACGAAATTGCTATACATGAAAAGTTGGGCCATCACAAATACATTATCGAATTTATTGACTGTTTCAACAGTTTCATTATTTTAGAATATTGTCCAAGGGGTGATTTGTACGAGGCAATTCATGCTGATATTGGTCCTTCGTCCACAAGAGATATTGTGAATGTCATGTTACAGTTGATTGACGCTGTTGAATTCGCACACTCCAAGAGCATATATCACCGCGATATCAAACCAGAAAATATTTTGATTGCTAATGACTACTCTATCAGGCTATCTGATTGGGGGTTGGCTACTGAGTCGAGATATTGTAATGATTTTGGTGTTGGCAGTGAGAGATACATGGCACCTGAACTATTTGATGAAATAAATTTGAGAGTTTATGACGCTGCTAAGTGTGATGTTTGGTCAATCGGCATTTGCTTGCTAAATTTAGTCTTCAAGAAATCACCTTTTACCAAAGCAAGTGAAAAGGATAAATCATTTTCCTACTTCGCATGTAACAGAGAAGCGTTGTTCGATGTTTTCTCCACAATGTCAATGGATCTTTTTACTGTGTTACGTTATTCATTAACTATTGATCCTGACAATAGAGACCTGGCAAAGATGAAGAGTGAACTCTTGAATGTTCAGTGCTTGACACTTGACGATGACCTGGAGTTAATGGTGGAAGAAATTGCACCTGCTGTAAAGCCAATGGACATTGCACATACTCCGAAACATCCAGAAGAGAAAATCTTCGCCACGCAGACTCCAAACACCCATATCACGGATCACTTCAAGCAGTTTAGAAAGGAAATATTCAACAGAAAGGACTATTTCACCCCGCCATCTGCTACCTCACAATTCTTGGAGCATTACTCTGCGGGAGGGAGGGGTGATGTGTATCATCCACCACATCAAAGGCCATCAACTCCAAAATCGAGTGGACATCTGGTCGCTCCAACGAGTAAAGTGAACCGCCCAAGAAGATCATTTAACTCATTCTCCCAGCACATCACTAACTCAGGAAAGTATATTCCTCCAAATCTCAGATCCTCTGCGCAGAAGAGTATCCCGACTCTATCTAAGATATCACACACACCAGTTTTCGAAGATGAAGAGGACAGAACTGGAAGCTCATCAACTATTGGTGATGATGACATGTTTGTTCTCGAAGAATCCGGTATGTCAGAAAAGAACGCTTCGACCCGCATAAATGATGCATCTCAATTGCTCACCAATCTCACACTTGAAGAGGAGTACAGTGACATGTCTTCTTCTGTAGCTTCATCATTGACACCTATCCAAATTGATGGACGTCTGAATGGAAAGGGTGCCATGGGCATCATAAGTGTTGGAAACCGCCGCGATTCACAAAACTCATCAAGCTCAAATGGTAGACGTACTTATGTACCTCCCCATCATCGACAGAACTTCCAGTCGCAATGGAACAGATCTGCATGGACTGCCTTCAACAATAATTACAATAAAGCTCATGAGCAAAGGACTTCACGCGATGCCAATAATTATCACCAGAGATTTGGCAGACGGTACAGTGTACCTGCAACCAAAACAGATTATATGTCTTCGTCTGTTCCTACGCAAAAAGGAAACTGGCTGGCATACCATGCCGCTAGATCTGCTGCTGTGGATGACTTCTCAGACGACGAGTTTGATGTGGTTGGCGGCAATGAGTACCTTGGCGAAGAGGGAGAGCTCCAGGACGCCGGAGTGTTTCAAAATTTTGCCTCTCGAGTTGGGAAGTTCTCAGGGATGAATCACAATCCCAGTGCGATGAGCAGGCTTGGTGAAACAAATATCCAAAAACGAACCAGTATTGGCCAAGTTGGTTCCTGAAGAAGTACACAGTCGTTACACCAAAGTATTTTGTTTGACAACTTACATGTTCGCTTCGCTCTTATTACGAACGTATCCTCATTCTATGTTGAGGCAGTGGTGGTGGTGGCGGCATCCATCACCACCATCCATTTGTTTTATTGTTTCTGTTGCCTCTATTACTATTATTACTATCTGAATCTGCTCATCCGAAAGTGATCAGCTATGAATTTATGACTTTTGACGAAATTGTTTTTGAAGCCTTTTGTTTATTCTTTTTGCTCTTTACCAGTGTTGCAATCCCATCAATGATCAGCTGTCAATCGAGTAGGTCGAATCACTGATTGGAATGGTACTATTAAGTCAAATAACGCACATTTTGCCTGTCCACCTCAATTCTTTTGGGTTCAACTTCTTCCTTATACTGAATATCTGAACTCATTGTTTGAGTTTAACAATATGTATCATTGGTATCTGCTATCATTGTTCAATATCGTTCCAATGAGAAGAGAAAACTGAGTCTATATTACTGTAGAAGTATTCTTGTAGAGGGATGTGTCTTCTATGTGTGGAGATGTGTATATCAGTATACAGGCATGACATTGGAATATACGAAGAGCCGCTCCACCTACCTACCTGCCTGTCTACCTACCTCTTTGATTAGCTCCACCACAACCCCACAGCAAGTGCCGAAAGCAGCAAAGCACACAGCGTTCCATACTTCTCCAGTACAGAGTTCTGCTGCTCCAGGTAGTTCTTTGGTTTGATGATATTTGCACCAAACGAGTTCAAAATAGTATTGTTCACCTCTGTGACGCTTTTCTTGATGTGAGCACTGATGTTTTGACTGTGGTTGTTGTCAAGAGGTACCTCCTCCTTCTTTTGATCGATTAGATAGAGCAAGTCATCTTCAATTCCATCAGAGATAATATTCTGTACGTTGCCAAAGAATTCAGTGATCAGCACCTGGCTTGGGTCCCGCTGGTATAGATCTGTTCTGATACCAGCATGGGAATGGATCTCGTTGAAATCATAGGAGTCGAATAGATCTTGCAAAGTTTTCGTAGAGTTCTTGGTAACGTTTGATTCTAAAAATTCTAGGTTGTAGTACGTGAAGCGGTCAATAACAGCGACCCCAATTTCCACATCACTGTGGTGAGAGTAGGATGACTCGTCTAATCTCGAAGAGCCAACTGAGATTATATTAGGAGAATAGAACTTGGAAAACATGGTGTTAGCCTGGCAGGTATCAATCATGAAGAAAATCTCCTTGTAGCGCTTCTTCTCGTGCATCTGTGCAAACGCATCAGCGATATCCCAGGAACTGATCTCTTCAGCGTCCTGGAACTTCAAGAACTCATTCCCACCATGCCCCGTCATGTATACGAAAATGTTAGAGTTCTCATCGGTTAAGAGTCTCTTGGATCTTGGGTGATCTGGCCCCCAACGGTCAGTGAGCAGTCTGATGAAGTTCTCCACTGTCACTTCGTACCCCCTGTAGTCCACCTCGATGCTGTCGCCGTATAGATCGATGGCTCTCTTGGCATTGTTGAATACTGAGCCTGGGAATAAATTTCTCGGGTTACACGCCACATCATCGCTCAACATCAATATAATCTGGGAGTCCGGTACGCCCAAGCGCTTCACGGTTCTGTACATCGAGAGGACGTTTGCCATGTGTCTGTAGTTGAACCAGAACCTAGACGTGGACACTAACACTGCCCAATTGTTGGTATGCTCTGGTGCCGCTGGTGCCACACCAGCTGCCGCCCCAGCTGCCAAAGAATGGATGAGTGCGACCAGGAGTGAAAGAACGGGTACGAGTTTCATGTTTTTGGATATAAGCTGTGACTGACTTCCTTCTCTCTGTCGCTCTCTGTCTGTCTCTCTCTCTCTTCACTGACTGTGTTTTCCCACTCGTGCTGCCCGATCCCGACGTCCACGTCTTGACCTGTCTTCTTTCAACCTTGTAACGAAGTGTTTGTAATCAAATGAAATAGAAAAAAAAAGAATTCGCGTGGAGCAGAAGAGTTCCTGGGCAGAGAATCGAACTGGTGCCGTACCAGCCAGCCAGCCAGACCCCCACAAATGAAGTCCCCTCGCTGTCAGTCCCGTCCCTTTTAAGGTTTAAGGGCGGGACTTCCTGCAAAGAGTGTTCGTTGGACATGCGGGACTGCAGGAATGAGCACTAGGGACTAGGCTTCTCAGATCAGGAGACTAGACCACTGTGCACTATTTAAGCTTTCCGGGACTAAGATTGCGGAAGAGCGTTCAATTACATCATCGGAGTCTCGTCTCTGGCCCGTAGCTATAGCTACCAGGAGGAAAAACAACACCAGTTGAATGTTGATGTAACACAATAGTAGCGAGTGCTGTAAGGGGCAAGTACGAGTTGTAGCAGCGTTAGTGTGTCTGTGGTCGGTGGGAACCGAAATGCCTTTCAAAAACAATCAGCTGCAACCAGTCACCGCGCTGAGCAGCGAACTGCTGGCTGAGCTGAAGGAATCGCATGACAAGGTGGATAAAATCACAGAACTGCTGAAGAAGATTGGTCTGGTAGAAGGTCTCCAAGTTGACGACGATCTGAACAGCGACATCGGGGAGCATACCACAGAGGAGAGGCTGTCGAATAATGACATGGATGGCAGATTTCAAGAAGAGGGGGAGTCGTCCGCTGTGGAAAAGATCAAAAACGAGAACCTTCAGCTTTTGATGGACATTCAGAGAGAAGAGTACATGAGCCGCAAATGGGATGGCGTTTTGTCAGACAACCAGCGCATACTCGACTCGTTGACAGACTGGGTCAAGATCAACTTCGACTCGTCGAGCATAGACGATTTGGAAATCGAAGCAGCGAACCACATCAAAGTGCTGAAGGAGAGCAAAAAGAAGTTGTTACAGGCTGTAAAGTTTAGCAAACAGAGGATCGATGCCATGGCCACGATACTAGATGACTTACAGAGGATTATGCTTGACGAAGAGAATTCAACGCCCAGTGTTTGACTACATTGTTCCCCGTGTGTCATATACCCGATATTTAAATTGTTATATCATCGCTATCATCTTATCTTATTGATGTGTCATATCATCATAATCATCATGTCATCATTATCATTATCATTATCGTCTTCCCCCTCTTCACTTTGTTCATTAGGGCTAAATTATATTCTTTTGGTACGCTCTCCCCCTCAATCGATATCCTGTACTTTTTATCGTTTTTTACTCTTCTCTCCTCTATTCATGTTTCTTATCCTTTCTTCAGTATGAAACTTTCTTGCTACTCAGCTCTTCTGTTAATCTGTCTTTTTGTCGTTACCCACTTCATAAAATCTGAAGGCCTTCACAATTGGGTTCCCTTCGACAGCTCTAAAGTATTTAGAAATCCTCTCATTGTTCCAGAATCGATTGTACCAGATCCTTCCTTTGCCATCACCATGGTCGCTTTGGTGAAGAAACTGTTCATTCACTGATGTCTCAAGAGCAGTGATTTTTCTGGAAAACATCTCAACAGACTCTTCAGCGTCACGTACTTTGTTCTCCAACACTCCCAGTTCGTACTCCAATCTAGCACCAATATTCTTGATATCCAACATCTTCGCTTTGAGTCGTTCATCCTCCTGTTTCTGCACTTCAAATCTATGAAACACAGGTGTTGTCTGATGCACCAGCCGTTGAACTTGTTGAGATTTGTAATGTAACTGGAGGCTGTAAGGTTTGAATTCAGTATATGGATCTAAGTTCTCAGTGCACTGTAGTTCTTTCTCCATTCGTTGTATCTGTTTTGCGAGGTATACGGGAGAAGGCGCTGTCAACTCCCACTTGAGAACCGAAGATTCAACAAAGGAGAAACTTTTGCTCCTTTTGCAAACCAGTGACTGGTGTGTACTGGAATGGAGTATCACCACTTGGCTATTGTCTTTCATCTTGAGTTGATTATGACCTAGCTCACTGTTTATGTACGGGAAGGACAAACGGCGTTCAAGCTGTTGGAAGACTTCATCGTAACCAAATTTATTATGCATATAATCGATGCATTTGTTCACATCACAACTATCTATGGAGATTATCTTATCGTCATCTTCAACTTCTGAACACTCAGTCAGAGGTGCGTCATCTGCCTCTGAAAGCTCAGTGTCAGTGTCAGTAGAGGGAGTAGCAAAATTTGACCGTTTTTTGTCTGTTCTCTTCACACCATTACTATCATCTTGAAGCCTCTTTGGAATCTTTTTGAACATATCTACTCCTGACCGGAACGTTGACGATGAGTTAGGTTCAAAATCTGCTGATGGATAATAGTTGAATGGTTCAATATTCTTAATCTTGCCTTTGCCAAACCAGAGGTACTGTAACCGAGAACTGCAATTAAAGTACTTCATAACCTTTTCCAAGTCAGAGCTGAGAACATCATGTGCGCATTGAAGAGAATTCATTCTTCTTGGAAGATCGTGCACCGTGTACTTCACAACTTTCTTCAACCTGGAATCAGCTTTTCCTGATTTAGCAGTTACTTGGAAGAGTTTTTCAACGGTGGAAGTGTCCAGGTACAATGTACGTGGTAGACTATATTGTTTCTGAAACTTGGCCACTGCTGCTCGAAATGACAAGTAGTTGAATACCTCTTTGGGGAAATCTGACCCAACATTGTCCAGTCTGAAAGCACAACTCAGGATAAACCCTATGATAGATGCCACAGTAGCAGCACTCATCGAGCCATCTTTTGGAGAGTTTGTACTGAAATACTTGATTCCATATAAGCTCCACCACGTTGTGATGCTCTCCTCTGTCTTTTGGCAGAACAAACCATCAACTAGAAAAGGATCCAGCAATTTGCAGTATACAAGACATATCTGCACCATCTTAACCAGCTCCACAACAGAATACATGATACTAACGTTGTGGTCGGTTTTGTAGATCAAACGAAATTTATCTTCGGCAACATCAGATGGAGAACACATCAGCAATGCAGAACGACCACCACACTTGAGCTTTCGCAAGTTCAGGTTGACTTTAAACGATTCCCAGATATCGCCAACACAGCCACCGACAACAGGCAGAAGGTTGTAATTTGATCGGAACTTGGACAGGTTTGTAATATAAAGCACACCCTGGTCTGTCTGCTTCGGCTTCCCCCCATAGCTTTCAATCTCAGCAAAGTACATTTTAAGCACTTCACACCATCGGCAGTCATCCTTCGGCAGCGAGAGCTTCGCCGCGCGTATCTCGTGCTCAGAGTCTCCTGTGAACGATGTGATCACCATGCTGTACCTGCGCTCAGTCGCCCACTGCTCCACTATATAGATCTCGAACCCCTTGATAGGCACAATCTCGTACGCATGGCGATGTCCTCTATCGATATTCAGCAGGTAGTCAAACAGCTGCGCGTCTGGTATGAGATACGTGCTCTCTGGAGCAGCCTCCAGGTTCTCTTCTAGCGCGATGTTCGACCCTGAGCTCGTAGTCGCCCCGCCGTCTCTGTCCTTAGACTGTTGGCGCTGGTGCCGGTTCTGCGCAGGCAGCCCTAGGTGCACTGTCTCAAGCGCATGTGACATTGTTCTTCTCTCTGTCTCTCTACTCTACTGTACTCTACTCTACTCTGCTCACACATAAACAGGATACCGATACGATACTTCCTCATGCCCCCGCCACTGTTGTGGTAAGGTGAGTGAGAATGTTAAACAAATAAAAAACAGCAGTGAATTCCATTGAATTATATAATCAACATGACATGGACATGGTGCATGATGACATGATGGCAGAGTGTCTTAGAGTAGGGACCAGCCAGTCAGAACTTGAACTTCGTGCTAGCAGCGTCGTCATCCTCTTCATCGTCGCCATCAGTTTTAGACTTTTTGCTCGTTTGTTCGCTTCTTGAGTCGTCATCGTGCAGTGGTCTCTTTGCTCCCAGGTCATAGGTTTTGCCCACCCCACCCAGCAACGACCCGTCGTCCGTTCTATACTTCTCTTTGATGATTTGGTACAGTTGCTTCGGCTTGACTGGCTCGCCGGCTCTAGCTTTGGGGGGTGCTAGATCGGGCAGCGGGATGTCATCTCCGCTGTCAGAGCCATCCTCCTCTCCTTGCTCTATGTTGGGTTTCGACTCATCCTGTTTCTTTATGCTCGAGGAGATTGACTGTAAGAGCTCTGCCTCAGTAAGCACTACTGGCTCTTCGCTGCCACTGTCTTCGCCATCTTGGTCTGTTTCTTTGTGCGTTCCTTCGCGCGTTCCTTCCGGTTCTTCCTCTTCCTCTTCTTCCGCCTCACTCTCTTCCCCTGTTACCAGCTTACCAAATGGCTCTCTTTCAATGCCCATCTCAGTGTCTGTTCCAATCATGTGGCTAGTCTCTAATGGGATGTTGAGACCAGGCACCAACAAATCTGGATAGGAAGGTGGCAGTCCGTACTCTTTCATCTTGGAAACCCATGGTAGTGCGCCACCGGGATGCACCCCCAGTGCCTCCCGTAGCTCTTTTGAAATGACTCCAGGTCTCAGTGACTCCAGAAGATCAGACAATACACCCTCTGAGGGTTTGTTCTCCGTATAGATATCACCAACAGCAAGAAGTTTAGGCCGTTTCTGGTCCTTGAAAAATGCATCGTGAAGCCTCTGATAGTCTAAGTCCAATGCCTTCATTTTAGGTCTTACTCTGGCCCGCTGCTTTTCCTTCAGTGACTTATCATCTTCTGCCAGTGGATCACGCATTTCGCCTATACCTGTATTGGCAATCGCATCGGGCAATGCAAACGTCTTGCGCAGCGGTGCATTAGAGAGATATGCCGCTTTGGATGACCAGTTTGGTGGAATTGGAATCGCATTCTTCGTGCACTTCAGTGTAATCAGTAGAATTGGGTCACGGGAATTAGCATCCTGCCAAGTGACTAGTTCTGGATGCTTTGAAATAGATTTTAAAGTTGTTAATGGGATCTTCGGTCCCTTATGCTTGGGTACGCCATCAGCCTTTATCACACTTTCTGTGGATGGGTTCACCCCGGGCTCACCTTTCACAAGCTCTCTTCCCACCGCTCCGTCGAGTTCAATTTCAGGTTCAGAGTCTGATTCATCGATGTTGTTGGGCACTGGCGCCCGCAGTGACCTTTCGTCCGCCTGACCAACTTGGAACCGTTGCACCACGTTCTTGAACTGCTCTAGAGCCACCATATCTGATACGTCTAGCCTTAGTGATGCAGACACGGTTGCCGGTGACTTCTTCTTCTCTTCCTTCATCGCCGTTGCGGTAGCAGCAGCAGTGGTGGTCCTCCGCTGTTCCTCACTCTTATTCTCTTTCGCATCCCCGCTCTTGCCACTCCGTCCCTGTTCTTTCTGAGCTTTCAGCTTTTCTCTTCGAAGCTGATTCTTCGACTTCTTGGGAGCCATCCTGTTTCACTGCTTTGCGATACTCTTGCGGATGCTGTGAAGCAAGAGTTACTATGTGCAATGCTTTCATCTCTTCCTCTTCCTCTTCTTCTTCTTGCGAGGGTTGACGGGGCCGGGTAATACATATAGGTGGAGGACCCAGCGCTGCCCCTGCCTGCCTGTCTGCCTGCCTGCTACATGGACAGATAGGTTGAGTCTTCATTAAGTATACACATATCTCGTATCGTCTCGTATCATCTCTCCTCCTTGAAATGTTTCTCCATCTTGTCCAGCTTTTTGTTGATCCGCTCCACTTTGCTAACCATCAGCTGATCGTTCTCATCCACTTTCTCAACTAGCTGCGTTAACAGCCCCTCGATCTCGGTAGCAACATCGAATATCGTCACGATGTCGCTTCCTGTCGCAGCTGCTGCATCTGCACCTCTGTCTGTGACCGCCTCTTCACCGCTCTGATCTGGCTTTTTTTGATCTGTATGCAATGGTTCTGCCATCTGGGGCGGAATACTCGCTCACACTACTCGCACTCGCACTTTGCACACACACACACACACACACTCTCTCTCTCTCTCAATTATATCTCAATTGCACAGCTGAAGGACCTGCACGTACGCATACACCTGTCGCACCAGAACACCTAGTCGCCCACTTACTTGAGCGTTCCCAGCAATTGAAATCTCGTTATCTCTTTGTTTCCTTATTTTTCAGTCTTTTTTCTCTTATTTCAAACGTAAATATCTTTACGCGTTGTAAACAGGCGCGTTGGTGGGAACAGTTGAACAGGATACCTACATGTCGATCCTGCCCAGACCTACCATATTCATCCGTGGTCTCAGGACCCACCCGTTCCTATCTACTACACAGTACTTCCAGTACGCTCGGCTCAAAAAGCTCAAGACGAACAGTACAGTTTTCAACGGGACATCGTACGAGCTGACATCTCTGTCATCATTAACGTCGCTACTCGAAGGCATAAAACTTTCTCATGTTGGTGGTACAAACGACAATGGGATAGATCTATCTGGCACGTGGGACGTGGGAGGAAGTGATACTGCAGGTGTTGATACACGGCAGAACCTCAACGTGCTGGTGCAGTGCAAAAACTACTCCACCAAGATCACAGCGAAGGAGATCAGAGAACTTCCCGGGATATTCCACGCAGAGTTCACACATTCCAACTCACTAGACAATATCATGCTGTTCTGTGCGCCTAACACGTTGACTAAGAACGGAGTCCAGCAAATCCATTCCTCAAACATCCCAATCGGTTACTTTCAAATAGAGAAACTCACTAGGGTGAAACTGGGTGACGAGTACGATGTAGATAACTACGATGGGGGCAAAGTCATAGGGTTTGTGGCTAATAACAATCTAATCACACTTCTTGATGGCACTGAAGTTATCCAGAGTATTGAAAAAGAGGTTGAGGTGAATAACTCCTTATAGAGATGATAGGTTAGTACTTACACAGCTTCATTCCAACAATGCAGTATCTGCACGCAAAGTATAATAATGCACCAGTAGTCATTAGTAACCCGACATAGATAATGAAATGGTTGAATTCTGCGATGCTGGAATCGCCAATGATCGCACCGGCAACAGGAACAGCAGCAAGTGACAGAAGAGACACAAACATGTACATAGTACTGTATCTTTTACCAAACTGTTCAGTTCTTGAGATCTGCCCACAAAGAACCGGTGGGATGGTCAAGATGGATCCTGAGAAGAACCCGTATATGGCGGAAAATGCATAAAGAGCGTTCAGATGGGATCCAAACGGCAACCATAGGGCAAATATGACTATTGTGCATAACACAGCAGTGCATATAGCGATGTTAAAACGACCGATGTACTTGTCCGCTAAGAAACCAGGAATGTATCTGCCTGGGATACCTGTAATATTGATAATCGTGATCATCAGGTAAGCCTTCTGTTGGTCATATCCTCTTCTCATGACGTACGATGGATAGTAGATAGATGCAACTATAAGTGCACACTCTGCAAACGCAACTCCAATGGAACAAAACAAAAAACGTGGCTCTAGAAGAGCCTTATAGTCGAACAGGTCCAGCACGTAGACTTGGAGAAAGGATTTGATGCTGTTGATCTTCTTCTGTTGGTCACTGTCCGGCTTCAATCTTTCCCTTGCGGTTAACAGAGCGCAGACCATACAGGCTGCACTGAAAAGCGCAACAATCCTCAAAGCCCAGCCAAATCCAACGTTAGTGTAGAGTCCTCTCAGCATCAATGGCAATATGATTCCTCCGATGGATCCACCAGCAGTGGCCATCGATAAAGCAGTGGCTCTTTTCTTGTTGAAGTAGTGACTCACAACTCCACACAGTGGGGAGATACAGATGCCGTTTCCCAATCCCACGACCGCTAGCGTCACTATGAACTGCCACGTTGTATTGGCACTCCCTGTAGCGACAAGACCACCGCAGAATAGTATCGAACCTGTCAAGAGTGGACCAAAGCTTCCATTTCTATCGAACAGAGCACCACTCAAGATCATTGACGAAAAGGTGATGAAGGTGTTGACAGTGAAAATCCACGAGATAGTTGACCTGGACACCTGTGCCAACTGGTTCGTAGAGATATAGGACTCAATAGCACCCACAGAGTTCACCAGACCAAAACAGGGAATCAGCCCCATGAATGAGCCGAAGACGACAGAGTACGCCTTAAGCCCCCCTTCAGGGAACTCCACGCCGTGGTCGGGGTTCATCAGAAGCTCCTGCTCTGATACATTGTGAAAGAGCTCCGGTCTTCTCTCGCCCACATCGATATCCAGAGTTGTCGAGGAGCCCTGACCAAGCCTAATCCCCTGTAGTTCAACAACGCTCTCGTTGTTAGAGTCTTTTCTCTTGAAAAGGGATGATGCAGTGGCTGCCAATGACGGAGCCTCAAGACTAATTTCCACTAGTCGATTTCCATTGATAAAGTCACTCATGGGAATCTCTATCAACTAACACAACAACGTCTGATAGTAGATGACGGCTGTGACTGCGAACACTTAGCTTCCTTTGACTACCGTACACAGCTGTTACTTCCTTTGGCCTTTGGCCTTCTTTAAATCAAAGAAAGGGGAGTCCTTCTGATCAGATTCTTTTCATCGATCATGATCGGGGATCGCATCCCGACTAATTCAGTGTGATGACTGACTACCCACCGGAGAGAAGATGAGTCAAGAAAATTTTTCAATACGATAAGGAAGGCTATATCTATATAGAAATACAGGGCAGACGGCGGGCTGGGTGCTGCGGGTTGTAGAGAGGCTGCGGAGCCAGCTGCATCCTGCTAAATACAGGTATCAGTCCATCAATCAGTATAATGTGCATGTGGTGTTGACACTCGTAGCCTCATCTTCTCAAGAAAGATTTGATCGTCTACTGGTATGTCGCAGGGCAAGGGTTTGGGGACTCTCCTGTGGCGGACGCCGTCTCTCATTATTTCGTACCTCTCGACCACGGCCTTGTTCCTGGTCATGGCGTCGTAGGCCGCTCGCGCACTGGCCATCTTCATGTTGGAGGCCTTCCCAACACCAACCACTTGCCCGTTCACAACACACACGGTTTCAAACAGAGGCTGCTGCGGTGGTGAAGTCTCAGATACCACAATGTATGCAGGTACGAATGTGGGGCTTAGACGGGAATAAAGATGGTCCTTGGCCTGCTTGATTTGATCGCCAGGAGACAGTCGTGCGAAACGGCTTGCCAACGGCCTGCCGTCATTGGTTGATGCTGGAAACTTCGGTGGTGGTATTGGCGTTGGCATTGGCACTTTTCGGTCGCTGGTCGTTTGCTGATCCAGGAACGCACAGCTCTTTAAATCATACTCCAACAACGCCCTGATCCACGATGACACCCTTGTAGGTTTACTCCCACTGCTCTTATCAACACACGCGATAAACCCCAGAAACACATTAGACAACAGCAACACGTCGACAGTGCTGTCATCGCGGTGTGTATCACTGGACGCACAGTGGCGATAGTTACGATTTCTTCTCAACAGCTGCTGGTCGAAGGCATACCTCATGGCCCAATCAGCCAAATGCTTACGGCTCATCAGTTTCAGTCTCACTTTGTCCGCCTTCTCACTACTGAATCTTTCACGGAGCGATTCCCGTAGCACAGCAGACATGATGCACTCTCCATGTATTTTCAGCAGCTGAATGTCTTCCTCGCTATTGAATAAGGACTCATGTAGTTCTTCGTCTTGGATGTGTGGCAGTGCTGGTATCTTCTCATCGTGAAGGCCAACTCGTCCTATGTTGCTGTCTCGGTCACTACCGCTATCTCCTTCGCCATCTCCAGCCTGGGTGTATGACGATGGTGGTGATTCCAACCCTCGTCCCAGCAGTGGTGATGATCCTTCACCAAACATTCCATCTTGAGACAAATCTGCAATTCTCGCCTCTAGCGAGGGTGGTAGCTCAACTCCTAGCAACTCATTCAGCTTCACGACCACTGCTAACTCCTGGCTGAGCCGAAGCACTCTCAGTACATTCTCGTCCCTTGACATCTTCCGCAGTTGGCTGGGCCCCGTGTCTGTTTCCTCCTTCGTGAATCTCACCACTTCTGGCATGATCGATAGAATCTTGCTCAAAGAGTTTTGCACTGACCTGACTTCTCGGGAAACCTCGCATAGAAGAGTATAGTGGAAAGCTGCATCTGAACTCATAGCAAGAACTGTGCGGCCTTCAATCAGTATCAAAAGCCTATTTATTTACAATGTTATTAATGGCCTTTTCAATTAGAGAAGGTGGGAAAAAATGACCTGTTCTCTCTCGCATGTGTGTATATATGTCGCCCCTTATATGAAGATCGACGGGTGGGTGAAAAATGCTGAAGCACGTTCTGGACTTGGACAGTCACCAGGAGAACACTTGGGTGGATCTGAATGATGAGATTTGATTCAAAAACGGTCCTCATTGTACCTCTTGTGCTGCACATGTGACGAGCCGTTGGTTCTATTATTGTGCTTGGCAGAGATGCCTGTCCCCGCAGAACTGCTCTTGGAAAACTGGTGGGCTTGGGCCATCTTGGCTTTGTTCTCTAGTTTCTTTTCCCTCTTACTTTGTAGATGCTCTTCTCTGTCTTTCTCTGTCCCCATTCCTGAAGAAGAGTCCCCTGTCTCAACGGGCCTCGTGGAATCCTCCCTTGGTATGGACGCACGTAGACGGCTGTATTTCTCAATGACATCGTTCTTCTTCAATACGTTCATTGCAGCGCGCAAGCCGGCCTCTTTGACATTCTTCCCAATACCCGAGCCCAGAGCTTCACCAGTGCCCACACGAATCTCCACAGTGAACTGAGTGAAGTCTTTCTCGAATTTCTGGTCGACTGTGTGGTACTTCAGTCCCAGTCTAGCAAAGCCTATGAGAGAATACAGCTCAACTTTGGCATTGTAGTTCAGCTGTTCGGATTCTCTTGTATTAATTCGTTTGGATACATGGTCGGTATCGTCCATCAACACAGGCACAGCTAGTCTCTTGAGCCAGTCATACACAATCGGGTAGTTGCTCGAGTTGTCCATTATCAGGGCACCCACATACGCCTCGAATACATCGGCAAAGATCTTTTGGTTTCCGCGCAATAAGTACTCGTCGTCTAGGTACTGTAGTTTCTTATCGAATCCATAGCCTTGTGACCATTTCAGCAATGTGTTGTTGTTTATAAGCCTGGTTCTCAGCTGTGATAAATCACCTTCGTTGGCATGCGGGTACTGGTTCACCACAATCATAGTCATAATGTTGTTTATGATGGAGTCCCCAAGAAACTCCAGCCTTTCATTATTAGAGTTCATGGAATCTTTAGACGTATCGCAGCCCTTAATGTTAGTGAGCGACTTGTGTACAAAGACCTGTGCCCTTAATCTTGGATTCTTGATCTCTGGTGCTGGCGGTAGCTGCGTCTTCTGTGTGCCGTTCTCGTTGTCAGTATCGTCGTTACTTGTAGAAGATACTAAATCGTCCAGTTCTATCTTCGGCATTTTCCCCTCTGTTATGCCCCTTTTCCCAAAGCCTGCTATGATATCCCTGTCATCGAACTCAATGTCCTTCGACTCGTCGTAGCTCTCAATCTGATCGAATATCGTCAGTTTGCCTTGGTTGTATAGCGACTTCAGTTTAGCAAAAAGAGGCAGTTTGTTTCGGTTCAATGCTAGCACAATCTGTGGGGCCATATTTACCGCCCCTGGACCAGATAGAACCCTACTCATCCTCTCTTCATCAAAACTCGACGACTTTATAACTCTGATAACAGACTGCAGATTTGAAACTGCATGCTCGAGCTTCAAAACTTCTGATAGAGCAAGATCTGTTTCTACTTCCCCAGTGCTGGCTTCTTCTTGTGTGTATACTTTGGTATTCTCTGAATCTCCACTTATCCTGTCTATACTAGTATTGTCTGTTGTGCTAGTACTATATGTTGCACTATTGTCCTCACTAGTGTTCACTGTGTCTTTCTTCAATTTCTTAGTGGCTTTAGTCTTCGCTTTTTCTCGTTCAGGATGTGATCTCTTAGCCATGGCGAGCAAGTGTTTGTTACTAGCAGTGATCAAGCAACACGATGCCCTCTTTATCTAGGCACGGCTTGATCCTGATACCGAGTACCTCCACAGTGTAAACTTTTCTCGGTCGGTTCCTGGTTTTGTTTAACAGAAAATTTTCCTTCTCATCTCATCTCATGAAATATCAGAAACGTCAATCAGACTGCTTGCTACAAAGGATACTAAGAAGTTTCTAATGAATATGATTGTATAAATCTATACAGAGATTGTCTTCCAAACATTGAGACCATCAGTTCCTGTACTGACTAGTGCGCCAGGGATTTGCTTATGCCACTTGACATCTTTCACGTCTCGTTGCCAATGGACAAACAGTAGTTGAGGTGGAATTTCCTGCAAATCTTTATTGCGTGAGTTCTGCTGTTTAATCTCTTCATCATCTGCTTCAACTGACAAGTCCCACAGGGTGACCGTGTTATCCTCTGACGACACAGCAACAATTGACTCATCTAGCGGGTTGAAACTGATAGAGGTGATGGCACTCTTGTGGAAGTCGTACTGAGCAACTGGGGATGGCTGTTCATTAGGCTTGAAATTACGCAAGTCCCAAATACCCCACTTCCCATCATCATCACCACTCGCTAGGAGGTAGTTAATCTTTTCTGACCATGAAATAACGTTGATGTCAGTGCTGGAACCAACAACTGAAATGGCCGGTTTATGCTTCTTCGATCTGGTGTCCCAGATTCTAATGTATCCATCTGTTCCCGCTGTGGCAAACACAGTCTGCTCTGCTTTTGACCATTGGATATCCTCAATTGACTGGTTGTTATCCATAGTAAACGGTGTTTTGTCTGTTACCCATTTCGATGATGTTCTGTTCGTTAAGTATACTCTACCAGTGCAGTCACCTGAAAGCAACGACCCTGTGTTGATGAGTGGAGACCAATCCAATCCATAACCTTCAACGTTTCCGTGGTGTCTAATCGTGTGTATAGGTCTGTTGGCAGTCTTTGGAATAGTATAGCCGGGCGAGTCAAATGATTTGTACTGTGAGCTCAAATCATAGATGAGAACCTCTCCATTCTCACTAGAGGTGGCAGTGAAGTACTCACCTGTGTTGGCAGCATGAGGAGATACTCTCAGTCTATTCGTAGTGTCACGAAGAGGAACAGTCTCAGACTCCATAACTGGCTCGCCATCGAATTCGTCCTCGTCTTCCTCTTCGTCTTCCTCGTCCTCATCCTCATCCTTCACAAGAGTCTTTGCCAGCTGACTTAACTTTAAAATAAACAATTCGTTGTCTTTCTTCTTCTCGGCTTGCGTCGCTGTCGCGACGTACAGCGAAGCAGGGTACGTTCTTCTCTCGTCGCCCAGGTGATCAGGTAGAATATCCAGTGTCAGACAAGGCCATGGTAGATTGACATTATGTAACATTTCGTATACTGAAGGGTCAGCCTCTAGTACCTCATCTGGCCCTAGCGGTTTAGACTTATGTGGCAGATATACATCCGAGCCCTGTCCGTTCGCTGTGCTCTCCTCCTGCGCTTCATCCTTTCTGATGATGTTCTCTGCATCTTCCTCCTCCACGTCATCTCCTTCTCCACTAGAGTCTATCTCCACTACGTCATCCTCGCTTTCGTATTCGTCGCTGAATTCGTCCTGGAACTCACCCATTTCGTCATCTTGGTTGCGGTTGTCGCCGCTCCCGTTGCCATCCACATCCACATCCACATCCATTGACACATTACCAGGCCCATCACCAGCCCTAACTTTAGCTGCAGAAGTTACTCTAGACTGCTCAGAGTCCCCAGATTCAGACTCTGCTGACCTCTTTGACATCTTCTGTGCTGTCTGCCTCTTCCTCTGTGTCTCTGTGTGAAATAAAACAGGTCACCTGCTGTGATGTCAATAATCTATCTATCATCACTCCATCCATCCCAAAAAATTTTACTTCCATAAAAAAAGATGGCCCATCGCCTGGTTGGGGCAGTACACATTATCCGAGGGTGAAATACGAACAGCACGTGCGGTCACGTGGTCGTGCTCCGAGATTGATCGCGCATTGGCTGGTTTTTTTGTGTTTTTCGTGTGTAGTATGAAACAACAAACCAGCCATAGATAGCCAGCTCAGCTACCTACTGTGTACAGTGCAGGACTAAGACACACAGATACGTTTGCTTTGGCCGCCGCGGTCAGAGTTAGTTCATTTCTTTGTGCAGGCGGTGCCCTCCAGAAGCTGTCTCTAACCCACTGCATGCGATGTACTCTACGCAAAAAGACATCAGAGATCGCACACAGCAGTTCCGAAGCTGTGTTACGTCTGCCAACAAACACAATAATGCGCAAGGCGCTAACAAGTACCAGCCTATCCCGCAAGGGCAGGAAGGCAAGCAGGGGGCTGGTGTGAAGAAATCAGAGTTCCAGTTAAGAGCATCAAAAATCGCTCAGGACATATCACACACGTCAGATATGCTGAGCAAACTGGCATTATTGGCGAAGAAGACGTCGGTTTTTGACAACACATCAGGAGAGATCCAACAGCTAACAGTGCTCATCAAACAGGACATAGTCAAAGTGGAGAAGAACTTAAAGAATCTACAGGACTATCTGAAAACAGGCAACGATGTGAAGAACGAAGAGATCAAAAGCAATTCCAAGAACGTTGTTCAGCTGTTGAATACCAAGATGAAAAATGTCAGTGGCAACTTCAAGCAGGTTCTGGAAACTAGACAGAAGATAGAATTAGAGAATAAGTCAAGAAAGGAAAGATTTGTGTCATCTATACAACAGCAGCAGCAGCATAGCAGCCATACCCAACAACATAGACCGGGTCAGGCCATAACTGACAACCCCTTCATGTTTGATGATTCTGCAATGACTGCAACTTCAAATTCTGTGGAGGGCGCATCCCTACTGGCGTTGCCTCAAGACCAGCAATTGCAGCTTCTTGAGGAGCAATCATCACAGTATCTTCAAGAGCGTAATATGGCTGTGGAGACTATTGAGTCTACTATTAATGAAGTGGGTAACCTATTCCAACAACTGGCCACCATGGTCAACGAACAAAGCGAGGTTGTTCAAAGAATAGATCAAAATGTTGAAGACATAGACCTGAACATCCAGGGTGCACAGCGAGAGTTGCTGAAATACTTCAATAGCATTAGTAACAACAGATGGCTGTTCTTGAAAGTTTTCGGTGTCCTGTTTATGTTTTTCCTGTTGTGGATTATGGTTAATTAATTGATACCGATGGTGGTGAACATTGTATGGAACAACAGGGAGCAATACACTAACTACTAAGCACCTTCTTCCTTAAAACCATTATAATTCAAATTCGTTACCACATATGTGTAGCTATACACCAATTTACATATATGTATAAAATATACTATTGGAGTGTGTGTTGTTCTGTCAATATCATAGACCCATTTCAGCTTGTAACTCCTTCAATGCTCGTTCGTCCTCGTCCTCCTCTTCGTCTGCCAAGGCATGCTTGTCCTCCCTGATGCTAGTATTAGGGGCATCTGGTAGCTCGACCTTATTGCTTGTCTTTGTGCCGCTATGTAGTAGTTTCTCCTCCACCTCCTCCTGCTGCAAAGCCTCCAACTCTTCCTCCAGCTCATCCTCGTCAATTCCGTCTACTGGATAAGCCCTAGATATCGCTTCACTTATCTCCTCGCCAAGCTCGGCCTGCTCTCTTATCTCATCCATAGTTTCGTCAACTTTATCAACCGTAATGCCGCCATGGATGTGTTTCATGGCCTTTGCGCCTTGCTTCATAGCCTTCATCGTCTCGAGATTCAAGTTCGCATTCTCAATAGAGCGTAGTTGGTTCTCCAAAGCGTCAATCTGTGCAAAAATCTTGTTCGCTTCACCTTCATAGATCTTCTTGCGCTTCAAAGCGTTCTTGGCTTTCGTCTTGTCGGAGGAGATGAATTTCCGTGCTATACCATCCTGCTCGTCAATCTGGGAGTAGAGGTGGTTCTGCTTCTTTGTGAGCATGTTTATCTGCTCTCTCAGATTGATAATAGCTTTCTTGGGAGCATCCTTGTCCTTGGCAGCTGATCCGCCGAATATATAGGACCACATCACGGCCTTACTCACTGCTTTGATCTACTGTCTCCTTTTGTTACCTCAGAGCCCTCCGGTCTTGTCTCGTCCCGTCTCGCTTGCTGCTCTGGTACTGAAACTGTGTCCTGTCTGCCTGATAGCCCGTATGTATCAGAACCAGCCTCTTCTATCTGCCGTCTGGCTGTTGTTTATCTCTCTGTGATACACCACTTCGGCCATCAATACCTGACAAAGGCGCAACGCACAACAAAAGCGAACAAAAGAAGATAAAACACAATCAGCCGTAATCTATGGGTGCATGGGTGTCTGAATAGGTAGAAGTGCTTACGAGATAAATTACTAATGAGCAGTTACTGAACACGGTAATTTCCTCTTTGGGATTGATATACTGCATATGGTAATTGCCTGATCTGGGTATTTCTGTGATTATATTGAACTGGAAAAAAATTTTCTAGTAGGGAAGAAGGGATTGTGTCTAAAGAAGCACCATTTCTAAGCGACTCCTAGAGGTAGAGAGTTACGGTAAGGGGCCAGAGAACAAACTAGCAGTGTCTAGAGAGGAACCAGGTGCCCGCAGGAGTTTGTTAGAGGATGCTGAGTACAGGCACCGGGCTCAAGAGAAGCGCTGCATCAGTGTTTGCATCAAGGCTCTTGACACTCACAAGACACAATGCCACTTTGAGCAATATCAAGGCATCAAGAACGCCGGCGTACACGATCAAGGAGCTGAACTCACTCGCGAATGAAGCGTCGCTAGACTTGCAGAAGCGGTCCACCAAAGGGGTGAACACAGACAGACTCTTGAGAGGAGCGTACTCATCAAGCTACGACAAGGTGTTTCGAGAGACCAATACTGCGGAGATTCTGCGCTTATGGTCGCTTCTAGAAGTGTGTCTGGAATCGGAGCAGTACGAAAGAGCGCTGTCGATTCTAGACACACTAGAGCCTCTATCCATAGAAGACAATCTCCAGTTTGTTGACGATCTGAATAGATACCTGCAGAAATGGTCTCAATCTGCCACTTCAGAGCAGCTGGAACAGTTCGTCTCCACCTGGGGAGCGAAGTACAAAATATCACCAAATGGTAAGACAGTATCAGTGCTGGTGAACTCATATTTGAATGAGTCGAAAGACCCGACGAAGCTGATAAACGATTATGGATTCCAAGGGGATTTGAAATCTATATTTGGACAACTGGAAATTTTAGGTGTGAAGAACCTAGGAACCCTTATAGACAAGTACAAGTACGATATCAACCTAGTCCCTAGAGCATATAGGGAACTAATCAGCGGTTACTTGAATTCCAAGAAGCAGGATGAGTCTGATGAAGTCGTGGGTGATGCAGTGGAGGAAACAACCCCTGATGAATATGAATTCGATGGTAATATCGATGAACTTCCTCCATCATTGCCCAAAAACTCCATCGACTTGAAAGCTGTGGATACTTTTGGAATGAAAGTTATCAGACACACCCTTTTAGGTCTAAGACCTCATTTGAATAGAAAGCTTGTGGAGAACTTGGAAAAGGAGCTGGCTGATAGACTAAACTTTCTCACGGAGGATGGTACAATCGATGAAAGTCAAGGACAGATAAACTTCTTCAAAATATATAAATCCCTTCCAGAAGAGCTGAAGCCAGCATTTGAGGAAGCGTTGGACGCATTTAATCAGGATAGACAGAAACAATTGGAAAATAGAGCCATTCTCGCAGCACAGGAAAGATGGAAACATGACTATGAAGAGATCAAAAGTCAAGGGAGTTTATCCGTCTCCAAAAAGTTGAATGCCACCTTATGGAGGTGGTCGGAAGATATAAAGCCACTGATAAGAGAAGAAATAACGCTATGTCAGAAGATTGGTGAAGTTGACACCTCCAACCTATCAAAACAAGAACTAGCCCAACATAAAGAGAGAATGAACTATGCTCAGTTCTTCAGTCTCTTGTCAGAAAAAAAAATGTCAGTCATCACCATCTTGGAACTGCTGAAACTAAACTCCACTGGAGGTGTCACTGAAGGAATGAGAACTGCGAGAGCTGTTGTAGCAGTTGCTAATGCCCTTGAGCTTGAGTTCAGATCCGAACAACTGTTAAAATCAGAGAACTCAATCTTTAGAGATTTGAAGAAGTCGAACAACTTGAAGAAATACGCACAATCACTGTCTACGTTCAAGTCCGAGAAGCTGTCTGAATGGAAATTTATATGGCCACATGACGTGAAAGTGAAAATAGGGTCCTTGTTAATCTCAATGTTGATGCACGTTGCTAAAGTTCAGGTAGAAGGTATTGATCCTGTTACAAAGAAAGTTGTCACTGGTGAAGCACCTGCATTCTACCACAGTTACCAGTATCAGAGCTCAGTGAAAGTTGGAGTTTTGAAGATTCATAGATCCATCGGATCCCAGCTATCAGCTGACAGTCTTGTGGGTACAGTTCAGCCCCAACTCCTTCCAATGCTAGTGCGTCCAAGACCTTGGACTTCATACAACTCAGGTGGTTATTTGTACTCTCAAGGTGTTTTAATCAGAACAAAGGATTCTCCTGAACAAATGGCATATCTCAAGGCAGCAAGTGATTCCTTAACAGACGTTTACAAAGGATTGAATGTTCTTGGCGAAACTGCTTGGACTGTCAATGAACGTGTTTTCGACGTTATGTCCGTCTTTTGGAATAAGGGAGAGGAGTTTCTGGATATTCCACCTGTTATCACTGACCTAATCTTGCCCGAGCAACCTGCGAGAAATTCGGACCCAAGCGAAATATTTGCTTGGAAGAAGCAAGTGGAGAAGATGACCAATGACTTCAATAACTACAGATCAACTCGTTGTGATGCCAACTATAAACTAGAAATCGCTAGAGCTTTCTTGGGTGAGAAGATGTACTTTCCTCACAACTTGGATTTCAGAGGCCGTGCTTATCCACTGTCTCCAAACTTGAACCATTTGGGTAATGATTTGTCTCGTGGGTTACTTATATTCTGGAAAGGTAAGAAACTAGGTCCAAGAGGTCTCGACTGGCTGAAAGTTCATCTATCCAATCTTTTTGGTATCGACAAAGCACCATTGAATGAGAGAATTCAATACGCTAATGATAACGTTGACAAGATCTTCAAGACAGCCGAGGATCCAGTAGGCTATCGCGACTGGTGGACAAAGGCTGATAAGCCTTGGCAAGCTCTGGCGACAATCTTTGAGCTGAGTGAAGCCTTGAAACTTCAAAATCCAGAGGAGTTTATTTCGCATCAACCAATCCATCAGGATGGTACTTGTAATGGTTTGCAACATTATGCAGCTTTAGGAGGTGATGTGGAAGGTGCACGCCAGGTCAACTTAGTGCCTTCTGAAAGACCTCAAGATGTGTACTCCTACGTTGCAAACCTTGTGATTGACAGATTGCAGAAGGCTGCTGCAGAAGGCGATGAGATTGCGGAGGTACTCAAGGACAAGATTAAAAGAAAAGTTGTCAAGCAAACAGTGATGACTAATGTTTACGGTGTCACCTATGTTGGTGCTACTGCTCAGATTGACAAACAGCTTGCTGATATCTTCCCTGGTGAAGATACCTACAGGTACAGTGTTTACTTAACTAAACATGTATTTGCATGCATTCGTGAGCTTTTTGAGGGTGCACATCTCATTCAGGACTGGTTAGCCATCTGTGCTAAACTTATCTCATCGTCAGTAAGAATAGACTTGGACTCCAAGCAGTTGATGAAGAATTCAGATGCCCCTCCAAACATGGCCTCCGTGATCTGGACCACCCCATTGAACATGCCAATTGTTCAGCCATACCGTGCTGACAAGAAGAGACAAATTTCCACCAATTTGCAAACTGTCTATATCAGTGATCCTTTTGCCATGTCGCCAGTTGACTCACGCAAACAGATGGCTGCATTCCCGCCTAATTACATCCACTCATTAGATGCCACACATATGTTGATCAGCGCAATTGCATGCAATAAGGAAGGTATTCAGTTTGCATCAGTCCATGACTCATACTGGACACATGCAGGCGATGTGGATATTATGAATAAGGCACTGAGAGATGCATTCATCAAACTACATGAGGTGGATCTCATTGAAAGTTTGAAGAATGAGTTTGATCAAAGATACAAAGGATTTTTACGTGTTGTCAAAATTCCAAAGGTCACTGAGTACGCTCAGAAGATTCTGCTAAAGAGAAAAGAACTAACCAAGGAACTCGGTAGACGTGTAACCTTTGGTGATGAAATCTTTTTGGAGAGAGAGAGACAGAGATTATTAAACTCGGAGGACCCTGAAGAAGTCGAAAGGGGCAGATCCATGGTTAGCACTGTGAGTATTGTGGAGGGTGTTCAACTAGACCATCTGTCTGTCAAGAAGATAGGCAAAAGAGGCAGACCATCCAGTGACTTGCAGAACAATGGAGATGAAAAAGAAGGCGGTTTGGAAGACCAAACTTCGTTGAAAGGTGAAATAAAGATCCTAGCTCCTTTGACGCTCCCTGATATCCCACCAAAGGGTGAATTTGATGTTCAAGACCTAAGAGAAAGTAAATACTTCTTTTCATGACGAGCATACATATCATAACGTTTCTTGTACATAATGTCGAATGCATATTTTTTTTCCTTTGGTTCTGGGTATAGTAACTGAAGACTACAACACTGTAAAATTACAGCTCTCTAGCTAGCGTACAGATGATGTACATCTATTAGCGTTTGTTTCACATGACTTTCCCCTGTTGCTGCAAGTTCTCAATAAGAAGATGGAGTGGTTCGAGTTCTCCTTCCTCTATGAGTGCAAACTCTTTAGTGAAAGATATGAAATGTGCAAAGAACGAATTCCAATGTGCTTCCAGGGACAAGTTGAGGATCTTGTCATAGTGGTTATAATACACATGGGCAAATATTCTAAACATTTGTCTAACAATATTCTTCACAATATTGATAAAATTGAAGGGGAAGGGGACACCAGACTTTGTTGGAAATAGAGTTTGGTCATTCAGCTTACTGCTGATCCAGCTCAGCACGTACTCTATATATTGATTAGCAGGGAGCTGAATGTTTTTCCCATTTGAGTCTACCCAAAGGTAATCAGTTTTCGGTCCTGCGTTCATCGTTGGGAATAGCTCTGGTTTGATGTACTCTGCTATTATTCCGTAAAACTGGTTCAGGTTGTTGTACATTTCAAATATGTTCTGCGCGATCCATTCATTTTGATCCACATACTTTGGCAACTGAACAATAGTCTTGAAAGATCCCTTGACGAGTGCTGTTTTGACGAAAGGCTCTGATAAAAAGAGTGGAGTTTGCTGGTACTGCTGTTGCTGCTGCTGTTGCTGCTGTTTGTGCTGCTGTTGGAATTTCAAAGCATTGGAGCCAGTCTGTTTGACTGGTGAGTGCGATCTCTTCAATGACAGTTGCGACCCGTTGTTCGAAGAGTATATAGAGGCCTGCTCTCTTGATTGTTTCGTCTTCTTCGATGATCTTCCAAACCTGAAAACCCCCAGAGAGAGAAGTTGTTAGTAGATGTATTGAAGGGAGCCGTAAGCTGAAATACCTCACATCGGTCTATCCTGTTCGATAATACATACCTGATCGAATTGAAGAAAGACATCGTGTTGTACAGTAGTTGCAGTGTTTCACTAGTTCCTATTCCAACGTCACCTCAGTCAGCCGTTATGTCTGTAGCGCAGCAAGTTATAGCCTCTCCTCCAGTCGCTATATATGAAGGTTGTTGTGGTAGCTATTGATCGTTGCTGATTGCTCCTGTGCTGCTGGCGCTGCTACTACTGCTGCTACTACTGACCAGTGTTGTTGATTGTTGTGTTTGGGTTCAGCGCCATTCGATGTTGCGAGCCCTGGGATGTCTAGGCGCTGAACCTGTGCTCACTACAGCCCTCGGGGTCAAGGCACTGCGCCACGGGCGGACAACGCGAGACAATCCGTTCCAGCCATTACTTACCTTGCACCAGTCTCCCCATTCCGAATGCATCACTACTGCCACACCACAACAACACCTCTCCTCTCAACGCCTCTGCCAGTAAGTGATACTTAGGTTATGAGCCAGAGAATGCATGCGGTGTACGGATGTCATGTTGGTATTATGTAATGTCTTACATAACCGCAGTAGCTAACGGAACGGTAATCGCCGGGCGGCGACGGCACTGCACAGTGATACCATCGGGGCAAATACTCCACGACACTGCCACGGGAGTCAGTGTGGGTGTACACACACCAACGTTGTTCACGGCAAGAGGAGTCTCCTCATGGGATAGTACTGGAATAAACGCCATCCAGCACAATCGCCCACAGTCACAGAGAATCAAACACTCCCTCGACAGACAGACAAAAAAAAGAAAAGTGTGCTCGGTTGGGAGTATGATTGCTATATGTACTATACGTAATGGAGCTTATCCTGCGATAGCGAGAGAATAATGAGTGTAGGAAGATTCTTGGCCTTTGATTTTATATTATGAACTATATATAAACGTCTGGCTGTTCCTTATCTCTACGCTTGTATCTACGAAAAGACGGAGACTGTGCAAGAAAGAGGCAAAAGGGGTAGAGGCAGCGAACAGTGGAAGTCATGGTTAAGCAAAGCAAATCTCGTTCGTCTTTGACTCTGAATCAGCTGCAACACATCCAGCACCCGGGCTCGATTGACACAACCATCTTCTACATTGGTGTCGATGTAGGGACAGGGTCGGCACGTGCAGCGGTGGTGGACAACACCGGCTCTATCCTAGCACTTGCTGAACGGCCAATCCAAAGACAAGAGCTCAAGCCCAACTACATCACCCAATCCACTACCGAAATCTGGAATGCGATAACATTCTGTGTGAAATCAGTGGTCCGTGACGCAGAGATTGAGCCTGAACAAGTTGCGGGTATTGGATTTGACGCAACTTGTTCCTTGGCCGTACTTAGGGAAGATAACGACGAACCGCTAGGTGTTGGCCCTGATTTCAACAATAACGATCAAAATATTATCCTGTGGATGGATCATCGCGCGGTCGATGAAACCAATGAGATCAACGCTACTGGTGATAAATGCTTGAAGTATGTAGGTGGCACAATGTCAATTGAAATGGAACTACCTAAGATGAAGTGGCTGAAAAACAACCTTCCAAATGATCTGTTCCGCCAGGCTAAGTTTTATGACTTGTGTGACTTCCTGACACATAGGGCTACAAATTCAGAAGCAAGATCTTACAACTCCACAGTGTGCAAAATGGGCTTTGTTCCTCCAGGGGTCGAGGGTTCAGAGCATGGCTGGTCCAGGGAGTTTTTGGAAGGACTGAACCTTCCAGAGCTGGTCGAAGACAACTTCAGAAGGCTTGGTTGTGCTCCTGGTCTAGGGGGTGAATGGTTATGTGCAGGTGATGTAGTTGGTCCTTTGTCGCAGAGTGCTGCCCAAGAGCTTGGTTTGACTACTGAGTGTCTAGTTGGATCTGGAGTTATCGATGCGTATGCGGGCTGGGTAGGTACAGTGGCTGCACAGACAGATATTCCCATCCCAGGCTTAGTAGAGATGGAAGCAAAGGAGAAAGGTATCGGGAAGTCAGCAGGCCGCTTGGCAGCAGTTGCGGGTACATCCACATGCCACATTGCCCTCTCTAAAGATCCCATTTTTGTCGAGGGCGTTTGGGGTCCGTACCGTGATGCTATCTCCCCCGGCTACTGGCTCGCGGAAGGAGGCCAGTCTTGTACTGGTGCTCTACTGGCTCATGTTTTGAACACACATCCCGCGTATTCAGAGCTTGCACGCTTAGCCGATGCCTCCAACGTTTCTAAATTTGACTATTTAAATGCAAGACTGGAACAGCTAACCCTTGACTCAGGGTTGAAATCCGTTATATTCCTGGCGAAGCACTTGTTCTTCTACGGTGACTATCATGGGAACCGCTCACCTATCGCTGATCCAAGAATGAAGGCAGCCATCATTGGCCAATCGATGGATACCTCTGTTGATGACCTAGCAGTTATGTACCTAGGTGCATGCGAGTTTATCGCACAACAGACTAGACAAATTGTGGAGAAGATGACTGCATCGGGCCACAGATTGGGGGCTATTTTTATGTCTGGTGGTCAATGTCGCAATGGTTTGCTGATGAGGTTGCTGGCTGACTGTACAGGCCTGCCTATTGTCATTCCTCGCTATATTGATGCCGCTGTTGTGTTTGGCGCGGCACTTTTAGGTGCAGTAGCTGCTAAAGACAGTATTAAAAAGAGAAGTTCTAGATCGAGAGCGCACAGTATCAAACTGTCTGGGTTGAAGCCAATGACCGAAGCCAACCTGACTGAAGTTGCGTCTCCATACACGGCGCCATCAGCGACTGCTTCTACCACTAATTTCAACGCAATAGGGGGTGGATTCCCATTCCCACAAGTCACAGGACCTGGAAAGTCAGTATCTAATTACCAGCACCGCAGAGCTGGTGGTAGTGAGGAGGAGGAGGAGGAGGATGCGGACTCTGGCGAAGATGACACCGCCATCTCCTTCGGCGCTAACAAGCAAACGCAGACCGAGGTGGAGTCCAAAATGCGCAACATGAAACTGCAAAACAAACCATCCGGCGAGGAGCTCTGGAAAGCTATGGTAAACCTATCCGGAGGCGGTAAAGTTGTCCTTCCTGCGCTAGAGTCGTCTCCTGACAGACAGTTGCTCAACGTGAAGTACAAAATCTTCCTGGAGCAGGCGGAATCCCAGCAAAGATACAGGGAGATGGTTGACAAGGTGGACGTTCCTGCCCGGAGCTGAGAGCCCTCTGTCTACGGTGTCTCCACGCCTACCTTAGTGGCCATCCACATGTCTGGGCAATGTATACATATATACACACGGAACTACTGACTCTTCTCCCTTATTTGGCGGGTAACATGCCAACCTCCTAAACCCCAATCACCGTGGCTACCACATTGTTACGGCCAACATGACATGTATATTCCCCGATTAGGCAATCTGTAAACAAATATTCACAGATCTTGAGCGCTGTGGTCCCTACCAGGGCTGGTGCTTTGTTTTTGTGCGTGAGAAAAAATAAAAAAATCTGAGAAACGAGAAGTTGGTAACAAACACATCACCATCAACGGCAGCGGCTAAAGACATTCGCACTATCTATCATCACAGCTATACACACATCTATATATACGCATACATAGCCTATACCTTTTAAAGGATACTGAGGTTGGAGCTTGTTCAGCGAGCAGTTAACATCTCTTCGCGTTGAGGACAGGATTCTTTCTCTCACATACATACCACCTAGATTGACAGGTACATACAATTCAGCGCATGAGACTGATACGCCTGATACCGCTGCTCGCGCCACTGGTGGCACAGGCCCAGGAGGCTGGGATTCAGATCCGCGAGGTTGAGCATCCTGCGCTGGACCTCGCGTCCTTCAATAACGGGGAGCTTGGTCTACTGGGGAGTTTTGACGCAGTCTCTCAGTACTCATACATCGGTGCATCTAATTTCACAAACCAGGCGACGGATCTAACTCCATCGGGAGCGAGTGGAAACAGCTTGATATACAAGAACAGTAAGGACCAATTCCTAAATCTTGGTGAGGTGGATGGCGAGATCACCAAGATTCTGCCGTTGAAAGAAGACCAGTTTCTCATACTGGGGGAATTCCGCTCAATAGGACCCCACAATGCTAGTGGGCCTAGCATTCTAGATTTGTCAACAGGACTATTTCAGAACATTGAGCTGCATGGAGTCAAAACAGGACTGTTCGATGGAGATAACCTCTTATACCTGGGTGGTGATTTTACCTACAATGGCACCAGAAGTGCCGCAATCTACAATCTAGCAGACAACACGCTCTCGTCTACACCTTTTGGTGGGTTTGGAAGAAACTCAACAGTGAACAGTATCGTGCAGTTAGCATCTAATATCATCTTTGGAGGAAAGTTTGACACCTTAGGACTTCCACAACTGATACCAGGGAACTCAAATACATCAAGCTTGGACATCCAGGCCAGTCAAATGGTGAGCTTTAAATATGCCACATTCACCTCATCTGATGGATCAACAGATTTACAAAACCTGGCATGCCCAGGATCTGGGAAAACGTGGAATGTCCCTGGTGCAACTGCTGCAACATTCAATGTTGACCTCGCCACACCAGTAATACCATCCAAAATAAGGATTTATAACGCAGCCGACCTTAACTCTCAAATTTCCCTCTTCAGACTAATCACAGCACCAGCATCGAGTATCATGAACCTGACCTACGTTGAACCATCGACAGGTACTCTCCAAACATGCGATGCTTGGTGTCCTCTTTACAACTCCACTGAATTAGGAAGGCTTGCGAGAGAAAGTACACAACTATCTCTCCCATATGGTGACGGATCTTTGAGCTTTAGTGCAGAGTATCAAGAGTTTGGATTTGTTAACACATTAGATGTGAACAGCTTAACTTTCCAAGCATTGGCCTCTTATGGCTCTAGCATTGGCCTTCAGGGATTTCAAATTTATCAAAACATTTTCAACACATATGCAAATAACCTTTTTAATGAGCCAAACTGTGCAGATTCAACAGAATATTCCCAATCGCAGCTTATAGGAAGCTGGGAACCAGTAGAGGGTAACTCCTATTTGACTACTACAGTCCAGCGAGGCGATGAAGCTGGTGTTATTTTCAAACCTAATATCACATACGCTGGTGAATACTCTATCCTGTTATACACTCCTGGATGTGCTCAAACTAACAGCTGTTCTCAAAGAGGTGTTGTCAATGTCACTGTGGTTAGTGAGAAATCAAATGAGGTCCTCGAACAACATACGATCTACCAAACCAATAATGAAGACAAGTACGACTCCATTTTTTACGGACAGTTAGAAGGCCCAGTGACAGTTAGAATGATGTACGATAGTGCTCTTTCCCCTGACAGTGAAACACAACTCGTGGCACAGAGCATTGGTACAACCATCTTTTCTGTTGATGACTTTGTAAACAAGAATGGATCCATTCCCATCAATGGGATTTTTGAATACTCTCCAGCTAACTTTACACAGTTAAATAATGCAAATCTGACAGAAAAAGCATTTGTTGGTAATACTACTATTAACACTTTGGGTGGAAGCCTATCAGAGAATGCGATGATTTTTCTAGCTACCTATAGTGAACAACACTTGATTGTCGCTGGTGATTTTAACTCAGAACTTTATGGCGATAACTTCATCCAGGTTGTTGTCAATATTGAAGATTCAAATAGTGAATCTGTTGATGCACAAGTTGAAGCTACGAGTGGTGATGGTTTAAATGGTGTGGTTTCTAACATCTTTTCAGTCGATGAGGGTGTGATTGTGTATGGTTCTTTTGATGATACTTTAGAGGCTACAGAGATTGATCAGTTGATCACTCTCTCTTCTTCAAGCCCGTCTTTGTCAAAAATGGCATTCTTCAATGGAACATGGTACAGTTTTCCAGATTCGTTCGAGAATGCCAACACATTTGCTAACATCAGCATCTCTGGGTCAGAACTCTGGGCTTTGAGCAGCAACAAGTTGAACATTACTTCTGAATCAATCTTCACAGATGGCCTATTGCTGTCATTCAATACAAGCGCATCAGGGCGTATAGGTGACCATACTCTTTTTGCAGGTCGCTTGACCCAGTCTGACATGATCGTCAATAACGGATTGCTCACTGGTGGAAATTCTACTTTCAGCAATATCACGAATGATCAAAACCAAGGTGATGAATTTCTTTTCGAAACAGGAGTTTTTGTAAACAGCTCTTTGTCTGTCTTCGGAGGTAATTTTACTACCACATCTGGACACTCCAAACTAGCTTTGGTCGAAGAAGGAGAACTCTCTGCAATCAATATTGAATCAGACAATGATAACTCCAGTATATCGAAACTCTTCACATACAGGGAATTGATGTTTATAGGGTCTCGAGGAGACAGTAACGAGCAGTCTCCAGGAGTCCTGATCTACAACATGACAACATCCCAACTGTCAACGACACAACCTCAGCGTCTATCTTTGTCATCTAATTCCAATTCTAACATCGCAGTGACTGAATTTGGAATTCTCTCTAGTACGCATCTGGTTGTTGGTGGTACTTTCAACTCGGCAGGTGACATCTCATGTTCAGGCCTCTGCTTTTACAACCTGAACTCTTCCTCCTGGGAAGATCCGTTGATTAAAAATTTTTCTGGAAGGGTTTCAGCGTTTAGATTCGTCGACAATCTGCTGGTTTCGTCGGGTGATATGCGGTATGAGAACTCTTCTCTGTCGCTGTTTGCTTACGATTTCAATTCGACAGATTCTCGTCAAACCCAACCATCCTCTTTTACAACAGTTTCTCAGACAGTGGGTAACTTTATCCTCGTGGATAACTCTACGACTGGTAGAATCATTGTTTCCAACAAAGATTCCATATCAGGCTATGACGGTGAAAATTGGGTAAAGCTTTCTAACTTCGAAGAACGTTCTATGATTAATGGTATACAACTTCTATCACTCACGACTCCAAATGAAGGGAATGAGGGTCAGTTCTTCAACTCTTCACAAATTCTCCTTGCCTCAGGTGATCTGCACCTTCCAACCTATGGATACACGAACCTGGCATTGTACAACAGTACCCAGTGGATTCCGTACCTGATCACAACGCGGTCTAACAGTGTTGCACTTGAAAACAACATCTTTATGAATAAGGATGTGTCCTCTCTCTACCAAAGTGGATGGATCTCATCTCAGCAACCACTGATTCCTAGTGATCCAAAGCCTACACATCAACCTCCAAAGGACCATTCCGGTAAAATGGACCGCGGCTTAATTGTATTGGTCTCTTTAGCAGCTGCTGTGGGAACTGTTTCGCTGTTAGGTACTGCTGGTGCGTTCATTCTCTACAAAAAGAGGTATAATGAGTACACTCCACTAGAACCGAGAGTTAATGAAACAGAAATGCTGGACACTGTCCCACCAGAGAACCTTTTGAAGCATATTTAGGCATGGATAGAGAAAGGCAAGGACTACAGGATTCCTTCCCTCGTACCAAATGTATTCTCATAATTACTTTTCAGAATATGTTACACGCACATATCGTCCTGTTGTTGTAGCATCGTTCTTTTGGCTGTAGTCGCATCCCAGTAACTAACTATATGACCGGTACTGTGCTGGTGGAAGAGTCATTGATCAACTGTTGTACTAGGCTCGACTCCCGGGTAGCAAAGGATACCTCCTCTGAGTAGACTCTCTGGGCGTCCTTGAGGCAAAGTCTCACTTGCACCGATTGTGAGTGGTGGCTGCTCCAGTCACGAGCAGCCAAAAGGCTCCATAATGCAGCCTTTCTGTTTCTTGTGAGGCCTATGATTGCCATAGGAGGAACTTTGAGTTTTTCAGGGACATGTCCATGTTTCACTCCCTCTTGTCCATCCTCCTCAGTGGCTTTCAAATCAGCAGACTCATTATTGAAGCTTTTCTTCCGCATGATTACCTTTGCTTGACTTGAGACATACAATGAATAGACGTAGCTGATGCGTTGTAACAGAATGGATTTACCAATCCTCCCAACAAGCTTATCATCTATGGCCTTTGTCAACCAATGAAGTGCAGCAGGCGCGCTCTGTGCGCCATCACGAAGAGTGCAGAATAGTTCGGAGACAATTAGAATCGACCTTAGGGCATAACTTTTTAAGCTACACCTGGCAAGGTAGGTGTAGTTTGCTGAGTCCAGGAGGGGATCTATGGAATCGGCCTTCAGTTTAGAGGTGATGTTAGTGGCACCCATTAATAATGAGATGGCTGCCATTTCCTGTGCTGACGCAAGGTAGTTCCAAGCTTTATCTGCTAAAAAGTCCTTCTTTGATAGCTCATAAGCTGTAAAAGCGTACTTATAATCACGAAGCATAAACGACCAATCAGATAATTTCCTTATAATCGCTTCAGAAGAGTGCTTTGAGTAATATCCTCTTTCAGTGATGAAGTTTCCTTGTTTCTCCTGGTGTGACTGGTTCTTAGCTGTAGTAGCACCAAAGTATCTTTTGGAAACGTTGAAGAATCTCCCAGTGAAACTCTTTCTTGGTGTAATGACCTGTTCATCCCAAGTGGCAATTTTTTGCTCCATGAACGGAATAATTTTCTTTTGAATGATCTCCCTAAGAAGATTAGTGATTGAAGTGGCGTTGTCGGTGAGGAGACTTGCGGGTTTATCCTGAGATACTAATTGTGATTCATTGAGTTCTTCATCAACGGATAAAAGCAGTAAGGGTGATTTTGGGGATTCTGGTGATGTTGTGACTGTCGATATTGGAAGAAGAAAAGCGTCGACAGAGAGCTGCTTCTTTATCTGGTCCTTCAACAGCGCAGCAGTTTGATGCTGATCGGGGTTGTTCGGGTCATATACAACTATGAACATGGGGAGTATATCTTCCAGCGAAAGAAATTCAGGTACATTTGTATTCTTAAATTCCGAAAATAAAGTAAATGCGTCTTCGTAAGTTTGTGTACCTCCAGATATGATTATGAATGTCGAAACGGGATGGTTCATGAACTCAAATGGAGCAATTATAGAGCTCTTCAAAAACTTCGAAAAGTACTTGGAATAAATAGATCCTCTCAATAGTGACACAATGGTGTTGTTATTACGAGATTCTTGGTCACCTCCATCTCCATCCGTCGATTCGGTTGCAGTACTGGCACTGGTGGTGGCAGCCTCAGTAATGCCACAGTTGTGTTTCTCTATCTCTATGTTGATGTTCGTGATGTACTCCTCCATCAGCAATTCTAGCGAGTGGTGGCTCAACAGCTGCGCTTTCCCGGTGCTCTCAGCCTCCTGAATACTCAAGATATCTCCGAGGGGTCTTGAAAAGTTCAACGAGAACTCATCTGTGGTTCTTGAGATTAATTGCGAATCCTTTATCTGGAACCTATGCTGTACTCTCTCCCCCAGAGGCCGCAGAAGGTGGAAGAATGAGTCAAATCCTAGGCTTTCGGCCACTTTGTCCACCTCGCCTGAGCAGATAACGGGCACCTGCGGAGAAAATGCCACGGTAATAAGTTTCTTGCAGTCCAATGAGCTTCGCTTCGACACAACATCTGCCACCCCGCTGGTGCTTGCATCATACTCAGCCAAGAGCGCTGAAATGTCATCCCCTGATCTCAAATAGTGCAGGATGTTGCTGGGATCCAGCTTGATGCTCCTGGTATCTCTCTTTTCCGCTGTGCTCATACCTGATTTGATTGCACCCGTGTCCTCCTGTCTACCTCGCCACTACTGCCAATGGTTCTGCTGCCAATGCTCCCTCCTCTGCCTGTGCCATGCAATCGCACCGCTCACTCACTGACTGTCTGGCTGTCTGTCTGCTGGCTGTCTGTCTGCTGTGCTGTGCTCTGACTACTCTGGCGGCAGTTGCAATTTTTACCTCTTTTCTCAAACCAAACACAAAAACGGCGCCCGCCTCAAGGAACCTGTTCCATCTCCTCAGTGAATCGAACCCATGCCCTTTCCCGCTTGCCAAAACCCGACAAGACAATCTGTATAGGTTATGTTCACTTCCACCACGGCATTTGGGTGTTGTGTGCCCTGGCGTCTTTCTGATGGATTGTTTTTTTGGTTTTGTTCACTTTGGCGTTCTTCCTCTCTCTGGTCTAGCATTAGCCCGCAAACGTGTCGTCGTGTCAGAGAGAAACAGAGGTTGTAATTCCTGCAACGGATTAGAGGATTATACTGCTTTTTCTACTGTGCTGTTCCCCACCACTTAGTTCGTTTCCGAGATGATGCTCCAGAGCCTCCTTTTCGTGCTCATAAGTGGACTGGTCGCTACCAGTAGCGGGTTTTACCTTCCAGGTAATGCCCCAACGTCATACAAGAAGGGGGAGTTGGTGCCATTGTTGGTCAATCACATAACGCCAAGTGTCTTCCACGAAAACAGAAAGGAAGACTTTGTCTACTCCTTCGACCACTACTACAGAAGACTACATCTGTGCCAGCCGGAGAGGCTGGTCAAACAGCCAGAGTCACTGGGCTCGATTATCTTCGGTGACCGTATCTACAACTCGCCATTTGAACTCAAGATGCTGGAAAACGAAGAGTGTAAGAGTCTGTGTATCTCGGAGTTTCCAGGGCTAGATAACCTCTTTGTCAACAAGCTCATCAGCAACGGTTTCACGTACAACTGGCTGATTGACGGCCTGCCAGCAGCGAGAAAGATGACTGACAAGAGAACAAACACTGATTTCTACGGAGCTGGGTTTGAGCTGGGGTTTGTTGATGAAAACGGCGCTCCGCATCTAAATAACCATTTTAACATCAAGGTTGAGTACCACAAGAAGGCTGAAGATGAGTTCAGAGTGGTGGGTGTCACGGTTGAACCACATTCCTGGGACAGAGCTACAGACACCTGCTCAGAGGAGAAATTCGGCCCAGTAGTACTAAAGCAGAACAAATCATCGAAGGTAGCCTTCACTTACGATATCACTTGGATCGAGTCAGAAACTGTGTGGGCAACAAGATGGGATAAGTACCTGCATGTGTATGACCCTAAGATTCAATGGTTCTCGTTGATCAACTTCTCGTTGATTGTCATCTGTCTCTCATTGATCATGTCGCATATCTTGCTCAGGGCATTGAAAGGGGATATCTCCAGATACAACGAGTTGAGTTTAGATAGTGACTTGCAAGAAGAAACTGGATGGAAATTAGTCCATGGAGACGTATTCAGATCTCCTAAGATGTTACAAATCTTGTCCGTCCTTGTTGGAAGTGGGTTCCAGTTGTTAGTGATGATCCTTTCCACTGTGTTTTTTGCTCTTTTGGGTCTACTATCTCCTTCGAACAGAGGATCCCTCGCAACAGTGATGTTCATTCTCTATGCCCTCTTTGGCTGTATCGGATCCTTTGTTTCTGGATCCATCTACAAATTCTTTGGAGGTGAGGACTGGAAGACAAATACCATTCTTGCGCCTTTACTGGTACCGGGTTCTATTCTCCTATCTTTTGCCTTTTTGAACATCTTTTTGATCTTCGTTCATTCATCGGGAGCAATCCCAGCAGGTACCCTCATTGCTGTTGTGCTTATCTGGTTTTTGATCTCAGTTCCTTCTTCAGTAGCTGGATCCTTGATTGCGTTCAAACGTGAAGGATTGTCGAAACCAGTCAAGACAAATCAAATTCCTAGACAGATTCCTACACAACCGCTCTACTTGAAAACCATCATTACCGCATTAGGCTCAGGGATTTTCCCATTCGGTGCTATTGCTGTTGAGATGTACTTCATCTATTCTTCCCTGTGGTTCAACAGAGTTTTTTACATGTTTGGCTTCTTATTCTTCTGCATCATACTGATGATTGTTACCACTGCACTCGTGACGGTTCTTGCAACTTATTACACCCTATGTTCTGAGAATTACAAGTGGCAATGGAGGTCTATTTTCATTGGTGGAGGTTGTGCAATCTATGTGTTTTTGCATGCCATCTTCTTGTCCAAGTTCCAACTTGGCGGATTCACAACCATTGTGCTGTATGTGGGATACTCTATTGTCATGAGTGCATTGACGTTCCTGGTTACTGGCTCGATAGGTTTCCTCTCTAGTTTATTCTTTGTAAGAAAGATTTATTCGGTGGTAAAGATTGATTAAAATGACAACTGAAGCGAGAGTAATGAAGAAAGAAAGCTCCGCCGTGATTGGATAGAAAACAAATGGGATACTGGTGTCTGAAAGGAAAGAAAAATAATAAAAACTTGTGTTGCTGGTGGGAGAAGAAAAAGTAGCTGGAAGAACTGTGAGAGCACTTTCAACACGATTCTCTTTTCTTTTCCGAAGAACAGACAATGTCAGAAGGGATATACTACGAACACAGCTATGAATGAGTCTCTATTCACCACATCACTCCCCATTGTAACCGGGTGTAAAAATAGAAATCTCCTTCTTTTACTACTTGAACTCGATCGGTGGTCTCACTCACTACTGCGTTCTTTTAAGACAAGCATATATAGTAATTTGTATATCTATATCAAAAAAGTGCTTGTAACACCTTTCCTGCCTACTACCCGCAGTTATCACCATTCAATCTCTACCTGACTGCACACCCAAACAGCATAGTACAGGCTACCCATCCCACGGGACACTGGTTAATACATTCACTCCACCTGTATGAACCTTCTCCGGCCCATAGTTGCCCATTGTCAACTGACATGGTGCTTGACTTTCTATCATAAAGTCACGGTTTATTTTTCCTGATCAAAAAAGAAACAAAAGACCAGAGATGTTGACAAACTGAAAAAGAAATCAGACAAAAGCTGGCGTCTATGCTAGGTCAATGCAGAAGTGATTCTATTAGGCACACATATGTACATACACGAGGGGTAGATGTCTTGAAAGTTTAAAGCTTAACATCTGAAAATTTCAAGGGACGGTTCAGGCGAACTTTACTAAGGGGAGGTCTATGCATGTTGATTCCGGTTCCTGCTTGTGCTTGTGGTGGAGAAAAAGTTTAAATTCGTAGAGGTGAGTAGAGAGTTTGGATCTGTCCGTCTGTGGTCGTTTTAGTTCCCTCTCACAGGTGGTTGTATCTTTCATTGTTGTATTGAGATGTGTTGTGAGTGTGTCCTTTCACTGAACGTGTAGAAATAGGAAGCATCCACTGCAGGTTACCGCAGACTTCAGCTGGTGTATGTTGACTCCCGACATCCCACTCTTGGTGATTCATATGACTGGGCCCATGCCTCATGGCAAAGAAGAAGTAAAGTTTGAAAAAGAAATGAGAAACCTAAAAAAAGTAACAAAAACCCCAAATGCGAGCTTGTCCTGAGACACTCACTCCAGCCGGAAAACAGCTTAAACCCGTCACTAATTTCGGGAAAAAGACAGCCGTCAAGATCACTGAGTGGTTTAGATATTTCTCCATTGGATTCTCACTCCCTCTGTTGCGATGGGTCCATAACAAGCCCTCCTCGCCACTTACATACATTTGAGTACCGTGGATTATGATGGATTATGTGATTATTGATAAAGCCGAAATACCGATAGGTTTCTATTTTTAAACCCCCAAGTTCGGGATGTAGGTCAGAAACCACATTCAGGACATGCTCTCAGCCACAGGATGAAGAAATCGCAGGTGTTGAGATGAGATCTCGTCTGTAATGGATACAATACACGCATCCTGGATGCTACAGTGAACATTTCTCACTAATGGGATGACTGTCCCCCAACCTCGATTTTGAAATCTTCCTAGTTAAAGCATACTTCACACCATCAAAATGAAGGAAGATGGACTGAAGACATCCTTTTCACTGGTGCATATATGTGCATATGCACACAATCTGTCAAAAAGGCCCCCCATGAAAGTGCGTGATGCTCAGTCAATCAAGATCAATGATACAGCCTCCAACATTTTACATTTCCCTATAGCACCAATGGGGTCATAGCGTCTACTGGATCCCTAAGTATGCGGAAATGGTTTTTTCAAGATATGGAGAAGAAAACTGAAAAATGGAGTGTCAGGAGATTATCGGGCTTGCAGCTCTGAGAGACATGATCAGATCGGAAAATATAGTCTCACTCTAACCACTGCTGCAGGAGGACTAATGATACGACTGATTTCAATCATTCAGCTTGATATGACACGGAGTGTAAGCTTTTTCCATGTCCACGGTAATCGGTAAACGTCGATTGGAAGACGGATAAATATATGCCCCCTTCGAAAACAGAACAGGCCAGCAGTTTCTCCAACAGGAAATCGACCCCTTGCTTACGAGCAGCGCCCTCAGCGAAATGTACTATGGACACTTGAGACACTTGCTTCCCAGGGCCAACAGAATTCTCTTGTAAAACTGTGTAGGAGCCACCAAGTTGTTAATTTTTCACACGATATGAACTCCACCGCACTAGGTGCCGCACCAAAATGTCATCTGACTACAGCCCACCGCAAATACATTCCCTAACGGCTTCCAGGTATCATCACACCTGAGTTCCTTGTCTCACTAACAGTTAATGTGTGCTTTTCCTTTTTCTAAAAAGAATTGTTCCTGCTTTTCTTTTTTTTGATTTTGTGACTCGGTGCAGCCCAGCCACTGGCACAGTATGACACAGCGAGCAAACATCTGCTACAGGCTTTTCAAGAGCGGCGCTGTTCACCCACCGAATCCAACTCCCCGAGCTCCCGTCCCCCTCTCGTGCCCGCTGTAGTATGGCTATCTCTCTACCTTTCCCACCCCTAAGCCCAACGCTTTTTTTTTTCTTTTTTTCCTCTTCAATTTATTTCTTTTTCCTGAAACAAAGAGGTTTTTTAGTCTTAAATCTGCTTGGTATGCAGGCTGGTGCATATGTCTTGTCTCACAACTAGATCTCAACATGACTCTAATTAAAATGCCTTGTGCTTGATTCCAAACATACATACATTTCGTTCATTCCCCTCTCCTGGTATAGTTGTGTGTCGTCTCACAACCAATTAGAGTGCACAGACCTGCTATAAACCCCTCGATCAAACACAACATGTGCGAACAGAAACAGGAGAGCTGTGCATGTGCGTGCGTTTTGCTCGCTTCCTCCATTCCTTTTGCTACCCACACTAAGGTTTCCTAAGTCAAATGCCGGGGCCTGGTTCGTATTTGTGGATATCATACGTCTTCCCGGGGACGAGACAGAATGGCAAGGTACCAACCAGTCGTCTGTGATGCATATCGCCAGCACCCAAGTCCGTCCTCGCCTCTCCTGTTTCCAGTGCGTGCTGCAGTCGGTGTTTTCTGGCGGCAGGTTTGCCATGTTTGTTGGTCTGGTTCCGCCTTCCAGCACCCATGCTGGTGGTCCACAAAAGCGCAACCTAGGGCATTTCCAGGGCCAAACCTCTCTCTTCTTCGTCCACACCGCGCGCGGTTCTCTCCTGTCCCAAAACGTACATGTATAGCTTCATAATTTCTAATGTTTCTGCGTGTGTATTATTTTACGATCTTCTTTGGCCTTGTTCGCAGATTTTCTTGGCCATTAAGGTGTCTGATCATTCCATCATTCCATGCATCCTTTCACTTGACCAGATTCATTTCTGAACTTGCCTAAACAGTTTCTGCTTTGTGTGTTTCACATAAAATTAAAAAAAAAAGTGAAGAAAATAAAAGAATTCCCATTCCCACTCTCTTACTCTCTCTTCTGCCTCTTTTCTCTCTCTCTTTCTTCTCTTCTCTCCCTCTCTTTCCTTGTCTGTTTGGAAAAAAGGGTTTACAACACATAAGTGCTTTCAAGAAGCACAAATAAAGTCACAGACACGGTGCCAATACACCGAGGCCAAAGAGCGAGTATCATTGAAGAGTCTCGGCAACATAGCACAGTCTCTTTATTTAATACCCGCACATTCTGCCTACTGTGCACAGTCAGGTTAGTGTTTTCTTTTCCTGCTTCTGCTTCCATATCCTATTCCTATTCCTCGGCACCGCTACTGTAAGTATCCCAGCTAATACTCAGCCAGCTGCCAACTCTTCAATCAGTGGAGGCTTCTTTCGACTGCTGGTGTACACCATCAAAACATGAAGGAGCTTGCCGAGGAAATCAGCACCGATGTTACCCCTTCACCGCCACCTCCACTGTTGCCACTGTCATCTCCAACGTCAACATCAACATCAACATCAAGGGCAACTGCAGGAGTAGCAGAATCGCACAATGAACAGGAGGCTCCAGGAGGCTCCCCCAACAGCATTGGACCAGAAGCACAGGAAAAGTCTCCGTCTCCCTCCCCTCAAAACTCGTCAGTGGACATGCATCTTTACAAAAGGAGGCTTCCAACCATATCCTCGGTGTTCAAAAGAACATGCTATAAATGCGGGAACTTGGGCCACCATGCTGATGATTGTGAGCATGAAACAAGGCTCTGCTACAACTGTAAGAAGCCAGGCCATGAGTCCTCCGACTGCAAAGAAGGTAAAAACTTCGAAGTCAAACAATGCTACCGGTGTAAAGAGACCGGTCATATCCAGGCAGAGTGCCCTACTTTATCATTAGTGTCTTTGGAGAAACCCCGTAAATATTCTACAAAGAAGTCATCATATAGAAGTCATCAGCAGTATAGTCAGCAAAGTCATATGCATTTGGGAAGAGTTATGAGAGCTAATTCGTACCCACAACTACAGCAACAGCACCTACAACAACTGCCACACCCACATCCGCAGCAGCATCAATATCATACAGCTTACCCTAATATCACATATTTCCCTCAACCGTCACCCGCTCCGCATCCCTTTAATCAGCACTACCAAGCTCCTGGGTTCGTTCGCCATCAACCCTTGCAATTCCAAGAGCAGTTACCCCCGCCGCTGATCAGCCCAAATCATCATGTTTACACGCCATATAATCAGCTCAACCTCTCCTCTCACTCGCATTACAGATATCCACCCCAGTCTTCTCCGCCACAAATGATGAGTCCACAGTACTCACTAGACTTCATGCAGCAATTGAGACCCTACACTTACAACTCACACTCCTGGCAGGCGAATTCTACTGTTAGAACCTGTTATAAATGTCGTGAAATCGGTCACGACTCAAAACACTGTCCGCAAAGAGGGTCTAACAGAACTCATCATCAGTCTTCTACTGACTGAGCCTGACTCTGCCACCTACTCTCCTTCATCAAGCATCATTTGTTGGGCGGCTAATTTTTTCGCCTCGTTTTCTGGTTCTACTCGTTTCCAACTATAAAAGCATGACATTTCCGCAATTTCAATCCTTTGTCTTCATCGTTGTTTTGCCACCAATCAGATCGAACTTTACACTACAGAATCACTAAGGTTATCGAGAGACAACTCTTCACCCTCAAGAATGGCACTTGAACTCCATAATATCATTTCAGTGGACGAGCTCCAATCTCAAGGTGTCAATGCGAGTGACATCCAAAAGCTGAAAACTGCTGGTATCTGCACCATTGCGGTAAGCACCACCCACCTGAATCATCGCTACTATCGGTTGTGTGTACACTAACATGTTTAAACTTACATAACCTTCAGACTGTCATATCAACAACCAGAAGAAACCTCTGCAAAATTCGTGGTCTCAGCGAAGTTAAGGTTGAGAAGATCAAAGAGGCTGGTGCCAAGTTAATGGTATGTGTCACAACCTCCTGTATATTTTTTTCTTTGCTTCCCCCTGCAGGAAGATCATCATAAAAATTGAGGTGGTTACGATAAGACTAACTGGGCGACGAAATAGACAGTAGGATTTGTTTCAGGTACTACACAAGCTGACATCAGAAGTCATGTCATTCACCTTTCTACTGGCTCCAAGAGTTTAGACAGTATACTAGGTGGTGGCGTCACAACGATGAGCATCACTGAGGTTTTTGGTGAATTCAGATGTGGCAAAACACAGATGGCACACACGTTATGTGTCACCACACAACTACCAAAAGTATGTTTTACCCTGAACCATTTCCTTGCTTTCGCTTGTTTTTTTTAATCTAGTTCGATCAAGAAGCATAGGAGAGAATGTGAATGATGCTATTCTCTTAATGTTTAATAGATATATTTACTGACCTCTAATGACAGTCTCTTGGAGGGGGTGAGGGGAAAGCTGCTTACATAGACACAGAGGGTACTTTTCGCCCTGATAGGTACGTTTCTTATTCTATCACCAAAGGTCATTCGATATTTTATCTCTGATCTCTACCAATCATCAAGTTTTTCATTCTAATACCTAGAACTAGAATCAAGTCTATTGCAGAGAAGCACGGTGTTGATCCGGACACCTGTTTAGAGAATATTACATATGCAAGAGCTCTTAACAGTGAACATCAAACTGAGCTGCTCGAACAATTAGGAGAGGAATTATCAACAGGTCAGTATAGACTTTTGGTGATTGATTCCATAATGGCAAACTTCAGGGTGGATGTATGTTTTTTAACCGTTTTCTATTGTAATCCAACAGGTCGAGATTGACATGGAACTAACTTATCTTGTCACAGTATGCAGGAAGAGGTGAGTTGAACGAGCGCCAGCAAAAACTAAACCAGCATTTGTCAAAGCTAAACAGAATTGCAGAAGACTTCAACGTCGCCGTTTTCATGACCAACCAGGTGCAATCAGATCCAGGTGCATCTGCATTATTTGCCGCTGCCGATGGGAGAAAACCGATCGGTGGACATGTTTTAGCTCACGCGAGTGCTACCAGGGTTTTGTTGCGGAAAGGAAGAGGTGATGAGAGAGTAGCAAAGTTGATGGACTCGCCGGACATGCCAGAAGCAGAATCTGTCTATACAATTGGAGAGGGTGGTATCACTGATGCTGACAGCTAAAGTGATCCTATGCTACAGACAATATTTACAGTAGATCTTAATCGCAGGTCTATGTGGTTGAACAAGACACCACTCACACATCTAGTGGGCCAAGATCCTAGCTACCAAAGAATGTTGATTCTTGCAATCGGGCTTTCTACTGTACAAAAACTCATATGCTTGTTTCATTTGTTTCTGTTCTGTTGTTTTGTACAACAATACATTCATCAATCAAAATTATTAACGTGTACCCTTTACGTGGGTAGTCTCAATATCCAAACCTTTCAGGCATCAATACAGGAGCAATTAAAGACCATCCATATATCAGATAGCAGATCCAGGCACTCACTATCTTCACCCAGCTGTAGAAGTAAGTTCTACCTACGGGTACAAAGTCTCCAAAATCATTCTGGTTGACATTCATGGTTAGTAGGACAGCAATCCATTGAGTTGCAAGGAAGAAGATGAAATGAAACAAGGCATAATTGTACTTTGTGCTCATTCTCTCTTCATCTTCATCATCGTCATCGCCATACAACCAGGACTGGTCTGTCAATGCGCTCTCAGGCAATGTGCCCACTGCTACTGCTTCTCTAATGGCCTGCATTCTCATTTCATTTCTGGCACTTGGTTGCTGGGAGATGATTCCACTCTCGTTTCCATCAGCAGCACTTGACACCGGGTCCTCGTAGTTGATGGCAATGCCTCCGCCGCCGCCATTGAAGGCAGAGTTAGCGGCAGCTCTGGTTGTGGTGTAGGCGATGGCAACGAATGTAAAGATAGCACCTAGCACCACACTAGCTGTTCTTGTTCCTCTAGATCTTACGAGAGGGTTGCACTGTCTGTCATCCGGTTCCGATGCGACCGCTGATAAAGTGAGGTAGGTGCAGTAAATAGATACCACTGCAGATTGTGCTAAGCCGCAGTTTGGGTTATACTCCTGTATGGTTGGATTTACAGAAGCGACCGTGATTATCACAGATAGAATCACATTGACAGTTCCAGCAGCTTGGTTCATCGAGCAACCATCTCCACAGAAGAATACGAAGGTCAATACACTCATAGTGATGGAGCAGAGGTACATTGTCGCAGTGCCACCAATCAAGAATGCTTTCCATACCGATGAGTACTCGTCCTCCTCTTCTACATGCTCAATGCAAGTTTCAGCCCATTCGTGTGCGAAATCCACTAGCAGGATCAATCCTATGAAGAGGAATATGGCACCACTGAGCACCGACACATACGTAGACCAGAATATGTAGAACGAGTCAGGAATGAGAAACGCCACCACAATGAGGAGCGCCCATAGGAGCAGCTTAGGAGGCCAAAAGCTGTTCTGGATCTTCGATCTCGGGTTCGTAGTGGAGTGCACGCCAATCAACAGTCCAGCTAGCAGGACGTGGAACATTCCCAGCGCAAAATTCAGTTTGTGGATAGCGAAGAAGCCACACTCAATCCCCACACACTGCCCTTTGTATACCAGCTCGAGCTTCTTGTACGCAAACTCGGACATCATTATCCAAGAGACTATCGCGTTTATCAGCAGCAGGAAGGCGTAGCTCAGCCTAGTTGAGAAGGAGGACCCCAATTGTTTGCACGACTTGGAGCATGCCTGGAAGCACAACGAGCCGCAGCAGCTTGCTGCCCACGTTCCGGCCATCTGCAGAGGAAGCGAAACTATAGCCCCCATTTGTGCGTGCTATTCAGACGACTATTCCAACAGGGTGTGTGTATGCGGCAGTACACAGCTTGTAACAAGAAGAGACTGGGTGAGAGAGAGGTGATAAAGCCGTCAGGCAAAATGTGATGTTTGCTTATATAATGTGTGTGTGATTAGTGCCATCTTGGAGTAGGTAACAGATGTAGGTGTTCCAGGTGTAAACAAAGCAGTACGGGCAGGCGCGTTGGAGAGCAGACAGATACGCAGCCGCTCAGTGCTCATTGCGCATCGAGATGTCTGTGAAATATGTGGTTCTACAGATTGGATCCCGGTTTATCACAGCTGGATTCGCAGGGAACCCGTACGCGACGGCGGTGGTGCCCACAAACCGCTACGGGGTGTTGTTGGGTGCTGGAGGCGATGACGGAGGCGAGGATAGAGGCGCAGATACAGACAGGACCCTTCCGAGAGGGTTGCAAACCTTGTGGGACTACACCACTACTGGTGTGGACATGGTACGACTGGAGTACGCTCTCGAAAGGATACTGTTTGATATTCTGACGCAGCAGCTGTTAACGGACCCTAAACGCTGCAAGGTGACTGTGGTTGAACTGGTGCACCTTCCTGTTCCTTACAAAGACATACTCAGCAAGGTATGTCTCTACAATCTGCACTGCATCACCCTCTCATTCATCCCAGAGCCCATATTGTCGTGCATCGGCTCAGGTTCGCATGTAGGGCTGGTAGTCGATCTCGGGTGGACAGCTACTAGAGTCACGCCCGTGTTTGACCTCAGAGTGATGTACAGGGAGTCGACGGCGACAGTTCGGTCAGGGAAGATGCTACACGATGAAATGGTGAGGTGTTTCCAATCGCACGATGCAGGGCTGTCTACTGAGTTTGACTTTGTAGAACGGTTTATTATGGAATGTTGTTTCTGCGCACCATCTCCATCTGCCAGCCCTGACGAGGAAGACGACAAGTCTGCGCTGTTTGACTTCGAGGGAGTGAGCATACCGAACCGATTTCGGCACGAGCCTGTCGAGAGGGTCCTTTTGGCCCCTGACTTTATCTACGAGGACAACGATACACACACCGTGGTCGACCTGATTATGGACACCTTCAGGAAGCATTTCACAGCAGACTTGCGAGGCCAATTCTCCTCCAAGATCATCTTCACCGGTGGCATGTCCCAGGTACTGGGCGTGAAAGCATCTATACTGCGACAGCTCAACGAAAGAAGCTCTGCACAGTTAGCCTCAATAAGGACAACAGGACCATGGACTGGTGCAAGCCTTTACCTATCCACGACCAGTGCCGGTTCGAGTGCTGGCAATAAGCCAAGCAAAGTAAACAGAGAGAGATATCTTTCAGGGGAGGAAAGACTCATCGACTGGACAGAGTCTCTGTACTCCTCTCCCCATACCAAGCCTTGCTAGACACAGCATTCACACCATCCAATCGCCCTCCTCCTGCTCTCCGGTGTCCCTCCCCCACATCTTTATATGAATAAATCGTAAATTCTAGAAAAAAAGTGCGACCACCAACTGTACTTGGCGAATCTATCATCACTGTAAACAAGCAAAGCAACCGATAGGCGACAGAGGCTCCGTTGCGATCAATCAATCGAGTATCCCTTCGCTGTAGTGAAGAAATAGTGAGCAATAGACGCGTGTGTGTGCTTCGTATATCTCTACACGTAGCTTGAAGGAAAAAGACAGAGAAAGAGCTTCGATGGCAATTGACTATTCTAAATGGGATAAGCTGGAACTATCCGACGACTCAGACATTGAGGTGCATCCTAACGTGGACAAGCGATCGTTCATCAGATGGAAGCAGCAGGATATTCATCAGAAGAGAATCCAGAGAGGTCAGGATATCGAGCATTTAGAAGTGCAGATTCCTATGTATGAGGAGCTGAACCGCAGAGTGGATCAGCTCTTGAAAGACACGGAAGGGGAGGACAACAAGCTGGCTGACTTTGAGTTCGTTAAGCAGTACCTCTCTGAGAACTTCGATGCTACGTCCAAACCTGACGGTATTGAGCCCGATGGACCAACTCACAATGAGATGATTGAAGATCTGTTCCTGCAATTGAAGAGCAACCTGGAGAAGGCTGGGAAAGACGCCAACAGCGGTTCAGACTTGAAGGCGGAAATGTTGGATCACAGAAAGAAGATTGACAAGGTGCTGTTCGATCACTACGAAAAGTTGAAGACCTTAAAGAAGGAGCGAGAGCTGGAGATCTCCTCAGAGACCATTCACACTGGGTGGGACCGTTCGTTCTTGAACAAAGGTAACGCTGATACGGAAACTAAGCCGGCTACTGTGTCTGATGTTACTCAATCGATCTCCAACTCCTCTGCAAACTCCTCAAACTTGAGCTCAGCAACTGCTCATTCTCTTTCCAGTCAAAATGATTCATCGCCAAAAGCACAACAGAGTGTTCCACCATCATCGTCGAGAACTGCTGAAGAGAAGCAGGAGCAACAGTACAACTTAGAAAACCTCCATCCGGATGTTGCTGAGTTCTCCCAGATCCCCACTACTAATATTACCAGAATCAAGTCATTCCTCAAGTCTCATACCCACATAGTGAACCCTGACCACCGGGACTCTCTTCTGATGAAAGCATTCGATGCACAACTTGAACATGATGACTCCAGAACTAAACAAATCATTTTCTTGTCTACTCTTTTGCAATACCTTGAACAGATTGTGAACTTCAAAAAGGCGACTCACCCAAGTGATATTGGAACCATTATTGAACAACTACTGGGGAAAATGTTCAATGGTGCACCTAATGCAGCATTAGAAGCATTTGAGAGCGAAAACGAGAGAACATTCCAGCATATCAAACAGCGCTGTGAAATTATATCACAGGAGGACAAAATGGGTGAGGAAGTTGAAGAGATCCAGTTGAGAAGCTTGGACGATGACACTGTTCTTGTGGTGAACTTGCCAGACGAGAACTCTTCAGACCCTGAGGAACAAAAGCGTGTTGAAATTTTCAGTACTCTTCCATTAGCTATGCAAGCTGCACTAAAAACTGGTGAGCTCGATGAAGTTAATAAGGTCTTCAGTGGCATGCCAGTAGCTGAAGCTGAAGAAATGTTGGAAGTTATTAATGCATGCGAAGTTATAGGTGTGCAAGCAATCATCGAGAATGAGTCTCAATGGAAGGAGATCAAGGATGAGTACGAATCCCAAGCGGTCAATGAGGGTAACGATGTAACTTCAAACAAGTCCCCACCATTACAGCAAAAGATTGAGCATTTGAACATCGAGGAGGATACCGAACAGGAGTCCAACACTCCTGCTACTGTCGATGTTGTGGATTGAATTACTTGAATAAAACTAGCTACAAATATTTGGAAGAAATACTATCCTATTCATCATAGTACTAGTAATAAATGGATATCAAGCCGTGCGGACTGTAAGTTTTCATTGTCGACAATAATAGGCCAACGAGAGGGTTAGACAAGATGGACAGCATCAACGCAACTGGTCAAGCCAAGGAGAAGGATGGAAAGGACCGTCTACTCCATGAATCGATATCCCAATTAATTAGACCACGATCGCATCCAATGACAATATGAGATCCACGATTGTCTTCGTACCAATCAATTCCACTTATTTCGTTGTCGGTGTATTCATACTCAGAGCTCTGACTATTACTATAGTATGCGAAGGCACTTGAGTCTAGCGGGTTCAATGAATCTTCAATGCTTTCTGAAGACGAAGATGTAGAAGTTGGAAGAGGCGCAGGAGTTGGGCTAGACGTAGTGATGTTCCTGTTTGAATCGCTTCCTAGAGCGGAAAGTACTTGGAAGTTGCTGAGGCTTCTCGAGTTGTAGTTGTTTCTGTTTCTGAATGACAACTCGCTTGAATAATTTGGGTTGAAAGTTCCCTCGTAATCCAACACGTCGTGGTAGTTGAGAATTCTTGGAGTGTTGATTGCTTCACAAGGTAAGACAGGGTCTGATCGGCTGCTTAAACTTTGTAACGACGCATGGCTTGATTGCCTTGATCTCTCTTCAAGTGTGTTCATCGGAAGCATCAAAACCTGATGATTCTTGAAATCTCTAGTGTCAATAACATGAACTCTACCAACGTGTTCGCTTATGAGCAATAAGTCATCAGTTCCTCTGGAGAATTTCACGCATCTCAGTGCGCCATTGGAAGTATTTCTTCGTGTTGAGTAAATTTCATGCAATGGGCCCTTGGAGTAGTTTCGTATATCGTATACAAGACAGGTTCCGTCCTGGAAACAGGTTGCGAACTGCGTTCCTGCTCCATTGAAGGAAGTAGAAAATCCAGAGTCACAGTTTGTCTCAATTATCTGGTCAGTTCTCAGTCTTCCTGAGGGTTCCTGTCCAGGGTGGAGAATGAATATTTTACAAGAGTCACCAACAGCAACTAAGCTCTGGCAATCATCAGATAATGCAGAATGGTTTAACGGGGATGACAGATTGGATGAGTCGAGGACAGATACTCTTGAGTTTGAGATATCTGCGGTGTAGAGGGACATGTCATTGTTGCAGACATAGGAGGTGTATTGGTTGTTCGCCGCTTTGTTGAGCGAAACGTTGTTGTTTATGTAGCAGCCCAATCTTATGGTGGAACTTTGCTGGAGGTCTCTGTTGTAGAAGGAGAATAGCCCTCTCCAATTGGAGCCATCGGCAGATACGGTCCCACTGCTGCTAGAGCCAAAGGTGTTCACGATATCGGTTCCGCTGCTCGATACTGCACTCATCGACCCCACGACGCCTCCACTCACGATATTACCATCTGCCTCATCAAAGCACCTTGGCTGGAAGTCCAACTTGCACACTGTGGAGACCTTATCAGTGCTTCTGTCTGTTGCTCTTATGCTATCCTCGAATGTGTACAGTATCTCGTTCCTGTCCTTGCCAGAGGGCTGGATCAGATCACGTAGCTGCCAGTGACTGTTGAGCTTGCTGTCAGTACTCGTTCACCCAAAGGATGGGTGGATGGATGGATGCCTTGTCGGCGTTTGTGGGGTAGCGTCCCACCAGTGTTTACTTACTTCACCGTGATCTTGGCTGTCAGATATCTATACCTCGACAGCAGTGTTGGCTGCTCTCTGCGCAGTGATCTCTGCCTCCTGATGTTGCTAGTTGAGGATTTTTGTCAGTCACATTTGCTGTTGGCATGTGGCGGCGTGCCTGCCATAGACACATAGATAAGGGATACTCACTGTGATGATGTTACGCTGTCGATGGTCATCTGTGCTTCTTGCTTGTTCTTGTGCTCTCTAGGTCGTATGTACGGTAGCGGGAGCGCTATGCTTGATCAACCTTCCGGGGGGACTACTGCTGACACTAGCTTGTCTGATTATATACTGTTGCGTTCCACCTTTTGTCCCATACGGAGAGTAGCAACTAACCTTTTCGTTTTTCGCCCTGTTCCGCCGTGCGTGGGGAGGGAGTAAGGAGGTCGAAATGCCTTTTTATAGTTTTCGCCACAATGGGAGGGTGTGGGTACTACGCTACGGAGATGAGATGGAGATGGAGATGCAGGAGTGTGCGCTGTAGTGTGGATGGGTGGATGGATGGCTTGCCGTCTGCAATCCGCAGGCTGCAAGCTGCAAGCTGGCTCTTCTGTTGGCGGGCAGAAGTCCCGACTGCCACCGCACCACCGTCAACCAACCGACCACCACCACCACCACGGCCAGGGGCAGGTCTGCCAGTCGTTCTAGAAACACAAGTATGCACACGCACACGTTCGTGTGACACATGTGCTCTCCGCCATGCCGCACTACACGCACACGCAGCATAGGCCACCCACCTCATCCGTGGTGTCTCGCCGGTGTCATGTCATACCGTGGCAATGACGTAATGGTGTGCCCTTGACTGCGCGAGAGGAGTGGGTAGCCATGGAAACAGCGCTTTTGGCACCAAAAGATGCCGACGGGGTTGTGAGCACCGGCGCATCCGCTGGCACGGGCACGGAGAGGCACACCACGCACAGACGCCGGCCGCTACCACCACGACCGAGCGAGCAGCGCCCTGAGGCAGTGCCCAGAGTCCAGCACACAGCGCCCAGCACGCAGCGCCGTGGTCGTCGTGGTCCTGGCGCTGCCCACTTAATGCAAAGAAGCCCTGTTCATGGTGTATGGGTGTTGCTGGGCCTCTGTTGCCCTCTGTTCAGTGATTTGGAAACGGCCCGTTACAAGAGAGGCGAACAGAAGACACCAGAGCTGAGCACATCACATCACTCAGCTTCACTTCACTTCACTTCAGCTTGGCGCGTCGTTCGTCCAAGCAGAGTATCGACGCGTGCATAGGCAGGTGTCTTGGAGAAGCGTCAGACGGAACCAGGGACCGAGCACACCGCGCCAGCCCGGTTTGTTCCTTCGTGGGCACGCACTTCTTGGCTACTCTATCTCTATTCGTGGGGTCAGATTGACCTAGTGGCAGCGCAGCGGCGTAGTGGGCGTGCACTGTAGAGAGACCCGCTGAGCAGATGATTTGGGCGCTTACCATCAGTGCGCTGGCGGCTGTGTGGCTACTCCAGCGGCTGTACACACTGAACAACATCCCAGTCGATGACCTGGTGAGGGCTCTGAAGATTGAGATACCCAGGGCGTCCAAGATCTCAGTCGACAACATCACAGACACTAAGGTGTACCTCCGGTGGGATCTCCCAGCCGCGGAGCAGAAAATCGTGAACTTCCTAGTGCTGCTGAACGGCGTTAATGTGGTCAGCTTGAGCGGCACAGAATCGCACTGCTGTATGTACGGACTGAGTCCAGGAACACGGTACAAGATTGATCTCATCAGCATCAACAACATAGGCTACAAGGGCAAGAGCGAGCCGGTTTATATGAAAACCAAAACCAAGGATTTACAAGATCACCCCAACCAACTCTCGCTGGAGAACCCAGACAACCTGTTCAGGTATCTAACAGACTCCACAGACTCTCTTACCCTCGACAAGCTTGTCACTCCTTTTTCTGTGAACCCTAACGTAGAAGGAAGAGCGTCAAGGTCCAGATCAAACACAGTCAACTCTTTGAACATTGACTCCACCCTACTGGGGTCGGCGAATAACTCAGTCCATGTGACAGAACTACCCGACCCACGATCAATCGAAGATATTGAAGAACTGCGTTACCACTTGGAAGCAGGACAGGAGGAGCTCCATTCCATCTTGGTCCAACAAAAACGAAGCTATTTGGAGTTCAAAGACTACGAAGCTACACTCATTCAAGAAAGGGACTCTCTCAGAGAGCGCAAGAAGATGGAGGATGGGAATAGACAATCCATGAAATCTGAAATAACCATGCTAGACGACACTAGACGGTTAACTGAGTTGAGAAGAGCCAAGCAGGAAACCTTACTGAGTGAGAAATTGAGAGCTATTGAGAAAATGGAGGCCGATTTGAAACTCTGGAACCAAAATATTGAGGAGTTTTCTGATCAAAAATTGGCTATGGAGAATGAAGAGCCCGCCCTCATCGAAAAGATCGAGCAAGAAATCTCTGTCAAACGTAAAAGGATCAAAGAGCTCAGTGAAATGATCTCTCAGCTAGACGACAACATTAAAGGTTTATCAAGCCAAAAAAAGAAACCGGAGAGCCTTCATAGCTTTATAAAGCTTTTCAAAAAATTATCAGCACACACAGATGAGCAAGGTTTTATCGATTCAGAAGGTATAAGAGTACTGGAGAGTATTAAAGCAATGGACGTACAAGTATACGACGTTTTGAAGTCTTCGATCAATACAGATAATAAGCTTGAAGCTGAATGGCGAGCGCAGCAGCAGAGAGAAGTAAATCGCTGTATGAAACTTTCTGAAACTTACAAACAACTGGCACAACAGAGGCAACAGTTGAAGGAAATGAATGTGGCTCATAAAAATGATAGTTGGGATAAGGTCAATAATACACCACCCCCACCATCCATCAATGTTTCGACCGGTAGTTCAAACTCAATTGCTCAGTTCCTCAATGGAAATAGCTCTTCGTCCTATCAGATTCCTTCGCCACCATCACATGTGACCAATTTCAGCTACAACTTCAACTCCAACAGCTCTCAATCTTTACAGTCCACTCCGAATCAGAACAACTCCAGCTCCTACAACCAGATGGCAACCATTTGGAACAAAGTTGAGAACTCTTCTGACACGCTACCACCAACATTACAAATACCTAGTTTAGATGAGTTCGCATCTGGTGACATAGATTCTCCATCAGCAGACCATTTCTTACCAACAAACTTGATTGGGGAGGACTTATCTGGGTATTTGTTTACAAAACAGAACAAGAGTACCGTTTCATCTGATCTTCCCAGAACATCTTCAGCTAGTGACGCTGCACGCTCCTCTATTTTCAATGACTCGTCGCAAAAGATGAACAACAGTTTCTCTCAGAATTCAGTTCAAAAAGACTTTGATATTTCACCGGTGACAAAACTGCACACTCCTAACTCTAGTCACTTTTTTCCATTAGCAGTCCCTACATCACCACAGGCGTCCTTCAATATCACTGATTTTCTCTCCATTCACACTTCACCCGTGGGAAGCTTCAATGGAAATATGAATGATTTGCACTCCCTCCTATCTACAAGCAATCCTGCGCCGCTCCAGATTGCATCTCCTACCGGCTCACAGGTTCAATCGCCAACTCCAGTTCATCCTGAGCTAGGTCCTTTACCTTTTAACAGAGCAAGCGAGAAAGAAAAGAATGAAGAAGAAGATTTCCAGAAACTTCCACCAACACAGCTACAGGAAGAAAGTCAAAATCTGAACACATTCTCTCCTAAAAGACTGTCAAGCGTCTTTGGCTTTGGCAAGAAGCACAACGATCAAAGTAATGCACACCAAACACCACCATCTACCTCCTCATTTAATCACACTCCGTCGACACCCAATGCTACATCGTCCAAGTTCCTACAACAAAGTAAATTTTTTGGAAGCCACAAAGGCAATAACTCTCTTGACTCTACTACCTCCAGCAACAGACAAAGCAATGGTCACCATCTTTTCAACTTTCATTCTAGCAATAAGAGTGTTGATATACACTCAAATAATGCCAGTGAAAATAACTTCTTGAATTCCGTATGGGATCCAACAGACTTCAAAGGACATATCAGAGATTCCTCTTTAGATTCCAAAAGGTCTTCACAAAAGGATATAAACAGTTGGCCCAAATTTCACTCTAAAGATTCTGGTGAGGGCGAATTAATGCCATCCTCCTCTATTGTTCAAAATAACAGTAAAGCATTATATGATGGTGACCACACCGGTGGAAGTGTGACAAGTTTGAATACCAACGATGATTCTTTCTTACACCCGGCAGAACTGACCACCACTAACAAATCTTCGAACACTACTTCAGTGAAGTCGCTCAAATCTTCATCGAATGAATCCAACACCACAGGCTCTCCGTCTTTCTTCCGCAGAAAGAACTTTTTCTCCTTTGGAAGCAGTGAAAAATCACCAACAAAGTCAGCGTCGTCTCAATCGCAAATGATAGATGCGGCGGAAAACTCACTGGAAGATTTCAATTGTGCAGCTAGTAACGGTGGTTCTGCAAAACGACTGTTTTCGAGGCAACCCAGGAAATCATCAATGATTTCACAAAATAGGAAACAATCTTTAGCATCTTCCCATCATGATTCCCTGGTTTCTAGCAATGGTCGCAGTAACCCATAGAAGAAAAGCGCAGGTGGAGCTGAAACAAACTTACATACGTGCATACTTACATACATCATAATAAGATAGATCATGCATTATCAAAAAGCACTACTCGCACGTAGTGGTGCAAATACAACTGCATGTATTCCCCTTTGGATAGTGGTCAAGTGCACTTGTCGCAAATGAACTATAGTAATCTTCTTCTTGACTAAAACAAAGACAATAAGATAGCTAAGAAAAGAGTACTGAAGCTGTACTGGGTGATGTGTGCACCACCTTGGGATGTACTGCTCTGAGAACTTTGGGTACTACTTCCACTTGCAGTAGCAGAAGTGGATGGGACTACCGATCTAGAAGGCTGTCCACTGCCAGTGGCACTGGCACTGGCACCTTCACTGGTGGTGCTGGCAGGGCCTCCATTGGTAGTACGTGTAGTGTCCTGGGTGGCTCTAGTTCTGGGTCTATCGTCATCATCATCGTCATCGGTGAAAGTGTTGTAATCTGTTCCTAGCTCCACGCCCAAAGAACTCAAGGCTTGTATAGCAGAGCTCAAATCCCCGGCGAGCTGAGAAGTCCAACTTGCCATGTCGATATCCGAGAAACTAGCTGCCGCACTTTCAAGTTCTTCAAAGTATGTACCCTGACCAGAACATCTGATGACACCACTCTCTTTGGAGTTGCGTACTTCAATCTCGTACTCGATCTCAGGTACATTCCAGTCCCTACCAATCTCAGCGTCAAAGGAGAACGCAACACCGGAAATGTCGGCGGACTGGTACTTCCACTCCAATTCGAAGCTGTCATCATCGCTCTCCCTCTCGTTAGGTGCAGGAATGATACCATGACCAAGCCTAATCTTACCGCCTTTGCTCTCGACCTCCACCTTGATATCGACAGAGGATCCCCACTCAGGTAAATTGTCTATGTAACCGGTGATGGAGACTTGCTGCTCGTTCATAGGGACAGAGCTAATATAGAAGTGTCCATTTCCAGATGAAGGGAAAACATCACACTGTAGAATAGCTGCTACTTTAGAAGCACCAAGTATGATCGGAAGCACCAGCACGTTTACTTGTTTGGGAAATAACATCGTTAGCTCTCACTGTCACGATTAAAGAAGACTGGACAAAACTATGTTGAGATTCGAGCAGATGCCTGGTTTGCTGTATGTTATCTCAGGACGTGCAAACTCAATTGTTTAAATAAATAGACGTTATTGAAAAGCAAGGGGTACTCACGGGAGGGGAAGAAAACACCAGTAACCTTCTATTGGTCACAATCTTTCTCCTTTACCAGCCAAGAAACGCTTAAAAATAAAATGATAGAACGTGCGCCTTTAGTGACAACACAAGATTAGACACATTGTCGCAGATCCTCTCATAAGCCTTCAGAGTATTCTCCTTTTTTTGGTCTCTGCTTTCTGTTTCCTCTGACCCACACTCACAGTATACTTCGGGAAAGATCTGGTGTACCATTCATAGACACTGGTGCCCAAACCAAACCCTGAGATTTGAGCCACTCGCACGGGGATTACACCAAAAAGTTGATGTGAGAGTAGGTTTGTGCAACCCACCACTTGCAACACATTGAGGGTTCTTTGAAGGATGGATAAACCACTGTGTCTCTTTAGGTATATCCATGTAGTGTGACTACTCGCTGTTTGGTTGAACATGCTACATAATGGATGGGTCATAAAGGGTCTTCAACGTTATCCCTAACGTTACAAAAAACAGTAACGAATATCTACGGGTATTTAAGGGTCCTATGGGCATCTATCACATATTATAGGATGTGGTGACAGAAAAATAAGGAAGAAGAATAGGAAGCACATTGCCTTTACCGTCACTCCATTTCAGTTCAGTAGCTACCTAGTTGAAATACTTTACAGTACCATGTACGTTGCTTTTTTGAAAGTAGTTTTTTTTTTACAGTGGAGCTAACAATTATTAATCGGACAGGGATTAGCGGCATCTGTTCTCTAGTGCATGGAAGGGCTAATCATACTGTCTTGTCGTACATCAGTTCTTTCAGATGTAGTCTAATACTCCACTACTTTCCTATACCTTTCCGCACACATACACGCACACACTCAAACACTCAAACACACACACACACACAAACACATAAACACACACGTACTAGCACAGGTCAAACAGCGGGCTGTATATCAGGTCTGCGTAAGAAGTGTGCATATAAAACTCTACAGGAGTTAGATAGGACACAAAAGTGCATACTTATTTGTAATCATCAAGCTTGAACTGTAAAAATACTTGACCAAAAGTACACAGTACTTAAACAGACTATTCGTAATCAGTATTTCAAAGAAGTGCGCTCAAGATGAGTAGAGATACGATTAATAAACAAATCTTCGAAAATGACCCCCGTTATATATAGAGGAGATGCGGCCCTGTTTTTTGTTCACTCCAGTCCCCCTGCAATCAGTTAACTGACTAAAATTCAAGCAATGGCTGCCATTGTAGATAATATAGTAAAGCTCAACCAGTCTTTACAGTCACTTGTTCCTCCATCATGGAGAAACAAACATGTCTCCTTCGCGTTTGTACTTGCAGCTACCTGTCTGGATAACTTTTCCTTGGGTATCAACATCACATCCATGTATTCGACTATGCAACATTTCAACGCAGATTCCATCACAGCATCATGGACATTATCTGCATATTCGTTAACATTGGGGTCATTCATCATGTTTGGAGGTAAGCTTTCAGATATCTTAGGTGCAGACAAGGTATTTGTATGGTCCATTTTCTTTTTGGGGCTGATGGCCCTCATAAACGGTTTGATTGAGAACCAGATTATAGTGCTGATTATTTTCAGGGCTATACAGGGAATTTTTGGAGCCTTCATGATGCCAGCATCATTTGTTATCGCGGCAACATATTACCAAGGCAAACAGTTGGGACTTGCTATCGGTGGATTAGTCCTAACATTCAATTCGGTGTTCGGTGTCTCTCTGGTTCTTGGAGGTGCATTCTCGTTAACACCTGTGGGTTACAAAGGTGCATACTATCTGACTTTCTCTTTGGCAATGTTTGTCTTCTTGGGATTGTACCTAGGAATGTACCCTATAGCTAGAACTCACGCACAAGGAAACTTGAGTTTGAAGAACTTGGATTATCCTGCTGTTTTCTTGCTTGTTGGAGGGGTTCTATTAATCATTTTAGGATTAACTAAAGGAGGTGAGTCCTGGCATGAGCCAGTAGCATATGTTCCTTTGATTGTTGGTGTCTTGCTAACAATTTCATCTTTTCTCTTCGAGACTATTTACCTCACCAGATACCAGAACTCCTTGAAAGCTGACCAGAAAGGACAAGAAGGCTCATCTGTAGAGTCTCTAAAAGAGACAGATTCAGAAAAGGTCCTTGAAAAGAATGAAGATACATTGGAATGTCAATCTACCAAATCCATTTCAGGTGATTGGCGTGCCACAGTGCAACTTATAACACCACGTGAAGCTTTCAGAATCCCAGGGATCTACTTTTACATTATTGCCACGTTTCTGCTTTTCATTATCTTTATCGGTATCACAATTGGACAAGTTCAATACTTCCAGTTTGTGGTACAAGATAATGCCCTGATCTGTGGTCTAAAAGTTCTTCCGATCTCCATTGGACTAGTGCTTGGCTGTGCTGTAAATCAGGAAGGAACTATCTACCGCATTGGAATGAAGTACTGTCTGTTATTCTCTCAAATTTTGGGTGTTTGCTCTGTGGTGTGGATGTCCAGACATAGCCTGACCAGTGATAACAGTTTCTGGAAGTATGATGCATTTTCAGAGGTGATGTTTGGGTACTCTATGCACCTGTACTTCTGCATCTATCTCAATGCAGTGCTCAGAAGAACACCATTGCATCTGCAAGGAGTGGTTGCCGGTTTACTGCAGACAGTGGGGCAGGTAGGGATAAGTGTGGGAAACTGTATCCTGACCTCTATTCTCGGTTTCCTTGTTGTGGTAGAAAGTGTGGAGTTTAGACTAGACTTGCAGAAAAAGTTCCTCAATGTGTATTACATGTGCATGGGTCTTTATGTTGGCGTTTTTATTGCCATCCTATTCATTAAGAATCAGAGATCTATTGAAACGGATGAGGCTGTCCCTGAAGCGGAAAAAGCTGGGGCCGAGCAGTCGGTTTAGTGTTTGTTGACGGGGTTGCTGACCCCAGGGTACTTTTTTTGATTTTGTAAGCTAAAGCTAATATCTAATATCTATTTTTCCGTTTTTGCGTTTTTGCGTTTTTGCGTAGCATGTCAGGTTCCCGCCATTTTCCACTCTCGGCCATATTTTCGCAAACCGGAAAAATAAGTACGCCAGCTTGCGAAAAAAGTTGCGACAAAGAGTTGCGAAATTTTGAGTCCCATGGGACTAATAGTCTGGCTGGTCTAGTCTGGTCTCGTCTAGTCTAGTCCAGTCCGTCTCGGTTTTTTTTTTTTCCATCTTCCTCTGAAACAAAAAACTCTGAAATCAAAATAAAAAAAAAACGAAACTGCAAATAAACACATCAAGAGTTTGCAGGCAGTTTATTGTGACTGCTACGTTACGGAGGTAGTATCTAATCAACAGAAGGGGCTTCGTGTAGTTGTTGCAGCGGTGGTTGAGTGTTTCCTTTTTACCATTAGCTCGTCTGCGTCACTACTACCGGGCACACAGGTCTATCTATTGGGTAGTTGTACCGCTACGGACTGTCAACCCTCCACCACACACCACGCACCCACCACCCCATCACCATCATCATCATCATGGATTTTATCAAACCAAAACACTCAGCATCAATGAGCAGATCAACCCTAATATCTATCATTGCATTCACATTAGGAGGAATACTGCTGGCACTACATCTAACTCTATCAGCCGTGTTTGCACATCCGTATTACCCAAGCGCACTCGCAAACACGCCCAATGTTGAATATTATGATCTGAAAAACTACGGTGGACAACCAGACGGGTGGCAAAGGGAGGACCGCATTCTCTTTTGCGTACCTTTGAGAGATGCCGCACCACACTTACCGATGTTCTTTTCACATATGCGTAACTTGACTTATCCGCATCATCTCATTGACTTGTCATTTCTGGTATCTGACTCCTCAGATGATACGATGGCAGTTTTGCTGGCTCAGTTGCGTGAGATCCAAAACGGCAAAGATCAATCTTTAAAGTTTGGTGCGATCGAAATCTTTGAGAAAGACTTTGGACAGAGCATTGGACAAGGCTTCAGTGATAGACATGGATTTGAGGCGCAAGGTCCAAGAAGAAAACTTATGGCCAGAGCAAGAAACTGGCTGTGGTCAGTTTCAATCAAACCTTATCATTCCTGGGTCTACTGGAGAGATGCTGATGTGGAAACAGTACCTCCAACCATTTTGGAAGATTTAATGCATCATGGTAAAGATATAATTGTTCCAAATGTGTGGAGACCTCTGCCTGACTGGCTCGGTAATCAGCAGCCTTATGACTTGAACTCATGGCAAGAGAGTGAAGGAGGTCTCCAGTTGGCAAAAACCCTTGGTGAAGATGCTGTTATCGTTGAGGGATACTCGGAATACGCAACATGGAGACCACACTTGGCTTATTTGAGAGATCCATACGGTGATCCTGAAGTTGAGATTGAACTAGATGGTATTGGAGGCGTTTCTATCCTGGCAAGAGCCAATGTGTTTAGAAGTGGTGCACACTTCCCAGCTTTTTCATTTGAGAAACATGCTGAGACGGAAGCCTTTGGCAAGCTGTCGAGAAAGATGGGTTTCTCAGTGGTGGGTTTGCCCCACTATGTGATCTGGCATATTTATGAGCCATCCTCGGACGATATCAAGCACATGGAGTGGATGGCTAAAGAGGAGGCTAGACAAATCCAGGAGAAGAAACTGCAAAAGTTCTATGACAAAATTTGGCGGGAGGGTTTCGAAGATATGACCCAGGATTGGGAAAACGACAAGATAAACATCTTCAAAAACACTGATACCAATAAATTCAAACCAGGAAAAGTTGATTGGTCTGGCTCTGAAGTTTATAATACGAACCCTCTCGGAACAAAAGACAAAGATAAGGTCCTTGCTGCATTTGATCCTTCCTCATGAGTCAACTATTCTCAACTAATCTCAAAGTACAAAAATAATTTTGCATCACTCCTCCTCTTCGATAGCCATGTACTATCCCGAAATTGGCATCATCATCCACTCCATTCTCTGGCATTCTATTCAGTTCCAACCGTGTTTGTGTTTGTGTGTGTGTATGTGCGTGTGTGTTCTCCCGATATTAGACTTAATGTTTCGACTCTGATACGGTGTCACTCTACAAGAAACTCCGTTCAGGCACCAAGACCCGGGAGGTGTACCGCATACACATATATATGTATATAATCGACTATTATATAAAACAGTATATTAAAAAACCCTCCTCCTATCAGGAAAAAAAGGATGCAAAATCATTATCGTGCCTGAAATGCCGTTGTAGTTGAAGATAAATAGAACAAAGTGAACAAAATCGTGGATATTAATACTTGACTGGGGTTGGGGAACGGTACATTTTGTAGGGCCCGTCGTGGACATGTGGATGTTCCTTTGACCACTGGAAAGCTTCGAATACAGCGAGTTTTACCTTTTTTAGTGAGTCGTCGGATATTTGGTAGTGGAAGGCTACACGCCCACCCATCAACTTCACCCCATGCTTGTTTCCAAACTTGATCATTGTATCGTCTTTGATGTAGTTTGCCTTTAAATCTACAAAGACAAAGTTTGTGTCAACAGGAGATTCCAAAACTATGCCGTTTTCGATGCAGAAATCTCCCAACTCTCTTGCCTTAGCGTGGGATGACTTCAATTTAGGAAGGTTTTCGTCAATAGCAACCATAGCCATCTTAGCCATCATACCAGATTGTCTGATACCACCACCACACTGCTTCTTGAAATGGTTACATTTTTTGATGAAAGGGATTTCACCAACCAAGACAGAACCCATTGGAGCCCCAATAGACTTGGATAGACAAATGGAAATGGAATCAAAGATTTCACCGTACTTCTCCATAGATACCTCCGCCTCTACAGAGGCATTCCATATTCTTGCACCATCGCAGTGCAACTTATACCCATTCTCAATGCAAAACTGTTTTATTCTCATCAATTCATCGTAAGGGTAAATGATACCATGTAAAGTGTTTTCAAGGGAAATCAGTTTAGTTGGCGCACCGTGGATGTCACCATCCTCCGGGATTATGTTTTGTTTGATGTCTTCCAAGGTCAAATAGTCACCGTTAGAAGGTCTCACTGGAGTCACCATGGCATTTGATAGCATCGCTAACCCGGCAGCCTCATGGGTGTACACATGCGCCCTGTAATCGCACAATACAGAGTAAGGTGGCTGGAATAGATGCGATCTGATCGCAATCTGGTTGGATAGAGTACCAGACACACAGAATAAGCCAGCTGGTTTTCCTGTGAGCTTAGCAACTTTTTTCTCAAGAGCAATTGTGTCAACGTCTTCGTTGTAGACAGAATCACCGACAGAAGCTGTAAGGGCTGCTTTCACCATCGATTCAGTAGGAGTTGTGAAAGTGTCTGATCTGAAGTCATTTGAGGCAGATACGTAAGCAGAAGTCTCCACGGTCATTTTGAGAATAGGCTGTGGACGGGCTTGTGGAGTGCTTTACAGATGGGTTGCAAGTAAGTGAGTGAGAAGTGATTGACTGTTGTAAGCTTTTTTTATCGCTTATGGGCTGAGAGGATAATTTTTTCAAAACCTTTTCGGTTATTCTTTCGCTTTCCTCTCTGTATTTATTTGCTAAATATTGATGGAAACAGTTCACAAGCACACAGAGACACTGCTATTGTGTTTCTCACACGGGTTTTGCTATGTGTTGTGGTGAGAAGTGAGATGGCATTTGTGGTGCCTCTTTGAAAAAAGTTGTGTGTCACCACGGAAAAAAAGAAACGACAACGGAAAAGATGCGAGAAAAAACGCCGAATGAGGCCATAAAGGGAAAATTGACCCGCCGCCGTTTACCAGTGTGGCTAGTGATGGAGGAGAGGGGAGTTTGAGTTGATTTTATCATTCAGTCTGGGTTAGTCTAGTCTAGGGCTAGTCTCTATCTAGTCTCCGCCTAGACTATTGCACTCTGCCCCACAGACACCTGGTTGCTGGTCATTTCTACTTCACACATGTATTTCTGGTTAAACTTTATTTATTAAGGTTTTACTCTACATACAAGGCGAGAGGGTTTGTGCAGAGGGAAGAGCTTTACCAAACCCCATGCTAGAATAATCAATGGAGATTGAGCTTTTTTGTGTGCCAAGTGATCCGATTGGATGAAATAGAGGTAAGGTAAAGTTTCCAATGTGCTGAGTACGTGTGTACAAAGAGGAAAAAGAAAAAACACAAGCAGGGCGGTCGACAAGAGTGAGTTTTCGTAGCGGGCAAAGTACCAGGGATTTTGTATGGGGGAAAAAAAAGCAGTCACAATTATGAAATGGTAATCAAGCATGGGTGGTGGCGAGAAACAAGCGCAAACCCATTCATATTCCTGAGAGGAACTCTCAAGTTGAGTGGTGCTGGAGCGTATGTATGTGTCAAGGAGCCTTGCTTTTTGAAATATTGACACATTTATGTGAGGGGGAAGGAATTTGGGATGCCTATACATGTACGTCCGTTAATACTGTGACTCTGGAGCACGAAGTCAGCTCGGGACTGGTTGACTTGACTCGGTCCTGGTTTCGCGCATATTCATTGGTGTATGGGTGTTTGGTTTGGTTTGGTTTGGTTTGCAAGAAGAGAAGGAGAGGTTCCGTTCCACTCGTCACATAACTAGCATTGATACAGCAAGAATGTCTGTAGATATCCTCGAAGTGGCAGCCCTCAATAATGTCCAGCACCCGTTCAAGAACCCAGCTTCGAAATGGAGTACCAAAAGAGTGAAGACCTCTAAACAGCTCCAGATAGATGAGGCGAGGTTCATAAACACCAACCAAGACAAGTACAAACAAGACGCCATATTTTACAACAGCATAAACAGCCCTCCTAGTATAATTCCGCAGAAGAAGTACTGCGACATCACAGGTCTCAAGGCCAATTATAAGTCGCCTTCCAACAATCTCCTGTACCATAATTTGGAGGTTTACAGTGTGGTGAAGACCATTCCACAAGGCGTTGACCAGCAGTATCTAGGATTGAGAAATGCAAACGTCGTGTTGAGATGACGCAGGGTGTTTTCGCATCTGCTTTTTGAAAGAGCTGGGCTTACCAATGTTACGACCATGAATGAAACGCTATAGATACATCTACACGTAGAGCATCACGTAGAACTGCACTCGCTTATGATACAGATCACACACCAGCCTCGATAATCCTGTCAACCTTCTGCCTTAGCGACTTCTCGTTGATCTTCGATCCTTCCTTTTGGAAAGGGTTGAGTATTAGATTCAGATACGCTCTGTGCACACTGGTAAACAGACTCACAGCGTTAAGCTTCAGCTCGTAGCTTGTCCCCATTACAATCTTCAGTCCAGTATTCGTCTCATATCCATAAACGTTCATCTGGTCTTTCACGAACAGTAGCTGCAGTGTATTTTTGGGCGCAGTATACGAAGACAGCCCAAAAACATCCAGTGCCATGTTTGATAAGAAATGGTACTTCAGCAGCTGTCTATCATCGCCATTGGTGTCTCCTACTTCCTGAACGTGGATCGGGTGGTTCTGTGTACATATCTGTGTTAGACGCTGCCGCTACTCAAACGAAAAAACAGTTCGCCATCAGAGTCAACTTACGTCCCTAGATATCAGTGAAACAAAGTATATCTTTTCAGACATTACAAACCGGTGCTGTGTATGGGAATAGAGCAAGCACTCGCTCCTGGGTCCTAATCCCATATCCAACCCCATAGCTGAGTGCGTCTGTGTTTTGTGTTCGCCACCTCGGGAAAAGTTAAGCGCACGTGACTCAGGAGCCCTCGGTAGTGGTTTGCCCGCTGCGGGCGCTTCCCCAGCTGGTTGCACCACTCACCAGCAAGGAAAAACTCCTCCCCATCACTGAAGAGTATATATATAGACATATTATTAGTTTACATTGTTCGTTGGGTTTTGCCACCATCATTGAAAGGGGTTTTTTGAATACTGCACCAAGCTAGGAGAAGATGCACAGATCAATATTCCGTCCTGAAAGCAAATCGAAGCCTATTTCAAGGAGCAACTCGAGGCCGCCATCGAGGGACCCTAACTCTGATAATGATCTGTTGACGGAGATCAATTTTGATAACATCGATGAACTAATCTCAGCCAGACTAAGCATCTTGCTGAATGACAGGAATGACGGGGATGACTCGGGCGCTGGCGCAGGGGCAGCGGGCGACAGCAAGGGTAAGGAGGAGAAGGTTAAACTGAAGCTGAACTCGATTCCCGAGATTATCAAAAGCTTGCAAAAGCCGTTGAGGGATGTCACAGAGGTTGATCGTGAATTGCTTCTAAACCAGTTGTATCATCTCATCATCAAGACCGCAGAACTGGAGAGCGTATATCCCAATGAGGATGATTACGAACAGGACCTTCTTCTTCTCTACAAGGCTTTCCAGAGTAACAGGGATACCAGTTCAAACGAGTTCTTGCTGTTGAACAGAGTAATTGCCACGTTCCTGATAGCCAATCTGGACGAATCAGCAATCCTATATTCTGAAGACAAATCATTGAACATCCTAACGTTGCTAGAGAAGTATATCCAAGACGACAAGATTCCAGCCAACATCAAGCAGCATCTTATCTACTCGTACAGCTCCATAAATCTTGCGATATTTGATGGCTCTGGAGGGTTTGGTGTGGAGAACAAAGTGGAATTTCTGAATGGCGTTCTGCTAAGCTATACTAATAGCTTCGAAGAGAACTCCAAAATCATTGCTGCAATATCGTACGGTATTGGTGCGCTACTGACGCTTTTAGTGGAGAGCGCCACCCTGAATGAGTATCTGGAGAATCTTCTGGACCCAACACTGTACGACCTTTTGGATGAGTCTGAGAACTTGGAGCTGTTGAAGCCGGTTGCTATGATCTTTGGTCTGGCATTCGAAATCTACAACTACAGCGACGACATCAACGAAGATTTGTCTGAGTACGTCAGCGCGGACGACTACGACTTCCCGTTCTCCAATACATACCAACTGACAAGCAGGCTGGAAGAACTGTATAGAAATTCAAGCAAGACCATCTCGAAACGGGATAAGAAACAGGGACGGTCGCTGTTCAAGGATGTTCTGAACACCATTGAGCTCTATGCCGATAAGAAGCAGAGAGTGAAGAAGCTCAGCTCGAAGAAAAGGTCAGATGAAATCACACTCGACAACGATGTCGACCCAGACGCGGACATTCTCAGCCATATCAAGCTGAGCAAGTCCAGGTCGCTGGCTGTGAAGTCGTGGTTTGCATTCTTCAGGCTCATCCAGCTCAAGTGGGTCTTCTCGTCTGGCCTGCACAACCACCTAGCCAACAACGAGCACATCGGCTCGATTGTGAGAGACAAGCCCGCCAAGTCGTACTCAGGCGCGTTCAACTTCAGCGACGACAACGCAAACGAGGATGACCTTTATGCCAATGACGACAGACGTAAGACGAACCACAAGAAGAAGCAAAAGGAAATCGAAGCAAAGCGCATGGAAAAACTGGCTATCTCCCTGGATCAGTCTGGTCTAAGCTAACCGTCTGCACATCCCCCTCCCTGCTAAAGCGAAACAAATTCAACCGAAGCATATCTCTCTAATCTATGTATCCTGCAACCATCACCATCACGTAGTACGTCCGAACCCAAACCCAAACACCAGCTGAACAGCACACGAAAAAATCAAAACAGAAAAAACCAGCGTAACATCAACAAGGCAAAGCAACGCAAGAAGAAGAGATCCACACAGGCGCGGACCGATACGAGGAAGACATTCGCCAGATCTTGGAGAGCTCTCTTGATTAATCTTTCGGGCATCGGTAGAAGTTATTATGGATTTTGAAGCTAACGAGGAGGTCAACGGCGTGCGTTTCTCTTGGAATGCGCTGCCAAAGACTAAGGCGGAGGCGTCTAGAATGGTAGTGCCAATTGGATCGCTGTACACGCCATTGAAGGCGAACCCGGAGCTCAAGATTGCGAACTATGAGCCAATCACGTGTGCCAACACCAGCTGTAAGGGTGTCCTCAACCCTTACTGCCAGCTGGACATGAGATCATACTCGTGGTCCTGCCCGCTCTGTCACGGTAAGAACAAGCTTCCAGCGCATTACGCACAGATCTCACCAGAGAACCTTCCCCTGGAATTGCAGGACGGGTCTCAGACAATTGAATACATACTCGGTAGGCCAGTGCAGAATCCACCTGTGTTTCTGTTCGTTGTCGATTTGTGCCAAGACCAGGAAAACTTGGAGGCACTGAAAGAAACATTGGTGATCTCGTTGAGTCTGTTGCCACCAAACGCTGTGGTGGGTTTGATAACATACGGGTCCATCATTCAGGTGCACGATCTCAGAAGTGTTATTCCTAAAAACTACTGTTTCAGAGGTAACAGGGAGTACTCATTCGAGCAAATTAAAGATCTGGTTGACGGTAACTTTGACCAGTTCTTCTGTCCTCTTGCTGAAGTTGAATTCCAGCTTACAAACACTCTGGAAAAGCTCAAAACTGATGAGTGGGGTGTCAAGTCCGGGAACAGAGCACTAAGATCGCCAGGAGCTGCGGTTGCCATCTCCGTTGCCTTGCTTCAGCACAGATTTACAGGATTTGGAGCCCGTATCCTCTTGTTCTCTGCTGGTCCTGGTACTTCGACTCCAGGTCTGATTGTAGGTAATGAGTTGAAAGAGCCAATCAGATCGCACAACGAAATTGACAAGGATTCAGCAAAGCATTACAAGAAGGCAGTTAAATACTACGAGTCTTTAACAGAGAGAGCCTGCCAAAACAGTCACACTATTGATATTTTTGCAGGGTGCTATGATCAGGTTGGTGTCAATGAGATGCAGGCGCTCTCTAACAAAACGGGTGGCTGTCTTCTACTCACTGATTCTTTCACAACATCTATTTTCAAGCAGTCCTTCCTAAAATTGTTTGGCAAAGATGAAGAAGGCTTCCTATCGATGGCATTCAACGGTAAGATGCATGTGAAGACTTCCCGTGACTTGAAGGTCTCAGGGCTGATTGGACATGCCTCTCCTGTCAAAACTGCTGCCCAGTCTAACATTGCAGACACAGAACTTGGAGTTGGGGGTACAAATCAATGGCAAATGGGGTCACTCTCACCAATACACTCTTATGCTGTATTCTTTGAAGTTGTCAATCAGTCAGCATCTCCTAATGCATGCATCCAATACGTCACAACATACCAACACAGCTCTGGAACTTACAGAACTAGAGTCACCACACAGATGTTGCCATTCCTTGAAGATGGTGACATGAATATTGCCAATTCATTTGATCAAGAAGCTGCTGCTGTGTTGATGGCCCGTATTGCTGTTTTCAAATCTGACGATGATGACTCTGCGGATATTTTAAGATGGATAGATAGAATGTTGATCAAGCTATGTTCCAAATACGCAGACTATAGAAAAGATGATCCAAGCAGTTTCAGATTGTCTCCAATGTTTTCTCTCTATCCACAATTCATGTATTATCTGAGAAGATCACAGTTTCTCCAGGTATTCAATAACTCACCAGATGAGACTGCATTCTACAGACATGTCCTAACCAGAGAGGATACGTCGAACTCCTTGATTATGATTCAACCAACATTGACCTCGTTCTCAATGGATGGTGAGGAGCCTATCCCTGTACTCTTAGATTCCGTCTCTATTCAACCAGATAAGATTTTATTACTAGACACCTTTTTCCATATCTTGATTTACCATGGTGAAACTGTTGCTGCTTGGAGAGCAGCCGGGTATCAAGACGATGAGCAATATGCTTCTTTCAAAGAGTTCTTGAATGAGCCAAAAGCAGAGGCTGCAGAGCTTTTGGTTGATCGTTTCCCATTGCCTAGATTCATTGATACAGAAGAAGGTGGTTCCCAGGCCAGATTCTTGTACTCTAAGCTGAACCCTTCAAACACCTACTCACAGGACAACTTGGATGTACCAACTGGCGCTGCAGTTGTGTTTACAGATGATGTTTCCATGCAGAAGTTTATGGAGCATTTGCAAAAGCTGGTAGTCTGTGGTGGAAACTAGTATCTGTTTCACCACAAACTGGAAAAGTATACAATGATTTGTTCATTTTACATCAAATAGGTTCTATTCATAATGAGATGATATATAGGAAATGACTGTACTCACAATTCGTAAATAGGCATTGTAAGACTATCGCCATCCAAAATCAGGATATTGTTGATGGGCTGTTCCTTTTTTGAGAGGTAGTTGATCACGTCCTGAGCTAATGCTCCACCCAGTATAGCAACTACAGGGCTGAGCTCGGCATCTAACTGATTCGTCACTTTCGCATAAAGACCTTCGTCCACTGGGTTTATCCCCAAATATTCAACCAGCTTTTCAGTCTCTTGTTGCAGCGTGTGTGGGTCTACACGAGTACCAGCTACCTCCAAGTCAGCTAAAGACAGGAAAACAGGCAGCAATGGGGAAAGGTTTTTGCGTTGTCTCTTAGTCAAATTCTTCAAGTTAACGGTGTCTCTGAGCTGGCTGAAAGGTCTGTATGTAGATTTCACTGAGAACTTCTCGTATCTCTGCTTGTCCTCTTGGTTGACAAAAGACTGCACAGAAGTTATCTCTCTGTTTGCCGATATCCGGCCCACTCTTCTGGATATTGGCATCTTTGGCCTAGTGTAGGTGGACATGTCTAGCAAAAGGTCGTTGAATATGTAACCATAGAGACCATGAGAAGTCGTGCTGTGCAGAGTGATGCTCAGGTCGCGAGTGATGCGATTCAACTTCACCAGGTCGGCGCCGCCCAAATTGTTCGCAATCACCAGCTTGAACTTTCTGAAATAGTCCAAATCGTCGAGATCCAGCGGCTGGGTGTTGACTGTGACAGCTACTCGATTGTTCAGGTCTTTGATGCGGTTCTCCGCTCCGAGCAGCTTCAGTTCACCAACCTCGCGTTCGCACGAGAAGAACTGGCACGACAAGTCTTCGCTCCTCAGAACGCCGCTGTCTTGTATCTCCAGCTCTCCGACACCTGCGAGAACAAGGTTCTTCACAATCTCCGTCCCCACTCCGTTCAGATTAATGACAAGTATGGATGCCGCCTTGATGCGGTTTTGCCCTTCTGCGCCCCATACACGCAGCTGTCTGTCGTAGAGTGCAAGTTCGTCTGACGAGAGTTCAGTCGTGCTGCTGCTGCTCATATCTACCATCGCTGTGGTACTGGTGAACACCCACTTCTCCAAATGCTCTCCTAGCCAGCACCAGAGCCACTCCTAACAACTCAATGAACGCCACCCACAAAGTGACTGTTACTTACATCTACCAACCGCGTGCTATTGACTCATCCGGGTAACCTCTGGAAGTGTCGTCTTTCCGTGCTCATAACACGAGTCTTACTCCTCAGTGCTCAGAACCATGATCGGGTTTTGAGCACGGCTGTTTGGGGCCAGGGCTTCGTTGCGATTACGTACAGCGGGCTTCTCAGTCTCTCTCTGGAGAAGTGAAGCCATTAATATTGTATACCTGCCAACTCACACACCGCGGCCTGGATCGGTGGCAACGGACGACAGCAGCAGGACACAGACCGACTATAGATATGGACCTCACCAAAATTTTGGACACCACACCGGAGCCGCACATCGTTGCGTTCAACACGGCAGCCAACACGTCCGGCGATTACTGTTTGCCAGTGCCCATGTGTGAATACCAGCAACAGTTGACAGACCAGGTAGTGTCGCTCCATTACGCCGATATTCTGAAGTATTTTGAAACAAACGACAAAGACCAGCTTCTGCTCGACTCGCTCGAGACGCTGTACCTTAACTCGCAGCTTGTGGCAACGCACCCTTGCTTGTTGATCGAGCAGTACTTTCCCAAAAACCTGAACGCGAAGGACACGCCTTTGAATCTTGTCCACACGAGTGGGAAGTTCCAGGTTCTCAGGGACATCCTGGTGCTGCTGGAAGACACAAATCTGCATGTTGCGATAGTCGCAAGAACTGGCCAGACGCTAGATCTCATCGAGGCGCTGGTCCTTGGCGTGAGAAGCCACATAAAACGACATGCTGGTAGCTATGTCAGGGATCCGTCAAAGACAACGAAGCAGGTGGTTGTGAAAACTTTGACGACGCATGTACTTTCTTCCACTGCTGAGGAGAACACCTTTGACGATAACCTGGGGCACAAGTTTGACCTGGTTCTCTCCTTCGACATCAGCACTAAGACCGAGTTTCTGCACTCGTTGAAGAAGACCAACACAGTGCCGATAGTGCGTTTTGTGACTGTTAACTCCATTGACCATGTAGCCCTCTATTTCCGCAAACTGTATAGCGATAGGTCCAGAGAGTACCTGGTTGATGTGACCGCAGCTACCGTTGTGCTGCGAGACAAAGTTGGTGTGCTGCCTCCAGATCTAAGACCTATATACGCACAAAGCCTGAAATACCTCTCGCCTTGGTTTCATGATTTCCACACACCATGGCCATTGCCAGAGATGTCGGAGATAAGAAAGTATGACGCTGGAGATGTGGAGCGGTCACTATTGACCGAGGTTGTCTTTGAGAAGAAGAACACTGAAACTACTAGGAAATCACTGTACGAGACCAAAAGATTGAACAAGGACTACAACAGCAATCCCCTGAACTCCTCAAATCTCATAGGGATACTCAAGACTAACTCTAACTACGACAGCACACTGACGCACAAGCTCATCCAGGACCTCAACCTCTTGCGCATTGACTTGGACTTCCAGAATCAAAATATCGCAAATTTGAAATATTTCAAATCCAGCCAAAAGGACTTCCTGAAAGAAGACCAATCCAAACTCGTGGAAGAGTTCACCCACTATACTCAGAGACTGGATATCACTCTAGCCAAAAATGAGAAACTGACGGGCGAAATAGCTGCGCAAAAGCTTGAAATTGAAGCATTGAAGGGATCACCATCTCCGCAAAATACTCTGTGGGACCTCAAGGAACAGTTGAAGGCAGAGGTGAAGAAGGCAGAGTCACTCAAAACTGAGAAGGCCTATATGACAAAGGAAATTGACAACGCCAAAGCATCTTCCAAAGAGTCGCTAGAACAAATCGATAAAGTTAAGCAGCTGATCTCTCAAAACCAACAAGCCCTGGACAACTATTTCGAAGGTTTCGAAGACGTGCGCGTTGAGAATCCCGACCTCGATGCTCTTAAAGAAAGACTGGACGTGCTGCGGTTTGATATCAAGCAGAATTTGGACAAGTTGAACGCACAGAACAGGGCACGGACATGACCAACCTATTCACTCCCTCCCTCTCCAAACTCTTTGCATCTAATTACACATCGTTCATCTCTCTATTTATACATGTAGCTACTCCAAGTTTATGGGGCTATTGCTAGTGTGTACCATTTCACTTCTCTCCATGCTCGATGGATTACAGCAAGGCTCCGTTGTAGAGTTGTGCTACAGGTGCCCGGGTAAAAAGTGAAAAGTTTACTATGAAAATATATGGTGATGGTAGCACCGAGCAACGCCAGAGGACGTGTACAGGTTGTAGACACAAATAGCACTAGTGTACTGCTCGTTGGTACAGGGATGTCCGTCGTGAAACTTCCACGTACAATCACACAGCTGCTTCGCACACCACCAGCGGTGTCTAGTACAGTTAGCATTGCTGGACATGTTCGATCAGTGCGCCATCTCAAGAGACTGTCCTTCCTGGATCTGGCGGACCATTCATCGTATCGGCAGCTGATGTGTGTGCTATCTCCTGAACAGGCCAAGCACCTCCAGACAGGCCAAAGTGTGCGAGTGACGGGTGAGTGGCTCGCTTCCAAAGGCCAAGGCCAGGCGTTTGAGCTGAACACTACTTCAGAAGACGGCTCCATTGAGGTTATTGGTGACGTCCCAGAGGGGTACTTGTTGCAGAAGAAGTTTCACTCTATGAAGTATCTACGTTCGTTGACGTCTCTAAGATGGAAAGCTGGCTACATGGCGGCCATTTTGAGATTCCGGAACACCATTGACTCAAGACTCCAGGATTTCTTCCAGCAGCAGGAGTTTGTCAAAGTCCAAGCTCCCATCATCACCAGCTCTGACTGCGAGGGCGCAGGTGAGCTGTTCAACGTTGAGTCCAAGTCTTTGATGGCTGAAGGGGAGAAATTTTTCGGTAAGGAGGCGTATCTGACCGTGTCTACACAGCTACATCTTGAAGTTTTATCGGCATCGCTAGGGCGAGTGTGGTCTCTGAGTCCTACATTCAGGGCGGAGTCGAGCGACACAAACAGACACTTGGCTGAGTTCTGGATGCTTGAGGCAGAGATGTCATTCATTGACAATGTCCACCAGTTGACATACTTCACCGAGGATATGATCAAGCACGTTGTTGGTGGGCTTATTGGCACCGAGGCAGGGGAAGACTTCCTGCAGTGTTTGCCTTCAGATAGCACAGGTAGCAGCAGCGGCAGCGTCTCTAGAGAAGCGCTGGAGTCGCGTTGGAAGTCCCTGTACGCATCAAAATGGCAAAGAGTGACGTACGCGGAAGCCATAGAGATACTAAAGGCGAGTGGTGAGAGTTTCAGAATCCCTGTGAGATACGAAGATGGGCTCGCCACGGAGCACGAGAAGTACCTCGCAGGCACCCACTTCCAAAACACGCCAGTATTCATCACAGACTACCCAGAATCTGTGAAGCCATTCTACATGCTATCGAATGCGCGTCAAGGCCCCTCCTCCTCGCCTACCGTTGCATGCTTCGACCTGATCCTCCCCCAAATTGGGGAGGTCATCGGTGGTTCTCTGAGAGATCACACGCCCCAGCTGCGCGATAAGATGGAGCGCCTGGGAATGAATACCGAGCAGATGGAGTGGTATCTAACCATCAGGGACAACGGCACAGTTCCCCATGGTGGGTTTGGCATGGGTGTCGAGAGACTAGTAAGCTACTTGGGTGGTGTAGACAACATTCGTGATGTCATCGGCTTCAGCAGAGCGCGCGATGAGTGCGAAGCATGAACTCCTTTCTCTCTGCCGACCTCTACCTATGTCTGTACTCGTGTCCGTGCCAGCACTCCTCGTACCAGCACATACCTCTTGACTCCTGTATATATATCGAGGATGCCTGTGCGTAGTGCACCATGGTGTATGTAAAATAACGAATAAATGAAAATTTAAATGCTTGTATCTCTACCACGCCTGGCAGAGAAAGGTGCTAATACACCTACAGGCCGGCAGCAATGAGCTCGATAGGGCTGAAACTGGGCTCTCTTCTCATGAGAACTATCTCCAAACCGATAGCAGTATGTTACGAAGCTATGCGATTTGCTTTTCTTTTCCGTCAGGGGCGTAGAAGACTAACATTCTCTGCATGCGGAAGTATAGAACACACTGAAGGCACAAGCTAAAGAACACGAATCGTTCCGCAAGGTGTGCGTGGGTTTGGCGCAGTCGCTGCACAAGTTCGATGTGCGCCTGCGCATGGGCCTTATGGGCTCGGCACAGGCGTCCAAAGTGCGACCATTGAACGAAGCCAAGGCGATAGATAACGGTGCCACGTTCATCTCTGAGACTTTTATATTCAGTGTCGCTGGCGGGCTGATCCTGTACGAGTCGTGGAGACAAAGACAGAAGGAGCTGAGCAGACGGGAGACAGTGGCGGACGATATCAGGACTCTGCAGTACGAGATTGACTATCTGAAGACGAAGCTGAAGGAGTACAATGTCAGACTCGACGACTATGTGCCCCCTCGCGAGTACAATCCGTTGGTACTGAAGGTTGGCGAGGACGATATCAGGGTGCTGGGGCAGGCGGGCAAGCTTGGTGTGCAACTGGAGGCTCTCCGCCAGGAGCCACCGCGTCCTGAAAGCGGCTCGTCTGAACCTGTGCCGTCGCCACCCAAATGCCCTGCTGCTGTAAACGGCCCATCCTGATCCCGTGTAAATACCACCTCTAGACTCGGCCTGGTCCGAAGCATGTAAATACCTCTATACAGCCCCATGCTAATGCACGCACCCATAGACCTCTAAACACATCCTGCACTCCGCCTGCCCCCTACGTCTACGTCTACACCGACACCGACACCTACCTACCCTCTGTACAGGAAATCCAAGGGCAACTACAAATCAATCGGCTCCTGTGTGCAGTTCAAGCATTGTCTGTGCAGATCCGTTGGTCCCAAAGCGCTATCTGGGGTCCAATAGTGTGCAGCACTTCCATTTCATCGTCTTTGGGTCTGGTAACTTGAAACTCACCCTCCACGTTGCCCTTCACAGTTGCTTAAAGCTCCTCCCTTCCCTTCCTCCTTCGTTGCACTTGATCGAGTGTGTGTCCCCGACAGTATACCTTACATAATTATTATGTAAGCATAAATCAGATCATTAGCTTACCCTGCCGGTTGCTTTTCGCGGAAACTGACACATTTCACCAGCAAACACCTCATCAGCATCTATAACAGCAAAGGAGACTTGGACAAGTGATGGCTCCCTGGCCCAGAAGACGAAGAGGAGGGACTCGCATGGATCCCTGAGAATGAGCATGTTGAGGGCCTATGAGACCTGAGCCTTACGAAGCAGGAGTCTTTTCTCAGCCTGAGACCATCGCTGCGCGATGGTCTCCATCACACATAGGTCCACGCACCTTGCAATCATCGATCGGCTTGTTTTATTCAACAGGTGTCCTTCTCTCATACGCCGGCTTCTTCTTTGAGCACTGAACTACGCCCAGATGCACAATTCCAATTCTTCTCCTCTTTCCTCCACAAGCTGGTAGCCGAGCGAAACAGAGGCAAAGCCACACGCGTGCGCATTTACGCTCTCACCTTGCCTATCGCCTTTCCCTCACTCCCGCCATCCCATCCAATGGGCAATCAGAACGATCTGTTAGTGGTTCTGTTACTACTTAATGACCAGTTCGAGCAGAGCTGGCAACCTTGGGAGAACAAAGAAGACTGCCTTTCTTTCTGAACATCATTGGTTCTGAACCCGAAAGAGAAGCAGGTGACCAAGTGACCAGGTGGCTTGAACCGCTTCTGAGTTTTGTTCAAGCGTCATGTGAGTTTGGCTCAGCATGTCGCGATCCATACATATGAGTCGTGGCTCAAAGAAGCTGCAAGGCTTGGATATGTTCTGGACAGATGTGGCGTCTCTTATCAAGACGGTGGTGCTGACACCGTTGCGAGCTATATTTGACGGCGTGGAATCTGATACCCAAAATACAGAAAAGCAGTTGCAAGGACATGTTGCTCACATCTACCTAAAGCTCTTGGTCTTCCTGGTTCCAGCTTCTTACCAGCGATTTAGAGTTCAAAGATCTTACTGAGCATCAAAGCTATTCAACCGCAGGCACTTAGTTTCCAAGGTTAAGTATGCCTCCATCGAGGGACTTTGCTACGCCAGGCGAGAAACAGATAGCAAGCTCGTTTCTTCTCGCTACTCCTACTGAAGCAGATGTCGATGCTTGTTAGATGTGTCACAGAAGCAGAGCGATATATAATATTCGTAGCACAATACCACTGAAGCCAGTGTCTGTGTTGTGAAGCGCAAGAATATCACCACATCATGACGGATTACCACTTCCATTAGCACCGAGATGACTCGAGAAAGCACTATGAATTTGCTTTTGCGAACAGGTCAAACTCATACCCCATTTTCCTTTACGGCTTTATCATTATCAAGTAGTTATAGTTATAGTCCGATATGTTGTAGATACTTAAATATAGCATAAGATTGTACATATTCTGGTTAAGTGAAGGATTTGTATGGTATTGGTCAAAACAAATGTAGAGAACCTTGTAGAGAACCTTGTGAGAACCTTTTACATAGAATACTGACCTGTCACTTTTATGGAGAACCGGTAGCCCAGAAAGAATTCAAAGAAAAATTTATCATCTTGTGACCATAGAGAAGAGTAGGTCGAGGAAGGCATCGGGGGAAGAAGCTGCGTGTGTGGTGTGTGAAGCAGCGTGTGTGAAATGTCGAAGCTTAGATACCTGAAGTACTGCTCGCTTGCGGTAGCAGGAACTGCCGTGTCCACGTTTAGCGGGTCTGTGATCTTCACAGACTCTGCTGGTGGAAGAGATGGGGAGCGCAAGAATACACAGTTTGAGAAGGTGTACAAGACTTTTATGGACACTTTCCGCTGGTCGGGGCATAGAGGCGCAGGAGACGATGCAGCAGCTGTTCTGCAAAGGTCTGCGAAGAACGGTAACGATACCAGCAGTGGCTCGCAGTTTATCAGCTCTCTACAGTTGAGAGATGACTATGAGGCGCCAAAGTATCCAATAATCCTGTGCCATGGCTTATCAGGCTTTGACCGTATCATTCTGGTTCCGTCTTTCAACCTGCTGTCAAAGCTGCTCTCCGGCAAGAATCTCTCGGACTTCTCAGCCATCGAAGACGGCGGTGGCCTGTCGTTAGACTATTGGTTTGGTATCAAAGAAGCGCTGGAGAGCAAAGGGAGTACAGTGCTGGTGGCAAAAGTTCCCGGGTTTGGGAGTATTCAGGACAGAGCACATGAACTGGACAGTTTCATTGAGAAGCATACTAGAATGCTGCGATCTCGCTCCAAAGAGGAAGTATATAACATCGAACCTTCCGTTAGGGCAGATGCTGAGAAGTTGGACAAAAACTTCAAGGAGGAACAGGAGAAGATCAAAGTAAACTTGGTCGCACATTCCATGGGTGGGCTGGATTGCAGGTACCTCATTTCAGAAATAGAGAAGAAGAACTACGAAGTTGTTAGCTTAACCACTATCACAACACCCCACCGTGGCTCCGAGATGGCTGATTACTGCGTTGAGCTCGTCAAGTCTTTGGAAAAAACACTGCCATTGAACCTTCCTGAGGATCTCAAGCCGCAGCTGCCACCTTCGATATATCAGTTGACTACTTTTCATATGAAGGAATTCAATAAGGCAGTCAAAGATGACCCCAACGTGCTGTACCTGAGCTATGGAGCATCTTTTCTCCCAAGCTGGTACAACGTATTCTTCACATCATGGAATATAATCCACCAGGATGCTGGTGAAAACGATGGCATGGTCAGCGTTCAATCTGCTAAGTGGGGTACATACCTGGGTACTCTAAAGAATGTGGACCACTTGGATTTGATAAACTGGACGAGTAACTTCAAAAGGTTTGGATCAACAATGGGTGTCCAGAAGAAGGACAGCATCAATGCCCTGGCTCTGTATCTGGACATCGCGGACAATTTGGCGAAGAGGGGGTTCTAGGTGACTGAATACTGTTAAAACAGGCAACGGAGCGATAATGGATAATGGGAAATGGGAATAGATACGAAGATCAAGATAGATATGCTGCAGCACACTGTTTTCTTTTCTGAATTATTTGTGGCTCTATGTGGATGTGAAACTTCACCGAGTCACTGGAGGCGAGCAGATGTCTCAACCGCTTGCTTACGGACAAGAAGATAGCGTGTCTATTGAGATGAATGGGATCAGGAATAAATGGACTGAAGTACATCTTGCATTCTCGTGCGCCATGTAGAACCAACTGATAGCTGGTAAAGCATTTGACCAAATGCACCTACCCATGTGCACCTCCGAGACCTCTGTCTCAAGTAACATATCACCCCTCTGCTTATGTTCAGGCTACTATTGTCATAACATATACGACGGACTTCCCGAAGTGCTCCGCTGCGTTGCCGTGGTTTCGTGTTTCTGTAGTTACAAAAAACAAACAAAAACAAACACGAAAATCACCGAGAGCAAAACAAAACAAACCACTATGACAACTGCATCTAAGCCGTGAACAAACCAAACTGCGGTGAACAAAAGTTTAGTCCTGCGCGGCGTAGCAAAGAGCACAAAGAAGCTGAGCTTACGAACACCCAAGCAGTGCTTTGTCAGACGCAGTCCTTGACCGCTGTCAAAAAGCTGGCTCTGCGGTAGAACACAGATCTTTGTATATTACAATAGTAAACTCAATGATTTAATATACATAATAGACTAAAATACACATCACAGTTGTCGTAACGACAGTTTTTTTTTGAGGATGAAGAGGTAGAGTGAGAGCAGGCAGCATTGTATGGAACATGACGAACAAAAGGTGAGGGAGCAAGGGAGAGCGAAGCGGAATGAAACACTGAGGTGTTCAACACAAGACAGGTATTCTTTCTGCGAAAGAAGCTCAAACATATCGTAGATTACATGAGGCATCCTTCTTCACAGAATTCAATTATAGAGAGTGGACTTGCTTTGCTATGTCATCACTCTTGGTCTGCGTCTCCATTTTGTTGAAATTCAGGGTCTATCGCACTCTCTCGCTCAGCATAGGACCTTCCAGTGCTCACGGTGAAGCTAATTGAACATACTTCCCACAAGTTTTGCCTGCCCCGTAGTGACAGAGGGAAATCAGGATCAAAGGCAGATCATGATTCATCACGATTCAGATAGTAGTAATGGCAAAAGGGGTAGACGCATATTGGTTCTTCTTTCTGTGCAACCAATGTTTCTCACATGACTTCATGGTGTACACCCACTATCACCCTCTCACTTAAAGCATCAGCTGATCGATCAGCTAGCGGACGAAACAAGCAGTCACTCAACCGATCATCATTCAGTCAATCAAAGACAAAGACAACAAAACTCATAGACAAACCACCGATATAATAATAATAAAAAAAGAAGGGAAGACAAAATAATAAAAACCAACAGGGAACAACAAACAAACAAACAAAACAGCAGAAGTGCAAGAGCCAGAGGAGAAAGTTAAGATGGGTATGGTCTCTCCTTCAGCTCCAGCAACACTCGCGTCTTCTATTTGGAAGCTTTCTTTTTCTCCACTTTCAATAATAGAGCTTTGTTAATGTGTGGCAAGACACCACCGTAAGCAATCGTAGCTTTGATTAGGGTGTCCAATTCTTCATCTCCTCTGATAGCCAACTGCAAGTGTCTAGGTGTGATTCTCTTCACCTTCAAGTCCTTGGCAGCGTTACCGGCCAACTCTAGCACTTCAGCGGTCAAGTACTCAAGCACCGCAGTCAAGTAGATAGCCGCTTTGGCACCAACCCTGATCTTGGATTGCGCACTCTTTTTCAAGAATCTTTTGACTCTTCCCACTGGAAATTGCAACCCAGCACGCGCTGAATGCGACTGCGATCTCAGACCGCCGTCTTTGGCCCCTGACTTTCCCTTACCGCCATGAACTTTACCTGACATCTTGATTGTGTGTTTAGATTTGGTTTTTCTGGTGTTGTGTTTGTTTGTTTACAAAGTTAGGAAAACCAATTAAACCGGAATTTCTGTTTTTTTAAGAAGGAGAAAAACGAACACAAAAACCGCGCGGTGCGAGGAGACACAGGGTAACACCCAATGGTTGTTCGCGACGATGTCGTGTAGGGATGAGAGATAATGACATGACGACGTTTATGACAGCATATTTATAGACACTATATACAAACTCCTTAGCTGTCGTGTACGGTGGATGTGCGGAGGATAGGATAGAGGAGGATGGCCAGGCCAGGGCACGCGCTTAGAACATACCTGGCATACCACCCATACCACCCATGCCACCGGCAGCAGCCGCGGCTGGCGCTGGCTCTGGAACATCAACAATGGCGCACTCAGTGGTGGCCAACAAGGACGCAACACCAGATGCATCAACCAAACCAGATCTGACAACCTTCAATGGGTCAATGATACCAGCAGCAATCATATCAGTGTATTCGCCCTTAGCAGAGTCGTAACCCTTGTTGAAGTCTTCACCGTAGTCATCAATGATTCTACCGACAACGACGGAACCCTCTTCCCCAGCGTTCTCAACAATCTTGCGTGCTGGTCTGGTGATGGCCTTTCTGATGATGTCAACACCCAACTTCTGGTCAAAGTTCTCGACTTCGACATCCTTCAAGATTCTTGAAGCCTTGAGCAAAGCAGTACCACCACCTGGCAAGATACCCTCCTCAACAGCAGCACGTGTGGCGTTCAAGGCATCATCGTAACGATCCTTCTTTTCACCAACTTCGACTTCGGAAGCACCACCAACCTTGATGACAGCAACACCACCAGATAGCTTGGCTAGACGCTCTTGTAGCTTCTCCTTTTCGTAAGACGAGGTTTGTTCATCCAAAACAGAACCTCTGATTTGCTCAATTCTTTGTTGAATGTTGTCCTTAGAACCTTCACCGTTCAAGATGACAGTATCCTCTTTAGTAATTGTGATTGAAGCAGCTGAACCGAGTAGCTCTGGAGTACAGTTTTCCGGTTTGAGGTCCAATTCTTCGTTGAAGACAGTACCACCGGTCAAAATGGCAATGTCACCAAGAGTGTTCTTCTTGTTGTCTCCGAAGCCCGGTGCTCTAACAGCAGCGACTTGGATTTGGCCTCTGATCTTGTTCAAGATACAGGCAGCAAGAGCTTCACCGTCAATGTCTTCAGCAATGATCAACAATGGTCTTCTAGACTTGACAGCAATTTCAAAGGCTGGCAGAACATCGCTCAATTGGGAAACCTTCTTCTCTGAAAGAAAGACCCATGGTCTCTCCAATTCAGCCTTAGCATTCTTGGTGTTGGTTACAAAGTATGGGGAAATGTAACCTCTGTCAAATCTCATACCTTCAGTAACTTCCAGCTCATCCTCCAAAGTCTTACCTTCTTTGACAGTGATGACACCTTCTTTGCCAACTTTTTCCATGGCAGAGGCCAATAGCTTACCAATGTGAGCATCACCATTGGCAGAGATGGTGGCGACTTGTGCAATTTCCTCTGAGGTGGTGATCTCCTTCTTATTCTTTTGCAAAAAGTCAACAACCGCTTCAACAGCGGCCTGGGAACCTCTTCTCAGGTCCATTGGGTTGCATCCTGCGGCCACATTCTTAACAGATTCCGTGAAGATAGCTCTGCCCAGCACAGTGGCGGATGTAGTTCCGTCACCGGCAGATTCATTGGTCTTGGATGCAACTTCCTGTAGAAGCTTTGCTCCCAAGTTTTCGAACTTATCCTTCAAGGTAATGGAGCGCGCGACTGTGACACCATCCTTAGTGATCTTAGGTGAGCCGAAGTCTTGCTCAATTAGCACATTTCTACCCTTTGGCCCCAAGGTAACAGACACGGCGTCAGCGAGTGTCTCCACACCTTTCAAGAGTGCAGCACGGCCCTCAACTCCAAACTTGAGTTCTTTATGAGATACATTTCTAGCCAACTGGACAGCAGCCTTACGAGCGGTTGGACGAGTAGAGTTCAACATTGGTGTATATATTCACTATAGTGTATGCTGCCTTTTTCTCTAAGTTTTACATCAACGGAATGGGAGCCATTCCTCCTTTTTTATTTCCCTACATCGTCTCCACAATGAACAACAACAAAAAAATTTTTTTACCAGAAAATTCTCTGCACGTGATACAAACAGTCGGATTTTCCACCATTACCTCGGAATACGATGGATAGTGCAAGTGGCTTCACTTAGGTTGATTAGGGTTGGATTGAGGGTTGTGCATGTAGGTAAAGAAGACGGTCTGGAGAAGAGGCTGTGAGCGGAGGTGCGACCAATATGGCCGATTTTGAAGGCTTCGCTCCTATCGAAGCGATATTCTACACAGTGTTTCACCCCACGGAAGGAACCAAGGTGCTTCACCAAGTGCCGGGCGGATCAATAGTACCTTCTAATGAACAGGACCAAGACTTCACAGGGCTGGCGGATCAGTTGTTTGACTTCGATCTGATAAAGAACTATGTGATACCCAAATCCCCGCTGTGTGACAGACTGGTTACCGTGAAGGCTGGCCAGTATAGAATCATGGGGTATCCAGTATCGATAACTGGACCGCATTATGCGAGGAACTCATTTAGTTTCAACTTCTGTTTTGTCTTCAAATATGACGATGACGCGATCCCGTATGAGTCTTCAGTGCGGAGACTAGGAAGGATGTTCAAGAACTTGGAGGAGCAGTATCAGATCCTGTCTAGGAAAGAACAAGCATCTGTCTACTTCAAGCAACAGCCGCAACAGCAACAGGCAGCACCACAGCAGTTCAACGGTAATGACTCTACTACGAACAGTAACTCTGAAGACAATTTGGCAGCAAGGTCATATTCTTTAGAGTCTACTCTCAACTCAAATGCTGTAACAAGCGTTTACAACCAGATCCTAAACGACCTGAACAGCGACCCCATATCTTCAACACCTATAGGAATCACTGAAAGAGGCGGGAATGTGATACAACTACATTCTATCCATGACTTGATACAGCAGATATTTCAGGATCTGAACAATTATTCCGAGTGCTTGATTCCCATTGACTCTGGTAATTCGGTGGACATAAAACTTCTACCGGTGCTGGCACCTCCACCTAGAATAAACCCAGAAGATGTTCCCATCTCCACAGTAAACTTGGAGAGTCTTGTCGATGTTAATTGGGACCCAACCATGCTGAAGATCCTTCCCCATATCAACGGGGTCAATTCCTTGAAAAGGATCAGCATCCTCACTAACTCCGGGTACTGGGTAGTTAAGAACTGCATTCAACATCTGATGCACTACAAGTGCATCATCATAACTGATATATTTCAATTCTCTAATATCTATGCGCCCACGTCGGACATCGACCGATTTCTGAAGGACAGCCACATGAGTTCTGAGTGTCAAGCTTACGTTGTTGCGTCAAACACTTTCAGCAACCTACCATACGAACCCGATAGCACAGCGGCCACCGCGTCCAACAACAACACGAAGAGGCCTGATTTGAATCGGTCGAGGACAGATACATCCAAGAGAAGAGAAGGTGCGTCGTATGTCTCTCTATTTGGCTCTGCGTCCCACACCAACAGCAAGAGCGCCATTCTACCGTCAAAGTCGAAGCTATTCTTCCTCTACAGGTCTCTGCATCAGGGCCAGACGATAAAGCAATGGTACAAGGAGCATCAGACAGACTTGCAGTACATCGACATTCGGAGATTCATCACGTTTGGCGTCATAAGAGGGTTGATCTACAGAATCCAAACCGTGCCGATCCTTGAGGCAATACTACAGAAGGAGAACCATTACGAGAGCATCTTCTCCAGGAAGTTCTCCAACGAGTCCTTCACCGCCGTCTCTGCTTTGGCGAAAGTGACCAAGTCGAAGTCTCTCACTGATATGGAGAAGAGACAGCTGCAGCAGATCATCAAGCTGCTGCAACAAGTCAAGAGCTTCGACGCCATCTGCACTGAGCTCAACCTGGATAAAAAGTCGGTTGATTCATTGTTGAGGAAGGTCGGCCATTACAACACAGTCAACTGTTAATTTGAGCCAAAGCTGTCCAGCACAGTGTGTACCGCCCAATTACCAATTACCACATACCACATACCACTTACCACTTACCAAGCCCTACCCGCTCCCTCCATCGCTGCTGACTGTAGACCCACCACCGCAATTGCCGCGCGGTTGTTCATCGTTAATCTTTTTGTTTTTGTGGTTCTGTGGTTCTGTGTCAAACGCACCGAATGATCAAAAGTAAAACGAAATCCTCAAATTATCATCATCGCACAAACAAAAACAACAAAAACAAAACAAAACAAACAAAACAAAAACAAATCACGAAATTTAAATCAGTAACCCGTAACTGTAGCCTGTAACTGTGACTTGGCGGCGCGTACCAAACCCCAAGAGACAGGTAGCGCATAGCTCATAGACAGCGGCAGAATGAACCAGGAGAATGAGAATATCCAGGTGGTGGTACGTTGTCGGGGGCGGAACGCTAAGGAAACCAACTCAAAGAGCACAGTTGTAGTCCATGTTGACAATGAGGCAGGGGAGGACGTGGTGTTGAACCCGTCCAATGAAGTCGGCGTGCAAGCGCAGCTCAACTCCAAGGTATACAAGTTCAATAAGGTTTACGGTCCAATGGCGGACCAGGCAAGTATATTCAAGGGTGTCGCCAGCCCCATGTTTGATGAGTTTTTGAAAGGATACAATTGTACATTGTTGGTGTACGGGATGACCAGCTCCGGTAAGACCTATACAATGACAGGTGACACGGCGAGCCATGGGACTCAGCTGAGCGAAGAGGCTGGAATCATTCCACGGATATTGCTAAAACTCTTCGAGGTCCTGAACGACTCCAATAACGACGATGAATATGTTGTAAAATGCTCTTTTGTGGAGTTGTATAATGAGGAGTTGAAAGACTTGTTGAGTGATGACCAGATCAAGAAGTTGAGAATATTCGACCAGAATCCAACTTCATCATCTTCGAACTCGTCCTCGTGGTCCTCGTCGTCACCTGCACTTCCGTCTAACTCGATGTCATCATCTAACAAATCTGCCATTTACATTCAGAATTTGGAAGAAGTGGTTTTGAGAGACGCAAAGCATGGACTAAGGACTTTGCAGAAAGGATTGAAGCTCAGACAGGTTGCAGCTACAAAGATGAATGATTTCTCTTCAAGATCTCACACGATATTTACTTTGAATCTCTTTAGACTCAATAAGGCAAATGGTGAACTATTCAGAATTTCTAAAATGAACTTGGTTGATCTTGCCGGCTCTGAAAACATTAACAGATCAGGAGCACTTAACCAGCGTGCCAAAGAAGCTGGATCCATCAACCAAAGTTTGTTAACACTTGGGCGAGTGATCAACCTGTTAGTCGACAAAAACGAATCCACCCATATACCATTCAGAGAATCAAAGTTAACTCGTTTATTACAAGATTCATTAGGCGGGCGAACAAAAACGTGTTTGATAGCAACAATATCACCAGCCAAAATTAATTATGATGAGACGTTGAGCACGTTGGAGTATGCGAACAAGGCCAAGAGTATTCAGAATAAACCTCAACTTGGCTCCTGCTTATCAAAAGATATCCTTTTGAAAGAGTTGGTAGTTGAATTAACCAAGGCCAAGGCAGATCTATCTGCTACGAGATCCAAAGATGGTATCTATATGGATACTACAAACTACGAAGAACTACTGAACGATGTACAGGAATATAAGACTGAGATTCAAGAAAACACCAGGCGACAGGAGCAGTTAAAAAAACAGAATGAGTTCTTCAAAGAGAAACTGGCTGCGGTAGAAACACAGAATCTGGAGTATCTAACACTAATCAACACGCTTAACTGCACGGTAGATACCCTTCATAATAAAATCGATACACAGAAGAAGAATGAGAAGGACCTACTTACTTCCTCATCTAAATTCAAAGAAGTCATAAACACGATTAATGCCAATATCAAATCGCTTCTTGACCAGGATTCTTTGACTAAAAGCACAGTCAAAAGCTTAGTGGAACACACAATGACCCCTTTGAGCGACAAGGTTAGCGAATTATTGAGTGTTGAACACGATGTTCATATTAAGGACAATATCAAACTCATCAAGGATGATTTTGAGACGGCAGCAAGATCTTACCAAAAGTTGATCAATGATACGTGTTTCAAGGTCAGCGATTCAATCTTGGCTAAATTGCCGGTTTTGCTTGAGGAGTTGGAATGCAAACTTAGAGCAATGGACAATGTTGATGCATTTGTGACACATTTGAGCGAAGAGTATACAAAGCTATCCCAGGAAAATAACAATCTCAAGATAATGCTCAATGAAAACCTATTCAACAATCACCAAGGGATAGTAGAGAACGCCATAGAGCACACATATAAGCAGCTAGAAGCTGAACAGAAAGGAACATTGGAGAAAGTCATGAACCTTCTCAAGGAGTCATCCGTAAAGCAGCAAGGACTAGTATCAAAGCAAATCAAAGCGACTGTGTCCGATGTTGTTGGTATTGAAAGATCAAATTTACACCCTGTCAAGAAATCATGGGATCAATCCAGTAGTAGGATTTTGAATGATCTTGATAAAGAAAACCATGTTTTCAAAAAGAGACAACAGAGAGAATTGTCAGATCTATTTTCCACTTTGAAAGAGTCCAACGACTTTGCCAGCCACTCCAAAAATACGATAGAGAAAGAGCTTGCAGAGACTGCAGAGGCCTCACAGAAAATAGACAACAGTTTATCATATTTGAACTCACTCAGGTCCATGGAAGGAAAATTCGATAAAACATTACAGCGCCAAGGTCAGTTCAGGGACATGTTGAGTGAAGTGGTTTCAACTATTGATTCTTCAAACAAACTCCTATCAACCAAGGTGGTTGAAGATACCAGGAGCTCAGATATCAAGGTGAATAATTATAGTGAAATCATCAAAGAAATTGAGACAGAGCAGCAAGAGATCAAGCAGTTGTTGTTACCAACAGGGAAGACGCCCAAGAGACAAACCCTACTGATTCCAACGAGTATCACCACACTTGCAACACCAGTTGATAGTGTCTTGAGCAAGTCTCCTCCTAAATTCCAGCTGATAGGAAAACGATTTACAGAGGGAGATCAGGTGGTAGCCAATACCGAGAACAAAGAGAACAAGCAACCAGGTGTTGGATTATCCTCTGTGAAGAGGAGAATGTTTGAATCATCGGAAATTGTTAAACCAAAGAAAGTACTGAAACCTTCCAACGTTCCAAGACATAGATTCAATAGGTGATGGATAGGGATGGGAAAAGCGGATCAAGGGACCGAGCAATTGAAGGGAAACTACACGACATCAATAACATGACATTGGATTATAATTTAGATCGGTTATTACACATAGAGATTATTGTTGATATTATTACTATATTTTTTGTTTTTTTGTCGAGTTGATGTTTTGATGGAATTTCTCATGATGGAAACAACAAGGGTATTATTTCTCCATCATCCATCAGTTGCATAGGATAGGTATGAGTGGGTCCTCAAGTAGTGCTCCAATCACCTTAAATCAGAAGCTCCACTAATAGATCTTCTAAACTGCTCGAGTGAGTTCGACGATCTATTGGAGCTAGAACTTGACCTTCTTCTCTGTTTTCTTGCTTGGTTTGGATCAACGTAAAACTTCCCATGTTTTCTGGCAATCAAACCCAAGACATCGGTCAATGAAACGACACCAATCAATCTACCTGCACGCCCTTCTGACTCAGGCATTAGCTGAGGTAAGATAGGCTCGGCAAACGAGGATGCGGAACCAGTAGATGCAGGGGTGATAGATTGGGATGCGTACGGCTGAACAACCCATAATCTGTGTGATTTGGTGGCAACGAGTTTTGCAACAGTGCGTCCCAAGGAAGATGTGGGATACACGTGGAATATTGGGAAGGAGTCCTTTCCATCTTCGATACCTCTATGGTTCAAGATGATGGAAATGAAGTGAAGACAGGATTTATGAAGCAGCGGGGACTGGGAGGATTTGGTAACGTGTTTGACATCCGTGACTGAAATGTTCCCGAGCAAGTTCATATGGTGGTCCACGACTGCGATGGACGATATTTTTTCTGTATTCATTTTGACCAAGGCATTGATCAGGGGTTCATCACCGTAGATGGAGATAACCTTAGAGTTTCCAATTTCGAGATCAGACAAGGAGGATTGAAACAAAGGTTCAAGGGATGGGAAGCGTCTTGCATTTTCCCACAAGTATCTCATCAGTCTTCTTTGGGACAATATACCGGTTATTTTGGTTCCTTGATCATTGACAATAGCAATTCTGTGGACACCAGTTCCCAATATCTCCACCACTGAGGACAAAGTCTCAGTTTCAGGGAGTTTGTAGAACGGGTTTCTTGGGGTCAACTGGATGATGAATTTGACAGGCACTTGTTCTCCTCGTTTGGCTTTTTCGGCAAAGGTCACAGCCTCCTCCTTCTTCAAAGATGTTATAGAGTCTAGGGACTGCTGTGAAACCTGGAATTTACCCAAAACTAGTAATAAATAGGAGTTCAAGTCTGTGTAGTCGAAAGTGAGGCAGTTTGCGTCACCTTCAAACTCTTCCACTGGTAGCGACGTGAGGTTGTGGGTGGTCAAGACCTTGAAAGCGTCCTCAACAGATATATCTGATCTGATAAACACTAGCTTTGCGGATTCGATAAGCTCAGACAGCTTGACATCTTGCCAGTCTCTCATTCCTGTATTTATGCTGGAGTGTGCGTATGTGTTCAGATTCATGCTTGTGTTTGTTGTGCTCAGCGAGCTGTTGGAGGACTGCGACTGGTTTCTCTGCAAAGCCTCCGAGTGGTAAGGTGCACCGGCGGCGCCGCCAGGCTGCTGCCCGGTTTGGTCCAGCGCTAGATCTGCCACTTCGTTTTCCAGGGGCGGCGGTGTCGAGAGCAGCTCCACTATAGAGGTTTGTCTCGATCCTGCCTTCTGGTGAGGATGTGGAGTCAGCTGCGGGCTGGTAGGCACTCTGAACGAGGGCTGGTTAGCTGAAAACTTGGATGGTGTGGAGGGCATTTGCGCGGGTCTATTGCTCTCTCTTTTGACAGGTGTGTCTTCTCACACTATGTCTCTCTCTTGGCTGCTGAGGTCGGCTGGAGATGCAGGTGTGCGGCGGCTAGGGACGACTGCAATGCACTAAAATTGTCTGCTTCTGCTTCTGTTTGAACACTAGACGTAGCCGTAGCCGTAGACGTAGACGTAGCGGGCGGGCGGCCGAACTGGGTTTCACACTAACTGGAGCCAACTGACGTGCACTCTCAAGACTCAACACACACTGGGCTGCACTGTACTATGCTATACTGCGCGACTGGTTGTGTGTGGTGTGTGGTGTGTGGTTGGATGTTGACTCAGGAAGGAAGAAGAGGACAGACAACTTTGAATTGTTTTGTTTTTTATCCTCTGCTTTTTTTCGCCTTTCTTTGCTTTTGTTGTGTTGGTTTGTTGGTCCAGCAAACGGGGCCGTGGCACATGGGGCGGGAGGTGTGTGTGCGTACGTAGCGAGCGAGCGAGTGTGGGCGTAAGGTTGGGCGTAAGGTGGTTGTGGATGCTGTGCTACAGTTCTGGTGTGAGTGGTGGTGGGCACCGGTGAGCGCTGTGTGTACTGCAACGTGCACTGGGTGCGCTCTGTCCTGCTCCCTCCCTGCCCAGTCTGCCTGGGCAGGGAGGCCGCCTAGCCGGGCGGGGGGAGGACTACTGGGCCCAGTCTGCCTCCCTCTGAGCAGCCGGCCTCCTCGTTTGGGTTTGGGTTGCTGCTGGGCAGCACCGCCGGAGCCAGCTATCCGCAGGTCGCCCCCGGCGATATGGGGAAATGAGTGTTATGAGCCCGGAGGGAAGATGTGGGTGCACACGTGGGAGCACGTGATATGGCCGGAACTCGCAAGAAGACGGTTGCGAGCATTGGCCTGCTGTGCAGTGCCGCCGCCAGGGTTTCGAATGAAGCTGATGAAGCTGGTGGATACACAGGGGTGGTGATGATGATGGCGGTGTAGACGACACAGTAGCTTGTCCTGGCACATACACTTTGGCACACAGCTGGCAGCGTGCGCAACAGCCTCCGGAAACCACCACGACCACCACGACCACCACCACCACAACAACAGCAGCACGATGCACTCCCACCACTCGCACTCAGGCGACTATGTGGCACACGCCTCAGACACCCTCAATTCAATAGTCGAGAGAGCCATTGAACTGCAATTCGACACATTCTGTCTCACTGAACACATGCCCCGTCTGCACAGCAGGTTCCTCTACCCAGAAGAGCTGGACCGGGAACTGACCACGGCCGCGCTCTTCGACACTTTCGATCGATACTATAAGCACGCAAGGGACATCCAGGCCCACCACAGCGGACAGACCACGACCTTCCTTGTCGGCATGGAAGTTGAGGGATTAGACATAGAGCATATCCAACTGGCCAAGGAAATGCGTGCACACAGGTACCCCTTTGATGTGGTGGTTGGGTCAGTCCATTTCGTGAAGTGCATTCCTATTGATTTCAGCAGGGATCAGCTTCTCAAGGCAAAGGAGGCATGCCAGAACAGCTGGCATGCCCTCTTCAAAGAGTACTTTGAGCTACAGTACTTGGTATTGACCGAAGTCAAACCTGAGATTGTGGGCCATTTTGACTTGATCAGACTGTTCATCGACGAAACGGACATTGACGATGAGATTACAGACTGCAAAGTACTTGATGTAAACATCAGAGAGCAATGGCCTGAAGTCTGGAAGTTAATCGTGCGAAACCTCTCCTTCGTCAAGTCGTACGGCGGACTGGTGGAGCTGAACAGTGCCTCCATCAGAAAAGGCTGGGACTCACCGTATCCTAAAAGAGATATCGCAGAGGCTGTCATCGAACACTGTGATGGCAGATTCTGTCTAAGCGATGATAGCCACAGTATCGCACAAGTTGGCTTGAACTATGGTAAAATGCTGACATATATTACTGACGTGCTCTTTCTGAAACAGATATGGTATTGGGATATCGAACATGGTTCAAATGGTGCGAAGTCAGTCAGTGCGAAATCGGTACCTGTTGAACAGTTGAGAAACCACCCCGTTTTCAAATCTTCCTGAGCATGCAATTCTGTTACCTAAAACACCTCTATACCTATATACACATGAATTGCAATTTCTGTCGTGGCTCTATTTCCCTCCAGTCCATAGCTCATTGAGGATATTCAGTGTGGTTTGAACGTCAGTGGCGTCCTGACGTGCAAGATCAATTCCTCTATAACTTCTTTGTCTCTTCTTTACACCAGGTAGGCTATGGCTGATCTTCACTAGCTTGAGCAGCTGCCCTTTGATAGTTGTCTGTGGTGAGTATATGCCATGCTTCTCCAGTTCCCGCACAGTCTTCAATCCGATCCAAGGATCATCTTGTCTAAACTCAACAAATCCACGATGAATGATTTTACGGAAGATGTGGTCGCTGAAAACAGTTCGCATAGGGCTTCCGGGACTTGATTGATGCCATCTTGGACTTTTAGCTTTATCACTGTTGCTGTTCGTGCTTTTTTCTGTAATAATATCTGCAATCTGGATCAACAGGGGGCTTATCTCCTCGTAAGGGAACCTATATACAATGTTGTTAACAACACGACCCCACGTTATCGGATAGAGCCCAGCCACAGAGGGACGAGAGTGGCAGTTTAAAATCAGTCGCAGAATGGTTTTCTCGAAAGGCTGGTCATCAAGATCAGACACAGAGGGCTCCATTACACGTCTTTTCTGCAGGAGTTTGGAGTGTTTGAAAAATGCAGAGACCAAAGAGTCCATTGTCGATGCAGTTATAACAGGATTCTTCTCGTCAAGAAGAGAGTCCAGCCTTGTTTTGGCGCTCTGTAGCCTTAGAAGTTTTAGATCAAAGTAAATGAACAAATTTTCGTGATGTTTTGTCCACATTTTGGATTCTTTTAGATGCACTTCGAATCTATGCATAATCTTGACATGGTGGAATAGTTTCTTTGCCACAATGGCATTGGTAGTTTCAATGACGAATGGCTTTATGACCTCATCTCTTTCCCACTTGTCACGCCGCCCTTTCAGTACTGATTGTGCGAACGCAAGTGGTTCGTGTAGATTGGTGGTTTTCCTTATCAGCATCGTCAGCATCTGAGGGGCGACCTTCAAAAGCGATTCATCGTCACCAGCCATTGAATCTATACACTCCCAAAATTGCTGCTGTTGGTTTCTCTCAACAAAATGCCTGGCTTTAGACACCGAGTGGGATCTGCGGTCAGTAATCGAACTGTCCTGTGATTTCCCCACAAGAACTTCCAGAGTACCAAAGTCAAGCTTGCTGTGCTTATAAAGATGCGACCAGAATAAGTGCCCAAGCTTTTGATCTCTAAACTGCTGTAGAATCTCTAAGAGAACTGGTTCCTGCTCGTCTTTGGCAAAGTGCGTGACGTACTTCGCTATCAGAAAGCCTGTACTTGGCATGAGCCAATTCTTGGGCTTGGGAAACTTGAACAGCTTCGTCAAGCAGGACTCAAAGCCTTTGAGGTTGTGTGCTTTTAGTTTCATCTCCAAATCATTGTTCAATGTGTCCGATTTTATGTCACCAATACCACCAATTGTCAGTAGCTTGTTACTCCATTTACCCATGGTGGTGGTATCCATGTTCAAGGAACGGAGCGATGCCATGATAGAAAGATACGCAAGGTTTTTCTTAGTTGTAGTTTGATATGCCATGGTGAGAACGTCGATCGGCTTGGCCCCTTCACAGAGGATGCAGACCTTGTGCAAGAGCTCCCAGTCAAAGTCTTCGTTGCGGGTACAAGAGATACCTCCATCCTCCGTCGCGTGCTCTCCCTCCAACCGTCTCCTTACCAAAACCTTCGCCTTGTCATACTGTTTATAGTACACAAGCAGAGATATCAGCTTGTCTATCAGTTTGCCGGATCGGCCACCGCTCGCTAGTACCTCCATCAGCGACTCATCTTCGAGAACTGTCACAAGCTTGGGTAACAGGTCTGGTGTTTGTGCCGCTATTTTCAACGAGCTGATCCAGAACCTGTCCACGTCTTGGTATCTCTGTATCTCCTCGTACAGTATATCAACGTCAAGCATCAGCGAATAGTCCAGCCATGCCTGGTAGCAGCTCTCCTGCTGGTCGCGCGGGTCGTCTGGGATCTTGATGACATCCCGTACGATGTTGAATGGCACCTCTCTGTCCACGTCCCCCCGCAGCATCTCTACTATCGGGTCCTTGTTCGCCACCATCGGCAGCAGGAACGAGAACTTGAACTTCGACGGTCCGATGACTGCAGCTTTAGGCGGCGGCGCCGCCGCCGCGAGGGCTATGTGCAGGTACCGCTGCCTCCCAACCACCTCCATCTCGTCTCGTGTGCAACTCCTCAGCCGTCGCCGCACCAGAGCAGCGAGGGCTGCTGCTGCTCCACATCCACATCCGCGTCCTCTCCTTCCAGCTAACAACAGCGCCATTGCCTGCTCCCGCCAGCCGCAGACTCTCCTTCTCTGTCTGCCTGTCCGATAAAGGAATCAATCACCACCACCACCAGTGCCCGTGCCCGTGCCCGTGCCCGTGCCCGTGAGTCTGCGTGTGCGTGTAGTCCCGTGCAGTGCGCGAGAGTGGATAGCGCCTGGTTGGGTTGGTTTGGTCTTCTTTTTTGGCTTCTCATGGCCTTATATAATCTGGCATTCATTGACATTTTCTCACACTAAGGAGCAGCATCAGCACCAGAAGAAGAGGCGAAAGAGGCACACAAGAGGTACAAAGGATGAGCTATCCATCAGACACGCCCATCACAGACCTAGATGGCGACAGAGACGACGACTTGGCAAGAACGCCAGGGCCCCACGAGGCTGTTTTGCGGGACGACTTCGATGATGAGGATGAGGACGAGGACAGCACATGGTTCAGGTTCCAGGAGGACTCGCTGTTCAGCAGGATCAGGAAGTCGATTGCGAAGCTGGGCGGCGGCGCGAGCTACTACTCGCGTGTGCCGAAGTCTTTCGCCACCAGCGGGATTGAGCTGCGAGACCGCGGCGACACGGTAGACTCGTTTGACTTGAGTGACGATGAGTTCATCCTCAGGAGACAGGCGGCCCAAGGAGACACCACCCTTTCGCAGAAGATCCTGGGGCTACTCAAGAGATACACCTTGTATGTGCTGCTAGTGGCGTTGGTGGCTGCGATCGTTGTCCTCTCTGTGGCTGTCTCCAGGACGCCGCACAAGCAACCTCCTCACGGCGGTCGCCCAGGCAAAAGGGTTCTATCCAACGGAACGCACTCTTTCTACCCTACCACCATCCTCATATCCCTCGACGGGTTTCACCCACACTATATCTCCAAGTCCCTTACCCCTGCACTTGACCTCCTGCTGGCTAAAGGGTACGGAGCCCCTTATATGAAGCCCTCCTTCCCTTCATCCACGTTTCCCAATCACTGGACAATGGCAACGGGCCTGCATCCCGAGTCCCACGGCATCGTTGGCAATACCTTCTACTCACCAAAACTGGATAAGAAATTCATCAACGTCATTCCTGAGAAATCCCTTGATCCTGTCTTTTGGGGAGGAGAGCCTATCTGGGCTACAGCTGAGTTGCAAGGAGTAAAGTCAGCCATTCACATGTTTCCTGGAAGCGAAGTGGTGTTCCCATCTGGAAATCCCTCTGAGGTGGATAAATTCAATGGATCTGAGACCCTGGAGGTAAAGTTGGAGAGATTGACCCAATGGATAGATAGGGACATCAGTACAAGACCAGAGCTGATGATTGCCTACGTTCCTACGGTTGATTCCGTGGGACACAAGTATGGAATCCATGGCCCAGAGCTGGAAAATGCGCTACAGTACGTGGATTCATTTGTCCAAAATATATCGTCGACCTTAGTGTCCCGCAATTTATCTGATGTTGTCAACCTTGTCATTGTATCTGACCATGGCATGGCCCCAACATCGGAACAGCGACTAATCTATCTTGATGAACTTATGAACACAACAAAGATCCAACAAGTTGATGGCTGGCCATTGTTTGGATTGAGGCCACACCCTGAATTTACAGTGGATGAAGTGTTCAACGAGCTCAAATCTAGCTACAGGAAGAATCAAGGATACAGCATATACCTTAGAGAAGACCTTCCGCCTCGCCTGCATTTTGGCGGTAAAGAGAGCACACTGAATAAAGAGTACTATGATCGTATTGCACCAATATGGGTTCTTCCCGAGGTGGGATACTCCATTACCACTCATGACGATATGGAGCGCAGAAATGGCACATATGCCCCTAAGGGAACACATGGTTATGATAATGATGAGGTGTTGATGCGTGCTATCTTCCTGGGTCATGGGCCCTACTTCAAAAGTAAATCGATGCAGAAGGGTATCGATGGTTCGTTTAAAGTGGAGCCATTTGAAAACACACAGGTTTATGGAATACTTTGCGAAATGCTGGATCTTAACCCAGCAACCAACGAAGGCACTCCGAATCTATTCGATGCCAGCCCTATTGGTGCCAACTGGAAGGACGAACTGCGATACCCAGGCGTCGGATTTGATATCGGCTCCACACTCAACACCGATTCAACGTACGATATGCTGTATGGATCTAAAAGACAGACCACTATCCTTGAACCTTCTCAAGGCCCCTCAACATCTGCTGACACAGAAGAAACACAGTGGAGTGAAGACGAAAAACACATAGAGGAGGCAGCATCCTCTGAATCGACAGGTGATGTGACAGAAACAGCAGGAGATCATGAGGATGATGAGGATGATGAGGACGGTTTTTGGGACAAAGTTGAAGATTTAGTAGAAGATATTGCTGAAGATTTGAGTGATCTCGGAGATGATATCAAAGAGCAAATTGATGAATGGATTGATGATATAGAAGATGCCATAGATTAAGCAGCCCTTCTTTGAACGACCATCGCACAGTTTCAGATATGCAACTCCGTACTTGATCTATATAGATATATATTGTTTATTGAATGAATTGAAATACCTTACAGTTTTGACTTTGAGCCAGCCTTGTTCTGCCAGCCAAAGCCAATCTTCTTCTCAACCCCCTTCGAGATGATCACGTTGATCACGCTTGAATTACCACGGCGTGCTTCAGTGAAGGCACTGTTCAGGCTATTCTTCAACTCGTTCTCATTACGCACAAGAAAACCTTTACCACCCAGAGCCTCACTGAGTAAATCATAGCGAGTCTCTTTTGATAAGGCTGTCGAAGGCAACGTACCCGTGGCTCTTATCTGATCATTGGTCCCATGATAAACACCACCATTGTTCATAATGACAACAACGATTGGCAACTTGGATCTAACAGCGGTTTCAAGTTCCAGCCCAGAAAACCCAAAAGCAGAATCACCTTCAATTGCCAGCACAAGTTTCTCTGGATGAGCAGCCTTGGAGGCAATTGCATAACCGAGCCCTATCCCCATCGTGGCATTGGTTCCTGCATCCAGTCTTTGGCGTGGTTTGGATTGAGGAAATGATATACGTGCGACATCCATAGTATTTGCACCTTCACTAATCAGAATAACATCGTCGTTGAAAGGACTGATGAACTCACGAATGTGTCTGTAGGTGATATTATAGTTGAGCTCTTTTTGGGGAGTCATCTCCTTGCTCAATAGGGTTGCATTATTACGTTGAATCTTCGTGATGGTGGAGGCTGCTATCGGTGGTGCCGTGTACGATGGACCCAGACCACGATGCAACTCCTTTGCTATCAGTGAAATGTCGCCCAGCAGGCCCAGTTCCAAAGCGCTTGAGTGGTTGAAGCCAATCTCTTCGGCATGGTTATCCACTTGGATAAACTTCACATCATCTCTGAACCTCGGACTTTCTCCAAAGTGGAGAATCCAGTTGAGACGAGCTCCAAGGATCAACACAACATCTGACTCAGCCAGAGCTTTGGACCTAGCAGACGACACATTGAGCTCACTTTCATCAGGCACCACCCCTTTCCCCATCGGCGTAGGCAAAAACGGAAGACGATGGGATAAAACCAATTGGCGTATCTCAGGAGATGCATCAGCATATGCTGCTCCTTTGCCGATAATTACCAGAGGCGATGTGGCATTCCTGATGGCCGAGACGGCCTTGTCGACCTGTGACCTCTCTGGCTGCGATCTCGGAAGGTGGCTGGCATCCAAGCGGCCATGCACCAGGGAGAGCAGCTCGTCCTCCGTCTCTTTCGAGTCGATATGCGACTCCACCAAGTCACCTGGCAGGTCGACGTAAGTGACACCGGCTTTGCCACTCACCGAGGTCTTGTAAGCCTTCTGAATGAAGTCCACCACTTGCCCGAGGCGCAGGGGTCTCAGGGCCAGCTTGGAATGCGGTGTCATCAGGCTGACCTGGTCGAGCTCCTGGAACGCGCCTTTGGACACCTCGTCTGACGGGGACGACCCTGCCAGCACCAGCAGGGGCCATCTGTTCGCCGTCGAGTTGAAGACCCCCGCGAGCGCGTGCACCACGCCAGGGCCGCCCACAACCAGAAGGACGCCAGGCATGCCCGTCAGGTACCCAAACGCAGACGCCGCGTAGGACGCTGCCTGCTCGTTCCTGAATGTTACGAACCTGATCCCTTCCTTGATAAGAGCATCACCAACCTCTACAATGGGGATGCCGACAATCCCAAACACAGTCGTCACTCCGAGCTGTTTGAGCGTTTTGGCGATGAGAACTGCTCCGCTTGACATCGTGTCTGCTCTGTCCACAACCACAGTCACAACCACAACTGTGCACACACTCTCTCCTGTCAATGGGCGCTGCTGCTGCTGCTGTCCTCACACACTCTGGTGCTGTCAGTCAGTGTTTCTGTCTCCCGCCCGTTCAACGCCCCGTTCAACGCCGGGAGCTCGAGTTCCGAGGGCAGCACATTGAAATCAGCAGTGGTAAAGCAAAGGGAGAAGTGAGTTATGAGAAGCTAGAGGTTAAATACATCACGAGCGGGTGCACAGCTGTCGTTTGCACCGTGATACTATGGCACAGCTATCTACACAGACACAGATACTGATATACCTGGCGGTAAGTTCTGGCCGGTGCCGGCGTCGGTGGGTGGCGCAGGCGCCATGTCACACTGTTCGGTTCGTATACTAACACACGCCACGCGCACGCGCCCTGAAGGTGAGTAATGTGCTTCCGGTTGTCGTATTCAGCCCCGTCGTGCAGGCGAGCCCCAGCTGGTTCTCAGTGGGGATGCAGCTGTCCGACGACTACCATGTGATTATACTCTGCAACTGGCTCCTGTCGATGGGGTTCGCCGTGGGGAAGGTGCTACAACACTATCTCTTCGGCCCGCTCAGGGCTGCCGAGATAGAGAACATCTACAGGAGCTCGGGAGCGTCGGTGATGAACTCGCTGCTAGCACTCGTGATGTTCTCAGACGACTTCCTGCTCCTGCCCTTGATACTCTCACTCTATTTACAGTTTGTGAAGGTGTTCCACTGGATTCTGCAGGACAGGTTCAACTTTCTCTTCATGAATGCCACGGAGGCAAGACACATATTCAGGTCCAGAAACTTTGTGATACTGGTGCTCTTTCTGTACATCGACTTCAAGTCTGTGTCTTCGTGCGTATCGCATTCCTTTGGCAGCAGCCCGGACGTGTACTTCGCTTTTGGATTCCAGTTTCTCATGCTGCTGCTGGATCTGCTGATCCTGACGTTCAAGGTCTTGTTCAACATGTACGAACTGTACTACCTCAGTGGGCACCCTGAGGAACAGGACGTTTCCGGTAAAGACATCTTCCTCAAGGGCCTAGACTTTATGCACACTTCAATTCATCTGGCCATTGATTTCTTCCTTGTCTACACTTTCTTTGGTCCGTCACGGTTCCCGCTGTACCTTTTCCAAGACATATTCTATAGAGTGGTACGTCTGACCAGTCAATTCAACGAGTTCAGGTCATACCTCAAAGCATCAAGAGAACTGGACTCGCACCTAGTCAATGCGACAGAGGAAGATTTGACTCGCTGCGACCCTATCTGTATCATCTGTAGAGATGACATGGTTTTGGAGAACCTGAAAAACAGCGACAGGTTGACTCCAAAGAAGCTACAGTGTGGACATATCATCCATTTTGGATGTCTGAAAAGTTGGTTTGAGAGATCTAGGATCTGTCCACTGTGCAGAGCACCAGTGCTGGGAGAGACCACTCAACAACCACCACCAGCACCACAATCACCAGCAATAGCACCAGCCCCACCAGTACAGGAAGGGGACCGGGAACAAGAGGAGGAAAACCCACTGCGTAACCGAAACGAACAAGATGACCTTACCAGATTCCTTCTGCATTCGCTTGGGAACCATCTCCCACACGACAATACATTCTTTAACGCTCCACGCAACAACCCAACAGGGCATGAAACTACAGAGGAATCCCAAACTACATCACGAGATGAGGTGCTGCCAACGCCCTCCCTGGGAACATCGTCGTCCTCTTTGCAACAGCGAGCAGGATTGGACGGAATCTCCACGTTGACTCTCTCACCGTATGATATAATACCTCCTGATTGGTCAATACTGGAAACCCACGGTGCGAGGGAGAACAGAGATGCTTTCACAGTCCAGTTGAACCGTTCCACCGTCGGTCGAGTGAGTGTTCACCACCACGGCCCCCGCCGTGGCAACACGTAACACCATGCTGACGCGACAGTATAGACCTCATGCACCTCCGATATACACAGCCTGCCCTCGGGACTCATCTACTCCGTACGCGTCCTCTCCCGTGTAGCTCACCTGTACTGCGAACTACTGAAATTCTCTCATCGCCCACAAAACATTGCCATTAAACACCCCTGCCCTAAAATATATTCTCTGTGCCGTACATGCCCTGCATCCACGCGCTCTCTTCCTTGCACGCTAGATTGCTTTCCAACCGTCTTCCGTCTCAGCACTCATCACTGGGGAAGACTTCCTCTCATGTACCCCGTATTATATTATGAAGACAAAAAATATCAACAAGCATAAATAAGCAACCAACTTCGCCCCTCTCTCGTTCCCTCTGGACTGGAGAGCAGTTGCAGTTGCAATAATCGTAATTGATAAACCTTGTCGATAGCCCTTGTTAGCGTTTGCTCCATTGCGACCAGTGATTTGTGAGACGGTGGTGTAGCTTATGAGGTTCGTCAAATTAACAGTTGGGCTTACATCGATTGTGGCTGTGCTCGGGGCATGGTCGCCTAGTGGTGGATACGCGCCAGCACCAGTCTCGTGCCCAGCAAGAGGAGACAAAGAGAGTGAGAGCTTCGTGCGTCCAGCAAACAAGGTGTCTCAGGAAGAGCAGGACTGGCTCTCCAAGAGACACGAGCAGACGGACGCTGCTCTGAAGCAGTTCCTTGAAAATGCTGGCTTCGAGGACTTTGATGCAGAGGCTTACATAGATGGGCTAAACCAGTCGATCAACATCGGACTGGCCTTCTCAGGCGGTGGGTACAGAGCAATGCTGAACGGAGCTGGGCAGATCAGTGCGCTGGACAGCAGAACGAAGGGTGCCAATGAACACGGTCTGGGTGGATTGCTGCAAGCGACAACTTACTTGGCTGGCCTGTCCGGGGGTAACTGGCTAACTGGTACGTTAGCCCTAAACAACTGGACCTCCGTTCAGGACATTCTTGATGACAAGGACGGCAAAATCTGGGATCTGGAGAACTCCATCATCAACAGTGGTGGCTGGAACGTTTTGTCTACAATCAACAGGAGAAATGAGATTTCAGATGCCCTTGAGGAGAAGAGAGACGCCGGTTTCCAAACAACCATTACTGATATCTGGGGTAGAGCTTTGTCGTACCAGTTTTTTGGTGAAGAGAATGACGGTGCAGCAGGCCTGTTGTTCTCCACTGTAAGAGCTTATGAAGGATTCCAGAACGGATCGATGCCATTGCCTATCAGTGTTGCTGATGGACGTTATCCAGGAACTCTCATTATCAACTCGAACTCTACTGTCTTTGAGTTCACTCCGTTCGAAATGGGATCCTGGGATCCTTCATTGTTTGCCTTCACTGACATTGCTTACTTGGGGACAAACGTTACAAATGGTGTTCCTAATGATCCAGAAGTGTGCATTGCCGGTTTCGACAACGGAGGATTTGTTCTGGGGACCTCTTCATCGCTCTTCAACCAGTTCATGCTACAGTTGAATACTACCAATCTGTCAGGGTTCATCTACGATCTGATCGAAGGCTTCTTGGAAGGGCTCAACGACGATGAGGAAGATATTGCATTGTATGAGCCAAACCCATTTTACGGTTCGCACTACGCCAAGGTGGAATCTATTGTTGAAAGCGATTCTCTGTTTCTGGTTGACGGTGGTGAGGATGGACAGAATATCCCATTCGCACCATTGATCCAACCGGAACGCCATGTGGATGTGATCTTTGCCTTTGACAACTCGGCAGACACCGAAGACTCCTTGCCAGATGGCGCCTCTGCAGTAGAAACTTACAACCGTCAGTTTTCGCTGCAGGGAAACGGCACTGCATTCCCTTATGTCCCAAACGTTTACACCTTTATCCAAAACAACTTGACCACTAGACCAACTTTCTTTGGCTGCGACGCCTCGAACATGACTGACCTGGCGACAATCCCACCTCTTGTCGTGTACATTGCCAATGTTCCTTACACCTACTGGTCCAACACATCGACGTTCAAGCTGAGCTACGACAACGAGGAAAGAGACGCCATAATCCAGAACGGTTTTGAAGTTGCCTCCCGTTTCAACCTGACCATGGACCCTGACTGGCCGAAATGTGTATCCTGTGCCATTATTCGCCGTTCTCAGGAACGTAATAATGAAACCCAATCGGAGGAGTGCCAGGAATGTTTCCAAAACTACTGCTGGGACGGTTCGTATGTTGAGTCCAACAGCAACGCTACCACCCTTTGGTCTCGAAACTCCACCTCGTCCGGAGAAGGCTTGGACAGCCCTGACTCGTCTAACCTCACCGATGAGTTCGGCAACCTAACTGCATCCGGATCCGGGTCCACCTCTGCGCCTGCAAGCACCGCCTCGTCATCCGGAGAGGCTGGAGACGGAGATGGAGATACCTCCTCTGCCGGAAGAGCTTATGAGCCGCTGCTCTCTAAGGTCTTGCTTGCTTCTCTGGTTTCTGTGCTCACATACATCACTATGTGAGACCCGACGCTGTTCCCCACTGTGGATAGCTGTATTGGACCCGTGACAAGAACACTTTTGTATATACGTGTATGTATACCACTCCCCACACACGATGAGTAGAAGGCTCGACTCTCTTCCACGTGATCCTTCACGTGATCACCAGATTACATAATACCCTCAGATTATATAATCACATGTGGCTGGTGACACCAAAGCCACTTTGTGGCTTTCGTGCGTTCTCTCTCTCAATTACTAATAGCGTAGCATAAGATGGACGGTTATCCAGAAGTTCAGTCTCTGCAAAGTGGGCAAAGTCACACACACGGCCATACGTACGCGCACTCGGGTACTGGCGGACAGAGCAAGCACAGCTGGTGATGAACAGGCGTTTGAGTTCAGTCACACACGCATAGGGGTTCGCAATGGATACAGACCAGGAACAGGCACACACAGACACACACTCACGCGCAGGGCTGGACAGTCCAGAAACGCACAATGAGAACTACTCGCTGCTGACAGCGACAAGTCGCCCCAGCCAGAGCAGCCGCGGCAGACACACGGGAAGCGAAGACTCGTCCATGATCTCGGATATCGACGAGGACGAGGTGTTTGACGATGACACAGTCTGGGAAGGAGATTACTCTAAGATGCCCAACTCACCATACCCCGAAGTAAGGCGAGTCGTCCCGCCAACAGACGACCCCTCGATCCAGATAAACCATTGGCGGACCTGGTTTCTCACTTCAGTGTTTGTGGTTCTCTTCGCAGGCACCAACCAGTTCTTCGCCCTTCGATTCCCTAGCTTGACAATTAGCTACTTGGTGGCCCAGATCATTTCGTTTCCGATTGGGAAAGCTCTTGCGCGCTGGTTGCCCGATGTCAAGTTCCCTAATCACCCATTCTTCAATGTCAATCCAGGGCCATACACTATCAAGGAGCACGGGATATTGACCATCTGTGTGTCGCTAACGGCTACAGCCCCGTATGCGACCGAAATCATCGCTGCCCAGAACCAGCTCTACCACAGAAACTTTGGTGTCGTGTATCAGCTATTGCTTGTATGGTCAACGCAGTCCCTTGGGTATGGACTGGCTGGGCTCTCGCGTGAGTTCTTGGTCGACCCTCCAGCAATGATCTGGCCGCAGACTCTTATCAACGTCGCCATGTTCGAAACTCTGCACCACAAGAAGAACCATCTGTCAAAGGGTATGTCCAAGTACAAGTTCTTTATCATGGTAATGCTCCTCTCGTTCATATGGTACTGGGTGCCAGGGTACCTTTTCACAGGCCTTTCTTACTTCAACTTTGTTCTTTGGAATCCATATCTACGCGATAACTTTGTTGCAAATTTCCTCTTTGGCGCAAAGAACGGCCTTGGGCTGATCCCCCTGACCTTTGATTACACCCAAGTATCCCAGGCATTGTCAGGGTCTGTGTTCGTCACGCCTTTCTGGGTGGTGATGAATACGTACGCATCAGTGGTCATATTTTTTGTCTTCCTCCTCTCCACTCTCTACTGGTCCAACGTGTGGAATGCCAAATACCTCCCTGTAATCTCCACATCAACCTTCGACAACACCCAGAGACCTTACAACGTGACCAAGATCCTGAACAAGGACTTCTCGATCAGCTACGAGAAATACAAAGAGTACTCGCCGATATACATTCCTTTCTCGTATCTCCTGAGTTACGCCCTGAACTTTGCTGCTGTGGTGGCTATCTTCACACACACGTATCTGTACCACGGCGCAGACATTTGGAACAAGCTCAGATCTGCAAACGATGGGAGCCACGACATCCACAAGAGACTGATGAGGCAGTACAAAGAGGTACCCAAATCTTGGTACGTGATTCTCTTGGTATCTATTTTAGCTCTGTCCCTGGCTACAGTTTGTGTATGGGATACTGGTCTGCCATGGTGGGGACTTCTGCTGGCCATCAGCATAAGTGTACTCAACTTTATCCCGCAGGGAATCCTCCAGGCCATCACCAATCAGAATGTGGGTCTGAATGTCATCACCGAAATGATCTGCGGGTACATAATCCCCTACAAGCCTCTGGCAAACCTCTTGTTCAAGATATACGGCTATGTCGTGATGAGGCATGGGCTCAGTATGAGCATGGACCTGAAGATGGGCAGGTACCTAAAGATAGATCCCCATCTGCTGTTTTGGATGCAACTCTGGTCGACATTCATATCAGGACTGACCACTGTGGGACTGCAGACGTGGATGGCCAAGAATATCCCCGGCCTGTGTAGCCCAGGGCAGCCAGATGGGTTCATTTGTGGAGGTGCCACTACCGTGTACAATGCCTCGATCATCTGGTCACTGCCCAAACACCTGTTCTCCGCTGGGCAGCCGTACAATCCCTTGCTGTGGTTCTTTGTCATTGGTGGTATTGCACCGCTACTAACCTACTACTTGTTCAAGAGGTTCCCTGACAGATGGTATGGCCGCATCCATTCGCCTGTTTTCTTCACTGGACCTACTAGCATTCCACCTTCCACGCCCTATAACTTCGGTACCTACTTCCTAGCGTCTTCGTCTCTGCTTTATTTGAGGACAGTCTTACCACGGTGGTATAAATCGAAGGGGCTGGTTCTTGGTGCCTCTATCGAGACAGGCGTTGCACTTGCTGTTGTGGTGATATTTCTGGGGTTCCAGTACAGGGGCGTGCACTTGGACTGGAGAGGTAACACCATCTGGAAAGATACTCTGGATTTCAAGGGTATCCCATACTACAAGCTGAAAGATGGGGAGACAATCCCTCCTTTGATGTGAGCACCACGTCAAGATATATATATATACACATTGCATCCATATACCTAACTAACCAAGAGGGAGGGTCCATGGCTCTCTATAAACATATTTACTCTCTTTTGGGTAGCTGTTGGAAAGTAGCTTTCAAAATGTTTCTGAGTTTGAACAAGTTACTGATTCTCAGCTTCTCATTGTTCAGGTGAGCGTTGTCAGTGGATTGACCACATGGAATCTGTGCAGCTTGAGCATTGAACGTCTTCTCGAGAAATCTGACACTAGGAATAGAACCACCTTCCCTGATAAACAACGGCTTGATGCCCCATTCTTTGTAAACTTCTGTTTGGAGGATCTGGTACACCGCATTGGAAGGGTCGCCTATCCATGCGTCCGCCTCGTGTATGAACCTGATCTCCAGGTGATTCTCTGTTCGGAATTTCTTGAAGCTCTCCGTGAGATACTGTAGAAAGCTTTCCTTAATCTCTTCAATGTCTTGTTCGGGGACAATTCTGATGGAGACAGAAGCATGTGCCGATTTAGGAATAACGGTATTGTTCCTTGGTCCAGATACATCAATCTTGTGCACAGAAAGCGATGGGAATTTCCATCTTGCCAGTAGGGCACTCTTCTTTATGTTCGGATTGTTAGAGATGGTTCGAATGATGTCGTCATACAACTTATCCTCCTCAGCACTCAATGGCAAAATAGGTTCATAGAACTTGGGTATGCTGACTTTACCATCATCATCTGTCAATTTTGAAAGAAGCCTGATCAAATCAATTGTCGGCTCACGAGCTACACCACCATCGACACCTGAATGCCTATCAGGTCTGTCGCCTGAAACCAGAACAGACGCACTTATAACACCTCTCAGTCCGTAGTTCAAGCACGGGGTGTTCTCGTCAAGCCAGTACGAGTTACTCAGTAGAATCCAGTCAATGTCACCAATCAAGGTAGAGTTTTTCAGGATGGTTTCTTGGAAACCAAAAGAGCCGCACTCTTCTTCGCCCTCAATCAAGAAGACAACATCACATTGCAGCTCTCCTTGCTGGTACAGCTCAGCAACAGTGTATATAGACGCTAAAATTGGGCCCTTGTTATCACTCACACCACGGGCGTATAGATAGCCATTGTTGGCAGTCATCTTGTACGGATCAGACTTCCATCCGCTCTGATCGTTCGCTTCAATGATATCATAATGGCCATACCACAAGACTCTAGGGGCGTTGGGCTTGGTGCTCCGGAAAGACCCATACACGATTGGGTTCCCGTCTTCCACAGGTATAAGATCTGACTCTCCTCCAAACTTCTTGATCAGTCTCTTTAAATGATCAGCGCATCTTCTTGAATCATCAATATAGTTTTCAGGATTTTTGGAAATAGTCTTAAACGCAACCAAATCGCTCAAGGTACTCAGTAAGCTGTCGTTATCTAGCTTTGAATAAGTGGAGATAGATGATCTTCTTCTATTAGACAGGTCATGGTCAAGTGTTATATCCCAGATAGCAAGAGAGTAGTCGTTACCACCAGTGACCAATAGGATTTTGTCATTTTTCAGCACAATCTCTGAGGAGAGGACCAACCCGTTATGTGCCTCCCATGAATGCTTGATATCAGAGCCAAATTTCCAGTATGTGATACCACCAAGGCATCCCTTGAAGAGATAGTTTCTTGTTGCAGCTAAAGTTGTGATATCATCGTCATGGTCTTTCAAATCGGAGTGAAATGCAAGTAGTTGCTGGAATGTATTCAGATCCCAAAGCTTTAGTTTCCCATTCGTTAGTCCACAATACAGGAACGAATCATTTAATGCGATTGACAAAACACTATCCTCGTTATCCAGTTCTTGGATAAGCTTGATGTTTTTGGTGAGATCCCAAATCTTCACTAGACCATCACCACCACCACTAACGAGGAGGTTTTCATGGATTTTCATAGTATAAATGAATCCGTTATGTGCATATCTTATAATGTTTGAAGATGGGATCTCTATCAGCCTTGATTGGATATCAACTTTCTTTTGCGTGCTATTTACATTACCTGTGGGGCCTTTAGAGTCAAAGAACTTATCGAATCTGCGAGAAGGCAGCGAAGAAGGGTCATTCTTGAACTTAGCGTCTAGCAGGTGAACAAAGATGATCGATGCGTTCTGACAACCATAGAAAATTGTCTTCAACGTCTCAGACCATGCCAGACTGAAGATGTCACCGATATCCACGAGCGAATAGATAGTGTGAGTCTCCTTCATTGATTCCACGTCCCAGACTTTCACAAGCGAGTCTGAGCCTCCACTGAATAGGAATTTCTCGTCTTGCGATTTTGTTAAACACAATACAGAACCGGTGTGTCCTCTCAGGACGTGTTTCTGCTCATAGGTGCTCATGTCGAAGACAAGGATCAGGTGATCCTGTGTTCCACAGAATAGAAGTCCACTCTGTGGAAATGCAGCTGTCGATAAGATCGAGTAGTCATGGCTCCACCTGTGGATAAGGTTGGGTGTGCTACTTGCATCGGCCTCTTCAGCGGCGGATTCCTGGTCTTGATCTGTGGATGGTGGTGAAATCGAGCTGCGTGAGATGGTCTCCTGCAATGGCAGTCGGCGTGACCGGCTTTCTGTTGTTCTGCTGTTGGGTTTGTAATTGAACTCCTCTGACTCCATCATCTACCTCACGCATACACACACACACACACACCAGAAAATAGTAACAACTATACAGCTGGTTATCCTCCTTGCACCAACCGCTCTTTCCAACTGTGGATGAGGTATGATAACACTGTGGCGAGTGAGTGGAAAAAAGCTGAAATGGTGATGGTGGGGGCAGGGCAACCAACCGGGACTTGTGCCAGGGCCCACAACCCATGTGGACAGTCGGTGTGCCGACGGAGGGTTTTGTGTCAATGCGCCACTGGGGGTGGCGGAGTGGCTGTGAGGATATTCCAGATGACGATGAACAAAATGGATGGAAATGGAGGCTGCAGCAGCACCCGGCTGGGAATAGCGGGAAGGGGGGGGGGGGAGGCCTTCCAGGGTTGGTTGACGGGGACGGAGTGAGGGTGGTGACCAAGTACTCGCTTGGACTGAGAGCCAGGCCATCCCCACCGCACCACACGCCAATGTCATACTCGCCATCACGCTTTGTGTGAGGGAGTAGTATGTAGGTCAAGCTGAAGAATGATCGAACGATAGCCTGCCGGGTACAGCAAACACACCGTCCATAAGAAGCCAAGCAGAGAAGTGAAGTGTTTAAGGGATCGGAATCGGCTCCCTAAACACCTATGACGATTTACCATTTAGGGAGAGCAGGCATTCCGGTGCAGAGTTCAACCCACAAACCGCCATAAGCTATACAGATAGTCGATAACGTGCAGACTCGCAGATCTATTACTGTCCGCGTAGCTGCAGTTCCAACTCAGACGTGGGATAGGATATACACCTAGGACAGCCTATAGGGTAGTACATAATCGATACATTTCAATTTTGAAAAATGGTTTCGTGGTCTAGTTGGTCATGGCATCTGCTTAACACGCAGAACGTCCCCAGTTCGATCCTGGGCGAAATCATGTTCTCCTTTTTTTTAAGCTGGTATCTGGCCTACAAACCAGCCGCTATTCTTACCGTCCTTGTTTCTCAATTACTGCTCAACCACACAGCAGCGCACTTCGACCGTCTGCTGTCACTCCGTCTCCCCTATACAGACACAGTGATCAGCTAGAGCGCATCAGCTGATTTAATCGCACCACCTCGTCATACAGAACGAATCGCAGAGAGAAAAAAAGAGACAACGAAAACAGAGAAAGAGATACCAAAAGCGAGTCTCCCCGGGGACATCTGGGCAGGCCAAGGTTAAGGACACAACAAGTGTTGAAGGGGGTATCTATCTACTACAATGAGCGAGGAAACGGAAATCTCATCAGTGTTCCCGCCACCACCACCGTTTGTGAAGTTTTTCACTGGCGAAAACCTGAACAGGTTGGCACAATTGAGGAAGGAGGGTGGTGTGGATATGAAGGAGCGCGACTTAGACAGGGAAGAGGACAAGGAGCTGCGATTCCTCATACCACCAGAGCAGCCGCAGGGCGAGGTGTACCGCTCGTTCGGGAACGTGTGGCAGTTCAACGAGAAGATCCCCAGCCTGGAGGACCAGGGGATAGCCAAACTGTACCAGGACCTGCCGGCGTCAACGGGCGGCGGTGACAGCAAGAAGGAAGCGCAGCATCGTATCATGGAACTGAAACGACTGCTGAAGTCCCTGCTGCTGAACTTCGTCGAAGTGGTGAGTCTGGTGATCGTGGACCCCAAGCAGTTCGCCACCAAGGTCGAGAACATCCGCATGATACTGATAAACATGCACCATTTGCTGAACGAGTACAGGCCCCATCAGAGCAGAGAGTCGCTGATTCTGCTGATGGAGACACAGATCCAGCAGAAGCAGCGGGAGATTGACGAGATCGAGTCTGTGTGCAAAGAGGTCGAGGCCAAAATCAAGAGTTTGGTGAAGGTCTACGTTGATGGCGAGGCGCCTCCTGGTGAGCCGTTACCAGCACCGGTGCCAGCACCATCGGTATCGCCATCGGTATCGCCATCCCGACTCCAACCTCAACCTCAACCTCAACCTCAACCCCCATCTGAAACGCAGTCCCCACCTCCACCGGACCTCACGCAACCCGAAACACTAGACATTGACATATCCAACGACATACCGCAAATATAACATTCAGAGCACCAAATCACTCCACCATCTGTTTATGTACCTTTGTAGTTTTCACTTCTCTCCCTCCACCATCCACTCACTGACTGGTGATCTAATCTATAAAGAAAATCAATCCCCAAGAAAAAACAAAACGAAAAAGAATCAGAGGTTGTTAGCTTCACATAGACTCAACTCCGCTGGAAACAGAAGTTCTGGTGGGAACCATAGGCGTCACTGACACAATGAGCGAGGAGATGGATATTGACCAGCCAGGTAAGTCTCAATAGGAGTGCGGCTCGCACGCCATGCACACACAGAGAGAGCCGTGAACGCTCACTAATGGATGTGTGCAGGGCGTGCAGTGCAGTAAAACACCGGATCCGTATTACTAACACAGTAGGGTCTTGTGCAAAAGAGCTGGAAGAACCACAGCAAGAGGCCAAGGTGGTGCCAAGGAAGAAGTTTGAAGTGCGCAAATGGACAGCAGTCGCATTCTGGTCGTGGGACATTGTTGTGGAGTCTTGCGCTATCTGCAGAAATCACCTCATGGAGCCATGTATCGAGTGCCAGCCAAACTCGATGAGCACATCTGCAAACGATTGTACAACGGCGTGGGGTACGTGCAACCATGCGTTCCACATGCACTGTATCTCGCGCTGGCTTAAGACACGTAATGTGTGCCCCCTTGACAATCGAGAGTGGCAGTATCACAAGTACGGTAATTGACGATGTAAAGAGAAGAAATAGGTTGAAAAAATCAAGAGAAGACCTATTGGAATGGACCATCATGGGGATTGTTGTCCATGTTCAAGGCGGTCATCATCTATATTTAATGTTGTTGTGTTTTTTTTTGTTATTGTTCTTGATGTAAAGGAAAGCTTTTCAGTTCGATCATCTTGGTTAATGTGATGGGTGAGTCAGTCAGTCAATTGGGGATTCTACTCTATTCGCTTATTCCTACACAATGCTATATCCAGCATATATATACACATATTAGGTAGTTTCCCAAACACTTTTATTGTACCTTCTTCTCTCCAAAGTATCTCTCATTTCTTGGGAAGGTGCCTACCACAGCAGAGCTCAAGCAAGAGCCTTCCAACTCGGTAATGGCAGCCTGAACGTTTGGATCCCTTTTGCCTTTCCCCCAAAACTCCACAAAGAAAACATACTGCCATGCCTCTATTCCCGACGGCCTGGAGGTGATACTAGTCATGTTGATCCCATGCTCGCTGAGTATGTTCAAAGCTTTAACAAGAGCACCTGCGCAGTTGTGTTCCACGGTGAATGCTAAGAGTGTTATGTAGTCTTTGTTCGGGATATCTTCAGCCTCTCTTTTGCTTATTATGAGAAATCTGGTGGTATTATCCTTCACATTCTCGATGTTCCTTTGTAGGATAGGCACATTATGGAACTCAGAGGCATATTCAGAGGCAATCGCAGCTACTGCCTCTTCTGAGTTGGCAGCAATCTCTGCAGCTTTTGAAGTTGACGAGGAGTCAATCTTTTCCAAGTCTTTCCCTACTGTATCCAGCCATGTTGAACACTGCCCCCAAGCCTGTGGGTGTGTATATATCTTCGAGACTTGAGATATGTCCTTGGCCCGTGACAGTACACAATGGTGGATGGAAACAAACTGTTCCCCAATGACGCTGAAGCGGTCTTTCTCCTCTACAGTGCCACTGGCTGGGATCAGCCAGTTACGAAGTAGATCATATGTGAATGTAACTTGTCCATTTGTGGAGTTCTCAAACGGCACTACTGCGAAATCGACCTCATCTTGGTTCAGTTTCACAAAACAATCTATCAAGAACAGTGTTAGTAAATTGGATCAGATGGGTGATAGCCAAGGAACGCACGTACCATTGATGGTACTCTGGGCCAGGAGCTGCGCGCCAGAATCACCAAACTCTTGTAATGTCGCCTATTGGGTGCATGTTAGTTAGAAAGGACTGTCCAGGTGCCAAGAAGGGAGCGGAGAGGGAAGCAACGAACCTGGTGCGTATAAGTGCCCGATGGGCCCAAGTATGCAACCTTCAAGTCACGGGCCATAGCTTGAAAATACCAGAGTACTGACTGGTTCGAGGAAGTGATCACTGTTTTATTGTGTTGATAATTTTTTACTTTTTCTACAAACAGTTTAGTAGTTGTTTGAGTATAGTTGTCGTACACAGTAGAGTTATTTACATTGGGCGGCCTTGAAGGCATGCCTAGTTCTCAAGAGACTGAGCTTCAGCAATCAGCTTTTCAACAGTGAAGTCCGGACTGCCAGCTGTGAAGTCTTTCAACAGCTGCAGACGTCTCTTCGAGACGTCAGTGTTGACCATTGCACCGTAGAACCGTTGAATGTTCAAAAGAAGCAACTGTGCCTCTTGCAGTGTGACGGGCGAGTTTTTTTCAACGGTACCGTTCATCAGCACCAGCCCATTGGATTCTTTGAGCTCTGTGTGGAATATCAGCGAGGTGTGCGGACGGGCAAACTCCTTATGGGTTTTGAACTCGAGCAGACTAGTGAAGATACAGTGCACTGTGTTTGCCCCGACAAACGCCCATTGGATGTAGTGCAGTTCAATGCCATCGCCTTGACGTGGCAGTGGCAGAACAAAGATCGGGTTCTCGCGTGCGTTTTTGTACAGCTTGTCGAACACAGAGCTAGGAATCACAGACAGAAGCACATCGTCTTTAGCTTCGAATCTAGCTTTCCAGATGTACTCTAGCTCCCTCTGGGGCAAATCCTTCATCTTCTCGACATCGACGAAAGAGCTCAGAGTCTTGAACGACCCTGCGTCCGCTGCTGGGGCGTCCGCTGGCAGCGGTCCTCTGTTCCCTGGTGCAAGCGTTGCTTTCTTTTCTGCCTCCATTGCCTGTCTGCGCTGGTACTCTTCGAGCTCCCTCAATGGGTCAATTTTGCTGAACTGCTTTTTGTGCTGCTCAATCTCGTCCTGCAGCTTCTTCTTCAGCTCTGAGACGTTGTCCACTCCGAGCTCTCTGGCTTTGGCCTGCAGTTTGTCTTTGTATGTTTCTAATGGGTCAACTCCAGCCGAACTTTTGGACTTGTTGGTCTTCTGGTCGAAGACAATATTAGTAGTGGATGCAAGTCGCTTAGTGATAACCCTGCTGCTCTGTCTTCTGAGTCCTCCAGCTAACATCCGAAACCTGTCCCAAGCTCTGAATCAAGCTCTGCTTCTGCTTCGCTACCCATGTCCAAGCCTTTTGCATTTGCCATTTGGCGATTTTTTTGGTTCCCAACATCCTCGGCACAATTTTTTCTTCGCCTGGTGCTTCGTGGGCATCAGCCACAGCTGCTACCGCACGCGCCACAGCAGAGATGATGACAATGGGCTCATAACCGATCTTGAAACCGATTACGTAAACACACCAAAATACACAAAACACATCAGAAACATTTGTTTACAGCCAGATCAGCAAAGCACACTGGAGAGAAAAGAGGAGGACGTGACGCAGTGGAGTATTGCTCTGAAGGAAGCAGTGTTTCAACCCCCTTGCTCGCACGCTCCTGCTTTTGATACGTGTCTTTATTTGGCTCAGTCCCCGTCAGCCTGGGAAACAGAAGACATAGAGATAGAAGCTGTACATATGGCCTCCAGCAAAGCCATGAAGGTGGTGGGATCGCCGCACAAGAAAGCACCAGTGGCAGTGCCACGGTCACTGCCACAGACGCCCGTGTCAGACAGCAGCAAGAATGGAGCGAGCTCACAGACTGGCCGGAGCCAGCAGAGTGGCGATCACTCAAGAAGAGAGAAGGAAGTGGGGGAGCGAGAAGAAGAAGAGGGCCAGGAAGGCGACGAAGAAGAGTTTGTGCACCAGTTCTCTCGCTCAGATCTACGCGAGCTCATACACCTCATCACCCAGGAGATAAAACTAAAGGGAACAAAGACAGCCCTACTGTTACTCGCCTTCAGACCTAAATGTACAGATACAGGGCTTGCTGAGTTCCTGGAATCAGTCCTCCCTGCGGGGCGCGTCCTGGCAAAAACATCAGTTATGGAGCGCAGCATAAAGAATACTAGCGAGTTCACGCTGGTGGTGGCGCTGAAGTATTTATGGGCCCGACTTCCCGGGAGATCTATCATCGGGTGGGACGCATATGAGACTTTCAAAAGTATGGAGAAAGATGCCAGTTTTCCAAAGAAGGCCTTCCTGGAATTCATGCCGCAATGCCTTTCGTCACCTGCACATGCATCTATTGTCTATGACTTTTTGGATTTGATAGTTTCAGTTGCTGCTAACTCGAAGGAGAACCAAATGAGCGGACGCAAAATAGCAAAGATGTGTGCGATTTGGGCTTTCCATGGCCCAGCACCGGGTTCTTCCAATGGTATCGGTAACTCCGCATCCCCTAGCCGAGAGATACATGAAGACAACTTCGGCGACGGACTTCATCAGTGGTTACCTGGCGCAGATGCCATGTTTCATTTACTTCTTGCATTCCTACGTGCAATGTTACCAGACGACCAATCTACAAAATTGCAACTGCCACGAACTCTTCAGGCTCTACTTGCAAGCAATTCATACCCACCACCTAACGTTACCATACACACTTCAACTCTTGTCAATGTCCCGCTTGTCACCATCAAAACGAATAAAATGTCCAACTCACCAATAGAGATGCTGAACAAAGTACCCAAATTCCTTAAATTTGATAACCCCAGTGTATTCCAAGCGAAGGAGGACTTTGCTCTACTAAAATCTCTGTGCAAAAATGACGAGAATGTTATCAACAAGCTGTCAACAGAGTCTAAGAGAATACTGAAGTCACTGGGCCAAATGAATGATCAAACTAAGATGACTCCAGGCTGGCCTATAAGAAACCACCCTCACTTCTCAAAAGGCGAGAACATTAAGACCAACTTCTCAGTATCCAACGTTCCTATTGATGATTACTTCATATGGGCTTGGCTGTCAAGTATCTCATTCGAGCAACCTGTATTTAAAAAGAAACTGTTCGGAAGAGCATTGATATTGGAAGTTGTTTTCGATGGATTCAAGAAATGGGTAATTATCGAAGAAGTATCATTGAACTTCAAATCCAGCTCATTGGTACTACCAGAAAAGATTAAAGTGAAGAAAACTATTCAACCGCAATACAAATCACTCCTGGATGACTTGCCTAATACAAAATCAAAGCTTATTAGCAAGAATATCAAAGTATCAAAAGAAAAGCAGGAGTTACCTCCAGTTCCTGTGGCAAAGCAGGATACATCTTCCAATCTCAACTCCCCTTCACAAGGACCCGATGGACATCAGCTACAGACTGGTTCCCTCTCATTGCCGAAAAATTCTCAAAAGAAACCACAACACCAACAACAAGATGCTACTCTACCGCCACTCCCTTCACAAGCAAACCAACATCGTGATATCTCTATCTCACATGGCTCTGTTGAACTTCCTCCTGTTGAGCGGGAGCAATATAAACTATCAATCCCATTAGAAAGTTTAGGATGGGACTACACCACCTCTGTTCAACAGAATGATGCATATCTCCACCAGTCTAATCATACATCCGACCAATCTGACTACAAATCGTTGGCACCTCCTTCGAGAGAGCAGCTACACGCTAAAAACGCAAATCTACAGAACCAATATAAGTACTGGTCCTCAGATCCTCGAGACGTTTCACCAGCTGTGGACTTCGAATCACAGGACCGAAGTATACATAACTCACAGAGCTTGAGTACACCTAATCACGGAGACTCATACCAAAATTTAGGAGAGATGGTAGACAATATGTCCCTTCAAGTTAAACAGGTTAAGTCTAAACTTAAAGATGGAGTGTACTCAGAACATGAACATGCACAATACAACCAGTTCGAAGAATCTGCACGAGATCAAGATTATACTAGTCGGCCTGGAAGTCACATATATGAACCTGTCTCACCGCCTCAAGTATACCCCCAGAGGTTGGCACAGTCTCCACCGAGTCAAAAACCAGGACTATCCCAGATTATCACCTCATCGAACAAAAATGTCAATTCTAAACCAAAACGGAAACCAATTCCTGAAGACATTCATGCTGCAGAAGAAGTACAACCATGTGCCGAATCTGAGTCCCCATATCTGTCTAGCCCTAGCAGAATGGCATCAAGTGTATATCCTAGCTCTAGTGTTTATGACCATTCGAGAAACCCCAGCCACTTCGATTTGCACGGTACCACCAATGAAAGTGACCAAAGGCACATTGCGCCCTCAACGGTTCAAGCTGTGAGCGACTATGTCTCCGAAGTCGCAGAGCTATCTTCTGAAACACCCAAGTTTCACTACCACGAGGCTGACCAATCCAGTGGAAATGAATGCTCTGAAAATAATTCTACCGAGAATGACGGTTCACGGTATTCTGTCCACTATGCTGATAGTATTATTGATACATACAGACAACCATCTGTCTACCACAGCAGACAAAAGCCATCAGAGGTCATCGCTGAAGAAAGGAACCACCAATCAGAAGAGGAAACTGACAATGCTTCAATTAATTCAGGCCAGGTGGACGACGCAAATATCACATTTGACCCATCCTTGATAGTTGTTGACGGCTACTCAATTCCAATGCCATCTCCACCACGGTCTCCTTTGGCTAACATTGGTTCGCCGAAGTCACCCATGGATCGTGATGCTAGAAGTTCTTCCCCAGAAAGACTTGATGAAACTCCGCGACCTTTGTTACCAGCACCTCAGCCCAACAATGAGCAGTACTTTGGCCCCACAGTTACTCCCCTCAAAGAGACAGAACCTCCTGTTCTTCCTCGTAAAAATACTAGTGACGATGTTCCAGTCAAAGAGATCAAACCGACCCGTGACTCACCAGAACCTGATCAACAACATATTAACTCCACGCCTAACATTGCAGTTGAAACTTCAAGACATCAAATGAACCTCGCGTCTCCTGAAAGAAAAGAAGTAGGCAATACCACAATTGTACACACGCCGACCTCTTCGAAACCTACTGAGTATCGTCGCAAGCCGTGGAGCGAACCGTCACGTAAGAGAGGAGAGCCGTCAACCAACACCGCAGATATCTCCTCTGTTGAGAGTAGACCATTTACCTCTCACACTTCCTATTCCTCTCCATCTAATAATTCTATATCGCAGAAGAATGAGCTGGCTGCATTGCCTTACCGGACTCCCCCTTTTCAAAGGAATGCTGATCACAGACAAGACAGCCCTCCGCGTGATCACAGCTTACAACAACAGCACCAACACCAACCGCGGCCACCACAGCCGCAGCCACAACTAGCGACAGTCAATCAGAGGAATACCAACACGTTGTTCTCGAACGAAGACCTCACTCGTCTATCTGTCAATCCAGGTGGATTCCGCAAATCACCATCTCCAAACCACAGCTTATCATCTCGAAGTTTGTCGCCTTATAGACAACCTGAGTATGGCGCCACGCCGCCACCGGCTGGGCCGCAGTTCCCAAGCCCACACAGGCCTTCCGGGTCCTCGTCCACCACGTCTTCAGGGCCGACTGCAGTTTCGTTTCAGAGACCGTCAACACCTCAAAATGGCCACAGAGGCTCGTCTCCGAGCCGCAGCAGTGGCTCTGCATCGCCAGGGTCAAAAGCTGGCCACGCACCACATCCCCATGGATACATGCCACCGGCCCAGGGTTACTATCCTCCCCAGGGCTATCCAAACTATCCAATGCCACCGCCCCAGGCGTACCCACCACAGGGATATCCGCCACAGGGATATCCACCACAAGGGTACCCGCCTCCTCCACAGGGATATCCTCAATGGTATCCGCCTCCACCGCACGGATACTACCCGCCACCGCCAGCCAACAACAACAAAGCACCGTCCAAAGTCACTGCGAGTGATGTGACCTTGAGCAACCTTCCGCAGACAACAGGCATGTCCAAGCTACACCATCGCCCAAACAAGAAGGACGCCAAAACTATTCGCAACGCTCTGGTCCAGGGAGACTTTGGTATATAACAGAGCGGACGCTGCACACACATCACTCTCCGCGTCTCGTCCTGAGCCCTCTGGCTTCCCCCATCTGTGTATACAAGAAGCCAGCGGGAGCACACACAGATGCTCCCGCTCTCGCTGCCACAAAGAGGCACTGTGACTCTGACAATGCGGTTGATGTCAAAAGTCACCACAAATCCAGCAGTGTTTGCCGGAGCATAGCACGCGTAAAGAGGCTTTGGATGTGCATCTGAGATGAAAGCAGCATCAAAGCCTGTGAACCGCGTGGACAAGATAGGCTTGCGGTACTTGAACACACCTCGTGTGTCGCTGGAACCCAAGAGGAGCGCAGATGGCGCACAGAGGCTGCCAGCGGTTTGCGTGATGTTGGACCACAACCACAACCCCAACCAGAGCAGCAGCAGTAGCAGCAGCAGCGCGGTTGCCAAAGCTTCCTGGGCCCCTGCGCCCACAGGCTGTGCCGCTGTTGGGTGCGACGACGAGCACAGCGGGCCGTCGTTGTTGATTTTGCCCGTGGACACAGACGCTGGTCGAATTCAAAGATTCATCAGCAGCTACCGGTTCCAGCTGAATTGCGGGAAGAGGAGGGCCAAGCCGCCTGTGGCCAGGAGGGTGTGTCGGGTGGGCAAAGCGCTGGCAGAGGGCAGCGCTGAAGGGCACTCTGCCTCGTCATCAGACCAGCAGAAGAGCTCTGGAAGCGCCGAAGAGACACCATCTGATGAAGACTACGCGCATGCTCCCAGAAAGTACCTCACGAGATCATCCAAGCGGCAGGAAAGAAGAAAGGGGAGAAGCGGTGGGTACGCCGATGAAGCTGCTGCCAACGACGCACACGGGGAGGAGGAGCGAGCCACGAGAAGAGCCAAAGCCGGTAGAACGTTTCTGTCTATGCAGCAGTTCCTCGAGGAGGCGACCGTCGAGGATGTGCACAACTCGCTGGTGACTGAGATCCCCGACTTTGAGCCCACATTCAGTAGTGTTTCAACAGGCGACATAGCGGAGGTCTTGAAGCGGTTCTCCCCGGCTGTGGCCCCGTACGCGTGGTCGTCCTCGTCAGCATCGTCGGCGTCGTCGGCGTCGTCAGCATCGTCCTGCGAACACCCCTTGCGCTCCCCCAGCCAGAAAGAGCTACCAGTGATGAAGGTTTTGAAGATCTCCCCAAGGGTCTATAACGATACGAAGAGAAGGTTCTTTGCGGAGAAGGCTAGGAAACTGTACAGGTACAAACCTTTCAAGAAGACCGATGCCCAGAAGGCTTGCAAGATTGATGTCAACAAGGTCTCTAAGATGTATGAGATCTTCCAGAGACTTGGCTTATTGAGTGATACTATGTTTGCGGAGACGCTTGGAGCTGCTCTATGAACGCGTGCGTGCGAACACACACCTATATATACCCTCTTATACATACACTCTAGTCCCTCCTTCGCACGGGCACACTGCCTGCCACTTCCCTTCCGTACCCACGGCACTACCCACCACTCTCTCAACATGCTTCCTACCGCTCCCTACCTACCACATAGCCTATCCCAGTGTAGCAGAGCAGTGTTTGTTCGTTACCCGGTGGTGTCTTTTTCGTATAAAACTCGATTTGAAGCTCACCACGCAGACACACACACACACAGGGGGAGCACACACACCGAGAGAGAGAGAGAGGCAGAGACAGAGGTAGACGGACAGAAACGCTCTGTTTGACGTGGAAGAAGAAGAAGCAATAGAGCAGTCGTGTGTAGCAAGATGACGCGTTCCAAAATCGTTAAAATCAGCCTGCCGCCAGCCAAACTCAGACAGGTGGCTGTCAGTTCTTCAGCGCAGAAGAGAACCATGATCACGCTCAAACTGGACGGCGATGAAGAGACGAAGGCGGCTACCGCTGCCGATGGAGCAAACGCAGGCAGCGGCAAACATGCGATCAACCACGCACCTTCACCCACACCAGAAATGACACCAGGGAACGGAAACACGCCGCAGCCTGGAGCTCTGAATGGCGCAAACCAAAACAGCCTGGCGAAAGGGCCGAAGACAGGCGGTGCTGCAGATTGCGCTGTAAATGGGGCTGCTAAGCTAAGCAGGGCAGCCACTGTTAGAAAATGGGCTAAGAAGCCGCTCAGAATTCAGTCATTCACAGGTTACACGATAACATTCCAGTCATGGACAGGCGATGGATGCAAAAACAAACCGATGGCTGTTGTGGAAGACCACGAGGATAGTGACGAAGAGACGGCACACAAAGCCAAGGCGGCGCCAGATAAGCCACCATTGAAAATACAGATCAAGCTGAGCAGACCATTGAATAAAGGGTCGCAGAAGAGCGGCGGAGACTTGGACCAAGCAGATTCACGAGAAGACTCACCGTTTGTAGGGACGACAAGCTCTGCTGTCTCAACGCCCGAGCCTTCAGGTGCTTAGCTGACTAGAAGCAGAGCGTGGTGTGTGACTACAAAACCCATATCTATGCTTTCACATTTCCTCTATAAAGTCATAAGCCCCCGTCCTGTCACCGCATGCACTCACTGCCGCAAAATCTCGTCTATTGTGATGTCGTTAGGAACATTAAGAGCTTCTTTCCAAAACTTGCTCAGGTGTCTTGTTCCTGAATCACACGCTATCATCACGATGTTCTTACCCTTCATACCAGCATTCTCTTGGGAGAGCTTCAACACAGCGACAGCATTTATGGCACTTGAGGATCCCAGAAACAAGCCGTCATTAACACTGAGATACTTCGCCATTTTGATTGCTTGGGTATCACTCACCTTGATTGAATCATCTATATATGTCTCTCCTACCAAAAAGTTTCGGGTGATTCTGTTGAGACCGATGCCCTCCACAATCGTATCCACCTGATGTCTCCGTCTAGTCCCTTCCTTCTCCTCATTAGTATACATAACTCCATATTTGACCCTGTTAAAGAACCCACTTCCTTGTGGATCTGCCAAAACTGTCACCACCCTGGGAAGCTTCTCTTTGAGATATTTGGACACACCGGCAATGGTTCCTCCAGTTCCGCAGCCTGCAATGAAATAATCCACTTTACCCTTCAGTTGCTTGTAAATTTCTGGTCCTGTGGTCTTGTAGTGGATATTCCAGTTACTCTCATTTTCGAACTGGTCAGCAAATATCCCATTGTGCGGGTTAGAGCTATCCTGGTTCAAGGCCTCACATGCCTGTTTGGCGCTGTTGACGTATTGATTTGGATCAACAATGGATGCAGGCTTCACTTTTCTAAGGCCCACCCCTAGTGTGCCAAACAGTGCCAGCTTATCAGGCGAAGTATCATCAGGAAGGTGAATCTCAGCCTTATATCCTAAAGAGTTGGCGACTGTTCCAATTGAGATGCCTGTTGATCCCGAGGTTCCTTCGAAGATCGTATCTCCAGGATGCAGTTCACTGGCCTCCTCCTTATCTCTGATTATGGCCAATGCAACACGGTCTTTAGCGGATCCGCCAGGGTTCAAATACTCCAACTTGGCGTAGACATTGTTGCCTGTTATCCTAGTCAACGACTTGATGAGCACCATCGGTGTGTTTCCTATTAGACCCTCCACGCCCTCCACGGGCGGAGACAGCTCGGAGAGACTGCCGGCACCACCTGAAGCGCTTCGCCTCTCCAATACATACTTGATTGCCCATACGATAGCAGCCAGAGAGACGCCTGTGGCTGAAATCTCCTTCCAGGTAGCGGCTGTAGGTCCCATCTTTCGGTCGCTCCCTTGCCGGCCCAAACAACCTTACTTGTTCGCTTCTGCTTTGCGGCTCAAGGCTTGTCAGAGAGTGAGTTCCCTTGTCAATTACAGGTCTCGGCTACTGACGCTTTCGCTGCTGCCCTGCTGCGAGGTCTCCACAACTCTGGCGAATCATTGTATACTGAAGCCTCTTCCAAATATCACTTTTGTACTCGGTAGGGTAAGAGAAGCAATGAATTTCCATTACATAATACATTATGTAATCACTACTGCCGTCGGTGTAGTGGCGGCAATTCCGTGAGTCTGTTGGCGGATTTCGGATTTGGCGTTTCACGCCCGGATCCTATGCATTAGACACTGAGGAGATGCAGTCCTTCAACAAAAGAGGGCATTATATCACTGCGACAGCACTGTCGCTTCTGCCGTTGCAATAAATGCAACTATCAGGAGTATACAGTGGTTTTACTGCGCCTATGTGGTCTTGTTTACTGTGTGATCTTGTTCAAGAGAGAAAAAAAAAGCTACATCAACACATGAAAATATCCCTTCAACATGAACAACATCGTTATCATTCGCTGTGACCGTTGTTGTTGTCGTTGTTGGGCCACTGAAAGTGTTTGGTAAACAAAGCAATTTAGGGATTCTTCCACCAAAAGCAGAACCGCCATGTTCAAAAATCACATAACCACTGTGTCAACCTTCCCTCTCACGCCAGATAGACATATCCCCTCGCTTTCTTCCTTTACTTCACGAAAGAAGGAGCCAGGAGCAGCAGGAGCAGCAACAGCTCCGCATGCAGGAGAAGAGCAGACAGACGGGAAATCAGAAACTGGCGAGGGTCAGGTTCACGGAAATGTGGTGGTGGTGATACCAAACAAGTTCGGCAGCGTGCCTATCTACCAGGATAAAATCAAGTTCGTGCAGCTTGAGAGTGGGCGGAAGAACCAGGATGGCACGGGAGAGTCCGAAAAGCAGCAGAGCGCGGAAAGTGGACCGAGCGATGGGAATAACACCATCGATATAGAGCATCGAGTAGACTACAAACTGTCGCATTACGTTGAGCACGCATCGTACCAACCGAAGAACCCAGCTGAGAAACTGTTCAATGTCGGAGTTGTTGGATTCAAAACGTTGTCAGACGAAGTCATTGAGCAGATACTGAACCTGCTGATCAATGAGAGCGATGAACTTTCACCAAAGTCAGACTACAACTGGACTTTCATTGACGAAGCGGATGACAAGATTGTCTTTTTCAAGTTCTTGAGAGATGACCCACAGAGTGTTCTTCGACTCGACAAGCTTGTGGGAAACGCGGAGTATGTGCTACGGTTGTTGGATGGAGAAGAGATGTGTCTCTCAGCAAGCTCTGGACTCCATAGCTACCTGGGTGACGCTATACTGGATGACTCTGCTAAACTCAAACTGGATGTTGAGGGTGTCCAAAAAAAGATTGACAACCTGTTGAGTTCAAACAAAGAGAAGAAGCACGAGAAAGTAAATGTAGCAGATTATGTGATTGATGAATCACAGCTAAAGGACATACCTGCAGATGTGTTGCCCCAAGTTAAGAAAGACATCAAAGATTTCAGGCTTCAAGTGATTGAGATTGAACAGCGCAAGAGAGCCAAGGAAAAGCAAGAAGCCATAAAAAGATCGAGGGCGCAACTTCGTAAGTTATTTGAGAAGTCCAAGAGAGGGACTGGTGATGGTTCAGCGATGGACATTGATAACGACGAGGACGAGGACGAGGACGATGATGATGATGATGAAAATCCAATGACAGATGAGCAGTTCGAAGAACTCAGACTGGAAAGAGAAAGAACAGAGATGATGAGAAACTATGCAAACAGACTTGTTGGAGTGAGATCGCTTGAGCGGCACAACCAAGAACTAGTCGAGCTGGCTGAGAAGCTGAGAAACTACGAGTCCCTCCTCGATAAGACTGTGAAACCAGAGTATGAGAAGGGACTATTCAAGCCAACCGGTGTCAACAGAGAGTTCGAAGCGCTGAACGATGCAAAGGACCGAGAGGCTGAGAAGAGACAAGAAGAGGAGGAAGTGAGACAAGGTCAAGAGAACAAGAGCAGAGGAATAGCAGGCAGCGGCCAGACACAAGCGAATATCAACATCAGTCTCAGAAGAAGCGAGGGTAGAGACGAGGAGCTGGCAGGGGAAGACGAACCAGAGGAGAAGCCAGAAGAAGCACAAGAAGAGACAGGTATCGACGTGCCGGAGGAGCAGCTGGTTGGCGCGCTTGGACAGATCCGCAGCAAGATCGATTCGTATCTAGAGGAGCTGTTGGGTGTGGCGGACGAAGATCTGACCGACTACATTGTAATGGTGATACAAGACACCAAGTCGAAGTCTAAGCTGGTTAGCGAACTGAGAGAGACGTTTGATGAAGACGCTGAGAAGATAAGCGAGTCTATCTGGAGAGATCTCCTTGCAGCTTTGTAAACCTGTTCGGGCTGCTACATTAGCGACGTCAAATTCCCACTTTGCACTAACACGAAATGAGATTTGAGTTAGAGTTAGAGTTTAGAGTAAGCTGCTGTACCGTGCATGGGAGGACTAGGTTAAGATTCAAAACAAGATTCAAGCCAATGCATGAAAGAAGTTTAAAGCTAAGAATTCCACTTTGAGATCGATGGTTAGATCTCAATCCACCAGATACGTGTGCGCTGCGCTAGCTAGGTCTCTCTCGCCTCCCACTTTGGGATGCTTTTCCATTCGGCGTTAGCTTGTTTGTTGCTGAAATAATAAATAACCACCCCAAAAGGGCAACACACAGAGAGGTGAAAGCGGAGAGAGTGATACAAAAGTAGAGTGTGCCTTAAAACCCATGCGCAAAATGACATGAAACAAAAGCCAAGGTGGATGCCACGCAATCTGAAACAGAACACACTAAAGTTGAGAGAGACCTACATATGTGCAGAGCATGGGGCAATGTTAGAGTTCCAGTCCTTTGCAGCCACCCTAACCTTAAATAGCGTATCCCACTCTCTTCCCACTGACTCGCCCCGCCCACTAACTCTAATACGGGTGCGTGCATATGTGTATACCACTCCTATAGATGTGAGCACTGTCGACACGTACGTAGCATTTCTTTTTCCTTTACCCACTCCTTCCCAAACCATAAACAGGAGACAAAAGGGGGGAAAAAGAAAGCAAAGCAGCTGAAAGGGCGCATCTGTAAAAAATTTTTTTCTGTTTATAGGCCACAAAAACAAAACAAGAAACACAAACACCAAACACAAAAAAAATTGATTGAAGTACGTTTGTGTTTGTGGTGTTTTTTTGTGGTTCTTCATTTTCATCTCTTTAACCGCCGCCTCTGCTGAACTGGAACTGACAAAGTACAACAAAGAGACGGTAGATCCATTCACTTCTTCCTCCCGACTACATTAGCAGCTGGTCAACCAAACTATCACAGCCTCGTTCAGTCAAACGCTTGCGCGAAGCAGTCCTGTTTCCTTTGTTACTGTTTCCTGGGCCTCTCCATCCCTGCTCTTGTGATTCATACACTGGTCAAGAGGACAAAGGCTAGTGAACTCTGCTGCGAGACCAGAGGACTTCTCACACTTACCACTCGACGTGAAAGCAAATTGGCACAATTGGCGCGCGTTAGAACCGGCAAACTAGCACCCTTCCCTCTTCCTAACTATCAGTCTTTCATTACTCTGGGGGGATTTTGCAGTTCTTTGACTTCTTGAGGCATTCAGTTCCTATCTATTTGCAGCTCAAAGAGATTGATCGAGCAGCGAACACAGGGCCCCGACACATATACATACACGCACCCAGACACGCAGAGCTTCACATACACTAATAGCTATTTGCGATGCAGGTGAAAGCTTTATTGGCCGTGTTGCAAGTGGCAGCAGCAGCCCCGTTTGATATCAGAGATGTATTTGGGCTTGGTGCACCTGCGAATGACACCACGATATACGCAGACACAAGTACCTCACTGCCAAAATATCCCACACCAACACCAACAACTACTCATCGGTTCAAATCTGACGATAAAGACGAGGATGACGAGGATAACAACGACACTCCCCACAAAACTCTATCCATACCAGAGTCATACACACGTGAAACCAAACAAACATTGCCATTGTCATCGATATTGTCATATTCTTCGTTTTCGAGAAGTACGTGGTCACAACAATCATTCTTGACTCCCTCTCCGGCTTTCACTACTATCACTGGATCACAATCGGATGTTTCACTCACCTTTGAGACAAAGTCACCCACACCCTCAGATACCCAACAAAGCTCAGAAGACGAAAAGAACGAAAAGGACAAAACTACAGTTGATGGTGATAGAGGGGATGACATCGGCAACTCACAGACACATACAACAGAATCTTCCAGTGATTTTAGCAGAGTTCTTCCATCAACATACGCACTAGTAGACTTAACCCCATCGAGCTCTATGGTTGAGCAAGAATCTTCAGTATCATCTATTGATTCATCATCATCAGAAGAGTTTGTATACAGCAGCCCTACTTACCATCATGTGTCAGAATCTTCTTCCATTAGTTCTTCTGCATTTGCTTCACCTTCCTTCATTGCGAAGTCGTCGTCATCATCGTCATCATCATCATCATCATCAAGTTCTTCCTATTCATCATCCACATCTTCTATCAGTGTTCCTGTTCCTGAATACTCTTCTGAAACCTCAAAGTTACCACCTCATTTTCCACAGCCAGAGTCAGATGTTGAAAACTCTTCTTCTCATGAAGTGGTCATCCCCACTGAAGAACCAACCAAGTCAGATATCTATGTACCAAGTGCAGGACACACGCCTATTAGATCAATGGCCAGCCAGGAGACTTCCTCTGACTACATCGTGCAACAGCCAAGTTCAGTTTCAGAACCTTCTCAAGCAGAAGTGGTGTTTGCATCTTCAAGTTTTACAGACATTTTAGAAAGTAATACCAAGACACCAGATTACGTTGAAACAACAATTTCAGAGCCAAAACAGCCAATCTCTCAACAACCAGCAGTTTCAGTCCCAACTGGATTGGTTTCTCAGGAAACAGCAGCATTAGTTAGCAGTCTACCAATCATTACTACTACTACTTCTATTAAACCTACAACTCTGGCAGCGACTGCATTAAACCCTGGTGTTCAGGAGACTGATTCAGAGGGCACATACACTGGATCAGAAGCAGATGAAGCTTCTGGAAATTGGCTTCCAAAATCCATAGTGGTTCCTACTAAGATAAGTGCCACTGATAATAACTCGCCAGCTGTTCCAACCTCTGCTTTGCCACAAGCAATTACCCCTGCTGTCATTAATGCAGCTCCGCACGATTACGAGATAATTACAATTGGATTCAAGTCGGTTTGGGATTACCCATTTATTGTTAACAACTCCATTGTCAGTGCACAGATATTTGAGTTCCTGCCTCCTACTTTGGGTTACACACTGAACTACTCTGATCCGAATATAGCTGTAATTCAGTTGGTTCCGTTCACATCTTCTAATGTGAAATATATCATCACAGTTGCTGAGGTTTACTTTCCTAAGCATCAGGTACAACATCTCCAAGACCAACTGTTAGATTTGAATTCTGATATATACCACAACCCTAATGGAACTCACTTCCAATTAGCGCAGCTCATAGATCCAGCGATACCTGTTAAGGGCTTACTCGATAAACTCAAGGGCTGGGGTACTTTAACTCCAGATTCCAGCGATGGGATCGCAACTGACTTTGGTTCAATGGACTATTCACAAAGCGTGGCTTATGAGAACCGCTCGTCTGATTCCAGAACAGCTGGAATTGCCATTGGATCAATCGTGGGTGCTGCAACTTATATATCATTGATGGTTGTAGGAGTGAGATATTACCTTGTCAGAAGAAGCATCAAGCTAGACAGTGCGGCCAACTCAATGAGAACGTCGTTCATGGATGACGGAAGCTATGAAAGTCACTACACCGTGGCCTCATCCGAGGGGTCAGGCACGTCAAATTCTTCTTCATCCTCTCCAGCTTCCTCAGTTGGAAGCCACATCCCGAATATCTCGAAGCCGGTTGCTGCTCAGAACTCTCTTGGATGGAGCTGAGCAGGCTCCGCTCGATGATCAACCGCACCTCCTCCCCGTGATTACAAATGGGAACAGCCGTCAAACCTTTTTGGTACGGTTGGTACGGTTGTTTATTGAGGAATTATACCCCCTCCCCTCTACATATATAGACATGGTCATTTCATGAATACAGAATGGCACATCTACTTCTACCTGTACACTTGCTAGCTTTATATCATTAATTGCTCAATCCCCTGTTCTCTATATTAATTCAGTTCACAGAGCAAGCCTTATGCTTGCGCTGGGTGTGCCGGTGTGCGCTGGTGGCTGTTCGCCACTGCTTTGACCTGTTGGTGATGGCGATGGTGGTACATCTCCTCCCCCCTTGGGCTTCAGTATGACAATCATGAAGAGCAGCAAAACGACCAGCGAGAGCAGGAATATGATCTTGCACTTCTGCGTTCTCTTTTGGTAATGGGTGGCTCTGTTCAGCTCTTTACTCGCCTCCTTCATCTCCACCTTGGTATTCTCGATATTGTAGTCAATTCTGTCAAGAATTGTGCCTTGGTCAATGACCATGTTCTGCATGTCCTTGAAGATCCTCGACACCTCCAGCACCCCCTGTGCCAGTTTCGTAATCTCTTGCTCTCTTTGGCGCACTATCACGTCGTTTATGCTTGCGCTCTGCTGCAAGATGGTGGACGACTCCTTGATTGCCTCTCGTGAATACGTCTCCATCTCCTCGGTTTCTTCAGCTAGGGCCGGGTTGTAAGACGAGCCAGCCGGCAACGGCTGGTTCTCGAACTCGTCCTTTTTGAGGAACTTGATGTAGTTGTTCTGCATCTTTCTGAAGCTGGACGACAGGCTTTGCACTTTGAGCGCGTACGACTTCTGCATGTTGTCGATTATGTTCATGTCGTCCTTCTTCAACAGCAGGGAGGACACATCAGCCCCGCTGCGGTTCTGGCTGCTCAGCTTCTTGACCTCTACGTCGCATTTGAAGAACAGGTTGGTGATTTTATAGTTCAGCTTCTCGATCTCCTCCTCGTCCGTCGACCTGTCGTTGAACCCAGGGAGCAGATTCTTCTTGTACAGCGCGTTGAGCCGGTCGAGGTTGCTGTTGATCTCAGCTACTATCTCGTCGATCTCGTCCGCCGTGTCCATGAAGCTCGGGGGCAGTCTTGTGGTGTGACTGAGGCTGATGCTGGTTCCTGACGTACCTGCGCCCGTGCCTCCCGGTATCCCTGCTGTCGCCTCGCCCCCCATCAACCCTTCCTCTTCATCGTTTATATCGAACCGTGCAAACCTCCCCGTGTTGTTGAGGTGCTGGTGCTGCTCGTGGTGCGGGTACGTGCGTCTGTACGACAAGTACAGATTGGTCCTATCTCTGAACATTGCTGTCTCTGCCCTTCCGTCTGTGTGAGAGTCTGTGTGAGAGCCAATTGCACGCCTCCTCTAGCTCCTCTTGCTCCTCTTGCTACCCATTCGCTGTTGCTGTTGCCTGGATGCTTCACTTTCCATCACCAGTTTTATTTGCGGGTGTTTGGATGTCTCAGGGCATCACACACGGCCATGGCGAGTGGGCGAGATGGTTGGCGAGGGGGTGGAGAGATGATGGCGAGAGGGTGGAGAGAGTGACAGGGAGGGGCGTCCACAAGGCCCGGGTGCCGAGCTGTCGAGACTACAGCAAACAGAGCAACAGAACAGGACAGTACAGTATGGTACACTATCTAGAGGACCTGTCTTTCCTTGGTATCAGACTCCCCATGAGGTTCACAAACGAGGAGGAGCGGTGGCTGCTGCCCAGTTGAGCCGCCGCCGCACGGGCTGGAGAGTACGCCTGGTCAGATGGAGACGACGACAGCGGCGACGTGGCCCCTGGCGGCGCAGCCGCAGAGCTGCAGAATGAACCGTTCCGCGACATCGCTGGTGACGAGCCGGCACTGCGGTTCGACCTTCTGCTCTTATCAGCAGCGTCGCCAGCAGGGCCGCCGCCACCGCCTGCGCCGCCGCTGCGCAAGCTGGAGAGGTATGCAGTGCTCTGCGCTCGTGAGTTGGTCAGCGAGGACGTTCGGAAATGAATGGGTTTCGGGAGAACAAGGTCCTCAGGAGGCTGGTATGCTGGTGAGAAGTCTTCGAATGTCGGCGAGCGTATTGCCACTTGGTAGGACGGAACCTGGGACAAGTTGGACGACGTCCAGTTTCTAGGGAATGTCTGCGAAAGATGCAGCTCAGAGTTGGCTCTGGATATGTGATTGAAGCCTGGCGTGTAACCTGGTGACAATAACGCCTGGGCACCGCGGGGAGGGGAGCCCATGAATGCACCATGCGATGGACTCGATATAGAGAAGTAGTCATGCTCTGTACCACTCACACTGTTCACAGGTGTATCTAGCCGTCTAGGAGCTATCACAGTGTTTGCTCTGGATGCTCTGAACGTGATGCCTTCGTGTTCTTGTTCTTCTTCGTCCTCATCATCGTCGCCTCCACCAATCGTAAACCCCGAGAAAGCAGTCTCCGACTGGGAATGTGTTCCGGCGCCTGCAACATCAACAGAAACAGTTGATGCCGAGTCTAGTGTTGACTGGTTCTGCTCGTTCAACCGTTGCACATGCAGTCTTCTCAGGGTTTCGCTCAGTTTGCTGATATTCAACGTCTCTGCATTGTTCTGGCTTCCCTGTGGAGTTTCTGTGCCTGGAGTGTGCAAGCGGGATGCATCAGGCGTGTCATCAATCTGGATCTCGTTCCACAGCCTGTCATAGATATGGTTTTCATAGTTGGGAGGAGCCTCTCGATCAATCTCGGGGTTATGGTTCATATTCGCTGTTGAAGCCATTGCGGGTGTGAAGTCGGGATCAGGAGCGAATATTACTTCGTCGTCGTTGTCCGCAGCTCCAGAGACATGCCCACTTTCGTCTTGATTATCACTATCAGAGGGAATATCAGCAAACGCAGAAGTTGAATTGTCCATTACAGAATCCTTTCTGTCGTGATTCTTTACACCTACTGCCACAAACGGAGATATGAAGAGTGAAAGTGGCAATGACGCTCTCAATTCAGATGTATGGCCATCCGGATTGATGAGACCAATCGCAAATTTGAGCTTATGGCGTACTTTGATGTTGGTCAGAATATCCACATCCTGTGTGCACCGAGTCAAACTAGGTGGAACTTGTGCAAATGTACTGATTTCCCATCTATCATCGCCAATATTCTTCTCATACTCCTCAGGTGTGTGTTCAAAGATAGTTCTATCACCCTGGTGCGCAGGACCAGACGGACCAGTGCAGGAGAAGAACTCGACCAAGGAAATTTTGATATTGCCGAGCTTCAAGCCTTTCATCAAAGGAACAAACGTCATATGAATTGGAATAGATGAACCGATTGCAATAGCTCTCTGGGGTACACTGATGGTATACTCAACTTTTTGAGGCCAAGTATTATCGACTGCAATTGTCTCTGACAGCTCTACTGCATCTGGAGTCAAAGTTCTGACAATTCGAAGATGTTTCTTCGCCACAATATCATTGGAGAACCTTCCTCTCTCTATCGTGGCCTGGAGTTTGTACACAAGACTGGCACCGGGAAGACCTTCTACACTCTCCAGTATAGAGCCAGGCAGGATCGCACTGAAGGGAAACTCATAGTTTCCCTGTACCAACAGATGCGACTGCTGGTTGAGACTTGCAGACGAAGAGCGACGGGAGCCAAGATTTGACCCTGACCTGGAAGATGACTTGCCCGTCAGAGACATCAGAGATGCTGAGGAGTTGTTTGCACTCTTTGCAGGAGTCATCGGATTATGCAAATTGTAGTTATCATACAGGTTGGAGAAATAGTTCTGGATCGCAAAGTTCTCCCAGTCGTATTCGAAGACACACTTCTCATAGCGGTAAGGTCGCTTGATGACAGCGCCTCTTTGACTCTCGAATTTATTCGTCCACTTAAGTCTCAGCGTAGCGTACAGTCTCAGACTGAGCTTCTTTATATGCATAGGCTCCAAGACGGATAGCACGATTGTTCCACTCAATAACACAGAGTTGGCATCGTTCGGAGTGCCTTTGATGACCACCACATCTCGGTCAGCACCTTGGATTCTGATGTCAAAGAGCGCCGTGTGTTTAGACTGGGCGGAGCTTGTGCCACTTCTTCCGAGCAGGACCATATCAGCGTAAAAGACAGGGGAAGCGCAGGGGATGGCACTTCTCTGCCTTGTTGCCGCTGTTCCTGTTGCTGCTGTTGTTGATCTTGCTCCTGCTCTTCTCCTCCTACAGACCAGCTAGCCCTGTAAAGCACAGCACAGCACAGCACTGACGGTAAGGTGATGGATGGCGCTGGAAAGACGTCAAACGATACCTAACGATGTTCCTCAACACGCCGTAGCACACTGCCCTCAGTCAACTGCCCTCAGTCAACTGCCGGCGGCTGTCTTCTAGCCACAAATAATATCAAGATCCGCTTCGACACCTGCCCGTTATCAGCCACTGTTAATGCTGGTCCGAGATATCTGCTGCGCTGTCGTAGCTTTGGTACAACAATCCAGTAAACCTCCTGAACCTGAACCTGACTGAGTGCACAGCGGCGGCAGTGGGAAATTTTTAGGGGCTGCCGGTGTCACAAAACCCACCAGGCGCGGGCCTCGAGAGAGAGTTGTATTACGTAATACAGGGGGAGGGGCACGGAAAAACCACAGGGAGGAACTGTAAAGCTCGGAGAAACGTTTTTCCATCCCAGCAGTGGGGCGAAACAGTGGAGCCCTGTGTGGTTCACCAGGCCAGCCAGCGCACGGTGTCGTCTCATCGTTGGCATTGTTTGTTATATACACACATCACTGGCTTTCGATCAGAGAATACTGGTTCAGAAGGATACAATCACCACCGCGATCAGGATCCAGTCCGTACTTGTAGAAGTACCCTTCGGAGCTCACAACCAGGATGTTGACTAGTGTGACCAGCCCATCATCTCCATTGCGCGACGGCGAGGCTGAGCGGGACGGGCTTGCGCCCGACAGAGCAGCGTCGCCTTCGGAGAACGCCAGTGGCAGCCCGCTCTTGGATAGTTGCAGCTCTTGTCCAATGGCGACAACGTTCTTGACTCCTGGCTGGGCAGGAATCTTAAGAGATGCGAAGTGTCTGTTCGGCTCAAGCATGGAGGTGATCTTTGGGGGAAGAAACGTGCCTATCCTCTCGGCAGCTTTTCTTCCAATGCTTTGTGATGACTTTCTTATCATCCTTCCCACCGTCTTCCTCGAAAGATCGATTAGCGGTTCAGATTTCCCGTCCTCGTTAGTGTCTCCGCCACTTAAAACAGAGTCATACGACGACGTGGAAATCCGTCTGTTCATTAATGAGCCAGGCTGCAACTGTGAAGATTCATTGCTTGAGCTTTCTCCCGGGCCTGGGTTAGTTGCCAAGTTGCTGTCGTAGGGCGTTTCCTGTGATGGCTCGTTGTCAGGGAGGTCGTCTCCTAGTTTGAAAATGTGCACTGTTTCCGTGGCTGAACTTGCTGTCACAAATCTATTATCCCTGGAGAATGAAAGTGTGTAGATTTTAGTTGGATATGTTCCACGTCTAAATTGATAGAGCTTCTGTCCACTTTCGGTTGAGAAGACCCGTACAATCGTTCCTTTGTCGCTTGCTGTTGCCAGTAAGGTACCATCATAGCTCATAGCAATCGCAGCCAACGCTGATTTATGCGCTTCAATGACAATTTGTGGTTGCAATGTAGTGGCATTGAACACAATCACATCGCCATTATGCTGTTTGGAACTATTGACTGTAGTGTTGTTGTTATTGCTTATATTGTTGCTGGCGCTTGTGTTCGTGTTGGTACCGCTTGAACTATTAGCTGCTAAACCTGTCGCGGCCGTCAAAGAGTTGCTATCTGCAATGTTGCTAGTACTCCCTGTGCTGTTGACTCCCATATTACCTGAAGAGGAATTAGGTACTTGCGTTGATGCTTGGATCTGGCTCAGTTCTTTGGTCTCATCGATAACATTGAAAGGGTTGTTTGTGACTCTGGGTGGGGAAGGATACACAAATAAGTTATTCTCCACGGTTGGCGAGAGTGAGCATATCCCTAAAGGGTTAGGGCTGGTTTCTATGGTGTGCAACAGTCTCATGTTAGTTATATCATAGACATATACCTGCTCTTCCAAGAGGACAAACAGTCTGGCCTTATTCAGTTTCACAGCAAGAATAGTGGTGGGGAAGTTCAGTTCGCAAATCGTAGAGTTTCTCTTCGTGTTGATGATCTTCAGCCGTCTGGGTGACATTGAGGGCTGGTCGCCGAGCCCTGTGATGGCCACTAAACTCGTAGAGAAGAGCATCTCCACAATTCCGATCCCATTACCGCCATACGCGGTTCCCGCTGAGGACAATGGCTTGGAGCTGCTCATACTCGCATTGTTGGCGCTGGCGCTTGCTGCGAACGACAGCGGCGAGAGGTCGTTCCTTTGGAAGCATTTGCCAAAGGGCTCGCAGTTGAAGATCTTGTATCCCTTGTTTGTTCCTATCGAGAAGCAGGTGCCGTCCTGGTTGAAGTTTATGAAGTTCAAGCTCTCAACAGATTGCTTTGCTTCCGCCATTTCCACGTATGGAACAAGTCCTTAGTACACGAGATTCAGATGCGTTTTGTGCGTAGAGATTGCGCGTGGGGTGTGCGCTGTGCGTTGTGCGTTGTGCGTTGTGTGTGTGTGTGTGATAAGTCAATATACTTCACTTCCCTCTGAGGTTCCACTCCCCGCTGAGTCCGTGTTTCGCGATAGCACTGGTGTGGCTCTTCCTCTAGCCGTGACGATGTGTGAGTGTGTGAGGTTAGCCTTATCCTTAGAAGAAGGAGAAGAATCGACTAGAAGGCACTGTCAGTAAACACGCCACGCAGCGCACGCTTTTTTTCAGTTTGGAGTTTTCTGTATTTCTGTCCGCCCGCCCGCCGTTGTCAGCGTAGAGGGGGCGAGCTGGGCGGGGGTAGGCGGAGAGCTGGGCGGAATGGGCAGAGGGTAGAAGGGACGGGACGGACGGGTTGATGTGTTCAGAGGCAGGGGTTGGCAGAGAGTGAGTGAGAGTGAGTGAGAGTGAGTGAGAGTGAGTGAGTGAGTGAGAGTGTGCGAGAGTGACATGTACAGGTACAGGTACGGAACTACACACATGCAGAGATGCTACAGCAGCGAATAAAGTCACACGCAAACAGTTCCCATTCTCATTCCCATTCCCACTCACGCACTGGTCTTAGTCAAATCGCCCATCTCACACCAGTTGTTGACGGGCAGACAGCTGAGATACTTGCACCACGAACAGTTGTCCCCTCCGTTCCTCGTAAAGTTCAGCGACAGCCCGACAAACCACGCCACAAGCAGCAGCAAGCAGACGACCCTGAAAGCAGTCCACAGAACAAACGGTCGTTGGTGGGTGTTGTCCCTGTTGAACTTCCACGAGAACTTTCTCCTGTCGCTCTTGATCTTGGATACATGAACAAAGTCCGGGTTGTTGAGCAGAATCACAGACAGGAGCAGTCCGCTGATGAATCCACCAATGTGCGCAAAGTTGTCCAGCCCCGGCAGAAGGCCCAGCACCAAGCACACGACAATCTCCGTAACCAAAATGGCGAGCAGCAGTTTATAATTCCGAACAGTGGTTTGGTCCTTGTGCAGAATGAATATCATCAGATTGACCGCAATGATCCCAAACAGCGCACCTGAGGCACCACAGCTCGACAGACCCGTTCCGGCAAAGTTCAGTCCAAAGATGTTTCCCGAAAGGGCACAGAGAATGTAGATTACGAGATACCGTAGATGCCCAACCAGCTTCTCCACTTGTCCTCCAATGGTGATCTGCAACAGCAAGTTAAAGAAAATATGGAGAAAGCCAGCATGCAGGAAACTCGCACTGAGGATTCTCCATGCCTGTGTGGGCTGAGCGTTGGCTGGTCTTGAATTGCACAGCTCTTGCAGCGAACACACTTCTGTGTCCACAGTGGTGGAGTTGGGGCACGGCCACTGGAGCATTGCGTCGTCTGTGATCCCCACTATCTCGTGCATGCATGGATAGAACCTGGAGCCAATGTTTATCTGAACGAAGGTAGAAGGTCCAATCATGGGGTTGAAGTATGGCTCAGTCTGTATCACTGATCCTGTCAGTTGCTTCATCCTAGCTAACTCGAATATGAAGATGCAGATTTCGATGATGCTCATGATGTACGTGACCCACGGCATCCTCGCTATCACATTTCTGGTGGTGCTCCTGCTTTTCCGTCTTCTATGGCGCTCGCTTCTGGCACCAGCACCGTTATCATCCTCCTCGTAGTGCGCATCGCCGCCAGCACGGTTCCTCACAGGACTTGCAGCCTCAACGAAGGGGTCTTCAACAAAAGGCGTCACTTCATACCTCCCATAAACAACTGTCTTATCCAGCGATGGCGAATCGTCCGCAAATGACCGTTCCCTCCCAGACGGTTCGTACAGATCCATCTCATACATACGAGACGTGTCTGTGCTGCTGGCGAAATGGCGCGACGAGCTCATCTGTGCAGCAAATCCAGAAAGGCACGCAGGTGTATTCTGATCTGTGTCCTCCCCCAGTGGTACTAGGTCCCGCCTCTACTTTCAGAGAGCACTTTGTGTGTCCCACCCTCTTTGTATCACTCTGGAATCTTCACAGATTGCCTCGCCTCATTAGTAGATGATCTATATATCCGACCAGTACATGATCGGGGCTGCTTAACATTTATAAAGATTTAGGAGGAGCTTGGTGCATCCATCAGAGAAGCATAGAACAGAACGGGTCAGAGCAAAACGAAGAGGGTGGGGTGCATCGGGTCCGGTGTTCCGTGTGGTTCTGTGTGCGTGTGCGTGTGCGTCTGCGTGTGCGTGTGCGTGAGTTCGTGAGTGTATACTGAATGAAGGCCTGCACAGGGAGCAATGACGGATCATTTTGAAGAGTTCCCCTTGAACGAGGACTTCCAAGGGTACGCTGCCACAACGAGGACAGGCGATGCTGCTGATCAGGTAGCAGCACCACAGATCAATGCAAGCCAGCACACAGGTACTCCGTCGTCTACAGGACCCGCTAGAAAAAGAGTACGGAACAAACCGTGCACACTGTGCCGGAAACGAAAGACTAAGTGTGTCAGAGCCTCAGGTGATGTGAAATGCGCAGAATGTACAAAGAGGTCGTTAGAATGCACGGTGGACGCTGTCGAACCTGCCGTCACAGTTTCACCGCAGTCAAACTCGTCGCAATGTGGCAACTGTCAGTTGCAAAGAAAGCACTGTCTCCCCGGTAAGCAACACCCAGCCAACGGCACATCTTGCCACAATTGTATGGTCAGTGGACTGATCTGTATGAACACAGGTGCGCAAAAACTGGTTGCAAGTGGCTCGCTGGCGGCCGATGCAACAGGGCAAGCACAGGCTCAGCCACCGTATCCCGGCGAGCACATAACTCTAGGTGTCAATCATAAAAAAGAAGGAAACCTTATGCCGTGGCTATTGACTACCCTCGCTACTCCTCGCTATAGACAATCGGGGATATTCCTGCAACAGCTGAGCTGTGATCTACACGACGAGCTTTCAAGCTCTTTCACCCAAGAAATTGCATCAGTAGTCAAGTCACACGACACCTTGCTGATTGAACATTTCCTGAATCATTTCCAAAGCTCAATACCTATCCTCACCACGGATCAAGTGCGCAAGTTGAGGTTAAACTCGAACTCACCACACTGCATTCCTAACCCCTTATTACTGGTGATGATTTACCTCCATTCGTTCAAGTACGTAGACAGAGATGTGGTATCTTCAGCCTCTGATCTAGTGACACTTGAGAACCTGGCCATTATTCTGAGCGAGCAGCTGAGAGATTCGAGGTCGCTGCATGTTGCCCAAGGCTTCACACTCTTGGTCCACTACACTTTTTTGAAAGCAACGTCGCACAATGACAACTTGTCCAAATTTCTCAACAGAGCTGCTGATGTCGTCGAGAGCTGCGGCGCGCATTTCCACTTGGACGAATCAACTGATGGGTACAGCCAGTGTCTAGTCGAGATCACGAGGCTTGACAAGTTCATTTCGCTGCTGACGATGCGACCGCAACGTACCAGCAAATGGGAGCTGGGGGCCCCTGATACTGAATTGAGTTTAGATTTCGGGCTCTTTGGCTCCGACAGAGACAGGGAAGTGTACCTCGCGGTTCTCGAACTGGGCAGAACCTTCACTGAATCGCTGAATGCAGAGATCTTCAGCTGGAGGGCTTTGAAACAGGACACCTTCGAGCAGACCCTCTCGAAGACAAATACCTTCCATGCGGCGATCAACCACTGGTTCGAGTCGCTGGCTCCGCCCCTAGCGTCAGCCCTCGCCATCTCCTTGCACTACCACCTCCTGATGTTCCTCAGCTTCAGAAGACTCATCAACAAAGCCATAGAGGACCAGGTCAACATCAACACCCTGAAACCCATCACCGAAAGGATCATAGCCCAGCTCTCAGCCTTTAGCGACATGCTACTGGACGCTGGTCCCAAGCTGCCCGCCATTCTCCACCAGGAGCTGCTTCCCAACTATCTGATCCAGTGTTTCACCAACTACTACACTGTCCTGAAGCTCCTCTCCAACATGCAGTTCAATGTCGCGCCCTTGCTGCTGTCGTTTGAGCTGAACTCCACGCGCTTTTCCGAGGTCCCAGCGCTCTACTGCCTAACCAAAGACTGCCTAGACTCCCTCCTCTCGCTCTACTAGTCTCAGCTAGCGGCGCCTTCGCCATCGCGTCACCACGGGCCTTCACCATGAGAGGAGCCCTGATGGTGAAGCCGGGTAAACGTCTGTCCTCCCTGGTGGCAAATCAAACAAAAAAAGTGCGTATTCAACCATCAAACCGCCGCTGTCTGCTGCATTCGATTGTAAGATAAGCGATCAAGCAGCGAGCTCACTGGTGGGGTCAGCAGAGAGAACATAGTGGAGAAGTGCGGCATGTCGGGTACCGTAAATGTGTTGATCAAGAATAGCGGCAAAACGTATCCTCTAACGTTGGGACTTGATGAAACAGTTCTGCAGTTCAAACAAAAAATCAATGAAGTGACCAACATCCCGATCGAAAGACAGAAGATCCTGCTGAAAGTGGGCCAATTGAATGTAGACAGCCAGCTGGTGGAAACACTCAACTTGAAAAAGAACCAGATTATCATGGTTTTGGGATCGCCCGAGCTGAACTTGCCCAAAAAGAGCGATGCGGTGGAGATAGAGAGCGTGGACCAGCACCGAGAGCTCGTTCCTGTCGGCCTGCAGAACCTTGGGAACACGTGCTACCTGAACTCGAGCGTTCAGATCTTGTTCAGCTCTAAGGTCCTCCAGGACTTCTTGTTCTTGAATGACAAGGTGGGTGAGATTGGGTCCAATGAGCACTTGATCCTGCAATTGAAGAGAACCTTTGAGGACTTGAGAAACGCGCCGCAGAATCCTAGTAGGGACAATGTGGCACCGTTCCAGCTGGTCAATTCGCTCAGAGTGCTTTTCCCGCAGTTCAACGAACGCGACAACCATGGCCATTACAAACAGCAGGATGCAGAGGAGGTTTACACCCAGCTGCTTCTTGCTCTGAGTAACGTGTTGGGCGAGAAGTTCGTTGAGAATTTCCAAATCGGATTCAAGTCAGAGATCAAGAACACTGAAGATTTGAGCGATGTTGAGGTGAAATATGACAATGATTTGAAGCTGCAATGCCACATTGACATCAAAACCAACTTTTTGAGAGCTGGGTTAGAAAACGCAATGGTTGACCACATTGAAAAATTCAGCCAATCTCTCAATAGGGACTGTAACTATGAGATTACGAAGAAGATCACCAAGCTTCCAACCATTCTCACTGTTCAGTTTGTGAGATTCTTCTGGAAAAGAACCGCAAACATCAAGTCTAAGATTTTAAGAAAAGTTCAGTTTCCATTTCAACTTGATTTAGCAGATTTGTTAGAGGAAGAATACAAAACAGAGAAATTGAGAATCAGGGATGAGCTGAGATCTTTAGAAAAGGAGAAGAGTATTGAATTGATTGAGTTCAAGAAATCAAACAAGTCTGTCAGCAAACAACATGAGTTTGTTCAAGAAAAGTACAACGAGTACTTGGCAAAATACAGATCTCTGTACCCTGATGATTTGGCAAATGGTGAAAATGCATCCTCTCTATATGAGTTACATGGAGTTCTGACGCACCAAGGGTCCTCAGCTGACTCGGGGCACTATCAAGCCTTCATCAAGGACAAGTATGATGACGAGAAATGGTGGAGATTCAACGATGACCAGGTTTCTATTGTGGACAAGGCTAAGATTGAATCATTGGCTGGTGGTGGTGAGAGTGACAGCGCGCTCATTTTGTTATACAAAGGTTTTGGCTTGGAGTAAAGCAAATGAATGTTAAAATTCTAGATGTATATCCATGTATTAAATCATGTTTCGTACAACTCTCCCGAGGTATGTACTGTCTGAGTCATAGGTGAGCTTGCACTGATCAACACTCATCGCGGGTCTTGTCTGTATCTCTCCCCCACTCTCTCCCCGTATCTCTCCCCTCTCCCTCTCTCTGTATGTATAATCATAATTCGTTAACGAGCTTCTCAAAGTTCTTCACCTCATCCCAACAGTTCAGAGGTCTCTTCGAGTTCTTAACCAGACAAGACACAATCTCCTTCTTTGAACTGACAACGTCATCGTTCAACTTCAAGAACTTGCTGTTCTTAGACTCCAAGACTTTAGACAGCTCGGCGATCTTGTCGTTTATCTGGCCGCTGGAGACGTCCTTGTCCTCCTCCCTGTCTTCGGTTAGAAGGCTTTTGCTCAACGTCACGTCGAAGAATCTCTTCGACTCCTGTCTGAGCGCCTCCAGCTTCTCGTTGACCTTCTTCTCCAGCGCGATCTCCGTGTACTGCGACCGGATGTAGTCCGTTTCGACGCTCTGCTCCAGCTGGCCAATCAAAGACTGTCCATACTGGATATCTGCCGCTGGCGAGAACACTTTCGTTTCCGTTGGTTTAGACGCTGATGCTCCCATCTTGCAATGCAGTACTGGCTGTTTCCGAACGATATCCACTTCTGCTGTTGTTTCCCGGTCCGCTGCGTGCACCCACTGGACTGTTATGCTCTTCTGACAACTTCCCTTTGTTGTGTTGCACTCGTCCTCTGTGTGTTGATTTGATTCGTCGGCGTTTTTTTTTCCAAACTTCACCACACCGTTACATAAGAACTTAGTAACGAGGGGGCATGGGGCTGGGCAGAGAGGGCATCAGTATACGGGGGCTCTCACAGCAGCTGTGGCAGGCTGGAGTGGATGGACCGTCGACATCGCTGGGTGGCATCGACCACAGGCCTGTTGCCTCCCTACCTGGTCCACACTTAAGAAAAGCAGTATATCCGATTGTCTGCTCTACATGTCCGTGGGGAGAGTACTTTCTCTATACCTATACACGTTGTTTATACAAAAGGGGTGTTTGGACTAGATTAGATGAAGTTGACAGCGATGGCAACAGCACCGAAGAAACCGGTGATTGGGTTGGCAAGCAAGGCGGCGGCGGCGGCGGCGGCACCGTTAGAGGAAGTGGCAGAGGTTGCGGATGTGGATGGGGAACCAGTGTTGGTGGAAGCAGACAAACCTGCAGAGGTTCTGGCACCCACAATCTCGCTGACAATGGAGGTGTCTCTGGTGGCAGATTTAGTGTTGATGGTCTCGGCACTGTAGTAGGAGTCACTGGTGGCGTTGAAACAGGACAAAGCGTAGTCAGTGACGTCGAAAACACTCTCCTCGACGAACTTGATGTCAGCACAGGCATAGTAGGTCTGGTTGCTGTTGCTCTGGCTTGGGGCACCGTCCTCACCAAGGGAGTCCTCGTCGTCGTTCTGGTAGATCACCTGGATGGTGGCAACGTCACCGGCGTTGATGCTGTTTGGCTGGTCTGGCATGTAGAAACAGGTGTGTCCGATGTGCACCTCGTCGGTCACATTACCACTGTACCACTCCTCGAAGTCGGTCTGCGACTTTGGGTCGTCACTGTAGGAGATGGAAATCTTGACATCGGTGGACACGTACTTGGCCACCAATGCAACGAAACCGTCGTCCAATGGGAAATCAGATCTCTCCTGGACACCGGCGTTGGAACCACATGGGGCGACGTTGTCCTGGTCAGCGGTCCATGCTCTGGTTGGTGGGTACAAGAAGGTCATTGGTCCCATAGTGTTGGAGAACGACGAGCCATGCTTCAAACCGTCAGAGTCGGCCTGGGCTGAGGCCAAAGAGGCGGTGGCTAAAGAGAACAAAGCTGCGTACTTCATGTTTTTTCTTAATCTGCTAGATGATCGAGTCCTGGGGATTAGGTTGAGCTGGAGGGACCTTCCACCACCGCCACGCTGGCTTTGTCTCCAAGCGAGGCGGGCCCACTCAATAAATATGTTTCCATTCTGCTCTCTACCCGATATATGCGATCAAAACGGGGGCAGGCAGACAAAATAATATGAGTATATACATACATTCACGCACACCGTTATGCCTTGAAAAACACCCTGCGTTTCGGTGTAGAAGTGAGAAGTGCTTGCCCACAACACCCCCACCCACTGCATCGGGCGATGGTGTAGCGTATAGTGCACTCGGGGTGGATGGTTAGGTTGGATGATACCGGCGTGCAAGCGAGTCAGTGAGCTGGGGGGCCACAATGTACAGAGATGTACTGTTCGACGCATCCATCACGCAGTGCAGTGAGGTGGTGGTGGTGCTAGTGTTCGCCGCTGCTCTTGGACGGCGGTCAGGGAATGGCATGGAGATGAAAGGGACGCCTGCTGTGTACGTGTATAGCTCTGTGGATCAGCGAGACAGCGCTGCTGTGGCCTGATATCACAGATGATCGGATAGATAAGTCCATCGTAGCCCTTTGTTTGACACCTTTTTTTTCCGTTCTTGCCTGTTTTGGTGTTTTCTGGCTCCGCAATGGGCCAGTTCAATCCAGTGCCTGTGCTGTGATTCGCTTACTTGCTACAGTGTGTGGACGGCGTAAAGCACGACCCGAAGGGAGCCCAAGGAGATGAGGTAGTAAAAAATTGGACGAGTCCGGAGTCGAACCGGAGACCTTCCGCATGCTAAGCGGACGCGCTACCAACTACGCCACACGCCCCAATAACGATTTGTATTTCTTCACGGGAGACTATACTCCACTGCTCGGTCTGCTGTGCTCATGTAGTAATGGAAGGCAGCAGTGATCAGTGGCTACGTGTAGCTAGCTTGAATGCTAGTTTCCACCGCAAGGCTCAAATGGAAACCAGGATAACTGCGCTGTGGAAGCGAAGCCGCTGCGGTGACGCTCACCAGCAGGAAAACGGCCAAGGCATCAACTTGCATCACGGTTCTTTGTTGTGCCCGTGTGTGTGTATGGGATGAGCGAAGAACGTGCAGTGGGGGTGTACAAGGAGGTAGTTGTCTGCACGATGCTGATAGCCCCCGTAAGTCACAACAGCTCCAATGCCCTGCTAAACTCTGCTCTGGCTGTTGGTGGTCCTCATCACCGATGCCCTTGTTATGGGCCACATCCATATAGTAAATTTTTTTTCCTTCTGAATCTGAAAACTCTCACGCTGCTGATGTAGAAATAGAGAGACGTCAAGGAGGCAGGCAACAGAGATGAGCTCCAAGCGATTAAGTACAGGCACTGGCGGCGCCTCGAAGAAGAAAAAGACGAAATCCACGAGCAGCAGCACCGGTGCAGATGTAACATCAAAGAAGTACATAACAGCCAAGAGTAACGAACTCATCAACGGAGTGCCATCTCTCCACGCAAAGGACATTACAAACATGCTCGAGATCTACGATCATTTCGTTCCACATATGAGCACAGAAGAAACGTTTACTAAGTATGAGGAGAACATAAGACTGCTGAATCTGCAAATGTTCAAAGTGTTTGAGAAACTTCTGGAGACGAAGAAAGTGAGGGAGGACATGACCTTCAGAAGTGCGTATGAAAAGTACAAGCTGAACCTGACTTTCTTTCTAGAGAACATTCCTCATGACTGCTCGCTGATAATAGATAACTTGGAAATACTGATGAAGTTGGTAAAGATGGAGAGCATAGCGTTTGCCACGACGAATACTGAAACACAAGAAGCGAACCCGTACTTCCCATCAAGAACATATAGGGCCCTGCTAACTTCACTTTTCAAATCAAGCAACGGCGAAATGCTGAATGATGGCACGCATTCGAGCATTGTGATCCAGGAATTCATCCAAAACTATTTCCTGAAATACAGAGACCTCCAGTTCTACTTCTTTAACGACCTGGACGTGAGCCAGTGTGAAGATGATATGCAGCAGTCAAGCTCATTCTCAAAGTTCTTGACCATCGCGAGAAACCCCTTGAAGGTTCTCGACGACAGCTACCAGCGCAGCTTCGTGAAGAACGTACCATCAGCCTGCTCCAACGAGAAGCAGTTCCGCACAGTCTTCGAAGAGAAATGGCTCCATTTCTTAAGCAAGGAACTGTCGACAACAAACCAGTACAAAGCAGTGCTGCTCATACTGCACAAGAGGATTATCCCTGTGATGAGGCAGCCGACGAACCTGATGGACTTCTTGACGGACACTTACAACATTGGCGGGGTCATGTCCATACTTGCACTGAACGGGCTGTTTGAGTTGATGAGAAAGTACAATCTGGACTATCCGAACTTCTACCACAAGCTGTACTCCCTCTTCGACCACTCCCTCCTCCATGTCAAGTACAGATCAAGATTCTTCAGACTTTCTGATCTGTTTTTGGCGTCGACACACCTACCTGCCATTATTGTTGCCTCTTTCATCAAGCGGATGGCTCGCCTATCCATCAACTCCTCGCCGTCTGCAATTGTCACCGTCATACCCTTCATCTACAACCTCTTCAAAAGGCACCCAACCTGTATGGCTCTGCTCCAGAACGAGACCGCGGGCGAGTACGCCGACCCCTTCGACCACCTTGAGCAAGACCCCATGAAGACGAACGCCATGGACTCCTCGCTGTGGGAGATGGACACCCTGCAATCCCACTATCACCCGAACGTGGCCACCCTTGCCAGGATATTCAGCCAGCCGTTCAAGAAGCCAAGCTACAATATGGAGGATTTCTTGGACTGGACCTACAGCTCTCTGCTGGAGAGTGAGTCCCACAGAAGAATGCGAGACGACGTTGCCCTGGAGTACGAATCCTTCGACCCGCTTCTCGGTGACTACCTCCAGAATTGGACCTGGTAGACGCTCCACCGTCACCTGCCATCACCACTCTTGCTGTTGATTGCGTGTGATTATGTAATTCATATATAGTGCTTATTTCAATAAGAAATTACGATGGCGTTATCAGTAAGAAGACAGATAACAAAGTGCAGCAAGGCATAGCATAGCATAGCATAGCTGGCGTAGCATAGCAGGACATAGCTAGGAACGGCGGACACGCACACGGAGAGACGGAATCGACGTGGACGTTGACATTGACATTGACCGAGTGTGTTCACGTACGTACTCCACGACGGTATAAAGCACCAGGAGGGGGAGGATGGATGAGTATCAGGCGTTGCTGGACGCAGACTGGCAGGGAGCTGCCGAGGGGAAGCAGAGCGCGGGTGCCTCCCGCGCTGGGCACACAAGCGAGTACAGAAGAAGGTGCAAAGCCAACGCCAGCAGGCTTGCGCTGGCGGCCGCTCTTGCAGCTGGTACGGTATGTCTGTGGTGGATGCTGAGAGACTGTCTGCCGCTGCCACCGGCACTCCTAGTGCAGGGATGGCGCGGCGGAGAGTCGCTGTCGCCGCCGTTAACAGTGCAGCTGAGACATGTATACCACCAGAACACGAACGGGTACAGTGATGCGAGTGCGGATCTGCTGGGCAGACTCGACGTCACAGACGACTTCCTAGATGTTAATGGGCTCAGGGCGCCTATTGCGATGGCGGACAGCGCCGACGGCAGTGAGGAAGGCAAGGAGAAGGAGGAAGGGCAGATCGAGAGAGCATGGTTCACCCGGTTCAACGGCCAGTCTCCGTGGGTGGCGCCTTTGCCACTCCATTCAACAACTATAACCATGCAGAGGCTAGCCAACAGAGATCCTGCGTTCGTGGACAGCTACGTTGAGTACGCAAGAACCAATCCTGAAGTCGCAGCAAGCATAGATTTGGAGTGGGGTGAAGAAAAGGTCAACGCACCAAACATAACCGACAAGGACACTCTGGTGACGCTGGCGTTGATGTCCTCAAATGCGTATGTCAAAGTTCCAGACACTGGTGACTGGAGAGATGTACATTATAATTACTCTTACGGGCATGGATGGAATGGAACCGGAGTGAGGGGACATGTATTTGTCACAGATAACAACGATACGGTGATTATAGCGTATAAGGGGACGAGTGCAGCGTACTTGACTGGCTCAGGTTCTGACGATACAGTCACAGAGGATAAAGATAACGACAATCTACTCTTTTCATGCTGTTGTGCACGAGTGGGCTATATGTGGACACCTGTATGTGACTGCTACATGTCTTCATATACGTGCAACCAAACGTGCCTCGAAAAAGAGCTTTACAGAAAGGACAAGTACTATGTTGCTGCTCTTAATGTGTACAAGGGCGTGAAGAGATTATACCCACATGCGAACATTTGGCTGACGGGCCATTCTCTAGGAGGTGCGTTGGCAAGCTTGGTTGGTAGAACCTATGGCATCCCAGCTGTCTCCTTTGAATCGCCAGGTGAGCTTTTGGCCACAAGAAGGTTACACTTACCTATGCCACCTGGGTTACCAGGGTATCTGGAAGGCATCTGGCACATTGGACACACTGCAGACCCTATTTTCATGGGTGTGTGCAACGGTGCAAGTTCTTCGTGCTCAGTAGCCGGGTATGCCATGGAAACACAATGTCATTCCGGCAAGCAATGTGTCTACGACGTGGTGACAGATAAAGGATGGCACGTTAATATGCTGAACCACAGGATACATACAGTGATTGACGATGTTCTTGAAGCATACAACTCTACTGCCAAGTGCATAGATTCGCCACCTTGCCGTGACTGCTTCAACTGGAACTTTGTATCAGACAAGGGAGGTTTCAAAGACCGCAATCCTGAAGTATCATCTAGCGCAACAAGCTCGTCTCTAGGGCCTGAGCCTACAAAGGAACCGAAATGTGTTAAAAGGACCTGGTACGGTCGTTGTATTGAGTATGAAGATCAATCAGGGGAGTAGCAAGGAGGTGGATATGCTCACAGCTGAAATCTTGCTCCCTGTATAGCATCAAATATATTTGCATTTATTTAAATACTCAACATTCTCTACAAGATGAAGGACAATGGTAAAAAGATGATATTTAGTACATTGACAACGTCCGTCCCTCGTGTCTCTCAAGCACCAGGCCCAGAAACTCTTTTAATTACTCTCATAATGCTTAGGGTGAATGTTACCACCCACCAAAACAAAATCAAGAACAACACTGCTGAAAGTGCACGCTGATTAGAGCAGAGTGAGTTAATCTTGGGGAATAGTGAGTACTGGCTCTCCACGCATACCCATAGACTGTCATGCAGTGTATTGAAGGATAGTGAAATGTTTGCACTTGAGAATATAATGAACAGCAAATCCAATAAAATCAATCTCATCTTCTCCACTGGATTTCTGATGCCTAACGGTTTGGAGTTGAACTCATCATGTGTGATAAAGCAGAGGTAAACCAGCCCAACTGTTTGTACACATATGGCCATGATGGTACTTGTCTCTTGGGGCACGTCGTTGTCGCTTGACAAACGGTATATGTTGCAAGCGATCGCGAGGCCAATCACGCTCATTATGAAGAGCAGTACTCTGAAAAACAAGGGGAGATAGCTGTTGGTGTATAGTATTCTTTCGAAATAGGGGATCCATTCCTCCCTTTTCTCAGTAGACATCCAGTACTTGGCCTTGGACTTGGATTTCGAAAAGTCCTTGTTGAAGGAAGAGGAGATAGATGAAGAGTCGGATCCTCCACCCGTTGGGAAGTTCTTCAGCACTTTCAGCTTTCTGTTGAACTCTTCCAAGTCCGTATGGTCATTGTTTAGGTAGCTCTTCAAGCGAGCATCACCGCCCCATTTTCCATTCAAAGTAGGCAAACTGTTTAACGCTTCCAAGTCATTCTTCAACACCCCTGCCGAGTAGGCCGGTGTCGAGTCAACAGTTGTGAAGAAAGTGTTCCAACTGTTCCCCATCGACGATAGGAAGGGGTCCTGCATCTGGCTTCCAATAACCCCTTTCCTGTCTGACATGACCACCGCCCCATTCTCGCTTCCCTCTCTATTTTTTGAGTTGGAAATGCCAAAGAGAACGTAGGGTGGAACTGTCGTTGCCTGGTGTGAGTAGCTGTGAAGCTTTTCGTAGGGGCTCAGGCTTCGACTAGGCTTCTGCACCGAGCTGGGCTCCTGTTTTGAGCTGGTCGACCCGTTGACTCGTTTCTTTCCTGTTATATTCCGCTCCTCGACAGCCGTCACACCTCCCCCTTCACCAGCTGTCTCTCTCTCTTCGCTCGCTTTAGGATCTGTTTCTGCCATCAATCACACGATAAGTCGCCGTAGACGAAGACGGGCCCGTGTATACCTATGCTGCTGTGCGCTCTTCGCCACTTCTTCTCCTCCACGAGTCGACAGTCGCTACGCTCTCAATGATCGCTAACAAGTCGAGCAACTGCAACCGCAATGTTCTCACCGGCTAACTCACTCACTCGTCCCTTCGCTTGGTATTTGCTGGGTACTGTGCACACAACGAACCAAACCGAACCGAACACGACTTCAAGTTCTGGCTCAGCTACTAGCGTCTGGAATGTGGTTTTTTTCTGCCGTCTTTGCCCTCAAACGATGAGGGAGTGAAGGTGGTCCACAATAATGGCACGGGAGGGCAAATAGTATCAGCGACGGAAACAAAAGCTGTCTCGACACTGCTCACCAGGCGTCCGTGTGATAACAGATGCGTCGGCTCCCTAGAATACAGTCACGCGTCCGACACAACGCAGCTCTCCTGTGAGTGTTGTGCCTGACGTTTTCTCTATTTGTTTTTCTGTTTCACGATCTGTTGATCTTTGCTATCTGGTAGCAACTCTCGGACCTCAACCTGGAGACAGACGGACCTGGGAGACAGTGGTCAGTTTTCTACTTAGTAGCATCTGTTTGTGGGTGCCTGTGGGTCTGTGTGTGCTTGTTAGTACTGTGGGGACCGTTTTGCAGGACAGCAGTACTCGCAATCGAACTCGTACACAGCCTTCTTCTTGATGAGTGTCCTGGGAAGACGCACCGCCAAGGCTGTAAAGTTACTGGACTATAGTAACAGATGTGTTGATCAGCACTGCGCGAGACGGCTTCTCTCCTCGAGGGCCGACACAAGAGTTGTGGAGGAGGACAAGAAGGAGAAGAAAAGTGGCGCTCTTGCGAAGATGCTGGTCCTGCCGGTGTCTCCAGACCAGTCGTTCATTCTGTTCAAGCATAGCGAGGACGCCGTCAACGGCGAGTCGCCGTTAGTGAGGTATGAGAGCAAGGCGGTTTCACTTGCAACTAGAGGATGGGACAAGCTGAGGGCATCTGACAGATCAGTCAATCAGAAGATTGTTCACTTTGTGTCGAAGCTGCTGTCGAGCACTCCCTGGAGGGAGGACTCGCTCAGATCGATTCCGTCAGAGTCTTCGCTGCTCAGAGAGTTGAAGAAGAAGGTTGGCGACCAAGACGGCAGCGCATCAACGCCAGCCCGTTCCAAGCTGGTGTCGAAAATAGAGCTTGAGTTGAAGGAGAACAAGGAGCCGTTGGTTGACATCCCCGTATGGTATCCGTCCCGCGTGCTCTCTGAAGACGGCGTGAGGGCAGAGCTAGACAAGATGGCCAGGGACGGTGTGGCTTACTACCGGAAGCGGATGCTGCTTCTTGCGGTCTTGATTCCCATGACTCTTCCTGTCGCATTGGTGCCAGTCATCCCCAACGTTCCGGGCTTCTACCTGGCGTACCGATTCTACTGCAACTTCAAAGCGTACCTCGGGGCGCTGCACCTGAAAGAGCTGTTACGCAACGAGCACCTGGACTTCCAGCCTTCGGAGTCGCTGAATGCGCTGTTCGAACCTCTCAAGGACGGGCCCCTACACCTGGATGAAGGTGTCATCGATGGCTTGACCAAGCTGTATGATCTTGACGCCACCAAGCCTGCGCTGCTGAAGGCACTGGAGCAGGAACGTTCCCGGCTGCTGCAGCGCCTGTAGACACGCACACACCCGCCACAGGCACCTTCAGTGCAATAGACGAGACGAGTGCCTCCTCCCGTACCCCGTACCTTGGCTTGCACCTCGGCGAGCCCTAACTCTTCTCTGATCTGAGCCCTAGCTCATATCACGTGACTAGAAATACATCTATACACCCAACAGCCCTCGTAATTGCGTCCATTTCCGACTTTGCTCTCTTTTTCCCGCGAATTTCTCCCGAAACGGAACAAACCCCAAGAATCCACCGCGCCGCCCAGCGAGCGCGCCCCGCCTGCTCGCCCGCGCCCGGCCTGCGCTAGGCAGTCGTGTGTCCGTTCGCTGGGTGGGCGTGGCGGCCGGCGAGCGAGCGAGCTTTTTTTTTCATCATCATAACTTTGAATAGTTAAAATGTGTGAATTTTTTTTCTTCCTCTCTTCTCTTTTCCCTTTCACTCCTCACCCAGAAAACAACACAGTTTATTACAATATGCGTAATAAGTGGAGAAAGAAGAGAGTCAGAAGACTTAAAAGAAAGAGACGGAAAGTCAGAGCTAGATCTAAATAAGCGGACTGAATGAGCTGACTTGACCTTGGAGCTGACAACTGCGGATGTCTCTGCAATAGCAGTTTGTTTCTCTTCACTGTTTGTCTGGCTGCGACTGATGTGCTGCACGTCAGCCAACCTCTGGTGTGGCCGCAATGGCTGCGTGGGGGTGAGGTGCGCACAGGTTGATGGTTTGCACTCTGTGCTGCAGGCCGAGCCGGCTGCGGTGGGACGAGTGTGGGGGGAGGGAAGTGTGATCTGAAGATGTTGGGGGTTTCTCACTTCACGGTTTAGTCGATTTCGGTAATGATGCTGGTTCTATAATTTACATTGTTCTACACAGTTTGTATTGGAGGGGGCGTCGAGGAGTGTGTGCTGTGTGCTGTGTTTCGTCGATGTGCAGCGGGTCTGTCGCGGTCTTTGCGCGTCGTCCACTGCCGTCATCGTCACCATGGCCACACCATCCATTCGGACATGTTTTTTCTCCAGTATCCGCCGCAGTTTTATATATGTAATGAGTGAATATAGTTTTGTTCATATAAACCCTTTGTATCTATCTGCCCGCGACGACGCCTCTGCTCGTACGATTTCCCGATGCGGAAGTCAACATTGCCTCCGGGTAACCGTATTTCTCGATTATGTAAGCTGCTCCGGTCTGCGTGGGCCGCCCGCCCTGTGGAAAGGGAGAAAAACAACAGGCAATCAACCGGTACCACACCACCTACTTACTGGTTCTGCAACAACTGAGTTAAGATACTAGTTCTCTGGACTGCAACTGTAGACACGGAGATTACCATTGGAAGCTTTCTGTGTTTGGCTGGTTGCTTTCGTCGGTATATAGACTCTTTTGTGTTACAGCCTTGAGGATTATTCACAATGGTATGTCTCTCTGGTGCGTGTGGTGGTGATGGCGGCTATGGAGACGGTGGTGAGGTGGCGGTGGTAGCGGTGATGGTGGTGGCAGCGGCAGCGGCAGTGGCAGTGTTTAACCCACACTAAGGGCTGCTCGCACGCACACGCAGCACACCGCGCTCGAGGCCACCAGAACACCACCGCGGCACCCACAGCCACCCACGACTACGCACCTCACCGTAAACGACATGTATATGCAGCGAATGCGAATACTAACACAGCTCCCCCGTTCTGACAATAGGCTGGTGCAATTGAAAACGCCCGCAAAGAAATCAAGCGTATCTCGCTTGACGACCACAAGGAAGCAGAGTATGGCCAGATCTACTCTGTCTCTGGACCTGTTGTGGTCGCTGAGAACATGATTGGTTGTGCGATGTACGAACTGGTCAAGGTCGGACACGACAATCTAGTTGGTGAGGTCATCAGAATCGACGCAGACAAGGCCACAATCCAAGTGTATGAAGAAACTGCCGGTGTTACTGTTGGAGACCCAGTGCTTAGAACCGGAAAACCCCTTTCTGTCGAACTGGGCCCTGGATTGATGGAGACTATCTATGACGGTATCCAAAGACCATTGAAGACTATCAAGGAAACGTCCCAGTCCATTTACATTCCAAGAGGTGTTGACGCTCCAGCTTTGAGCAGATCTGTTAAGTATGACTTCAAGCCTGCGTCCTTGAAAGTTGGTGATCACATCAGTGGCGGTGATATTTTTGGTTCCATCTTTGAGAACTCTCTTTTGAATGACCACAAAATCCTATTGCCGCCAAGAGCAAGAGGTACTATCACATCGATTGCTGAGGCTGGTTCTTACAACATTGATGAGCCGATCCTTGAAGTGGAGTTTGAAGGCGTGAAACACAAGTACTCCATGTACCACACATGGCCTGTCAGAGTCCCTAGACCAGTGGCTGAGAAACTCTCTGCCGACTATCCACTTTTGACTGGTCAAAGAGTCCTAGATTCATTGTTCCCATGTGTTCAAGGTGGTACAACTTGTATTCCAGGTGCGTTTGGTTGTGGTAAAACAGTTATCTCTCAATCTCTTTCCAAGTACTCTAACTCTGATGCCATCATTTATGTTGGTTGCTTCTCTAAAGGTACTCAAGTTCTGATGGCAGATGGTGAAAGCAAAGCGATTGAAGACATCTCTGTTGGCGAAGAAGTCATGGGTAAAGATGGTCTTCCAAGATCAGTTGTTGGTCTGCCAAGGGGATTTGATACCATGTACGAAGTTCAGCAGAGCAACAAGTCAAATGATGATGACTCCCTTGACTTTGTCGTTTCTTCTGACCACAAAATTGTTCTCAAAACACCACAAGATGTTTCCATCTCCATTGAATCTATCAAAAAGAAGGAAGTTGTCGCAGTCTCTTTCTTTGCCAGAAGTATGTCGTCTGACTTTGGCTACTCCATCGTTTCAAGAAAGGCAAAGTACTTTGCTTTCGATGTACACGGTGGAAAAACAGAAGCTTTGGCTAAGGCCGAAGCCTATGCTGACACTATATCCAAGGAAGCCATTGATTGGACAGTGGAGGCTCGTCATTATTCTTCTCTGGATGAAACCACCAAGGAACAATCCTTCCAGACTATCAGTCCAAATTTCTACCAATCAGGAAGTTTGGCTAAGACTCTTGCAAATGCTTATTACGACTCTAGATTGGCTCCTCAAATGGCTTATTTGTTGGGTTCATGGGTTGCAAGTGACTCTACTTTAGCTTCAGAGATCACTGTTCAACCAGAGCTTTTCCAAAGAATTACAAACTATGCTAAGTTGTTCAACTTGAGCACTACTGTCAAAGACGTCAACAAGTCAGCAGTTTCTTTGATTATAGGCGAAAAGAGCCAAAATATATTTACTGGCTTGGTTGAGTGTTTGTTCACTTCTGAAAATGCCAAACAGATTCCTATCGAATCAGCATCTGATGATTTCAGTGTTAGAGAGAACTTCATGGCTGGTTTTATCGATGTCCAAGGCAAGGTTGAGATTAACCAGGATTCAAATAACGTTGCAACCGTCTCTACTTATAGCAAGGCTATCTCTCAAGGTGTTGCAAGAATCGCTCGCTCTCTTGGTGTCTCCACGTCTATTTCTAAAAGTGACTGTTACAATATTTCACTCAGTGGTATCCCACTCTCTTCTGTTTTGAGTTTTTCTGCTCTAGAAACCAATAGAGTAGATGCCACCCAGTGTACTAGATCGCCTGTTCCATGTTACTTTACCTTGACAGAAAGAGAACAGAAAGAAGACTATTTTGGTATTACTCTTTCAGCATCTTCTGATCACCAATTCTTATTAACGAACTTGGCTCTTGTTCATAACTGTGGTGAAAGAGGTAATGAAATGGCCGAAGTTCTTATGGAATTTCCTGAGTTGTTTACTGAGATGTCTGGTACCAAGGAACCAATCATGAAACGTACCACTTTGGTCGCCAACACTTCTAATATGCCTGTGGCCGCTAGAGAAGCTTCCATTTACACTGGTATTACCCTTGCGGAATACTTCAGAGATCAAGGTAAGAACGTTTCTATGATTGCTGACTCTTCTTCTAGATGGGCAGAAGCCTTGAGAGAAATTTCAGGTCGTTTGGGTGAAATGCCAGCTGACCAAGGTTTCCCTGCCTACCTGGGTGCAAAATTGGCGTCTTTCTACGAGAGAGCTGGTAAGGCATCTGCTCTTGGTTCTCCAAATCGTATCGGTTCGGTGTCCATTGTTGCTGCTGTTTCGCCAGCTGGTGGTGATTTCTCTGACCCTGTTACTACATCAACACTAGGTATCACCCAAGTGTTTTGGGGTTTGGACAAAAAGCTGGCTCAAAGAAAACATTTCCCATCCATCAACACATCTGTTTCATACTCCAAGTACACCAATGTCTTGAACAAGTACTATGATTCCAACTATCCAGAGTTCCCTCAGCTCAGAGACAGAATAAGAGAGATCCTGTCTAATGCCGAAGAATTAGAGCAAGTTGTCCAACTGGTTGGTAAATCAGCCCTTTCCGATTCGGATAAGATTACCTTAGATGTTGCGAACTTGATCAAAGAGGACTTCCTACAACAGAATGGTTACTCTACCTATGACGCGTTCTGTCCTATCTGGAAGACATTTGACATGATGAGAGCGTTTGTGGGATACTACGATGAGGCACAAAAGGCTGTTGCGAATGGTGCTATCTGGTCCAAGCTGGCTGATCAAACATCCGATGTGAAGCACGCAGTTTCTTCCTCCAAGTTTTTTGAACCATCCAGAGGCGAGACTGAGGGAAGAGCTGAATTTGAGAAGCTACTTCACAACATCTCTGAGAGATTCTCTGAATCTTCTGATTAGATTATTGTATTGAACTATTATATATATACAACTACTACATGACATGATCTTGAGATACAGATTATTTGAGAGGAGCAGTTATACTTGCCTTCTATATATGACTACTGACAGCAGTCCTTCTTCCTGCCTCTGCGACCAGCAATCACGATGGCGGTAGCGGCATGATGTGGATCGTGTTCTGTCCATTCCTGTTCTCCTCTCCATCGCCAGCGTCAACGTCAACGTCATTCATGCATGTTGCACAAGTGATGGTGGCTACAAAATCGTTCCACATGTCATCTAGTACTTCGACGGTGATGCTCCAGCACTGATCTCCATCGTCCTCGGACTCGTCGCCGTCATCTTGTAGAAACACGGGATGGGAAGGGTTGGGGTATGCTCTTCTTCTATGCTGTGCAATTCCGTCGCCTTGTGGGCCCTGGGTCGCCTTGAGCAAGCGAGGAATGTCCTGCTCTGTCAAGGGATACGCCACAGGCGTGTTTATTGTTGTGCTTCTCCCTCCTCTTCTGCTCGACTGGTCATTGGCGGAGTAATAGTGTCCGTCGGTGGCCGTGGTCGTCGTCGTGGTGATGGTCGTGGTGGGAGGGGGAGGAACGCCATTGATCTCATTCAAGTAGCAAGACTTGATCGACGCTGAACGCTCCTGGCCTTGGTTGGCAAACTCACCAGCGTTGAAATAGGCACTATCCTGAATCGAGTCCAACTCTGTCACAGCCAGCGACGAGCCCAATGCTTGCTGTACGAAGGGCGATCTGATGATTGACTGCACGCTAGTGTTGGTGGAGCAGACCGCACCTATGCTGGACATGTTCCCAGAAACCGAAGTTGTTGCGAGGGGGGAGGGAGAGGTGGTGGTGGCAGGCTCGAGAACAGCCATGTCATTCTTCTGGAACGCATGCTTGCCACTGAGAATCTCATCGACCCTGAAGGATGACTGCGGGGCGCCCCATCGCACCAACTGCTCTTCCATGTGCTCGCGGAGGGGGTCGTCGCAAGGGTACAGTCGCGTGGACTGGCGTGAGATGACTGACTGCCGGATCGACGTTCCGCTTCTGTTGAACCCTGTGTACGCTGGTACGCTCGGGAGATACGGTGGCTTGTGGGCGAGCATGTCAAACGTTATAGGCTCGTCGTCGTCGTCGTCGCTGTCGTCTGCTGCGACGCCAGGGGTTGCTGCTCTCTTCGCCGCATCTGCCTTTCCTGTCATCGTTGTTGTCGTCGTCGTCGTCGTGATGATGGCAGTCAACGATGTATGTGCCGTACAGAACACTGTGCTCTGGCTGCCGGGCTGCGACTCCCTTCCTGCGACAGCCTGTCCATTCAGACTCATTGTATCGACCATTTCCAGCGTCCCGCGGTCCATGAACCTCTGGCTGGCTCCTCGCACGGCGCAGCACAACGCAGCGTGCCATTCTTGAATCATTGCCATTGTGTGTCAGCCTGTGCGTGTGCGTGTGCGTGTGCGTGTGTGGTGTACACAAACGCCGTTGTCCCCCCACACTGGCTCACACAGCGTGGTGGCACCCACCTTGTGTGGACCTACGCATCGGCCACGGTCCCATGCGCAGGTACAGTGTTGTGCCTGACAGAGCCTCGAGCGTGTACGGAGTCTCGGTGCGTGATGGTGTCATGTCAACTTTTTTTTTCATCACCAGAAGTTGATAATGTCATGTCATGTCATGTCATGTCAAGTCTGCTGACAAGCTGGTGACAGGATCAGGATTGCCGTTGACTGCTTTGCGCTGACCTGCTGCCGTTGAGCCTGTGATGACGCAGGAGAAGAAGAACCAGAATGTTGCAGTCGCTGCTTCCTCAGTGTCGGTTTCTAACGATCTGAACAGTCGGCACGCTGGCGAGGAAGGGGGCGATCAAGCCCTGGCATTTATCAGGGACAAGGGCTTCCTCTTCGACACAGCAGCAGACAGCCCGGCTGCTGCGTATCCACCAGCACTCAGGAAGAAGATCGATCAAAGAATCATGTTTGTCATGTGCGGGGCATACTTTCTCCAGTTTCTTGACAAGAACCTCCTGAACTACGCAGGTGTGATGGGCATAAAGAAGAACCTGCAGGGAAACGAGTTTGCCAATCTGGGCACCATATTCTACGCTGCTTACATCTTTGCGGAGCCCGTTTGTGCCTACTTTCTTCAGGTGTTTCCGACTGCAAAGTTTCTGGCACTCTGCATCGTCTGTTGGGGCATAGTCGTTGGCTGCCATGCCGCGTGTGACACGTATGCTAGCTTAATGGTGGTGAGGGTGCTGCTGGGTATATTCGAAAGCTCTCTTTCCCCTGGATTCATCATTATAGGCTCGATGTACTGGACCAAAGAGGAAAATCTTCAGAGAACGGGCATCTGGGTTTCCTTCGCGGGACTGTCTGTGATTGTTGGTGGGTTGATGTCGTTTGGGTTCCAGCATATTGAAACGGAGCGCTTCCAGTCGTGGCAGATATTCTTTCTGATCATGGGTGTCCTCACTGTGATGTTTGGTGTTGTCACATACTTTGTTCTCCCGAACAATCCAATGTCAGCAACCTTTTTAACGGATAGCGAAAAGGTTCTTGTCCTGGAGCACATCCGTGTGAACCAGACAGGCACGGAAACGAAGAAGGTCAAAAGGCACCAATTGTGGGAGTTGCTGTTCCGTGACAGACACACATGGATCGTGTTTCTGCTCACTATTGTATCCATGATATCAACAGGCGCGTTGGGGACCTGGTCGGTGACAATCATCAATTCTTTTGGGTACTCCCCAAAAGTATCTGCACTGCTGCAGATGCCAGTGGGTGCTGCAATGATGATTGTGATCCTGGGGGAGTCTTTTCTCTGTGCGAAGTTCGGGCATCGGACTCTGGTATTCATGGCCGTGTGCCTTCTTGGGGTCATAGGCTACTCCATCCTCTATGCATCCAGCAACAAAGTTGCTGCGCTCATAGCGATATACCTAAACATGGGCTCCACGGGTGTCATTGCTCTTCTCTACTCTTGGAACAGTGCCAACACTGCTGGCCATACGAAAAAGCTGGCGCGCAATGCCATGACCATGATTGCCTTCTCTGTCGGGTCTTTGATCGGTCCACAGCTATTCAGAGCCAACGAGGCGCCTCACTACAGAAGTGCCAAACTCACCCTCCTTGTCCTGTCCATAGTTTGCATCCCACTGACCGCACTCCTTGGTCTCTGTTCTAGACGGGAGAACACAAAAAGAGACCGTGACGGTCCAGTTGACGAGTACCAGTTCAGTGACAGGACTGATATAGAGAACCGTGGGTTCAGATACTCTTACTAGTCAAGTCTACAAAGAACACTACGCATGCACACATGCACACATATGTGAAGCAGCCCTTGTCGACCACCATCTGGGTGGGTATACATTGCGGGCTCAAAACCACTTGTACATATACATCAGTTATCTCTAGGAGATGATTTGTAGTCACATCGGCATAATAAAGAAGATATAGAAGCAGCATAGCAGCGCAGCCGGACTTATGACTGGAACAGTTGCAGTTGTGGGGTCTTTGAGCTGTCAGCGAGATTCCTCTTTGCGCAGACTCACTACGCGGGTAGCCTCGTGTGAGGAAGAGAAGGGAGGAAACGCGGGGCAACCCGGCGTGTTTGCTGTCGAGTTAGAGGATACAGTGTTGTTTCCTGAAGGGGGCGGCCAGCCTTGTGATCATGGCACGGTTACAGACAGGCAAGGGGTCGTACATGTGGTCAGTGTTGTCCAACGAACAGGCCTTCGTGCGCTGCACATGATGAACAAACCACTGCCTGTCGGGGAGGAGGTCACTGTCGAGGTTGATTGGCGTCGAAGAACGGATCACATGCAGCAGCACACTGGGCAGCATCTTCTCAGTGCCATCTTGGATCAACTTGGCGTGAAAACATTGAGCTGGAGCCTGGGGGCGGATACCTGTTACGTGGAGTTGCCACGCCAGCTGACTCCTGAAGAAGTGCAAATAGTGTCTAGAGAGGCCAACAAGTGTATCCTGGACAGCATAGCCATCTCAGTTGTAACACCAGGCAATGGGGAAGTCAACAAGGTCAAGATCCCGGATGATTACGATGTGGAAAAGGGTGTGCTCAGGGTCATTAAGATAGGAAACTTGGATGAAAACCCGTGCTGTGGTACACATCTGCAGTCGACCAGCCAAATTGTTTCCATAGCACTGCTTCATCAGACTTCAGTACGTGGAACCAACTCAAGGCTACACTTTATAGCTGGGGATAGAGTAAAGAAGTACGCAGAGAATGCACATGCCACTCTGAGGGGCATAGCCAACGGCCTGTCCTGTGGTGTGAGCGACGTGCCTGGCAAAATAGAGGGACAGGCACTTAGCCTGAAAAGGGCCATTAGGCAACTAGAAGTATGGAAACAAGACGCGTCCATCTCTCAAGGGAAGCAGATTCTGCAGGCCTTCAAGCAGAAGGAAACGGTCTTCTTGTACAAGCCAGATGGTGATCTGGAGTATCTAGTGTTAGTCCTGAAAGCCACACAGAAAGAGATCCCTGAGGGTAAAGTTTTGTTGTTGATGACTGGGAAGACAGGGTCAGATGGGGCTGTAATCATCTACTGTTCAGATGCGGCTAAAACAGAAGCTATTGCTAAAGGATTGAAAGATGGAATAATAACTGGTCTCAAGGGTGGGGGTAGATACAAATGGCAAGGAAAGATCCCCAATCTTGTAGAGAAAGAACTGCAAGATGTGTTGGGCTACATGAACTCGCTTTGATATATTATCCAATCTACAGAACTAATTTATATCATGTCATATCCGTATCATTACCACTCATGTAAGAACTTTGGGTATAAGGCCCTTGATTCTCCAACGCCATCGCAGTTTCTTCTTGGCCAGCGATAGCCACTCCAGGCTATCGGTATCGTCTGTGCTCTTCTCCTTGTCAGCAATTAAATGCCTTTGAAGTGCTTTCGTGAGCCCGCTGCTGAATTTTACAGACGGTCTCGACGCGTACGCAAGGGCCAGTTCAATGTCTTCCATTTCACACTTCAAAGGAACACAGTCGCTCATTGCAGTATCGTAATCCTCCACTAATCTGGTTAAGGAATCGTACTTTTCGGTACAGTTACTGCACACAAACTCTTCAAAATGGTCTGAATTGATGTTTAGCTGAGCACTGAGGTCATAAAGTGCGGCGTCACAGACAATGCAATACTTGAGCGAAGAGTCTAATGAGAGCACAGGAATAACGTCAACATCATCAACTTGCATAGTGAGCTTTTTGCTTGAATTATAAGCACCACCATCATCATCAGAGAATGCAAGTGTTCGACAAGAGCTCAGCGTGAAAGTGTCATCATCCGGAGACAGTGAACTCGTCCCGAGCAGGCGAACATCATCATCGATTTCTAAGGTCCCGCACTCAACCACATTGGATGTGAGAAGGTATTGGTCTTTGTCGACTTTGGTTTCGGTGCTGGATCCGGACACATGTCTACTGTTCGATCTGGTGTCTCCTGGTGTTACTGCTTCGCCTGTCAAGATCCTTCGGCATCGACCGATATAATCAACCCCCACCATCCCGGCCCCTTCTACACCGGCAAACTGTGCAACGCTTTTTTTCAGGTCCCTCACGCTCAGCATTCGTCTTCCCAGCCGAGGAGACTTGATATAGTCCTCGACAAGTATTACGGGGTCCAGCTCGTACAGCGATGTTGTTCGGCTTGAGGTCAACGTTAGCGCATTAATCTCTGGTGATTTGAGCTCGGATGTTCTCGGCGGTGCTGGTGCCGGCGGTGCTAGAGGGAAGGATGTCAAACCATTGGTATTGAGTGTCTGCAGTTGGGAGCGACGATGCAGAAGCTGCTGCTTCTGCTGATGTTGTCCACCCTCGTGGATACAGCTCAACTTCCTCGTTCGCCCCTTCATTCCCACAGCTGCAGTGAATATCTTATCCGCTTCCGGCGTTCGCTCGCTCTTTTGCTCTCTGGCTATGTCCAGCTACTGATCAGCAATCCACTCCTTGTCAGCTCGCTACTTCCCCAAGTGCAATTATATATTTCCCTCCTCTGCATCTTGTCATTTTTAGTACTGATGAATTTCTTGTTTGGCATTTTAGCCCGATACGGAAAAACATAAACACCCTGCGCAGCATTACTCCGAAAGAGGAAACATCATCTCGAGATGAGATGGTGGGAGGAAGTAGATGGCAGGTGGGGTGAAGTGTGTGGATGTATGTAGTGACAAGGCTATAGCAGGGTGATGGCGTCGAGTTTTTCTTGGGTTTGGTCAGTGTGGATCTGGTCTCTCGCAGCCGCAACTTTCAATGTGTCAATTTCAAAATCGAGCTTCATCAGTTTCATCTTCAGCTGTTTGAGCTTATCCTGGTTCTCAGAGCTAAGTGTGTGGAGGGACTCCTTCTCCTCTCTGATGGAGTCATAGGCAGCGTGCAGTTGCTTGTCGTCGCTTGGCCGTAGGTTGTCTAGTCCGAGAATTTTGACCCACGGCGCGGAATACTGCTTCTTCCTTTCAGATGTTGAAGCAGATGGTCCAGTGGATGACGGTGTGTTCACGACTGCATGGTTTGGGGTGGACGGTGGGTCGCCGCCGCGACTGTGGTATGGAGAGCGGTGCTGGTCTTCAGAGTCTGGGCGAGAATTGTAGGGCTGGGCGTGGTCGCTTCCAGCTCTTGGATACGGGCTGCTGTACGAAGGTCCACCGCGGCTCCCGCCGCGATACCCGCCCCTGTAGCTTGCTCTGTGGCTTCCTCTGTAGTTCCCGCCACTAGAACTACGGTAGTCCGAATACCGTCCTCCGTGAGAACCATAATGGTGGTGCTGCTGCTGCTGGAAATGATGATGAGACGAGTATTCAGAATACCCATCATGGCTACCAGGCCTCACCGGTGTCCTGGACCCGGAGGAGTAGCCTGGCCCTGGGACTGACCCGTGGTGGCTTGGGGCTGTTGTCCGCCCTTGGCGAAGATGATGATCATCATCATCATGCCCATCTCGCAGATGGTGGTTCGAGTAACGTGAGCTAGGCGAGTAGCTGCTGCTGCCACTTGCATACCGCGAGGGTTGGTACGGGGGGCCATTTCCGTAGCTGTCCCGAGTGTATGAGCCGTTCTGTGGGTACTGCTGGTGTTGTCCGTCGCGTCTGTCCTCGTGTGAACTGCTGCTGCTTGCCTGTTAGTATGTCGCGTCCGCATCTTCCACCTCTCTGTCTGCACTTACCTGGAATTAGCTGAGTTATTTCGACTCATTCTCTGTGAACTGCTGCTGTTGGGTACCACGCACTTGCTCTTGTCCGGGCTCTCTCTGTTATCTGTCTCTCTCTCTCTCTCTCTCTCTCTCTCTTCTCCTCCATCGTCCTCTCTTCTCTGCCAATCTCTTCCGGCCCGGTTTGTTTTTTGTGTTTTTTTCTGTGTGTTAATTCGTGCTTTTTGCGGCTTACGTTATCACTTGCTTATGTCATTCATTATATAATCACATGTGTGCCTGGTCACGTGCAATTGTGTCAAGAGTCAGGTGCAACGACTCATAGCAGATCGTGATATCACGATGATGGTGATGGGCTTATGGCTGTGTTCATTACTGGTGGGAAGACAGAGACAAACACTCTGGGTCTGGATGGGTTATAAAAATAGCCAGTGATCCTTTATTTCAGTTTTCCAGTACACTCAACTACTCAGTAAGGCAAAGCACCACCACACAAGAAACCGTGTATCTTGTGAGCAAGCAGACTCACACCCACAATGCCATCACACTTCGACACTCTCCAGCTGCACGCTGGGCAAGACCTGATCGCGCCAATCAACGCCCGTGCGCCTCCAATCTTTGCAAGCACCTCGTATGTGTTCAACGACTCCGAGCATGGGGCCAACCTGTTCGGCTTGAAAGAACCGGGCTACATCTACTCCCGTATCATGAACCCAACCACAGATGTGTTTGAAAAGAGAATCGCCGCATTGGAAAACGGTGCTGCTGCGCTTGCAGTTTCGTCTGGACAGGCAGCCCAGTTCACTGCCATTGCATCCCTGGCACACGCTGGCGATAACATTATCTCGACATCATTCCTATACGGGGGTACTTACAACCAGTTCAAGGTTTCTTTCAAGAGATTAGGGATTGAAACTCGATTCGTGAATGGAGACAAGCCAGAGGATTTTGAGCCTCTCTTCGACGAAAACACCAAGGCAGTGTACATCGAATCTATTGGTAACCCAAAGTATAACATTCCAGACTTCGAAGCCATTGCTGAAATTGCCCACAAGCATGGAGTGCCATTAGTGGTGGACAACACCTTCGGTGCAGGTGGATTCTTTGTCAAACCCCTTGATTTGGGAGCAGACATCGTCGTTCACTCTGCTACGAAGTGGATTGGTGGTCACGGTACCACCATTGCAGGTGTTGTTGTGGACTCGGGACGTTTCCCATGGGCCCAATACCCAGACAAGTTTCCTCAGTTCTCACAGCCGGCAGAGGGGTACCACGGTTTGATCTTGAACGAGGCATTGGGTAACCTGGCGTTCATTGGGCACGCTAGAATTGAGATTCTTAGAGATTTTGGTCCTGCCTTGAACCCATTCGGCTCCTTCTTGTTGCTTCAAGGTCTGGAAACCCTCTCCCTAAGAGTTGAAAGACAGGCTGAGAACGCCTTGAAACTAGCAAAACACTTAGAGGCTTCTCCATATGTTTCATGGGTATCATATCCAGGTCTAGTGTCCCACCCTTACCATGAGAATGCAAAGAAATACCTACAGAATGGTTCAGGAGCCGTTTTGTCATTTGGTGTCAAGCCACTGGAGGAGAAGACTGAGGATCCTTTCAAAGCTGCCGGTCCTAGAGTTGTCGATACGCTCAAAATTGCCTCTAACCTTGCAAACGTTGGTGACTCCAAGACGTTGGTCATTGCTCCATACTACACAACTCACCAACAGTTGTCTGACGAGGATAAAGTGACAGCTGGTGTCACTGAGGATTTGATTCGTGTGAGTGTTGGTACTGAATTTATTGACGACCTTATTGCGGACTTTGATCAAGCTTTCAAGGCAGTGTTAGACTAGAATGGTGTATATGTAACGATTTGTGACTAATAGCATTGTGTAGCATCACTCACTTGCAAAGAGACTATTTCAGGGTATGTTGGTTGCAAATGACAATGAGCTCAGTAGCTCATCATCAATGGCTCCGTCTACAATAACAAAAGTGAGTAGGAGTATATACTCAGTGACAAAAAAGAAGATCCGACAGGACTATGGTTCCGACCGTTACAAAGAGTATTGGCTTGGTAAGATTTCAATGGCATAGTTATCAGGATCTCTCAAGAATGCAATTTGCTTCAACTTTCCTTGGTTATACTTCAAGCCCCAATTCAGTTCATCACCAAACTTCTTCTCGAGCTCAGCACAGAAAGACTCAGGGTCATCAACAGAGATACCGATATGACCATAGCCTTGAGGTTGGTCGTTACCGTTATGGTATTTGAAGTCAGAATCAAGCTCAGTACCGTAGTTGTAGGTCAGCTCCAAGACACCTTCTAGTTTAGCCTGCTCCGGTTTGCTCAATGAGTTCTCAACAAAAGACTCCTTGTCCTGGGCATAACCGAGGAAGTACAAGTTGAACTTGGCCTCCTCGTACACTCTGGATGAGAGCAGTTGCATACCAAGGACGTCTCTGTAGAACTTGAGAGACTTTTCATGGTCCTTGATTCTAATCATTGTATGGTTGAATTTGTAGCTGGAAACATCGGTGGTGCCGTCTGTCTTGTTAATACCGTGCTCAATCAGCTCTACCCAGTATCCATCTGGATCCAAGGCAAACGCGATGTCCTTCTGTCTTCCGTCAGTCAATTTTTTCTGGAACTTGACACCATTGCTCAACAGAATCTCGCTGGCCTTCTCAATGTTGTCGACAGAGATACAGATATGGCCAAACCCGCGATGTGGCTCTTCGTTACCGTTGTTCACCTTGTACTCCGCATCATTCTCTGTACCATAGTTATGGGTAAGCTCAAGAACACCGGCTCTGGAGAATGGTGACCCGTTGATACCTTCCTGGTATGCTAAAAAGTACAAATCAAACTTCATCGCTGGCACCGGCTTGTGCGAAATGAGCTTCATACCAAAGTTCTTCACATAGTAGTCAACAGAAACTTTTGGATCCTTAACACGAAGACAAGTGTGGTTTAGAGTTAAGCTGGATTTGGCGTAAGAAGACATTGCTCTGCTACAGATTCTTGATGATGATGACAGTACTGACTTTAACATATGGTGTGAATCACTCAGAACTGAAACTTTTTGCTCGTTACTCCTATTTTTTTTCCTTATCCAACGTTTTTCCGGAAAGTGTTGCTACGTGATGGTGTCGGCATTGATAGATTTGTAGATAGTATGGGTTTGCTTGCAGAGGTTGGCTGATGGTGCAGGTTTCTCATTTCCAGTCTGCGCCTTCGTCTACTTCATTAGCGTCTCCGAAGGGATCGTCGTCTCTTGTTCTTTCTGGGGCATTGGCGGAGGTGGGGACTCTCCCGGATGGTAGTGAAGGAGGAGCACGACGACGGCTATCGTAGTCGCTTATCATGGAACTTGCCAGCGAATCAGTGAGACTCTCAGCCCCGCTACCGCTATCCTCAGACAGCTCGCTGAAGTCATCAGAGTCGTGCTCGGCAGACATCTCAGTGTACTTTTGGAGTGCTGCGACTAGTTCGTCATTGGCATGAATCAGCGATCCGAGGAACTGCTCAGAGGACGTTAGCTGAAGGTATCTCAGAATTTTCCTTCTAATCGCACGTGCCTTGTCAAACAGTACTGTGGCCCTTCTGTTTTCGGTGGCTAGCTCGCCATGGTTTCGGTCGAGCGCCCGCAATGCATTGGTCAAGTCTGTGCTGGCTGACGAGGCATCTGCAATGAGCATCTTGATCTTAGGTCCCTCCTTTTTCAGATCAATGGTAGGTATTTTGTACTTCCTGTTGGCAGCTTCGTCATTATTCCTTGATCTGTGATGCTGATGTTGTGGCCTGTCCCTGTACTCCTCGCTTCCCTCCTCATCCGCACGCTCTGCTTCATCGTTCATGAAGTCTCGTCTAGCTCTAGGTTTCCTTTTCTTACTGACTTTAGGAAGTTGTGCCTTCAGCTTCACAATACCTGAATGCCATTTACTCTCAGAGAACTCCTCGTTCCATGCGATTGCCAGCACAATAATCCTCTTTCTTACTCGTATATCCACCGACGTGTCTGTCGCACTCTCTCTCAATCTATCCAGCAACTTCGTATCGTTGTACAGCTCTGTCAAATCACGGCCACCATTGCAAACCAAGCTGTTGAGAAGCTCTAATGATCTCATCTGTTCACTGAATGTCCCATACTTCAACTTCTTTCTCACCGCCCTCGCTGCCTCAACCGCTCCTGAATACTGGAGCCTGATCACCTCAAGGAGCTCTGGCAGCTCAATCTCGGGCTCAAGGCCACGTTCAATGATAGCATTGATCTGTATCGTGATTGCTGTATGCGGATGGTCAGTAAAAACTCCCATTGTTCCTTTGCATACAGACAGCACTCCCGTGTATATCTATTCATCACAGTCTTTCACCTGCTGGCTTTATCACTACTGCAGCCACGGGTTTCAAACCATTGGCTACTCAGTGATGTTACTTCCGTTTTGGGGAATGCGCGTGCTGGGTGTTGGTGTGCTGAATTCCGACCGCCGTAGATAGGAAATGAATCTGGTTACTGAGGCGCTAGAGACCTCTCAGACACTGGGATCACACCAGCAGACCGTGGTGTTCCACTGGGGATTGCCCTCTCACCCTTTAGAAAAGGCCACTGCGCCTGCTCGTTTCTTTGTTCCGATAACCGCACCACCTAACAGCACAGCATGAAGCAGGGTAAGAGGTGACGATTCCATCTTGTGGTTGTGTTATGTAATGTATTAGTAATCGTATTTTGGTGTTTGGTGTTTTTGTGCCAATTTTCGTGTTTTGTGTTGATCTTCATCAAGTGCCTAAAGCACCAAACAACGTCGCCATCGTCGCTTCACGTTGGGAAACCAGTGTAATCTGGTAGCACCACATGTACAAGCGACAGAGAAGCGATGGAAGCGTGAACTCGCAGTTCAAAGCGCCACGTATGATGGTTATACCTAGCAAGACTAATAATGCCAACACTAGCAATGTGTCAATGACTAACAGGGCAGTTAAACAAGACCGTGGGCGGCAGCAGGCGGTGCCAACAGGCTCCCGCTTGAGCCCCAATGTAATGGCTGGTCCTGCTGTGGATACAGATTCTCGCAATGCGAGTAGCCGGGAAAGCGGCAGTGGACACCCAGCAGGAGGAAATGTAAGTCAAGGCGGCACCGCCAGCAGTACAAGATACTACGAAGTCATATGGCGCAAAAAGACTATGAAGAAGAACAAGACCTGGGATGGAGATGGTGTGGTCGTACTAACTGGGACCAACCTCTCTTTAAAACTTGATGAATCAGAAAACTACAAGGAGAAGCTTAAAAGCAGGAATGTGCAGAAATTTACAGCAGATGGAGTGTTTGCACTGGGCTCTATCGAGATTGAGGTGTTGAATGAAATAGAGGATTTGGCGCTGATAGATAAAATAAGGAATCACAAGGGTAAGACCCAAACTGAGCCTGTGACCCCTGAGCCTACTGAGTCTACTAGCAGCACGAGTGCTGCTTCTACGCTTCTAGGTAATACACAGCGGACGCAGCCATCAACGTTTCGAGGACCCGTCATTCTCAACAGACAGTTCAAGAAGGTCACTCCTGTGAACGAACCTCAACTTCCAGCGAACAAGGTAGACCCTCTATACGATCCCTCATCCCCAGCAGCCATAGTCATGTCAAAGTCATCCGAATCCGATGTGGATGTGGTGGTGGACCCTCTTTTAGCAAAACACCTTCGACCTCATCAAGTTAAAGGGGTCAAGTTTCTATATGACTGTGTCATGGGTCTGAAAAATTTTGGTGGGAACGGTGCCCTCCTTGCTGATGATATGGGACTCGGGAAAACTCTGCAAACAATAACTTTGATATGGACCCTGATCAAACAATCACCGAAGGGATTCGAAACGCCAGTGGCATCTAAAGTACTGGTTGCTTGTCCAGTGACTCTAGTAGGAAACTGGAAAAAAGAGTTCAAAAAATGGCTGCCCTTAAATAGATTGGGTGTGTTGACTCTAAACCCTAAGAATACAGCATCGAAAGATAAGCAAGATTTGCATAACTTTGGTCACACTAGAGTGTATCAAGTCCTAATCATGGGATATGAGAAAATCCTCAATATGAAAGATGAGCTGAAAGGGACAAATTTCGACTTGCTGGTCTGCGATGAGGGTCATAGGCTAAAGAACAACTCCAACAAAACTCTTCACGCTCTAAACTCATTGGAGATTGAAAAAAAGGTCCTCTTGTCGGGTACCCCTATCCAAAATGATTTAGTGGAGTTCTTCAACATTGTGGATTTCATCAACCCTGGAATATTGGGGAGCTTCAACTCTTTTAAAAAGGCATATATGGCTCCAATTCTCAAAGCCAGAACATTGAACTGCTCCAATCCTGAAATTACAGCAAAAGGAGATGAAATGTCTCAGGAGTTAATCAACATCACGAAGCCATTCATAATGAGAAGGACAGCTTCCATCATCCAGAACCATTTACCTCCTAAAACAGACTTAATTCTTTTCTGCCCTCCAACGCCACAACAAGTACAACTATTCAACGAAGTGGTGAATTCACACTGCTTCGCTACCATCTTGAACTCAGCTACTGGCTCCACATCAAGTGCTCTTGGGTTAATTACGATGCTCAAGAAAATTTGCAACTGTCCTTACTTAGTGAAATCTGATAAAACCTTCCTACAATTATCAAAATCTACGAACCTTACACAACAAGTAAGTGGTAAGATCCTGGTTCTTATTGAACTCCTGGTAGAGATATCCAGAACTGACGAAAAGGTTGTCATTGTCTCAAACTACACACAAACACTTGATATTATCCAACAGATACTAGGGAAATTGAATTTGACTTTCTCAAGACTTGATGGCTCAACTCCCAATAAGGATCGTGACTCCATAGTCAACATGTTCAATAATTCTCAGGCAAGTGCCAAATTTGCATTTCTGCTTTCTTCCAAATCAGGGGGGGTGGGCTTGAATCTGATAGGAGCCTCCAGATTAATTCTATTCGATAACGACTGGAACCCCTCGGTGGATCTTCAAGCTATGGCCAGAATACATAGGGATGGGCAGAAGCGACCTGTTTTCATCTATAGACTAATCACTACTGGGTGCATTGACGAGAAAATTTTCCAGAGACAATTGATGAAAACAAGTCTGTCAGACAAATTTCTAGATAACAAGACAGGATCCATAGACAATGTTTTTGATATCTATGATCTCAAAGACCTGTTCACATTGCATTTGAATACAGTCTGCAACACCCACGATTTGATCGAATGTGAATGTGATGGTACAGGTGCGGATATCGAATCAGATGACGATAACGAGGATACCAACAATACTACCAAAGTTAAAGTTGAATCACTGGAAGAAGATAAGAAGGGAGGATGGGTCAGTGCTTTGGAAATCAAAGATAATCTAGAAACGTCTCTTGGAAAGGAAAAATCTACTATTAAAACCTGTCTGGCAGATTACAAACACATTGACCCTAGCAAAACTCGACATCTCGACTTGTCTATTGATGAGGTTACTGAGACCATTATCTCCATGAAACCGAACCTGGTTTCCTACATTCTCACAAAACTGAATAAATCAACAATCTGACTTTGTGAACGATATGGATAGGCTTCACTCGTGAATGTCCGCCTACTTTTGCTGCATTTGTTTCATTCTATTCTCAGCTGCTCTGGCTCTCTGTTCCCTCATCACTCTTAGTTTTTGTTCTTCGGTCAACAAGTTGAAGTCTCTCTGCTTTTGCGATATTCCACCGAGAGCCTTTGCTGTGTTTGTATGTCTAACTGGTGGCTGCTCTTGAGCAATTTTCTCCTGTTCCTGTCTTATCAAATCCTTCTTCTCTTGTTCTTCTCTTTCCTTCAGCTTTTTTTCCTCCTCTTCAATCTCCTCTCGGCTGATAGCCTTTCCTACCTTTGCGGCTTCCCAATCAACCGCACTTTCACCAAGGTCATACCTCGCCATCTGGAATGCCTGTTTCGTTGACTTGTTGGTAGACACCTCAAACGCTGTCCTACCAGCCTTATTCTGGACCGTTGGGTCAACTTTCAAGCTTTTAATGAGAATCGGCACAAGATTTTTGATGCCATGTGCAGCAGCATAATGCAGCATTGTTGGTGTTGAAATATATTCTGACTCCGGCTCCAAAGTGAAGTCTTGAGATATCTGATGCTTCTTCAAGTATCCAGCAAGAGCTGGTGCTCTTGCTTTCTTCAGGTACCCAACAATCTCTTTTGTGTGCTTCTCATACTCTGAAATCTGTTTCACATCCTCGTTCCCTTTCTTATTAGCGGTGCTCTGTCTCAACTGTTCGTTTGCTAACTTCTTTCTGAGCGATTTATCATCGACTTTGGGCCTGTTTGTGACAGCCAAGTATGTCAATTGAACCCATGCTCTCTTCAGCTCGGAGGTGGTTGCCCTTTTTGTTGTAAAAGGGAATGACTTCAGTCTGGTATCATGACTTTTCAGAGACGATCCTTCGTAATCAACTAGAATCTTTTTATTAGACGATCCATTAGCTCGAATGTATATAGAATCGCATGTGTCTAGCAAGCTCTTCCAACTTTGTAACAATTCTCTGACCTCTTGAGTCAAGGCCATCTCATTGTGTCGACGGAGGCTTGAGCCAGCAGAGTTTGCTTTGCCTCTAGCGTTGTCAGACGCACTTTGAGAACCACCTTGCTTTCTTCTCGTAGTGTAACGGTGGAAGGACTTTGACTCTACGACATCGACTGCCTGATGGAGCAGTGAATCAGTCCCACCTTGTTTCACCACATTTCCCTTGGTTGACCTTAGTTTGTGATTGATAATCGCACCAGCGAAATGGCCACCACCAATCATAAGCAAGGCTGACTTCTTGTTAATAGCCCCCTTCTTTTTCCATGATCTAATAGATTCCAGAGGATCATTTAGCTCATCCAACGTGAACAGAGCTTTATAAATGCCAAAGCATGAGTCGCTTCCAAGAAGGTCTGACTTGAACAAAATGAATGGGGACTTGGTTGCCAAATGACTCACTACACTCTCTTCTTCTCCGTCGCCTCCGTTTCCCTTCTCAGCCAGTTTCAGTTGCTCCAGTTTCCTAATACTCTTTTCGAATATTGTTTCCAGTCTATCAGTGTGGTCATTGCTACCTACATGGTTGCCTTCTTCTTCCTCTTCTTCTATGTCACTAGCTTCAGATCCAGAAATGCTTTCGTCCAGATCGTCAGCTAGTTCCTCGAACTCCTTTTCTGTCAACAGCGGAAGCCCACGTACTTCACGTTTGAGATTCAATTTGTACAGATCAGACTTGTAATACTCATGGTCCCGTATCCCCTTGCCGTCATTTTCTCCCCTGCTGCTCCAGGTAGATGATCTTGGTTGTGGCGATTGCCCAGTAATGGCTATCTCCTGGGCAGTGACACTATCAAAGTACATCACCTGGAGTGACTTTAACACATCTTCGCTTAGATCAAAAACATAATTCCTTTCTCTAGGTACATTTTGTGAGGCCTGAGCTGCCATTACAAACGCTTCTTCTTCTTTTACCGTCTGGTTGGTGGCAAAATCATCAGTTTTTTACTCATCTACTATTTTTTTTAGCATCAACAAATCGATCGATCAGCAAGGAAAGGAAGAATAGAAGGGTTGCATTGTCTCTCTTTATACAAAAAAAAGTTGTTCTTTAGTTAATTACAAGTCGTTGAGTGGGTAATTCAAGATCTATTCACTCGGATCCAAATCTGTGACACTCTTTCAAGAAATGACGAATCTTTTCTGGATCCATGAAGGGATGGGTACCATGGCCAAAGTTGATAATGTACTGCTGCTTGCCTCCATCGAATCCAGCAATCATCTCCTTGACTTTGCGTGTGATGGTCTCGTTAGAGCCATACATACAGCCAGGATCTAGATTCCCTTGCAATGTAACCCTGCCATTGGCAACCTTGACCGCTTCGGCAGGGTCATACAGCCAGTCCAAACCGACAGTGTCGTAGCCAGACTGACACAAGTCATCCAAAGCATACCAAGAGTTTTTAGCAAATATGGTAACTGGGATATCCTCCTGGATACCTAGCTGTTTCAGACGCAGTTTCAATTTGGAACTTATCTGTCTCAGGTAAGGCAGAGAAAACTCCTTGAACTCTGCTGGGGCTAGTTCACCACCCCAGGATTCAAAGACTTGCAGCATCTGAGCACCAGCGACAACTTGTTGGGCTAAAAACTCCACAGCAACATCTGTGATGCGCTGCAACAGCTTGTGAGAGGCCTCAGGGTATCTGAAGATCCATTCTTTGGCAAATCTGAAGAGTCTGGACCCACCGCCTTCAATCATGTAAACCATCAGCGTCCAGGGGCCACCGCAGAATCCAAGCAAAGGAACACGGCCATCCAGTCTCTTTCTCGTCAGGGTGATGGCCTTGAACGCCCAATCTAGCTCCTTCAACACATCAACTTCCTTATTCAGTTTCTCCAAATCCTCTGGCACTCTTAACGGGTCAGTGAAATGAGGCCCTTGCTTCTCGATCATCTGGACATCCATGCCCATGGCCTGTGGAATGACCAGGATATCTGAGAAAATGATGGCCGCATCCAGCAGCCCGTCAAAGTGCTCAATCGGTTGAATCGTGATAGTGCACGCAATCTCTGCATCACGGCAAGTCTCAAAGAAGTCCCGGCCGCCCTTAACCTCGTGGTACTCTGGCAGGTATCTCCCAGCTTGTCTCATGATCCACATTGGTGGTCTCTCGACCTTCTCTCCTCTGGCGGCTCTCAGGATCAGATCGTTCTTTAGCGGTGGAAACTCACTCATCTTGTCTTTTACGCTCTCTGGCTCTACTGTTATTGACCTAAAACATCAATAGATGCATCACGTAGTAGCGGGAATCAACTAGACCTGGTAATTTTTTTTTTGTGGTACCACAAATCCTTCCCGCCGTTCTTTTGCTTTTTTCTAACAGCCACCAAAAGAACGAACGGCGGCGGCAAACACAAAACGGGGGAGGGGGTTACACAAAGACGACGACGAATGGGGGAGAGCTTTACCCGCTGGATACCAAGCGGGCGGGAGTGTTCAGTGTAGTGTTCGCTTTAGTAGAAGGCGGTGATGAGTGTGGTGGCAGCAGCAGTAGTAGTAGTAGGTAGAAAGTACTAGTATAGGTAGTAGGTAGTAGGTAGTAAGTAGCATCCGCCCGTGGGGCAAGCTGCTTTCTTTTCATTAAATTAATTTATATACTTTGGTGAGATTCAAGCTTGATCTTCTTTCTTATCTGATTGGTAGGGTTTTCGTGGTCGTGGTCATCGTCATTATTCTGAACAGCGTAGAGCTTCTTCTTAAGTTCCGCCTCTCTCAATTTGGCCTGTGCTTCAAAAGCTTCGAGCTCCTGGATTCTGGACTTGTACAAGTCATTCACCAATTCGAGCTCTGAGATTCTTGTTTTCAGTTTAACCACTTCATCGACTAGCGGTGGTGTCTTGACTTGAGAGTCGCTGCTTCCAGACGTCAGCGATGTCAGGAAGCCAGGCGTTAGTTTCTCGCTGGATGCCGTCGCATGAGTATGTGCGGAAGGTGGAGGAGGAGGGGGTACACTGCTGCCATTGCTTGCCGCAGCACTGCTGCCAGCAGTCGAGCCCGTTCCTCCGCCAGCGCTGACTGTGCTGGATATGTTCAAAGACGAAGGGTTCGACAGCGAAAAGGCAGAGGGATTGCTTAGAGAGTGTTGCGGTCCAAATGATGGCGAAGAATAGAATGTAGAGACAGGGTTCATCAGCGAGGATAAACTGTTGGACGTCGCATTGTTTCCATTCCCATTTTCGCTACTGCTGTTGTTGCTGGAGGCGCCATTGGCGTTAGAGCCGTTGCTTCTCAATAAGCTCCCGTTCAATGCAGTAGCTGGTGAAAAAGGTTTTGATTTACTGTTCTCATTGAGTTTGTTCATTTCTTGTTGTGAAAGTGGTTGGGCATTTGACAAATTCTCCAAAGCTGCTGCTGCATGTACTTGAGATAACTGTGACACTTGCACATGTTGTTTTGGAGTAGTGCTCAGCAGAAGTGGTGAAGTGATTTTCTGCAGATTTGACGCATACTGTGTTGGCACTGATGATGGATGATGCAGTGGGACTTGCTGGTGATTCTGTTGCTGGAGGTGTGGTGGTAAGTGATGGTATTGCGGGAAGAAGTTTGGAGTGGACTTGATATTGGTTTGGGGCCCGCTTGAACCGCCTCTTGGGAGTAGTGGTACTAATGCTGGAGAAGTGTGGGGGTCTTGGGTTGCATTTGGACCAGATATATCTGACAGTGGTTGCTTCCCATTTTCATTACTAACTGCCAGCGTCGAAGAAGGAGCTTGATGGTGATCCTTCTTCTTCGATCTTTTAGATTCCTTCGATGGTGCTGCCGTTGCTGTTGACGCGGTTGTTCCTCTACTACTAGCATCAGTAGGGTCTTTAGCAGTTATTGTTGGATTATTCATTGGTGTAGGATGTGAATTCTTTACCCTGTTCCTTGACTTGATAACGTCAGTTTTCAAGGAAATAGGGCGTGGACGGCCATGGAGCTTTAGAAATAGCCCACAAGCGTTACACAAGACTTGGCCAGTTTCATCTCTTCTCCAAAGAGGAGTTGTTGAAGTCTTACAGTTCTTGCAGATTGGTGTTGATATGTTGGTCTTGGAAGTTGTCATCCCGTTAGCACCAACTTGAGTGGTAGATTTAGCATTAGGGTGCGGTGGGTTGTTTATTTGATTTTCATTAAAATGCTTTGTCTTGGAGATAGGTTTATCCTGAACAAGTGGTGATAAGGATGACGTTAACGATGGCGATGACGGTGATGATGATGATGATGATGATGACGATGATGATGACGATGACGATGATGCTGCGGCCGTTGTAGTAGATGTTGAAGTCGCCGTTGTAGTTTTGGTTGCTGTTACTGTTGCTGTTGTTGTTGCAGCTGCTGTAGAACGAGTATTAGTGGATATGGTTCCTGGTGCTTGGTGTCCATTCGGAAGCACCACTGTCTGCGGTTGGTGCTGTACCCCATGCATCTTTGACGTACGTGATATGCGAGTGGTAGTTCTTCAGTGCCACGGACGGTCCTTGTCTATGCCACGACGTTTCCACAGCTCAGGTCAGTGCGGTTCAAGCGAGTGGTTTTTATTGAAGGGAAGAACCGAGATTGTACCTGAAGGTGATAGCAAATAGTTACGGCAGGCGGTGATTATCTTGCTGTTCCAGTGCTCTGCATTTAACCTTGTGTAGCTGTGAATGTTGGATATGTTTCTGTCTCTTTGATTGCGTTCTGAATAGTCTCGAACGCTTCTTCTAGATCCGTCTCTCCCTGTACACTTAAAGAGGCCTAGAGATATCGATATCGGCTGATCAACGAAATAACAAAAGGAAAAAAAAAAACACTTATACAGCTAGCAACGTAAGGAAAAAAGTAGCTCGAGCGCTTCCAGTTCTCTTATATACAATAGCACGATAGGGGCCGGTTTGAAGGGTAGTACAAGACCAAGACGTGGCGGCTGGTTGGTAAAAACAAAAATCCTTCTGATGAAAAGAGTCGAAAAACAAAGAAAACTTTTTCAACAACCCAAAAGAAAAATAAAAAAAAATTGTGGGTTTTTGTGCTTTTGTGTTCATTTTTGTGCTGTTTTTTTATCTTATCGAAAAAACAAGATATTATTGGTACAGAATAGGCAGTTTTCCGTTTTGGGAATGGTTGCAGATAAGATACCGGGGAGAGCACATCTACATGTGCCATGTTTATCGCTTGATTGATTAGAGCTGACGCCGATAACAAGGCCCTGTGCTAAGGGAGGCGGGAGGAGTGCAGACCAAGCGCAAAGCGTAATGGCAATCCAGGGTGGCGAGCAGCCACGATCGCGACGTCGTGTAGAGATAGTGAACGGGAGGGAAGATGGGCGAGGGGCGGTGGGCGATGACTACGTATTATGTAATGTGCGGTTTTGTGTTGTGCTTGATTGCTTATGTCATGCTTATGTCATGTGTACATGGTTGACAGCCGGCGGGTATCCGTATTACAAAGCTGAGTAATCATGGCACCCTCTTTGTTCGCATATAAATGCACACATTGCCTCCTCCTACGACTGGCTGTTGGACCCGGGAGACTGAGAGCTCTGTCTTGTATACATTCATAGCAGTGCAATGGTCTCATTCCATTACAATATCAAGTCCTACGACTTCCACACATACCTCAAACTCGACGATCCAGCACAGGTCCAGTTCGCCGACCAGTTCAAGGCCTCCTTCGCGCAAGAATTCAAAGAGGAGCTGTCGCAGGGCCAGTGCAAGCTTTTCAAAACTTGGATGGAGCCTGTTGGACCGCACCCTGAGGGGTATGGTATGTTCGAATCAGACACGAGGTCTCCAGAAGCCTTCCTGAAAATGCTCAACTTCTATCAGATGAACCATGGAGTCCTGAACGTCCTCGTGCATCCGAGATCTGACCGCGGCGAACTGAACGACCACACAGCTCATGCTTTCTGGATTGGAAACAAGCTGCCCTTGAAAACAGAGCTTCTTTCAAACGAATAACCGCATTGTCTTGTCCTGTGTGGAGGGAAGGTTGGGAGGGTCTAATGCAATAGGAGGAAGAGTCACCCTCGGAATGTCGCATTCCCCTCGGAACCGGACATTTTCATATAAAAGCGCGCGAGCCCAGAGGGAAACTTCATCAGTGTGTATTATAAATCCCTATAGCATCTTGCGTTGAGCTCGTTAGGATTGGAACAGAATGTTCCTGAACGTAGTAAGCAGGGAGGGCAGAACGGCTCTGCTGAAGAAGCGTTTGCTGTCTTGTCACACAAGTCGGTCTCTGGTGACGGTGCTGCTGCCGCAGCAACACCCCGTCCACCAACAGCAGCAGGCCCATCAAAGAATACAGACAATACGGTGGTACACAACCCCCTCGAATGACTTAGCATCAACGCCACCAGATGCTGTTAACTCTGGCACCGCCGGCCACACCAGTTCAAAACAACGTACATCACTCTTGAACACAGCAAAATCGTTCAAGAATCCAGGAGCAGCACCGCTGAATATCACAAACAAGAAGTATTCTGCGCAGGGAGATCTTTTGACAATGGACCTAACACCAAGGGCTGTCGAAAAACTAAACTCACTAGCAGAGGCTGAGAAAAATCCCAATATCGCCCTGCGCATCGGTGTGGAAAGTGGTGGGTGTCATGGGTTCCAGTATAACTTGGATCTGACAGATATGACCAGTGTGACAGAAGATGATTGCGTATTCGAGAAGTCAGGTGCCCGTGTGATCATAGATGACGCCTCTTTGGGGGTGCTACGGGAGAGCAAAGTGGACTACACGACTGAATTAATCGGCAGTATGTTCAAAGTAGTGGAATCTCCCTATATGGTGACAAGCTGTGGATGCGGGTCTAGTTTCGACCTTGACTTCGACAAGCTAAGCTGAACTAAACTAATTTATGTATAATGATTCCGTGTAAATAAACACATACCCTTGTATTGCTGTGCAATACTGTATGATATCTTTCTCCAACTGCATCGCATTACACGAATAAATAACTCAATAAGCTACCAGCGACTAAACCAAGACTCAGGAATAAATTGCAAAAGCCCCCAGCAGCTTCTCTTTCCAAATCCCCGGATACATAGTGACCCACGCTCATGAAACTACTTGAGAGACAGTGACCATTGGTAAATCCAAATAAGAACTGGAGTGACAAGTAAAAAAAGTCCGATCTTATGATTGCTCTTCCATTAGTATTGCAGAGGAAGAACAAAGGAATGAACATGCATCTCATAATAGAATAGAGGAATATCTTTAGATCGGAGTGAATCACAATTCTAGACCAAGAACATGATACTCTTCCAACAAAATCTCCTAGATTCCATACAAAGAAAGCCAAGGGAATAAACAACTCGTCCCTTGACAAGCCACCACCCCGGTGAACTGATTTGATATTGCCAGCAAACACTGGGAACACCAGTGTGAAAAGAAACACTGTGAAAATACTCAGTACAATGAACCGAAGCTTTTGGAACATAGTCACAACGGGAACTTCATTAATCGCTTTTGGCACTGTCAAATCCAAATCTTCATCGCCAAAGCCATCGCCCAAACGCAACCTTTCGTTGAGAACGATCATCGCCAATGCTATAAGTGAAATCACTGCTGTAATCAAGTAGTTCACTATTATTGCCATACCTCCAGTCTTGAAGGAACCTGTACCGCTATTATCCAGAGAGTAAATGTAGTTCGATATCATGAGCGCCAATGCGGGTATCACGCCTGCAATTGACTGGCCAACCATAATACCCTGTGCATATCTCTCACCAAGAAAGTTCACAACACTCATAGTTCCATTCTGCGTCAAACAGGTGCCAAAGGCACTCAAAAATACAAGCACTAGAACAAGTACGTAGAGCTTCAGACCGTTTTCATCTTCCGGAATCCACCATTCAGTGAATGCTAGCAGAACAAACGCTGCAATGTTTATTAGTGACCCCAGTTTCATTCGACTTTGGAAATACCCTGGTTTGGTGGAAAGGTATGCGCTTGTTGCAAATGTCGTCATTGTAGACACAGTCATCAACGAACTTGTGAAACTGTCACCCAGTCCGCTCTCCAGGCGCGACTTGAGATGTACTGAGAGTGATAAGAGACAGTTCCAAGGCCAGAGGAGAGAGATTCCGAGAATGAGAAATGTGACATACCGCAGCTGTGCAAGTGAAATCTTGAACCCAACAAAGGGTATAGTCAGATCAGCTTGTTCGCTTTGTGTTACTGTCAATGACAGTGACTGCGAGCTCAGCGGCTCTGGTGCCACTGATTGTAGCGGCTCGTACACTGTCTCTCTAAATCTCTTAGTAGCATCCGCCTGGTCCATATCCTTCCAGTTCTAGCGCTGACTGATTACCGTCGCTTCATTATCCTCATTTTCTTCATCTCCCTAGTTTAGTGTCTTGAACAAAAAAAATCAATATCTCCAAAGAGAGAAATCAAGTAACTACAAAGAGAGAAATCAAGTAACTACCAACAGGAGTGTATGGTCAGCGTACCACTGTGGAATGGTCGGAACTGGCTGCTGTGTATTCCTCTGAAAAGGACTCCTGTGCCCTGCTTGGAATCCGATCAGCCATAAGGAAGTTCCATGCTGTCAGGGTAATGTTCTCTTACTCTGGATATGCCATGGATCATCGTAGTTCCCAAACCGGTATTTAATTCCAGTACTACAACCTAACTAGGATGGAAATTCCACTCCTTTGGAAATATGCCCATCATGTATATAAATCCCCAGAAGATTTCACAGACGAACAACAGGTGATTTTTGCTTCTGCTTCATTGAGTTGGTGATTGTTTCTATTCACATCTATAGTTTTAAAGGGAGGTATCAGAAACCATGGCGTGCGCATCAACTAGAATTTCTTTGCAATGGATACCTGGCGAGCCATCAGAACCAACCTCCACGTTGGTTCTCGTTTCTCCAAACTCACACTTTGTCGATATCAGAATAAATAAGGATCAGTCTGCTCAGCCATTGGACTGGGTCATCACTGGTAGAGAGAACGTTGTTGCCACTGAGCCAGTTCTCAAAATCGAGTTTCAGCATGAAATCAACACACATGTTGCTGGTAACACTGGAGGTGATTTTGACATCGGTGATTTCACCGATATTGAGGGATCTACAGACAGATTGGAGTCAGGATCCATGGAGAACCTTGAAACAGGGAAGGTGCAGGAGTATAAGGAAATCTGGCGGTCAATTGACCCGATAGAGTCAACCGCATCCAATTTTGTAGAGGAGAAGAAAGGAGCAGCTGCGCCGCCATGCACTGTGCTCAAAGTCATACCAGGTCAAGGGTTTAAAGGTACGCTTGTGAGATTGGGTAACTTCATGCAATCTGCGGTGATCAATGAAAAAGGTGAAGTCAGTTGTGTCAGATTGTACAAGGATACTCAAGGTTGGGCAGTTCTATTTGAGAATGGGGCCGATGTTGGTCGAATTCCTGTTGATGGCGAAGCTCGTGAGCTAGAGGCAAACGGGCTCAGATGGGAATTGGTAGAGAAGGTTTCCAATTGATCCGTTGAAGATCACTTTGCTGTGTATTTCCCATGTATTTCTTCTTCAAACTAGTAGCATTTATCAGTCTCGGTATATCCGTCGGATGTGAAGGAAAATTGTCCGCGGCAATCGAGAGAGGATGTAGGTTCCTTTGTTAGGTTTAAGTTTACACAGAGTTTTCCCCTGAGCGACTCAAGCGTGTGTCTGACGGTCCGCAACAGAGCCAACCCGACAGGTCTCTCTCTGTCTACTCTCCAAACACGGTATCGCCTGTCCTTCTCACCAAGTTAAGTATATATCTGAAATTGTCCAAAAGAGGAAATTTCCTTCAAGAGCCCAAAAGCACCGTCCCAGGGTGTGAACCTAGACCAGGTTATAGAAACAGTCATGCATCATGCACGCAGCTGGATGAACAAGAAACTGACAGGGTGGCCGGAGGAACGTACTTGGGACCTGGATTCATGAGGTGTAGCACAGGGTGCTTGCTATTTATACAACTGAACCCCTGCCAGTTGGGTAGTGATTGAGTGAGTGAGTGAGTGAGTGTGAAGCGAGAGAAGACGACGTGGAGACGACGTGGAGACGCCACTGGCCAAGGTGCGGGCGCTGACAGTGACTGAGTGAGTGCACCATTGCTGTCTGCTCCTATCGCCCCAGACAGCGAGCAACTCAACCACACACCACACACCACACCAGCGCCCACCTCCCTAGTTCTAATTTAAGCACTCAACGAGTATTGGGTATTCCCCGGATTTCCCAATCCTGCATCAACCAACATGCCTGTTCCAGAAGGAGAAATTCCCAGTCGAAGAAAAATGAAAACAGTATGAGCCAAAAAAGAAAAGAGGGAGCTCCTCCGTCCAGGCTTGGTCATCGCTTGGTGTGTCGTATGGCATGTGGTGGCAGAACACTTCCCCGACGACCCTACGGCGGTCGATTGCTCCTGGATCAACCTACCACGAGGGCCTCCTCTCTCCAGCTGGAAGCTGTCGATGGGGAGTGATGTGATAGCAGAAGCAAAGCATGTCACAGGCAGACAGGCAAATTCCTTATCTAGAGCAAGCTTTTTGATTATATTATTTAGTGTAGTTGCAATCTTAGGGCAGGGCGCATCTCGCCATGTTGTGCCTGGCCAGGCAACGGAGACCAGCGACCGTTGCCGCTGTGACCACGGGCACCACGGGCACCTCCGACCCAACACACCGCTCTTTGCCGCCGTAGTTTCTCCTGCCCCTGAACAGTAATGATCCCTGTGTCGTTTTTCTTTCTTTTTCCCCTCAGCTGCGATCCTCCTGCACATTAGCTTACCGCACCGCACCAGTAAAGCCTATTTTAAAGTTTCTTTTTCCTCTTGCGCTTTTGTGTGTCGGTCGGTTAATCTTCGTTTCTTTTTCCTCCGGCTGGCAGCAGCAGAGATTGGCTTTGTGGTCTGTGATTTTTGTGGTTTTTTGTACATCTCCTTCCTTATCCCCTTTTTTGACAAGTATAAAAGCAAACGACAAGAACAGGAGACGAAATTGCTTCCTCCTTTTTCGCTCCCGCCCCCCTTGCTGATAGTCCTCCCTTTCACCCAAGGTACCGCTCTCGGCAAGATCTTATTGGCCTCGCATCTCAGCACAGCACAGCACGCTCACCAGTTAAACGTCTTTCGATAGCGCATCTGCCAGTCCATCTCCATGACAGCAGATAATTTTGAGCCGATTGACTCTATCGTGCCATCTTTCAGATTGGATGGCCGTATCGCAGTTCTGACAGGCGGAGCCGGTGGCCTGGCTGTCACTCTGTCCAAAGCCCTGATAGCCCAAGGTGCCGCCGTCGCACTTGTGGATCTCAACAAGGAGGTTGCCGAGACCGCAGCACAGGATTTGCTAGAATGGGCCGAATCACAGTCTGTCCAGCCATTACCGCGCATTGGGGCGTTCAAATGCAACGTCGGAGACGCAAGAGAGGTGGAAGCTACCGTTGCTGAAATCAACGCCTCCTTTGGCTCGCCCGCAGACCTTTTGGTTCACACCGCAGGGTACTGCCAAAACTATGATGCGCTATCCTACCCAGACGACAAGGCTGCCGATTTGGTGAATGTCAACTTGCTGGGATCGTACTACATCTCCAAGTACATTGCGAGAGCGCTTGTTGACGCTGGCAGATCTGGTTCTTTGATTCTCATCGGCTCCATGTCTGGGGTTATCGTCAACAGTCCCCAACCACAAGTCGCCTACAACATGTCCAAGGCTGGTGTAATTCACTTGACCAAGACTCTCGCTTGTGAGTGGGCGACAAAGGGGATTCGTGTGAACTGCTTGAGTCCTGGTTACATCCTCACCCCGTTGACCAAGAATGTCATTGGCGGTGATGCTGACCTAAAGAACCAATGGGAGTCCAAAATTCCAATGGGTAGAATGGCTGAGACAAAGGAGTTTGTCGGAAGTATCTTGTATCTAGCCAGCAACGCATCCACTTACACAACAGGCGAGAACTTAGTCGTTGATGGTGGTTACCAATGTTGGTAAGAAGGAAGAACAAAGAGGATACCTCATCAATCGCTCGCAACATTGCTGTTTGGTATCCCTCTCCGTTTTCAATGAAGCTTATGATCCAAATTGAAGAGAAGAAGAAGGAAAGAAAAACAACAAGTATTAGTATCAGCAAGGAAATATAGAGTTTATAGAGAATGTGTGGAGCGGTGAGTGCTGAGTGCTGTGTGCTTTCCTTGTTGTTTTGGTTTTGGTTTTGGTTTGTTTAGTTTGGTTTACTGTTATCCTCATACCTCAAATATTAATTAATGAAACATTCACATACATATATTTATATCCATCAGACGATGTATATATATTCAACCCTTCATGATGCAGTATCTAACACTGTTCCTAACCATAATATGACGATGAGCTTATGCACAAATATTTTAAGAACAAACAAAAAAAAAATCCATCATTATATCGTACTTCACACTCCGATAAGTTCCGCTTTGACAGTGACAAGGACATATCGGAATTCTCAAGTAGTTGATTTTTACAAAATATTTAAAAGAAGATTATTTTGCCCACCTTGCTTTTCTCCTCCTGTTCTTTCGTGTCGCTGTTCTAGGTTACTTACCATCTCTTGTATAGTTGTCAACAGTTAGCTGGCTGATTATTATCAAGATTGCTCGTTTATATATATCGTTGGTAAAATGTCAGCTGCGAAAATCCCACAGGCTGAGATTATCCCACTCCCAACGGACCTAGGTGCTCTGGGCAACCGAATCAACAACAACACGCGGAAGGAACACAATAAGATTGACAAGAGTGTTACTATCAAGTTTGCAGTGGCGCTGAGAGATGCCAAGATATACAGACAGGGTCTGCAGGGATTCTATCACGTCTTCAAAAATGTTGAGATTCTTATCCACGAAGAACTAGCCAAACAGCCACGTACCAAGACCGGTGAGATTTTGGCGAAATTCTGGGATGAGGAGAACATTGCAAGAACGAAACGTATGGAGCAAGACCTGCTCTTTTTCTACGACAACGACCGCTCCAAGTTTGAAACGCCAATCAGAAAAGAACAAATTGATTTTGTCAAGCATATCTATGATGCTCATAGTGAGAAGCCACACATTTTATTAGCATACTGTCATGTGATGTACTTGGCGTTGTTTGCTGGTGGTAAACTGCTTTCCTCCTCTCTTGCTAAGGCTACTGGTATTTTCCCACAGGTTGAAGGAAAAACCACAGCTGAAGTGAGTGATTTGGGTACAAACTTCTTCAAATTTCCAGTGAAGGACGACCAAGCGTTGAGAATCACATATAAGAGAGATTACGAGCTAGCAACAAGAAACGAATTGACAGAACAGGAGAAGCTCGACATTATCGAAGAGGCAAAGGAGATTTACAGAAGAAATGCTGATGTTGTTGCAGAAATTGAAACACACAACCTCGAAAAGATTCAGTCAAAGTTGTCATATAAGATTCTCACTTATGGCCATTATTTCATCGGCCTTCTAGGAGTTTTGGCGTTATTGCTGTTAGTGCGTCGTTATATTTGAATGTTACATAGATATACCCTTCTTTACGCATAGCTTTCGAAGCACGACATGTTGATATGAGATGTAGATATACGTAGTTGGAGTTCAATGCGAAATCGCATCATTCTCTCGATAGATAAAGACAATCATACACCATGTATTGGACACGTTGCTTTCTTTATACAATTGTTTATTTACAGACAAACGAGGATGTGGTGTCGGAGACGAAACGCCCTGACACTCACTCCTTTTTCAACCTCCTTCTAAGAGCTCTCTGAGCTTTTCTTCTCTTTCTCAACTTGTGCTTCTTCATCTTCAATCTTCTTTTTCTCAACACAGAGTCCAATCTGATCTCTGAATTGGTCATACCAGGCTCGCTCATCTCGATATTTTCCAAGATTTTGGCCTGCTCAACTGGGACAATCTTCATATATTGCATCTCTTGGAGAATCTCAAATTGTTTAGGTGTGATATCAGTGCTGTACAGTTTTATTGGGTTCCAGAAAACAGACCCCAGCGACACTGTTTCAGATGCAGATGCAGTTGTGGATGTGGATGCAGATGCTAGTTCTGCTTCAGATACAGATGCTGCAGCCGATGCCGAGTCTCCTCCCTTGCCCGTGACCGCACCCAGCTCAGATCTCACGATATGCGAGAGTGGTCTTCTTGCTGCTGCTGCTGTTGCTAGCAGCTGCCCCTGTCCTCCCTGACGCACCATCAAACGCTGCAGTGGCGATGCAATACTGCTTTTCAAAGACAGGCGTCCTGCCGGACGACACCTGGAAAGCACCTGGAACATACCTTCTGAACCGCTTCGTAGCTAGCTGCTTAAACAACTTCAACGAACGAACGAACGAACAAACGGTCTGCACAAACAAACCACCACTTTTTTTTTTTGTGTTTTTTGTGTTTTTTTCTCTCCAGCGCTACACCATATCATTACATAAGCAGAACTTCCCACCTCCTCGAAGCCCGTGTTGGTTTTTTCAACAGAGAGACACTGGCAAAAAAGTTTTTGGTGGGTTTTTCATTAAAGCAGAGGAGTTATCAGGCTAAGAGAAGAGAAGAGAGGAGAAGAGACGAAGAGAAAGAAAGGCATAATGCTATCGTATACTGCTGGTAGTGGTGTCAGAGCTACTGTGAGATGCAAGGGTAGCAGTACCTTCTCAGGGACAGTGGCGAAGCGTGGTATTCTCTCGGTGTTCCGCAACGCCTTGGGTATGGACCCACCAGCGTCACCGGATGAACCAACCGTGAACAATAGATTTCACCCGTGGGACTCGTCGCCAAGCGAGGACCTCAGACACAGAGCAGCCACGATACGAGCACTGGCTAAGTGCCCAGTGACAGGGAAGGAGATTAACTACACCTGCCCTCTGAGTGGAATCCCAACACACCATTCTCGAGAAGCATGGGAGCAAGATACTGAGTACCATTCGTCGAAAAAGTACGAAATTCTGAAGAAGGTCAATATCTACGAGCACGATTTGAGATCAGGAAGACCGTTCCCAGAATTCGATTTCCCTCAGACGCAGGAAAACGAGGCACAGATAAACTTGGATAACTGGGACCTGTACTTTTATACGAGACAGTTCTACTCAATGGACACTGAATTTCAGCTCGCAGCAGTGACTAAAATGCTCTCATATCCAATAACTATTGGTGCATTGCTCCATCAGTTCTCACCGTATGCCTTGAATCCCAAAGGCCCAGTGACCCTTGAAGGTTTGAAGTCACTGGCTGCTTTGCGCTACTCTTTGTACCCTTTCCAGAGATCATCTACTTTCAAAGACAGACCTTTGAGGCTATTCATTATCGGTGCGCGTGCAGAAGGCCAACTTCCAGGCCACGTCTGGAGACAGCTCAACTATCTCTTTCCAGAAATAGAATTTGAATTGCATTTCATTGGACCTGAAAGTTACTTCGACCAAGATAAAAACTCCTACTTGCAATCTGCTAAACCTGTTGTGAAAAGAGTTAACCCGCAATTATCGTTCGTTTATCACACGGATTACTTCCATGTACTTCATGAAGCGCAAGATTTCTTTCCTTATGACCCATACTTGGACTCCTTCTTCTTATTTCACCCTGGTTTGTCTTATGAAGGAGTCACTAACATGTGGGACAAAACGATTCCAGGCCTTTTGGAGTCAAAATGTCCAATATTCATCACCTCTTATCACGAGCAAGACTTGAATAACGATTGGAATTGGTTAATGGAGAAGTACAATAAAGATCTTGACGTGTTGATCAATAAGACTGACAACTTATTTGGTTCAACAAAATGGGAACTTAACGACATGAATCCACACGAGACATATAGATTCAACCAGCACATGTTTGCAATCAGAGGAAAGCGTTATCATGCCATCCAACAATAATCTCAAATGATGCTCACCTTATCTGTATATATTAAGAAATGTATATATGTGCTCACACTAAAGTTGTAGAATTCCACCTTTATGAAATTCTACCTATTGAGCGAAATCGTGTAAAGTAGATAAACTGTAGTCTAAGAACACCTTTTGTCAGATTATTAAAGGCAACTTGGCCGAGTGGTTAAGGCGAAAGATTAGAAATCTTTTGGGTTTACCCGCGCAGGTTCGAATCCTGCAGTTGTCGCCATTTTTTTGCAACGAACAATACCTAATACTTCCACAGTATGCTATCGCTTTTACTACGAATCTATCATGTTCATCATTATGCATTTACTCTTTATATTTCAGCTTTTTTCTTTGGCTCTGGGGATTATATTCTTCAAGTCCAGCAAGTGGCAACCTTCTTATAGGGGACTGAAAGGTCGATGATTTAGTATTACTCTTCTGGGAATCACCGTGGGACTTTCTAGTAGGCTTCTCTTCAGAGTCTTCAAACCGTATTTCATTTCTTCCAATGGCGTCAACACTCCCTAAATTATCGTTAATTTCCTGCTCTTCTGCTATAATGGAGCCTTCATTCTCCTGATCTTCTTCAATGTCACTCCCATTTTGAGCCATGTCTTTTTTCTCCTCGGGGTGAGTTTTAGACCTGTACATGTTAGGGGTTTCATTCTGTCCTGCTCCTGAGCCCTTGAGATTATTAAATTCATCGGGAGTCATGCATACGATTTCATCTTCATCATCGTCTTCTTCATCATTTGATGTTGGTCCTTGAACATCTGCAATGTTAGAAGAGTTTTCATTGAGCCCTAAAAGAACATCCTTCAGTTTGGTTCTCATTGAGTTTCGTTGAGTAGTGCCAAATAGCTTCTTAAAATTCATTCTCTTGAGTAACCCATACTTATCTGGTTCCATTTCTATCTGTGTCCAAAAATTCACAATTTCCTCTTCATATTCCATGAATTTCATAACGTTAAATATAACATGAACTCCGCAATCGTTAAAATTAGGTTGTTTGGGAACACAGCCCAGTCGTACTTTGATCTGATGGTCTGATATTTCAAGATCATTCTTTTCCTTCGCATAACACTTGATGAAATCTTTGAATGGATCAAGAATGTCTTCATGTTTCTTCTGTAGAGAATCTAAGTAATAGATGGAACATTCACCACCAGTGAGTAAGTTCGGGAGATCATAAATGATAATACAGTACCAATGTAGAGACTCATTCGCTGGAATAAATATGATCCTCTTCTCGAAAAGAGGTAACCTTGTTACCCACTTTCTTATATTATCGTAATAGTTTGGAGTAGATTTCAGTTTTGTGAAAAAAAAAGATGAGAGAACTTGGACATCCTCTGCTTTAACCATAGTAACCTCCTTAGAAAGATCTTCAGTGGGTGGAAATATTGGGTTAGTCTGAGCATTTTCAACAAGATACTTCATAAAAAAGTCAATTAACGTATCGTTGATCCAGCGACTTCTACGAAGACATTGAAAATCTTCGTTCCTTATTGTTATCACTGTTTGATCCTGAAACTTGTATTGTAGAGTCGGTTTGAAGACTACAAGGACCTCTGGGGTTCTCTTTCTCGTAGTTTCTTCCCGTTCAGTCAATGAAGCTTCTTGAAACATGCTTTTCGAAGCAGATCTTGTCACCCTCGAAGGAGATAGTAAAGGTTTTACATCTTCAGCTGGTCCATAGAACGAATTAGCAGGTGTAGGGAATTTTGAAATTGTGGATTCTGAGGTTTTCGGACTTGGTGGATTGGTTATTGAAATTCCCTTAGACAGTGGTCTTCTCTTGTTCAAAGATGAGAAATCTTTATCAATAAAGCTTGCCTTGGGCCTCATTTTGCTTTTAAAACTGTCTGGGAAAGAACCTAACACTAACTTAAGCTTACGAATGTTAGCTATACTTGCTGAAAAAGATATGCGGTCAATGTAACTCTGATCGATGTGATCGTGTCTTTTTAGTTTGAAATCTAACGATTCATTTCCAACAGCTACCGATTCAACCTTGTCTAGTGAGACATCACTTTTCGTATCATCAAACTGTAGTGAGATATTTTGAAAGTCCAAATTGATAACTAATGCTAAGTTGTTGCCATTATTACGTATTTCTTTCGAGTTCGCTCCTAGTACAACCTTTTCACAAGGTATCCGAATGAATCGATATTGTTTCAAATCTACCCCGTCTGCAGCATCAGTTATTTCTAAGATCTGAGAGGACTTTGAAGATCTTTTAATTTCCAAATCATTCAATTCACCATCTGAAAATACAGGAGGGCTGCTAGTCTTTGAAGAACCTTTGAAGCTGTATTTGATCACTGTGTTATTTTTTTGAGTGCTTGATCGTCTGAAAATACCGCTTGGTTTCTTTGAGTATGATGCTTGTCGCTTAGGCTCCTTTAGTAGAAGGGTTTTATCAGATCCAATGTCTAATGCTTTTGGCTGAGTAGGCCTAGAAGGGGAGGACGAAGTCAGCTCACTATCATATCTCCTGCTGAAGGGCTTTTTTGAGCTAAATATGAAAACATGTTAGTGGGTTGAATTTTAGAATTGCATCCCAATTCGCAACATACTCTAAATTGTTTGAGGGACTGAACCCACCAGATATCCTAGGTTTCGTCTTTATGGTCTTTTTCATAGATTTATCTGGAGGTGGTTGGTGGACTAAGTCAAGATCTAATTGCGCGTCTTGTTTTATGTATGTATTAATTGATGTTAGCTTTTCTTAACATTTACCCGGCAGGACACGATCAACACATTGATCAACCAAAACAATACTCACTACAACAAACTTACTTCATACAACTCCTGATTGCTCTGTTCCTATAGTGAAAATGTCTACACTTCCACCGGATATGGATCCGACCAAACAGCCCTTAAGGGTTTTCAAAGCACAACTGACAGTTTGTATAGTGCTTGGGGTTGTTATGTTCCTTGCCTTTTGTGTACTTAGGTACAGATGGCCACATATCTATGCTGTACGAGTGCTGAGAAAAAAGGATCTCAAAGCTCTCCCCATCAATCTGTTTGGTTGGTGTGTTGCACTTTATAATATCACAGATGATGAAGTGTTGGAACATTCAGGGTTGGACGCATATGTGTTTTTGGCATTCTTTAGGATGGCGATAAAGTACTTTGCGTTATGCGCATCCATCTCAGTTCTTTTCATAGGACCTATCCGTTATTACTATACAGGATATTTTGATCGTGATGGAATCTCTTGGGGAGATGAAAACGACAATCCTCTTTCTTTTCTGAGTCAGGCTATATCTTTGTTAGAGGATGAGCCAAAGGATCCTCCTTCATTTGATCCTAATGAAGCAAAGGCCACTTGGGTCTACACAGTTTTTACTTATGTTTTCACGATTATTGCAGTTTATTTTCTTTGGAGGCAAACTGAAATAGTGGTAGCTGTACGGCAAAAGTACTTGAGTCGCCAAAATTCTATTACTGATAGAACTATTCTTCTAGAGGGGTTACCGGAGAACTTTAACCCTAGCGAATATACAGGTTCTTTATCCTCCGATTCATTGGAACTACTGTCAGAGCAAAATTCATCTGATCAAATATCTTCTTTTGATGAGCTGCGGCTAAAGACCTATATAGAAGAGTTAGGTATTGGAAGGGTGAACAACGTGTATATCGCTTCTGATTGGACACCACTCAAAGATCTGTTTGAACAGAGGAATAACATTCTCAGAGAGCTAGAAGTTGCTTATGCCCAATATAACTCTTTGGATGTCAAAGTCTACAATTCTTCTGGAACTTTGGAGCCACCGTCAGTTCTACCCAAGATACAAAGACAGGAGAACTCTGATAATGAATTTGATCATTTGCTGCCTCCAACCAAACCCAAAAGACCCACGAAACGACTGGGATTTTTGGGATTATTTGGAGAGAAGGTGGATGTCATTGATCACTTTTCTGCAGAATTAGCATCTGTGGATTTCCAAATTACTAACCTTCGTACAAAGAATGAATTCAAACGAGCCCGTTCAGCCTTTGTCACTATGGATTCAGTAGCTTCAGCACAAATGGCTTCACAGACGGTTTTGGATCCCCACGTTAATCGTTTGATCGCAAGACTAGCGCCAGCTCCTCATGATGTTTGCTGGGAAAATATGTGTTTATCAAAAACGGAACGTCTAGTTAGGTCTAATATTATCACCATAGTGATTGGAATTTCAACCTTTACTTTGATTTTCCCTGTGATCTACTTATCCACTTTTATCAATATCAAAACAATTGAGAAGTTTTGGCCAGCATTAGCGGACCTTATAAGTAAGTCGGAAACCGCAACTTTGTTGATAGGTTTGGTTCCGCCTTATCTCTATACACTATTGAATGTTTCAATTCCTTACTTTTATTCATATTTGTCTACTGCCCAGGGGTACATTTCTAATAGCGAGGTGGAGCTATCTACATTGTCCAAGAACTTCTTTTATATTTTCTTTAACTTGTTTTTGATCTTTACTTTAGCGGGAACTGCCACTAATGTTTGGGCTCTACTTGGCGATACCACCAAGATAGCATACGAGTTGGCAAATTCGCTGAAGAATCTATCATTATTTTATGTGGATCTAATCCTTCTCCAGGGAATAGGTCTGTTTCCTTTTCGGTTGCTACAAATAGGTGATGTGTTTTTGGAAATAATGGCGAAATTATTCTATTGCCGGACACCCAGGGACTACAGGCAGTTATATTACACGCCTCCATTATTCAATTTTGGTTTGATTCTCCCTCAGCACATCTTGATATTGATCATCACTATGATGTACTCTATCACATCAACAAAAATTGTTACAGCTGGTTTGTGTTACTTCATCTTAGGCTATTATACCTATAAATATCAGCTGCTTTACACTATGGTACACCCACAACATTCTACTGGACAGTCTTGGCCCATGATCTTCAGACGAGTATGCTTGGGGTTGGTGCTTTTCCAAATCACAATGGCTGGCACATTGGCTTTGGAGCGCGCTTACATTCTTGCAATTCTGATAATACCTTTGATATTCGGAACATTTCTTCTTATCTATACCTTCGAAAAGGACTACCTTCCTCTATCGTTCTACATAGCTTTGAAGTCTATTAGAAAAATGAACTTGAATGAACAAAGCACGAGACGACTACAAAAGCGGAAGAGTAATTTGGATGAATTCAGGGAGCAAAATATAACATACACATATCCTTACCTCACTCTACCTTTATCAGGACCAATCATTGGGTTTGAGGGAGATTACGTACACGAAGTACAATATGATCCCATCTCGTTTAGTGCAAGAGTGGTGAAGAGATATTTTGGTTCTCTTGAATGGGAATAGCTTGGAGTGAACACACCGTTTCGACCCTCTCCATTTCCACGAGAAAAGATTTATATATGCATTCTTTTTCTAAGTACACCTATGCTTAATAATAATATATATTTTAAGTCTAATTTTACTACGTTCAAAAAGAGTTCAAAAAGACCAAAAAGAAATGAAAACATGAGATATTAATTCATAAGTAAGAATGAAGCAGATTGATAACTACTCCGGAGCTTACAACTTCTGCATAGCAGCAATGTCAGTGGATTGGACGTGGTCCTCATCCTCTTCAATAGCTGCTTGCAAGTCATCCAAGGAAACCAAGGCATCTTCAATGACCAAGTTAATTTGCAACTTTTTGATACCGTAACCAATTGGAATCCATTGGTGAGCACCCCAAACCAAACCTTCCATATCGTTGGCTTTGACATTGGCTAACATTTGTTCAAGGTCGGTTTCATCATCCCATGGCTTAACATCCAAGGTAACGAGAGACTTAGCAGCTGGCTTTGGACCCTTAGCAGCCTTCTTAGCAGCGTACTCAGCCAATCTTTGTTGTTTCAATTTCTCAGCCTCTTCGTCGACTTCTTCATCATCGGAACCGAACAAGTCAACGTCATCTTCATCTTCATCAGCTGGTGCAGAAGTAGCAGCTGGTAAAGACTCAAAGTCCTCAGCAAAAGAAGCAATGTGGTTGAACCATCTAGCAAAGGCTGGATATTCTTTCTGGAATGCCTTGTAAGCTACAACATCAGCTTGGGTGGCGTTGGTACTAAATCAATCGTTAGTAACGGTATCTCAATCTCAAGAAACTTTGTGCAAAATAAGTTTTATCTTTAGATAACCTAGTGATTGCATTGATCTTGTAGTCGGTGCAGTTAAATTTCTTCATTCAGTTAACCAAAAAACTCATTTCTATGGCCTTAATTCAAATCAGGAAAGTGAAATATAATTGGGTTGATACTCATACAGTGGTTCTTGACCTCCACGTCATAAACACGGACCAAGTTTGCTCATCATATAGAACTGAGGTTTAGAAGAGTGATCTGAATAATGAATGAAACCTTAACAAAACCAGGCTCTCAATCATTGTACGAGGAGAACTCAGACAAAAACATAAGACAAATAAAAGAAAAAATGCTGTGGTGAGTAGGCAAATGCATTGCCATTGCCAATAGCTATCAGAGCATGTAAACTTACCCCTCGATATATGATTTTTCACCTAGCAAGGTGTTCAATTCCTTGATAGATTCAACTTTTGAGAAGTCAGAGACAGCCATTTTATATAGTATGGGGGATGGTGTTCATCGGAAGGAAAAGAAGGAAGAAAAAAGCCAAAAAATGCAAATTTATGAAAGAAAATTTTTTTTCACATCGACGAACGTGTCGATAATGTACTGAAATTTACTTAAGTCAGTGTAAACCTGATACGGGTGTGAATATGGATTTTTTTAGGGTAGGAAAACTGATTACTTGAAAACAAAACAACAAACTTAAACATCTAACTCAAAACAACAAAGACACCGGACTAAATAAGGAACAATTTACGAGACGATGGAAACACAGCGGCCATTAGCTCCACAAGCTCTCTTTACCAATTTTCATAATAGAGTGAAGGAAGAAGGCACTGCTCTTCATATATCAGCAATCCCCACGAGGGCAACAAAAAGGGCTAAAACAGTTGTGAATTATGCAGAAGTTGAGGACATGAACTTTGATGACGACGACGATTTATATGAAGAACATGGCTATGGTAATTACAGCAGAGCTGGTACCAGCAATATTGATACCCAACAACGAAAAGCTGGGAAACTGGCTACAAAAACAAAACATATAAACTTCTCAGACTTCGATCTAAATCTAAATAGCTCTACGGAAGAGATTTTGATACCGATACGTGTGGATTTAGAATATAACTCAAATCGAGTTGTGGATTTTTTCATGTGGAATTTGAATGAATCACTAATCACACCTGAGCAGTTTGCTCTGATTACATGCCAAGATATGGATTTACCTAACCACTTCCAAAATTCCATTTCTAACTCCCTCAAATCTCAGATTGAAGAATACACTAATCTAGTAACCATTCAACTACCGAGAGACATCGATATACATGTGATAATCAATTTATCTTGTAATCTTGACAAGAATTTATATGAGGATAAATTTGAGTGGGACTTGACAAATGATTGTGTAACACCTGAATTGTTTGCTAAGTATGTTGTTATGGATTTAGGCCTTTCCCGTGAGTTTCTACCAGCAATTGCCCATACTTTACATGAGACGATTCTCAAATTGAAAAAGGACTGTATAAATGGCAAACTACCTCAAGAGATATTCAACCAATCGGCATTTGGGTACGAGGGAGGTGTTAGACTAGACCATGAGACTCTCGGGGGAGAGTGGGTTCCATTCGTGGAAGAACTTTCACCTTGGGAAATCGAGAAGAGAGAAATCGAGAAAGAGAGAAACATCAGAAGAATGAAAAGAGAGTCTATGAAAGTCGATGACCCTGGAATCAAACGAAAGAGAGGAAGACCAAGAAATGACGAGAGATATGATTACTACTAGTCACTAATAAAAATTTCAAAGAATCCCACATTTCATGTAAATAACTGTTAGGAAAGAATAATGAAAGCACTAAAAGAGATAATGTAGATATTTGTAGGCATCAAAGGGAACAATGGTATTCCTAACAAAGTGTCAGGGGATAAGAGAGACACAACACACCCTACTTATTAGCAGGATATACTGGGAAAAAGTGATTCAGGTGTAGTGACTTAGGTATTCTTTTTTAAGTGAAACATAAACGAATAGATAATTGGAAAACGCTGCTAATAAGTGTGGAGACCATTGCCAAGCAGTCCCAACCTGTTACTGCAAATGTGTTAGAGCAGGTCAAAATTTGGGAGTGTATGTGCCTACAAATGTAAAGAACTTTCATAGAAACCGACGTAAAGTAGAAGTACCCAAATCTATCCATTGGCAACAGCTGCGGTGTCCTTTCACTATTCAACTTTTGAATGACATAACAGCCCTTTTACACTACAAATATTTTATACTCACAAAAAAAATGGGGCACAGAATTTCAATAGACACAAACGTAGGTATGGTACTGATTGTAAGCGGTCCGCTGAACAAAACAAGAACGAACTCTACTGCTCCTGTATCGAGATACGTTCCAGGCAAATCTAACAGATGTGCAGGAACTGAACAACGATTTATGAAGTTTAGCATGAAGACGATGAGAAAAATTTCAAAGTTATCCAGTGCCTTTGGCCTTGAGCGCTGAACGACACCATGAAATGCAGGTCACTGACACAACATTTCCAAATGCTCCCTACCAGTAAACCATGGTCACAAAGACAAAGAGTCTGTCACAGGATATGAACTTCAATGTTAGAAAAAAGTACAGCAACAACTTTCCGCCTCAAACTGACTATATCAGCACGATAATAAGCATTTGAACACAAACAGAGTAAAAAATACATAAAAGTAATGTTGGTTTTGCTATCTATCGCAGTTATTATACAGATATACATAGGAGGGAAGTTAAGATTTAGCAGATCAATAATCGACAGTATACAAAGCAGTCGCTACTAATCATCCTAACGATGACCAGATTTATTGCTATGAGAAGAGAGGAGAGGTAGGTTACAGCAAGTAAGTATTTTGTTTAGTGGATTAGATAGATGTCTATTGTCGCTGTTAAATACATGATATTGAACCCATTGAGTGCGATATCTTGAAACAACTGTGCAACACCAGGGTGGGTCCAATCACGTCCAATCATCGTCAAGACATGACCCAATGCATCTGATTTGGTAATAGTTCCGTCAATGTCAGAAATAACAATTGGTGCATTTTGAGACCACAAGAAGAGCTTAGAGGTGATAACAGCTTTCCCCTTGTCTACACTGAATTGAAGATCATTTTCTCCAGACTTCAAGTCCAAAAACTTCCGGATGATGTACAAAACGTGTTCTGAACTGTTTTCTCTTTCCACAGTATTCACATAAATAAGGTCAATTCCCCTAGGTGCTTTGTTCGGGGATATTACGAGGTGTCTAATGCTTGATTGAATGTTACATATATTTTATTTTATGATAAATTTGGAATAGAGATAAGCAGGTAGAGTCACAATTAACCATAGAGTCTAGAATTAAGCAACAATAGGGAAAGGTATGTGGTTATCATTTCAGTGCAACCTTCTTTTTGTTGAGAGGACACGGCTTTAAGTTAGATTTTTTGGAATATGGAGGTAATCTGAATGGTAGATTTGTTATGGGTGTACCATTTGTAGTAGTGGATTTTATTTTGGTTTAGCTGGACTAGAGGTCAGCCGTTTACAGGTATGTGCAAGTATAGAGGGAGGGAGGCATTGGAACTTTCATAGCTTTGCGGACCGTATCTTGCTTAAGGTGAAATATACCTGTTTTGGTTTTTACCATTTAAAACTTTAATAAGCCTATTTGATTTCTCACAGCTTTCGAGTGGAATTTGATTAGGGTTTTAAGGTGATAAACCACTGGTACGGTGTGGGTAGGCTTTGTCTACTATTGAAATGTGTAAACTGTGATTATTATTAGTGAAATTTACTCTACTTTTGTGTTCTCTTTTAGTTGTGTGATTTTATGTTGGTTGACATATAGTGAATCTTTGTGCTTCTCCCGCCAAGTGTCGGTGGCCTCAACTTCTGGAGGAGTAATGCAGTGTTACTGAATTGCACGGGGGTTTGTAATTCGTATGTTACGCATGTTTCTTTTTCTTCTTGTGCTGAGAAGTTGTTACAAAGGTTGTGCTTTACTGCCATATTTCATATGTTAAGTTGTATGCTTTGGATAGTTGCACCCGTAATAAGAGATTGTCACTTCTGGAACGGTGTACTATACTCGAATGTTACTAGTAATGATATTTCACAGTTTTTCCGTACTTGAAATGGTTAGATTTAATCTATCAGATATAATTTGACTTACTCTTTAAGTTTGAGTTATTGATTGATGCAACAGAAAGTAACCTAGTTGTCTGTCCTAAAATATTGTTATAATATGCCGTAGATTGTGTTGTGTTTATTAGTGCACAAAAGACTGTTCATCTTTAAATACTAAATCATAATAAGTCATGATATTTTGACTACGATGAAATTTTTGATCTGTATCTCTCTTCACAGTTTTTATGTTACGGCTACATTTTTAACTTCAACATAAAATGAATTGCTACTGAGCTTACGCTGAAATTCCTTGGTTAATGTTGAGTTTCTTTCCTGTCATCACACAGTTAATTGGTTTATTTTCGGTTGATTGTGCACAGTACTAGTAGTTTTTAATTCGTTCTTGAAGATTCTACCTTCCCATACTCACCGTTTATTCATTTATTATTCTTTCGCTTATCATGAAGTTTAAGACCTTACCTTTTCTGCCTTTCATGATACTAACGATCAACAAACAGTTTCGGGTATTTTTACAATCCAGTTCATTAGTTGTGGTTTCCAAGATTCATATATCTATTTACTTGGTATTATATAACGAATATGCACATTGAGTTTCTCTGAGCACCTTTGATTGTATGCCAAGGGGCGTCTAGTCATGAAACCACTCACTTGGCTCCATACTTTCTTTTTCCGATATCTAGAGGTATATAACGATATTTTATCATATGTTTAATTTGTCTTCTCATAGTAAGGAGGAACAAGGTGACAAAATAGATCAAAAGGATAGGCCAGAAAACAGGAACGTCTGTGAAAGAGAAGAATGTAAGAACAAGTGATACAATTGTGGCAACAGTTGCGCGATACCAAAACTTGAATTCTGAAAGTCTTCTAATGAATGGTTTAAACTCATCTGTGTTTTGGCCAGCTTCAACATTGGCTTCCTGCTCTTGTTGCTCTAAAGAAGGGTCAAATTTAGGCTGTAAGAAGGCCAAAAATAGATTCAATAAGTATATGCCCCATCCATAACAGATAATATACCACCCTTGTGAGCATAATATTCTAATTATGAATGCGAAAGACAAGGTGCCGAGCGTTGCCCATCTATATTTGACATGAGGCGTGCACTGATCCAATTTGAGCTGATAAGTAGTCTTGAGCTTCGATAGATTTTGCAGGATTGGATGGGAAGGTTGTTCCAACGATATGTCGTCCATATTGCTAAAGGTGACCTGACCACTGAACTTGCAAAATTCAGTTAACGTGTTTGTTTAGGATTTTTTGAACTTTTTCTTTTAATCATTTTTTTACGAAAAATACTCGCGAAAACCTTTCTTCACAGGCGCTTTCCAAGACACTTGGTTGCAAGTACTACTAACGGATGCACCTGTCTCTCCATGGTATCAAAATCCGATTTTTGTAGTGATTTCGTATGAGCCTTGAGGTTTTCAAGCTCTTTATTCATCATTTTCTTCAGTCCTGGATCATTTGTTAAAATCACGGCATTAGTTTCTAAATCAAAGCTATATGCTCTTCGGGTGTAGTTGGAAGATCCTATCACAGTTAAGGACGGCTCTTTTTCATTAGGACTAGTTGCCCAGATACCCTTGGCATGATAAGACCATCCCCCAGGTGTATTTACAATTCCTCTACTCCATTCAAGTAGATCAATTTGAGACTTCTTACCAAACTTGTGTATGTCTTCAAGAAACATTTTCGCTAAGTAAGAGTATGCATCTGGTAAATACCTTGAAACTCCTTTGGATTGATAGAAACCGTTAGCATATGGTGATGCAGTAATAACCTTTCCATTTGAGGTTGAATGGATCAGTTTGGATCGGATCTCAGGGAACATATTGAAATAACCTGCTGTGAAGGTCCAAGATATCTCAGGATTGTTCGCATAATCTAATATATCCATGATAGTTCTCTTTTCGGTTGAAATATCTTTGTTCAAGAGAGGTGTAAATTGAGATATAGGATACACCAATGTGGTAGTTTTGTTCTGGCCTGGATTTTGAGCTATTCTGTGTTCATGAGGCCGGTTCAAAAGCTGGCTCAAAATACGGGTTGATGCTTCAGTAAAAGATTTGAGGTCAGTTTTAGTAGGCTCATTGACGGGGTTGCTAGAGGGCCATGATAGTTCAAATTTCGACTTATTGGATGAGGAATGCAACTGGTAGCTCAATCTACCTATTGTATCCTGAATATAATAATGATAGTCTGTGAATGGTTTAGACTTAAAAAGATAGTAACGATCCTGACGGTTAGTGAAATAATCAGATGATAGGTTTGCCCCAGAAAGAATCACTTCATCGTCAAATCCGTAAATCTTCATATGTTGTAAGCCGAATCCTTCATTAAATCGTTTGGGGACTCTTGTCTTAACAAAACCAGTGAGCTGAGGAGTACGATACATTCTTATATCCACATTTTTCCTATGTTTATCCATAAGCTTCGATAGAAGGGAAGCAGAAGATGGAGAAGGTGCTTCTCGTGTTCCACGTAGAGCGTCTGTCAAAATTGATACTTGGAGATGAGGTTTCGAGTCAAGTGCATCTGAAACACATTTTATCAATTCTTCTTGTCCCTTACCGATATACAATGAAGAGAGAAAAATCCTTGATTCCGCAGAGGCAATTTTCTGTTTCAATAGTGCATAAAAGTCTTTCGGTTCTTGTACTATCTCGATCTGAGAGGCTTCCATTTCAAAGCATGGTGCTGTCTGATCAAGTCTTTCCGCAAGCTTCGCAAGTGAAGTAGGAAAAACTCCTTCTCGGCCCATTTTTGAGAGAGCTAGACGAGGTGCTGATATCATAAGTGGAAGATGCAAATTCTGAAGATGAACCAAATTCAATCTTTCTATGATACTTTTTTCTTTTTTAGTTCTGTAAAAGTATACAAACTGATGTATTTATTGGAGGTTAAAGGATAGGAAGGAATGATGGAAAAGAAATTGGAAACCTGGGAAGATTCAAAATACACAAATGACGAGAACATCAAGGTCTTGCTCACCAAGTCTCCGCTGTGTATATCTTCAGCAACTCAATTTGTTAAAAAGGAGACTGCGGGAGCTTTGATAGTTTTTGCTGGGACAACCCGAGATAGTTTCAAAGACAAAAAGGTCACACAGCTGAGCTATGAGGCCCATACTAGGCTAGCATTACGTACGTTGGCGAATATTTGCAAAGAGGCGAAAGAAAAGTTTAAGGACACAGAAAAAGATGAGGAAATACATCGAATTTATCTTGTACATCGTTTAGGAGATGTTCCTGTGAAGGATGAGAGTGTTGTGGTTGCACTGAGTAGTACCCATAGACAAGAAGGATGGGCAGCAGCTATGTGGATTTTAGAGCGGGTGAAAGAACGAGCAGAAATATGGAAGCTTGAAAACTACGAAGATGGGAGCACATCCTGGAAAGAAAATGAAACTTCCAACGTTAACAGTAAATGATATGTATAGATGGTGTTAAAGATATGTACATTAATTAACAATGGCTTCCACTCTGCGCTTCTCGTAATTCCATCTCTTGAATTGCACAGGGGTACCCTTTTTTTTGGACTTTGAAGCTTCAATACTCTTTTCCAGTTTAGAGACATACTTGTCCAGGAGATATTTCTCCTGTTTCAAATTGAGAATAGTACTTCCACTAATTAGTTGCTTTATTTGTGCTAATGATTCTTTGCCCTTAGACTCCATAAATAATGCATGAATTTCGCCCTTTAAATTCTCAAATTGAAGTAATTTATCTTCCTCCGTCATAAAGTTGATCAGGTTGTTAAATTTTCCATCGAAGCTAACACTACTGTCGACATTAGTAGACAATTTTAAATACTCGCTTTTGAGCTTCTCCACCTCTGGAGATTCAATAAGGCTTTTCTTTGCTTGCAAACGTAAGTTTTGGAAATGAATGAAGGTTGTTGTGGATTGGGCATCAGCTAAGGATACCCCATTCCTCAAGAGGTTTCTAATGGATAGAAAACGATTAGCTGAAATCTTCTGTTCACCCTCAGTCAAAGAAGGTATCACATCAGAAATTTGAGATTGAAATCTTTCCAAATGAGATAATCTAGCTTCCTCTCTCTTCTTCAATTGTTCAAGAATTAGAGGTCTTTGTAAATGATCTTTACGCTTGAGGTTTTTTTCTTCAAATTGTGCTTTTGCCTCATCTTCAATAGGGATGTACCCTAATCTTCTCACTCGTGGTTCAAAATGAGCTGTTGGTAATCTCAACTCAGGGCGAAGGGCCACCCCAATAAACTTTCTCTTAGGATGGAATGGATCAAGATAAAAGCGGACATAACCTGGCTCTAGTGCAAAAATAGTATGATCTCTACCGATAGATGCGTTTTCACCAGGGTAAAATCTTGTACCACGCTGTCTCATTAATATTTGGCCTGGCTTAACAGGTTCGTTTTCAGCAGCTTTCGCTCCAAGACGACGACCAGCAGAATCTCTCATATTAGTTCTGGATCCTGCAACTTTTTTTGTAGCTGTACGAACTTGGATAGTTGGACCAGCATTGACAGCTAAACCTGACCCTTGTAATACCTTCAGAATGGACTTAGAAAGTCCAAAAGTTCTTGCGGCACTTAAGTAGAACATTTGGTCGCTTTAGCTACAATTATTCCCCCTATCAAGGCAGACTTTACCTGGAGGGTTATCTTTTCCTATAGTAGGTTGTGTTTCAAAGAGTTTTTTTTCAAGGTTTTTTTCCACTCCATTACCAGCCGGGTAATTTTAAGCTGTTCAGTGTCAAATGGAGATATGGAAACAACTCTCTTGAGCTAAATACACGTCAAACTTGAACCTTATTGAGTAAACTCACGATGGACGGTGAATGGGACATAGTAGTATCTTATCTACAAGATGTTTTCAATAGAAATGAAGAATACTCATTTGATGAGATCAAAAGTATCTCATCAGACAATTTACATAAAATGAATGACACTCAACTTCGAGGTACCTTGAATAGACTGAATAGTCACAAACAAAATATAAACAAAAGCAGGAGACTCTTAGAAGACATGATAGTGAATATCAACTTGATTATATCATCTGAGACCAAGAGGAAAACACAGACGCCCAAGCAGAAAAGTGGAAGAAGCTACTGGACAAGTGTGTATAATGTGTCGAACTCAATAACACTTTCATCAGAGGTGGCCTTCAAACTCCGTCAAAGGGGATCAGAAGATGACTGGATCCAATGTGAAGTCACAAAGATCATAGGTGATGGAACAAGGTACGTTTGGTGGCTTTTTGGCGTATTTATAGACAAACTACTAACTCAACTCAATACAGATTCGAGGTGCGTGACCCTGAGCCAGATGAGAATAACAACCCAGGCAAGACTTTTAAAGCTACATGGAAAGATATCATACAAATTCCAAGCAAAAGCCAGGTGCGTGAATTGCTTGACTACCCCCAAGGATCAAAAGTTTTAGCACGTTATCCAGAGACTACCACTTTTTATGCTGCTGAAGTTGTAGGAACGAAAAGAGACGGAACCTGTAAGCTAATGTTTGAAGGTGAAGAAGAAGAAGGGAAGGAGACCGAAGTGGAAAGAAGATTAGTTCTTCCTTATCCTAGTAAATAGATCAAGTACATGGGAGGAGTGATTTATAGTTAGTCAATATAATCCGAGGGTGTTCATAAGTCGGTTTTTAACAACAATTTGGACAAAAACTTTTTCACACTCAGAATAAGACTGTAGTAGACAAGTCCCCAGTGAAGCTTTCTCTCACGATATCTAAAATTTGTCTATCATCTTGCCGGTGAGTGGCTATTACAACTCAATTCAATTTGTGAGGTGGGTGCTAGATTGTGTAAAGGCTCAAACTTGAGTGTTGGCGAGTGTACTGTGCTTTTTATTTTAGAAAATGTCGGAACCAATTGAGATTGACAACAATAACGTAAGTCTAATCACGAGATAATTTTATCAGCACCTTTGTCCAAAGTCGGAGTTGTGTGTAATATCTGTCTTTCAATGTTGCTAACCAAATCATGAATGTATAGGATTCACGGGAACGTGATGCTTCTCCTCGCAGAGATAGAGATAGATCACCAAACAGAGAGGATAGTTATAGAGAAAGACCAGGTGGTCTCAAAGAGAGAGGTCCTCCAAAATATGATAGAAACTACTACAATAGTGTGTTTGTTGGTAACCTGTCCTTCGATACTAACTCGAATCAATTGAAAGACCTTTTCAAAGATTGTGGTAAAGTTGTTCGGGCGGATATTGTTACCCAACATGGTCGTCACAGAGGTATGGCAACTGTTGAATTTTCCACACGAAGTGAGGCAGAAAGTGCTGTAGACAAATTTCATCAAACTGATTTTATGAATCGTCAGATATTTGTGAGACCAGACAATCCACCTCCTGCTGCTAGGGACGATAGACGCAGAAATGACAGGTTTGGCAGCAGAAATGATAGATTTGGAGGAAGAAGTGGTTATCGAGATGACAGATTTGATGATAGAAGAGGAGATGACAGAAGAGGAGATGACAGATATGGAGGAAGAGACAACTTCAGAAATGGGCCACCTCCACCAAGGGCAGGCGGTCCACAGTTCGAGGTCTTTATTGGTAATCTTCCTTTCCGTTTCAGATGGCAAGACCTCAAAGATCTTATGAGACCTTTTGGTAATGTTCTACGTGCCGATGTCAAGACAGACTACGATGGGAGATCAAGAGGTTTTGGTACAGCTTCATTTGAAACATTAGATGAGGCCAAGGCTGCCATTGATGCGCTCAATGGCACTGACGTTGATGGCAGAATAATTGAGGTAAGAGAGGGAAGAAACAATGCTCGCCCAAGTAATGAACCTGTGCCAGCATCTGAGAGTCCAGTAGGTGGGGGAGAGGCATTCTTTCAACGCCCACAAAAAGAAAACTCGGAGTTCACGAGCAGCCATGGCCCGGACGGAGAAAGAAATGATACTATTTTCGTTAATAACCTTCCTTATGCCACTTCTACTGACGATCTTTATGAGCTTTTTGAGAGTGTAGGTCGCGTGGATAACGCAGAATTGAAGTACGATGCTTATGGTAAACCAGGTGCTGCTGTTGTGAAATTTGAATCGGAAGAGTCATCCGAGGCTGCTGTCCAGAAGTTAAACGGATACGAATATGGTGAGCGCAAGCTGGACATTTCATATGCCAAAAAGCTTTAAAGAATCCTAAGCTTTTACTGTAACAAACTACATAAAATGGATGGTTTTGTTTCTTATAGTTCACTTACCTTTTATCAACAATCATCTTCCACTACCTTCGTTGGGGTTTTAACTCTTTTCATCTTTTCCTACTCACATATCAAAATCTCTCTTCGGATGTGCTTCAATCTGATCTTTTTGTTGATATTTCCTAATTGAGTTCTATTGTTTGTTCAGGTTGTCATTGATGAGAAATGATCTAAAGTTGATTTGAACTTCTCATTTTGTTGATGATTGATGAGCTAAGCATTATGTAATAATACATCACATCACCACTAATCCGACTCAAATATATCTCACATAAATACTAAAGCTAAACGCCTTATAAGATTAGAAGTGATCTTTCCTTGCCACTTGAGTGCAGATATCAATCATGTTTCTTGGGATTCAGCTGCAAAATCTAGTGATGCTTCTTCTACTGGTAACCGGGGCGGTTTTATTCTATTTCAGAAATGCATGGGGTAAGTGCAATTAGTGGTCAAGTTCACCACGCTGTTTCCTTGATTAGTAGGTACTAACAATTCTCCACGTCTCAAGTCCCCGGTTTCACATCGTGGATGAACAGAAGAAGAATAATGCTGGAAGGATACAATGGTCCATCCTCCTTCACTAATGACATTGAAAGAGGGTTAACATCAAGCAACTTTAATCTCAGACAACATAATGTCAACGATTCCAGACAGGGTTTGAGTGAAGATAGTAAGAAGAAGATTATACAGCTGATGGAAGAAGAAAGTTTAACATTCGATGAGGCTAGGCTAAAGTTTACAAAGCAGACCTTTGGAGAAAACAACATTGGTCCTGATGGTGTGCCGTTAGATCCTAAGACTGTTACATTCCACTAAAGACAAGTATATGTATAGGACAAGAAGGCTTAGTCGACAATGGTAAAGTTTGTATCGATATAGGATGCCAGATATTTCAGCGATGAATAGGATCGAGGTAAAGAATGTGAAGTTTCTGATCTTCTTAACTCTTCGATTCTAAAAGATCCTTCCACGATCTTTGCAAGGTATCCAAACGAGTCATCCCTGTTTATATCCTCACCACTGCCCTGGATGTTGAGCAATCCTAACTGTGCATCATTTCCGAAAGCTTCTTCGATACAAGATTTGAAACTTGCTGTTCGAAAGGAAGATGAATCCTCTAACTGTACAATTTTTCCATATCCTTGTTCGAAACTTTCTTCTATCTCTCCAGTTTGATTGTCATCAAACTCATAAGTAATTGTGGATTCTGATAAAAACCCCCCTTCATAATGTTCAAATCCTGTATTGGAACTCATAGGAGTGTAAAACGTATCAACTTCTTTTTGGCTGTCATCTTGTGTTGAAATTCCGACTTTCAAAAGTGGAGACTGAAACTCTTCGATAGAATCAAACGTTGGAACTCTAGGAGTATTTGGATTGATATTGTCAGAAGTCTCCGTGCAAATAGTATCCCCAAATAGAGCCCTCAGGCGTTTTTGTGGTGGTGAGCTATCTCTATTGGTTTTATCGCCAATTGATTTCATTATATGTTTTTCAGTCTGATTAAGGATAGGATCCATCGAAGAAGCATGTTTATCCAGAGATGGGGATAATTCTCCACTCACATCTTCTAGAATTTCAATATTTTTCTCTTGGTCTAACTCATCATCAAACACGGTTGACATGTTCGTTTCAAAGGTCTTTACATCATCGAAGTTTGATAACTCAGGTACATCAGAGTCGAATATATCATTGGATGTGTCACTAATAACGTTCTCATGCACAGCTTTCTTGTCTGAAGAATCCCCCAGATTCGGGAGCTGTACCGAAGGTTTCAATGTTGTTGATTTTGTCGTTGAAGGAAGACTAAATACCTTCGACAACCTCTTCTTGAATGAGTTTCTTTTTTCTCTATTTTTGAGTTCTGTTTTTCCCTCATCTCCTTTAACCGCAGGTAATGGCTTGTTTTGGTAACTGTATGAACTTGATGAATCTGTCTTCTGTTTTTCATAGTCTGAAGTGCTAAATACCTCAAAGTTAGATTCATTGCTCTGGGGAGACCCAAAGTTCATGTACTGGGTTCTGGCCGTTTGCTTTGCAATACACATCGCAAGAAGTGCAGTGTTATTTAGGCATCCGGAAATAAATGTTCTTTCACTATCAACAGAATGTCTATTCCTCTCCAAGTTGGAGATCTCATCTGAAAGAAAATTGGAAAAATCACAAGAATTTATGGTATTTGAATACCATCTTCCTGATGCTGTCAAAGTGTCAACTTTAATCATATCATCGTCAATGAGTTTAGCAAAAAGTCCGTAATCTGCATTGTTCTCTTTCAACAAGTCTTGGTTCTTCTCGATATTGAGGAATAACACCAATGGTGCATGAATATTTTCGGATGAGTAAACTGCTCTTTCATGGGCAGTTACAAAGATTTCCATCCCAAATCTTTTTATTCTGAAAAGATGGAAAGGTGTGTTTTTACTTAGTATCAGAGCCTTGTTGTAGATCCTTACGAATTCAGAGCAATCACCGATTTTGTAAACCAATGGATTGTTTCTTCCGTCTTTGAAGTTGAAGCGCACTGATTCCTCATTAAATGTGGAGAGCTCAACATTGGTGTGTAGAGACCAAGAGGTCACGCGAAGTGTGGGGGTAGTACCAATAGGATTTTCATTGATAAGGGAATTCATCAGAATATCTGACAGCTTAGGTGTTGGGACTCCAGCAACATCTGTACTGTTTGCTTGCATGACAATATCCGCAAAAACGATGTAATCACTAAACATGACAATTACACCATGGGTGAGATGGATTGGGTCAAAAGTATCAACAACCGATATGACTTTTCTATTGACCCATCCATATGTTAGCACAGATGGCCAGTTTTCGCAAATTTCTGCCAATACTTTACCACTCGGAGTAAACACTCTTCTATCATATGGCTTCAATTCCTCTTTTCCAAAAGAGTCTATTGTATCTATAGCTTTTTTGAAGTATAGCTCAACACGAAGCTTCTCAGCAGGTGCCCATCGTTTCGTTGTCATCAATCTCCCCAGTATCACTTTGATTTTTGTCAAGTTGATATGGGATTTGAGAATCACATCAATCAGAGCCTCTGAGTAATCTGGATGGATATGTTCACCGTATAATCGTAGGAATGGTTGCAAGTTTCCAGAGAATTTTTTCAATGCTGATTCGTGACGCATGGTGGCCTTGAAAAAATATGGGATGGTCGTTCCACATGCTTTGATTATTTCAATACTTCCAAAGCTTTTGGCCTTTTTGAGTGCATCCAGAAATATGCAGTTGACTCTTGTAACTTCGTCGATCGTAGGAGGAAAAACTTCGTTCAACTTTGAAGTTGTCAACCCTCTTATCTGGCCATTGAGTGTTTTTACTCTGATAGGCACAATTACCTCTCTTAAAAGCTTGACCAATTGAGTAGTTGTATTCTCTTGCAACGTGTACAATTCGTTAGATATCTGCTGTGTCAGTTTGTCGTCATGGGTAGCTGGAGGCCTCTCTGGAGGTTGGTAGAGTATTTCGGTAGATTCTGGGGAGTATTCTGTAAGTGGATCGAACAATTGCTCTAATTGCTCTCCTATCAAAGAGACCATAAGATTGTTAGAATCGATCACTGCCGGGTCGTCGTCATACACAACATCTATGAGAGTGGAGTCAATGGAATGTGTTTGTAGAAATCCAACATTCAGCAAACAGTTCCCGATTTCGACTGGGTTTTTTGTTGATATCATCTCCATGGAGGACGACAATTCACCGGCCACAGTTTCATCCCATTCGAAAGGGATGTTAATGTTGAAAAGCTTTTTCAGTTTGCCAGGATTCAACAATGCAAATGTCTTGAGGAGTGTGATTGCTAGCGCCCTTCTAACGTTGGACTTGCGGAACTTCAAGTCAAGGTTCTCACATGCATCAAAAAACCTTGATCTATTGTCCAGGGCAAAGCTATTATAGTGAAATTCACCTAGGCACGAAAGCAGAACAGTGCTTATCTTCTCACTGTCTGGATCTTCATAAACCATGATCACAATCTCTCCCAGGATGGTATCGTAGCCCTTGAAGAATACTGCGGTTTTAAACACTGCTCTCCACTCAGCCACTGTCTTGCTGTGACTTACCTCCTCCTGGCCGTGGTAAATGTTGCTGCAGGTCTTTATCACATTGAGAGGAGGCTCTTTGAGCTGTTCTAATACTGGTGTTGTTGACTCCTGCTGGTTTACATTCTCGTCGTACAGACTGGACGCTATGCGGTGCCCTGTTCTTTTGACAGCCATATCTTTCATCCCGCTGATAGATGTCGATATGAGTGAGCTCTCCAATAACGCCTGCGACTAATCGTCTTCTCGTCCTTTGTATCTGGTGCCTCGTGCTTCTATTTCTGGTTTTTGGAGATTTTTTTCTTTGCTCTTTGGCTTTTTTTATGAGTTTGTTTTTTGTTTTTGTTTTGAAATTTCCACATTGGGCTGTGTTGTTGACATGTGTGGCCGTACCGTCTGAGCTTATCTAATCATGCGATGGTGTGTGGAGAGGGGGTTGTGTGCGATGGTGTGGAGAAGTAGATCAGGAAGATTTTCTACGCGTTGTCGTTGGACACGCGAGCACCGACCGAACAGGTCAAAGATCAGACGGCCGCTTGACCCCGTGTATGTCTCTCGTGTAGGGTTTTTGTGATGAGCAGGAAAGAGGTGTTCAACTTCGTGTCGCAACTGCAGCTGGAGAAGTCTTTCAAACTTCTGGAGTTGTCTCCCGAGCTGCTGAAGATCATAGAGCAAGGCGATGACAAGTTGTTTCTCAAGTCTCCTAATGACGACGCAGACGTTGTGATTTGCACATCAGACAAGACCTTCAAGGTGAGGCAGAGAAACCACTCAAACACAGTTCTGGTGATGCAGGAAAATAGAGAGCATGGAGGAGAACAAGATGCTGATAGGAAGGAGCTCATCGGCTTCGCAAGTCTGTCTTCGGTATTCGAATGTCAGCAGACGACTCCTACGATTGATGCAGCAGCTATACCAGTATATGATGGCATCCATGATATAGATGAGGCGAAGCTGTTGGATATCGATGATCTCCGGCATTCCTCTGCTGCGTCCAGCTCTGAATTCGACCAGGTCTGGTTTGAGATGAATGGCTCGTTAATCAATGGCAAGGCGATACTGTTGTCTGACGATTTTGTTGGCAAAGTTCTGCATCTCTTGATTATGTCAATCACGGCTGCAGAGCTTGATTTTGACGAAATTTCCATAATAGAGGTCCATAACAGCATCAAAGATGAGGCGCCTGATTTCACTATCGATATAGTGGAGACTGTTCTCCGGAAGTTTTCGAGCAATTCGAAGGAGCCATTAAGAATTGATAAACTCAAGGTCTCCAGATGGTACGGGGTTCAGAGCCTACAACAAAACTGTTCAAACAGACCCATATCTCTTTCGGAATTCTTGATGAAGTGGAAATCTGAGCTGCCGCCATTCTTCGAGTGCCCGATAGACATCGGAATGCTTTCGGGGCACTATGCTTGTCCTTCTGGGGAGAAAATTCAGTACATTTCCCAAGCAAATCTGCCCAACGATATCAACACACGGCTGAGACATTTATTCAAATTGCAGTCCACCTGGGATTTGAATGATCTGATACCGTTCATAGATGAGTTCAACATCAAAGGAACGAAGTGGGAGAATTTCATAATGAAGTTTGCCAAAAAGAGAAAGATTGGGAAGAGATTGATCATCTCTCCCCACTAGAGGTGGAAGTGGGGGCATATATACAAGCTTTTAAAAGTAGTAAATGCATGTCTCTTTTCTCTATATAAAACTGTTCTAAATGTTGTGTTTCAGTGTTGTTAAAAACTTGTTCGCTGCTTCATAGACCCCTAGAAAAATGGCGCCACCAGCACTTATCCACATTGTTCTTGGTCCGACACCTGACCAGAAGACTTTGAACCCTTCTTCTCTGAAGATCACTTTGGCTAAATAAAATGCAGAAACTCTTTTCTCATTGAGCATGATTCGTGTTTTGATAACATCTAATGGGGTAGTCAGGGCTGCAGCGAGCCCTCCAGCAATTGAACCACATAATGCACCTTGAAGCGGATTGACTGGCTCCCCTTGGGAACTAGCCCACTTCCCTTTCATCCACTCATACAATGGAAATTGAATCATTGTGAAAGGAATCTCCCTCATGATGGTGGTACCCCATCCTCTGTAAAAGCCTCTAATCACACCTTCTTTTGATTCGTTTCTCAGCAACCTTTTGAAGGTGTCCATCGAGGACGAGCCGTCGATAGCCGTCTGCGTTCTTTGTTTTATCACCTCAGCTGGCACCCTCACCAGACATGCTGCAACTTCTCCACACGATGCAGCTATCATATGCGTCAATGGCTTGGCAAGAGACTCGTTATTGTTCAGCTGCTTCGTCAACTTGGGTGTCAGCTTTGCCTTGATCGTATCATACGTGACAAAGAAGAGAGATGCTGAAGGTGCCGATGCAATAACAGCTGATCCCAATCCTCTATAGATCCCCTTATAGCCTCCATTCTTGAAAAATCCGCCCTTTGCTTGGAGACGAGTTTTGACAGTATCTATAGGGAAGAAGCTTAGATCTGTAGAAGTTCCTGCTGCTGCACCACTCTATCCGATACATGGTCCGTGTTAGTGACTCAGGAAACCCCAAACGAAACCAATAAAACTGTGATGTGATGTATCTAGACAAGCGGAGGGGAATGCCAGAAATACAGCGTGAATAAACTTACCAATAGAGATATGAAGAAATCGTTGGTCGTGGTCATATGAAGATGGTCCTCGTCTCTCAGCTTCTCTCAGCTTTGTATGCAATTCTGCTGATGCCTGGGTCTATTTCATCGAGAAAACACGCCTTATTTTTCGTTTTTTCAGTGCTCCATCACCTTCCGAACCACGCTGAGGAAACTTTTTTCGCTTCAACTGCCTGCGATGTCAGTTGTATCCTGGGCTTCGCCTTACATTTTCAAGTTGATCTCCCGCTTGCAGGGAGAGTGTGGATGGCCAGCCTTTCAGGCACATAGGAGCCATGTACATACACATACATAGATGTACAGTGCAGGGGAGTTGAACATGTTGTCATTGTGCTGAAGGGGGAAAAAATCGTATGATCAGGTAGATACACAACACAGCTCAAAATATTATAGGGAGCAAGGACATGACACTTTCGTTGTATAAATAGCGTGCATTTCCCCAACGCTGCAATGCGCAAGATGCGGCTCCCGGAGCGAATAACAGACAGAGAAACGCCAGCACCATGAGTGAGAACTCCACCTAACTCCTTCTAAATGCGGTTAAAAAGCCTGTAGTGTGGCCGTTGATCCTCCGGGTAACGCTCTTTCTCCCTTACTCTAAAAAAAATTTTCCTTCTTTCCAAGCTGGTCAGTGACTAAACGGATGGCAAACAGGCTCAGCCAACCGTTGCATAGGAGTATGAGTAAAGTTTTAAGGTCTTTGAGAAGCACCATTGCTCCATCTCTAGGTGGTGTAATAAACAAGAGGTTGATGAGCACCTCTGCGGTGAACAGCGCGACGTCTACCATACAGGCGTCGACAACACTTGTAGGAGGAGAAAACACAGGAAAGGGAGTCAATAACAGTGCATTTAAAGAGAATGAACTCAACGGTACTAGACCGATCTACCTGGATATGCAAGCGACAACACCAACAGACCCAAGGGTTCTGGATAAAATGCTACAATTCTACACAGGTCTTTACGGTAATCCACATTCAAACACACATTCGTATGGTTGGGAAACTGACAAGGAAATCGAAATAGCCAGAAAACATGTGGCTGATATGATTGGCGCTGATGCGAAAGAGATCATCTTCACATCTGGTGCTACTGAGTCAAACAACATGGCGATCAAAGGTGTTCCAAGATTCTACAAAAAGGCTAAGAAGCACATCATCACGGTAAGAACTGAGCACAAGTGTATTCTAGACTCTGCGAGACACATGCAGGATGAAGGATTCGATGTGACCTATTTGTCTGTCAATGAAGATGGTTTGATTAACTTGGAAGAGCTGGAGGGTGCAATCCGTAAAGACACCGCCTTGGTTTCGGTCATGGCTGTGAACAATGAAATCGGTGTTGTCCAACCCCTCGAGGAAATTGGTCGTATCTGCAAGAAACACAAAGTGTTTTTCCACTCTGACTGTGCCCAAGCAGTTGGTAAAATCCCAATCGATGTGAACAAAATGAATATTGATCTGCTGTCAATATCGTCCCATAAGATCTACGGCCCTAAGGGTATCGGCGCAATCTACGTTAGAAGAAGACCAAGAGTGAGAATGGAAGCTCTCATCACTGGTGGTGGCCAGGAACGTGGATTGAGATCAGGCACTTTGGCCCCATCACTAATCTCTGGATTTGGTGAAGCTTCCAGGCTGATTATGGAAGACATGGCTTATGATCAGGCACACATTCACAGACTCTCCTCGAAGTTGATGAATGGTCTACTGTCCATAGAACACACCCAACTCAATGGGTCAAAGGAACACAGATATGCAGGCTGTGTCAATGTTTCTTTCGCCTACATTGAGGGTGAGTCTCTCCTAATGGCGTTGAAAGACATCGCTTTAAGTTCTGGTTCCGCCTGTACCTCTGCGTCTTTGGAGCCATCCTATGTGCTTCATGCTCTCGGAGCAGATGACGCACTGGCACACTCTTCTATCAGATTTGGTATTGGTAGATTCACCACTGAAGAAGAAATTGACTATGTGATTAAAGCTATCAACGAAAGAGTCGAGTTCTTGAGAGAACTGAGTCCCCTATGGGAAATGGTGAAGGAAGGCATTGACTTGGACTCTATTGAGTGGTCAGGCCACTAAACATGAGAGAGTACAGCACCCAATCCCTTGTGCTCTTTGGCTTTGTTTGTAATTTTATGTATTTAGTAATGACAATGACATGAATCTTCACAGTTAGATCCTTTTCAGCTTAAAAAATCTGGGGACGCCGAGACCGGTCCTGGTGCTTCCTGAACCGGCGTTCACTTCTCCATGAGATGAAAAAATGTGAAATAATGGGGAACTTTTCAACCAACGAACGAACCATCTACTACAACTATTGAAACTAAAGAAATAGTTTGCGGCGTAGGCTTTAGTACGAGAATGAGTGTTGTTGAAAAGAATATAGTGATTCTTCCTGGTGATCATGTTGGTACAGAGGTCACCAATGAGGCTATAAAGGTGCTCAAGGCCATTGAAGAAGCCCGTCCATCTATCAAGTTTAACTTCGAGCAGCATTTGATCGGTGGTGCAGCGATTGATGCAACCGGTGTTCCATTGCCAGACGAGGCACTAGAAGCTTCGAAGAAGGCAGATGCGGTTCTATTGGGTGCTGTCGGTGGGCCAAAATGGGGTACTGGTGCGGTGAGACCGGAGCAGGGTTTATTGAAGATCAGAAAGGAGCTGAACCTTTATGCCAACTTGAGACCTTGCAACTTTGCATCTGAATCTCTTTTGGAGTTGTCTCCGATCAAAGCAGAGATTGTGAAAGGCACAAACTTCACTGTTGTCAGAGAATTGGTGGGTGGTATCTATTTCGGAGAAAGATCAGAGGATGATGGATCAGGCGTTGCTTCCGACACCGAAACCTACTCTGTCCCAGAGGTCCAGAGAATCACTAGAATGGCCGCATTCATGGCCTTGCAACACAACCCACCTTTGCCTATCTGGTCATTGGACAAGGCTAATGTTTTGGCTTCCTCGAGACTTTGGAGAAAGACTGTTACTGAAACCATCGAAAAGGAATTCCCACAATTGACTGTTCAACATCAACTCATCGACTCTGCTGCCATGATTTTGATCAAATCTCCAACACAGTTGAATGGAATTGTCATCACTTCGAACATGTTTGGTGATATCATCTCAGATGAAGCCTCTGTCATTCCAGGATCTCTTGGTTTGTTGCCATCTGCCTCTTTGGCCTCATTGCCTGACAACAATAAAGCATTTGGTCTATATGAGCCTTGTCACGGCTCAGCGCCAGACTTGTCTCCAAACAAAGTGAATCCAATTGCTACCATCCTATCTGTTGCGATGATGTTGAAATTGTCTCTTGATCTGTTCGAAGAAGGTGTCGCTGTTGAAAATGCTGTCAAGGAAGTTCTGGATGCTGGTATTAGAACTGGTGACTTGAAGGGTACTTCTTCAACTACTGAAGTAGGTGATGCTGTTGCCGCTGCCGTAAAAAAATTCCTTGCTTGAGGGAGTTGAAACAATGGCAAAGAGAATATACAGTCTTTCCTACTTTTCTACTGTCCGTTTCATATTTGGTTCATTCATTACTTTCTCAATATCAACTCTCAGCTTAGTTCTGTTGCGCAATTATTTCATCGATATCGATCTCAATGACCGGTTTGTTAGGGTTTGTAGTGTAGGTCTTGTTTTCCTTCTTGTCCTCCTCTTTCACAAGCTTTCTCAACTTTGATAATGGACCATAACCATATATTTCTTCACCAAGTGCAAATGGATTCAAAAAGTTTGTGACTGTCTTGAAATTATCACCAAGGGAGACAATTTCATGGATGATATCTTCGATACAGATTATCCCTTCATCGCCCAATCTTTCCTCAACGAGATTATTATCATTCAGTTTCACAGATTTGGTTGCGCCGTCTTTCTCAACATTAACGGTGGCTCTTTTTTGCAGAAGCTGTCTCACAGATTGTAGAGATGGTTTACCAACAACAGTGTAAGGAGAAATGAGCTTCAATAGGGGATACACAGTCTCTGTTAACTTGATGAATACACCTGTATTAACATTAGTCAGTCTCAACAGATGGAGAATCTTCTGACACCTTTGCGGAATTTTCACCCCTACTGGACCAGGAACTCTGATAACAAAATACAGCGTTGGAGTCCCGTTGTACATGTGTCTGGATTTCGTACCATCTTCTCCAAGCTTGTCAAAATAATACTTGTTTGGTCCCTCACTGATAGCCTTTGTCTTGACAGCATTGAAAACTCTCTCTATTCTCTTGAATTCTCGTTTGGTTGCCAAGTTCTTTGCGACCAGGCTCTCAGCTCTTACGAACTTATCCTTCTTCTTCTTGTCCTTTAGTAGCTTCTTTTCAACTCTGTGCTTATCTCTAAGATTTGCTGCCTCCTGTTTCTCTATTCTGAGAGTATCGTGGTTCTTTCTCTTCTTTAGTAGGATCTCTGGATTTGAATTAAGCTCCACCATCTCGGTAATCTTGGACTGCGGCGTAGGTGAATGAATATACAATAATGTATATCTCTTCTATCTACTTAAAAAAATTTTTTTAAGATCAAGAGATGGGCCGAATTTGAGTGAATACCGAGGGCGAGGTACCAGGTGCAACTACACCTGATACGTACGGGTTCTCAAAGCACCTTTCATGCGTCAGATTAGGCGGTCAGACTTTTGTTTTGACGCTTTGGGGGCTTTTCCAAACCCTCTATGCTGCTTCTCCGTACCAGACATCCATTACTATCCGGGGTTCTGTGTTCAGTATATATATATATATATATGGTACCGGAAATCGGCTTTAGTCTTTAGTCCACGCTTTGTGGGACTGGGACTAGGATAGGGCGTGAAAAAAAAGTAAATATGCGCTGTCTGTAGGTTAAGATATAGGAGAAGAGGTGCCAACAAACAAAAGCCATGGACTACCAGAATAGAATTGGATCTAAAAAGGGATCTGGTGGCATAGCTTCACAGCAAGATCAAAGACTTGCTCAAAAAAAGCGAGTTGATAGTCTTCTGGAGGTCGACAATGACCCGTACTTCTTTAAGAACACAGTTGGCCAGTATGAATGTAGGCTTTGCCATACAGTCCACACATCAAACGAAAGCTACTTGAACCATGTGAATGGTAAAAAGCATCAACTGAATGTACTGAAAAGAAGTCGATATGAGAAAGAAAAGAGGTGGCGAGACGACTCGCGCTACAACCAGCAAACAACAGTAGTGGCAAAGAACAACTACGAAAAGATTGGGACGCCCACCTATCATGTGCAAAAAATCAGAGATGAAGAGAGTGGCGCATATGGTCTGTTGTTTCAGGTGGACGTGACTGACTTCAAAGAAGAGCATGATCCCTTTTACAGATTCATGTCTTGTTTTGAGTATGAGAAAGATACCGAGAAGAATTCTGATTACCAATACCTACTAGTAAGTGCCAAACCATACGAAATTATTAGCTTTAAAATTCCATCCAAAGAGATAGACTTTGGTACCTTTTGGACACACTTCGACAGAGATATCAAGCAGTATCATATACAGTTTCTATACAAAAAGGAGGATGCATAATAATGAATGTCATGAACAAATCAAAGAAAAAAGAAAGAAAAAAAAGTGCAGCAGAGAAGTGTAGTTTCACTGCTATGTGACGACGTAGGAGAGTAAATGAAGAAAGCACATATCCCTGGACTAAACTGTTTCCAACTTCCTTTCGATCTGTTGCACATATAAATTTAAATGGGAGTTCAAATTTTCAATCTCCAAGCTGGTCTCGTTATACTCCGTATCGTAGGAGTTTTTGAGATCAATGATCTTCTTCTCCATTGACTCAATGTACTGCTTTTTGTTGAACACCTGTTTATCGTTAGCAGCTTTTTCTTCTATGAGCTTGGAGTATACTGTGTTCAGCTCATTGATCTTCTTTTCAAAATCTTGCTTCTTTGCTATCTTTTGATTCAGTATTCTTTGGTACTTCTCATTCAAGTTCTTTATCTGTCGTGAAAGAAGTTGGATCTTTCTATCAAATTCGTTCAGTTGGAAGTTCGACTCATTCATCTCCTCGTTCAGTTTGTTCAACTTATCACTCTGACCTTTCTCATTATTCAAATCGTACTGTATCTCGCCTATTACATTCAGCAAGCTTTTCAAATCTTGGTCAATCAGCTGAATGGAGTTTATAGAGATGGATAGGTTCCTTGATTTTAGCTCCAGTTGATTCAATGAACCCTCATCGATCTTCAAAGAGTTGTTAAGATCATTTAAAATTTTATTCAATATCTCTGGAGATTCTATCAGATAGTTTCTCCAAGTGTCTAAATTCTTTTTTGATTCCAAAAGGAGATAATTATGGTCTTCCAAAATCTGAATCAACCTTGACTTCTCGTTTTTATAGTTTAGGTGTTCGACTGTGAGGTTTTCTTGTATTCTTTTGAGGCTTTTAAGCTCTTTCTCAATCTTTGAGTTATAGGCATTCAATTCGTTAATATCTGTGTGCTCTTTGTGAAACTTGGCAATCTTGCCACTCAGTTCAGCATTCACCTTGTTGAGCTTTTCGTATTCCTGCTGTAGCTGCTGAAACTTCTCAAATTTCTGGTTGTTGACTTTCAAAATCTCTTCGTTGTCATAAAGGTGCTCCTCCCTGAATCTAGCGAAGTTCACAATAGCACTCAAAAGTCTTCTTATTCTTTGGGGATCCGGTTTGAGCAGATCGGTGAGTACAAAATCGTGCACGCCACAATCCACAAAGAACTTGTACAGGTGACGCTGGAGTTTTATTAGGCTGAATGACTCATATCCTTGATCGTTCATATCGTCACTCTTCATCTCTTCTTGGAAAGTAGATGCTGGAATAAAAAGAAAAATCTCCAATATCTGCTGAAACAACGACTGCACAAACACTGGCGATGGTTTGTACAAATCTTCTTCAGGAGCGTTTAAGTTACAGCTCTTCAAGCATATTGACAACTCTGGCACATCAAGAAGCGGGAATCTGTCGTTTCTCACTTCTCTTCTCGTACTTGTTGTCCTGTTCATGATAAACGTACACTGCCCAATGTGATCAAGTGTGCTGCGCGTGTGGAAACCTAATGACGTCTATGTGGCGCAATCCTGAAATGTGCTCGACTCTAGATGGGCTCCCGTGTACTCCTCCTCTGCTGCTTGTTCTCGCTACTACGCACTCACACTCTTCTCGCTTCAGATATGTGTGCGTTCTTGTCAGTGTTTGCGACGTATGCTGCTGTTTGTTTGTTTGTTCGTTTGTTTGTTTTGATTTCATTTTGTTTCGTTTCGTGTTTGTTTGTGTTTATTCGCACTTCCGAGGGTACCTGGTAAATCCCGCAAAAAACAAAAAAATCCTAGACTCGTCTGGACTGGACTTGGAGAAGACTAGAGACTCGGGACTAGAGACTAGAGACTGGAGACTGGAGACTAGAGACTAGAGACTAGAGACTTCTTTTGAGTTCTTGTTGCTTGCTGGCCATTTTACTGCACCATGTTACGTCGCTCGAGCTTGTTCCTCCGCTCATTCTCCATGTCGAGAACAGTCTGCAAGGCTGCAGCTGAGAACTCACCCCAAATTACCAGCAGAGTGGATCCTGTTACCAAGAAAGAGAAGATTACCATAAAACCAATTGAGAGACACGGGGAAGATATTGAGGTCAAGAGAGCAAGATTGGTCTACCAGTCGAGAAAAAGAGGCATCCTCGAAACCGATCTTCTTCTCTCCGGGTTTGCGAAGAAGTACCTCCACACCTTTAGCAATGAGCAACTAGACGAGTACGACAAGCTCCTAGACCACTTGGACTGGGACTTGTACTACTGGGCGACAAAGAACTACGATGTCACGCCCCTTCCTGAACAATGGAAAGACTCAGAGATTCTGAAGCTGCTCCAAGAGCACAGTGAGAACAGAGAGAAGGAGATCCTAAGAATGCCTAACCTCTTTTGAAACACTGTGTGGCACAGACATTCCGTACATACATACATACAAACATACATATATACATAACCGTCATGCAATGCACCCAAGGTCAACTGTATTGGTCGTACCCACCGTACTCAAAGTTATTGTTTGGAGACTTGCTAGAAGTGCCGGTGGCAGTGTTTGCGTTGGTGGTATTTGCCAATGGGCCAACGCCAATCTCGCTGAGCACAATCTCGGCACTCGTGTTATTTATATTCAGTCCCTCTAGATCCACTGGACCTCCATACGTCTTGATCAGCTTCTTCAGTCTCCAGATAAGCTCAACCTCCTTCCTGTTATTCTCGTCAATCTTGTTCTGTAAATCAATAATGTACTCGACCCCTTTCGTTAATATCTGGCCTTTGTTGGGTTTCCCGTCCTTTGTTCCGCTCGAGCGGTCTTTGTTTTCAATGAAGTACGCCTCTGGTACCAGCGTCAGCAGCTCCTGTATCTTTTCGTTCATATTATCCCGCTTCTTACGGTCATCGCTGTTATCATCATCGTTGTCAAGGTCGTCATTGTTAGATTTAACTGAAGACTTCCTCCTAGCCGTACTAAAACTCTTCGATATCTTCCCATCGGTCGACACTGAGTAGCTTCCCCCACCGACACTTCCGCTCCCTCCTCCAACAAGACTGCTGCTTCCATGGCTGGTACCTAGCAACCCTCCTTCCTGGAGTGATTTCGAAAGTGACTGTTTGATAGGAATCGATTTAACGGAATTGGACTCCATGAACTCCAGGAACTGATCGTGCGCACTGTTACTCTCCTTCTTGATATTGATATTCCCTGAACTCATCTCTCATAGAATGAATACCAGCTTCTGTAGCACCCGTTGCACCTGAGTTATCTTGGTATACCAAAGCAGAGTGTTTTTACTTGGTGATATATCTACAAAACATCCAAACACCCGTACTTGACACCTACATAATGTCATTATCATCTATATACGAAGATGTGCAGTTCAGTTTACCCAGTTCTAATTCAGGGCCTTTAGGATGAGGGACTTCTCTAGAGGCGTAAATGAGTTGGCTTTGGCTAGGACTGATTGTTTGCGAGCCGCGTTGTCGAAATTCTCCAGGTCTAAGTTGAGGATACTCACTAGCCCCAACAAACCATCAACAGTATCAAGGTCCAAGTACTTCTTGATTATTGAGTCAAGATCGTTAAATTCAAAGTCAGGGAAGTTCTTAGGTAGTAGCTTCTCAGCAAGAATTTTATTTAACCCTTCCTCTTTAGTCAGTTTGAACTTAACCATCAACAGGAAAGCAGGCAACTTGGAATACTTGAAGTTAGTCAAGGTTTTCAGCTTGGACAAATTTCCAATCGCGAGAGGAATTTTCTTGAGCTGGAAGTTCAGATTGAAGCTCAGGTCGTTAGTTAGAGCTAAGTCGTCGCCTTGTGCTAGCATGTGATGGAAGTATTCATCTTGGAACAACTTGAGCCAGTCTAGCGCATTGTACAGTGAATTTCCAAAAACGTCGCTATCTTCCTCCGGAGAGTACGCAACCAAAGCAGCCTTTTCAGCCTCCAGCTGTTTAGATTTTGCAGCCCTCTCCTTCTTGTCCTTTTTCTTGTCCTTCACTGAATCCGCTTGGTCATCATCTGCTGCTGGTGGTGTTGCCTTGCGTCCAAATAGGAGAATCTCAGAGGCGCCCTTCACAGCTCTGGTATAGACAGATGATCTATAGATTCCATCTTCCCATTTTAGCATATCCATGTATGACCTAGCTGTCCCTCTTCTCATACAGAATGAGTGGAAGTCCAGCTGGTCGTTAAAGTACTCTTCATAGACTTTAACGATGGCTTTGAACCGTTTTAAAGCCAGTCCTCCGTATTTTACAGAATCATCATAGTTACCCGATGCCATGGCATCTTGATACAATCTAAGATATGATTCCCCGTTTTCAATCAAGAACCAATTGACCTGCATGGTGTGCAAATCCTTTAACCCATTCTCGCTCACTTCATCATTTTTAGTGAATATACGCACAACATCCAATGCTTTTTCGATGTTATTAGCACGTAGATAATACTTAACTGTTTTTGTGTTAATAAAGCGATCTTGCAAGTCGATCAAACGGCCCTCATTCAAAGTCTGTGCTGCTGGTCCTGCTTGGTCTAAATGTTTCAATACTCTGGCTTTTAGCATGTACAGTTCGACCAGTGTTGGTGTGTGCTTGATGCCAGCATTGATCAACTCCTCTGCTCTCTGTAAATCCTTCTTAAACAAATAAAACTGGGAGAGGAAATAAGTGGTCCAAATCCAAGCCTGCGGTTCCTGGGCATCTTGTGACTGATAGAATTCTAAAACAATTCTCTCTACAACAGGAGTCTTAGCTGGCTGCTGCTTTAGCAAAGGTTTGATACTACCGAACGTAGCCGGAACACCCCTCATCAGCTGAGCCGTCAAGTACTCCGTGATTCTTTTAACAAACAGATCACCTTCCGTGAAGAACAATGGGATGAATCTGGGAGCATCAGATCTTGGATAGAACTTAACCAATTTCTGGTACAATCCGTCCCTGTATTTAGGGGACTTGCTCAAAGTGTCCAAAGCAACTTCTAAGAGTTTGTAGTATTGGATGTTGTCTGGGTTTCTCTTCAAAAGCTGTCTGATAACTTTGGAGGCTTCTTTTCTATCACCAAGTTTTAAAAGGTACTTAGCCTTCCACTCCAATTGCTCTAGCTTGTCAAATGTGTCAAGCTCGTTCAACTCTTTCAGAGCACGCTCAACGTTCCCAGATTCGAAAACCAACTGATTCTTGTACATTGCAAGCTCAGAGTTCTCAAACATCTCCGCTTCTGTCAGTTTTCCTTTGCACAGTTCCTCAAACTTCGCCAATGTTCTTTCACCAGCATCGTAGTCCTTGTTCAAATGATTGGCAACTGCAAGTCCGGTCCAATTGGCTCTGTATCCCAGAAACTCCTCTAGATACGCGTGTCTAGACTTGGCCACACTTCTATAGTCACGGTTTTGCAACTCCATGACGCTCAGGTCTCTCCATATTTGTTTATTGGTGGAACCACAATCGAGCGCTTTCTTGAAGAACACCTGTGCCTCTTTGTATCTCAATTGAGCTCTTCTCAGGATACCCAGCATGTGATTTGAGACTGGTGAGCTGTCATTCTTTTGGATGGACTTGTCGACATACAGCTCAGACTGGTCAAGGTCCTTCAAAAAGTACAGGTTCAACGCCTTCAAAGCCAGTGCTTCTCCAAAGATTGGACAGTTACTCTTCTTCAGAATTTGGTCGCAATTCTTCAATGCCTTCTTGTAATGCTTCGACTCATATAGCTTCAGTGCTTCTCTGAAGAGTGTGTCTTCTTTGCTAGTAGCAGATGCTGGTACAAGCGGTTTGCGTGACATCATCTGCTCCTGTGCCACCACTTTATCCGTTTCACTCTTCACTCATGTGCCACTCACTCACTGATTTTTCATCTGGATCTGAAGACAACAAGTCTGATTATGTAATATGCAATTGGCTCGTACACGCAGTGGTTATGAGATGGTGCCTCTGTGGTGCCTCTGGTGTCTCTGGAGTCTCTGGAGGCGGCCATGGCCGCGGTAGACGATCCACACAGCATGCGTATCGCACATCATGTGCGGGTTTGGCGGAACGAATGAAGCTAGTATCAAGAAACACGGGGCAAGATGTCCCAGCTACGTAGGGGGTGCATATATGTGCGGTGTGCTTCTCCCGTCAGCTTGGGTGTGGTAGTCGACGTTAGGTGCAAGACACTACAGAGCGCTTCCACCCACCGCTGTTGGGTCCTGCTCAGGCCTCGCTTCTTATCCACGACCATATGCCCTTGCCAGCTCACAGTCTTCTGTCGCGTCCTGCCTGTCATGGAGCATGAAGGATGCGTAATTCTCATACCACCGAACTTCCATATTTGTAAACATAGAGGAAACGGGCCGGGAACAGTGTCCCTCGCTTGTGTCCCCAACCAAAATGATGCACTCATTTAGGAAGGAGATAGCGGCTACTGGGAAAGAAAATTTTCACAGTCACTAAAACAGTCACAGCAAAATGAAAAGGAGAAACATCAACAACCCTGAAACTTATCAAACGGTATAGACCTAAAAGTTGGTGTAAGCAGTTGAGGTGTCACAAAGATCTTGATTTGACACAAACAAATTGTAAACAAATAAACAAGAACAACAAAACAAAAATTAGACCACAGCGCAGTGTGCAGTGTATCAAGCAAGGGGGAGGAACAATTGTTTGCTTGTTGCTGTTATAGATATAGTTAACCCGGTTGGGGCCTACTGGACTGCTTGATTGATCGGGTTGGCTGATCCGCTCGCTACAGTGAGTGTGCATCACAATAATACATAGATAGGACCGGACGGAGACGACTAGTGCCATGCCGCAACACAGCCATGACGGCTTCAGCGAGGATGACCTGGAGTCTGTTGTGCAGCGGGCCATGATGGGACTGGAGCAAGACTTGTTTACAAACGATACGAGTACGTCTGAGTTGATTGGTGATGGTGAGGATAAGGGTGTGGGTGGTGAGCAACAGCAGCAGCCCGAAGAGCAACAGCAACCAGTGGATGATATCGAGAGAGAGATTCAAAGACAGCTTGAAGCGCAATTCGCCCAGAGTAAAGAGCTCAGTCCATCCTCCGAGTATCGTCAAGAAAAGTCAAGCAATAATGACGATGATGACTTCGCCAAGGAAGTTGAGAGACAACTCCAGACGCAATTAGGGAACAATGCAAATGAAGAAGGAGGTCAGCAAAATGCCTCAAATGTTGCAGCAACCCAAGATGACAAGTTTAACTTTGACGAGCAAATACGACAACAGTTAAGCACAGGACTTGTTTTAGCTGACGAAGGCGCTGACTTAAAGAAAGATGACTACGAACAAGAATTGCAACGTCAGATAATGGATGCGCTTGGAAAAACAGAAACTGCTACCAAGAGCAAATCTGAGCTCACAGAGTCATCTGCTGTTGAGCCGGCCTCAAACACAGTTGATATCCCAAAGCCACAACAATCCCTTGACAATAATGATGATAATAATAATGATAATGATAATGATGACAAGAATAACAATGATAATGATAAGGTCCATGGATCCAGCACGAGCACGAACTCAGCCTTAGAAGACACTTCCTTCCATGATTTCGAGAAAGACTTGCAAAAGCAGATATTGGACGCGTTCAACTCTGTTAGTGACGTTAATGGTAATGATAAAGACAAAGATATAGCAAACCAAACTCCTGTGGCTGCGAATACTCAGATTCAATTGGAGGAGGAGGTTTCCTCCTCAAAGGAAAGTATTTCTAATGAATCAAAGCATTCTGCGATGTCTGATGCCACTTTTGAAATGCAATTGCAGAATCAAATCATGAATGCGTTCAACTCTGTGAATGATACCCAAACTGAATCCCCATTACCGGTTATTAATTCAAGAGCTGAGCCGACTGGAGGTCAATCTACTGATGATTATGAGAAAGAGCTTCAAAAGCAGATTCTTCAAGCATTCAATGAACAAAAAGAAGAAGCTACACCTTCCATCTCTACTACACAGAAAGATACTGGCACGCAAGCAAGTAAGCAATCTCAGAAGGCGGCACATGGTAATTCTAATGTTGGTTTTGGCAGTGGTGGTTCTTATAAAGATGCGCTTGCAGTTCTGGTGCAAAACGTTGTTGAAGCTCAAACTGAACCTCAACAAAAGTCTCAGACGGTGGTAGAGGCCCAATCAGATGCTCAGAATAGCCTTCAGCTTCAATTGCAGCAACAAGTACAATTGCAACAACATTTGCAACACCTACAGCAACTTCAATTACAGCAGCAGCAGCAATCAGGGCAATCAGGAAAGGCTCAAAATGAACCACCTCAAACAATCCAGCAACCACAACAACTCCTCAACGAAGAGGATATTGACATGAACCTGATCATGCAAAATGCCTTAGCAATGGCTATTGAAGATCCCACATCTTTGTTACAAAGTTTGAATATGAATGATGATCGAGAAGTGTCGAGCACTGATGCAAACATTCTAGGGCAAATTCTGCAACAAGAGAATTTGGGCCTAGGACAGAAGGCCACTGCTAAGGGTGAGAAACAGAAGAGAAAGACTGCTAAACCGAAAGAAAAGAAACCTCCTAAGGAAAAGAAACCTAAACAACCTAGAAAGACTACAGCAAAGAAGAAAAAGGAGAAGCCACCAGTCAGCCAAATCCCCATTTTTCAGCAAGGTGGGACACCTTATCCAGCTATTACATTAAACAACTTGCCACAATCCCTTCAGCAACAAGCACAAAGCCTCCGCCTGGGTACGCCTATCAATATTGGACTTTCGTCCGGATCAATCACAAAAACCCCGCCAACACAGGAAGTACCTTCTGATGTACAATCTAAAGTTGGACAAAGTTCACAGGGTCAATTGCAGCAGCAAAGACTTCATGACCAAGTTCACCAGAAACAGCAAGTTCCTGGACTTCAGGGTACAAAGAAAGTTGACAATGTTTCATCACTACCGATAATACCTTTAATGCCTATAACGAAACCAAAATCATCCAATTCAGAGCAAAACCAATCATTGTCTTCATCGCACGTGGAAATATCTTCTGATTTGGGTGCTAAAAACCAAGGCGTCAGGATACTACAAGGTGCTGCCGAGCCAGGAAAGAATGTAATGATACCAGTTTCGAAAGATGGTCTACCAATTGAACTAGGCTCTCAAAAGAAGAAGACATCACTATCAATTGCAGAAACACTAGCCTTGAGTAGATCGAACATGATTAGTGGGAAATTCAGTTCGAAGTTACAGGATAAAAAGGATGAAGATAAGACCGTGGATCAAGACTCAGCACAGTCTCTTTCCGAATCACCACCGAATTCTCTATCTGTTCAACAAGATGGTTCACCAAAATCAAAAACACCTGTACGAGTTAGTACTGTTGTTGGCAATAGTGCAATAAATACTAGTGCCAAAACAGGGTCCATGATGACATTGCCTGCTTCAAATTTGCAAAACAACAGTGTTCTTTTCAGTAACATTGGTTCCCTATTACCAAACTTACCAACAAATCTAACAACACTCATTAGTAATGCGATTTCCAATGCGCTCAATGCACATTCTGTGGTCAGAAACCCAGCATTACTCCCTTTTAATGATAGGCAATCAAGAGAAACAACAAAGATCTCGAAGAAGAAAACCTATGATAAGGATGAGACCCCTGAACAGCAAAAAGAGAGAGTTAGACTTGAAAATAGGGAGCGTAAGAAGAGATGGAGGGATGCCAACCGTTTAAAGAATCAGAACAATGATCTACGTGCGAGATTAAAGAAAAGGGCTCTTCAATTATTTGGAGCAGAGGAGTCTATGGAGAAGGCCACTTGGATTGAAACGGAGTACGAGAAGAGAAAGCAAAGAAGAATGATCAGAGCTGCCAACTTAGAAGATTTGACCCATGTTATTAACGAGACTATGAGTAAACTAGATGTTTCTTCGCTCAACTACGACTCTTTGAGTGCTCTTGTGACGCAGATTGTTACAAATGCGTTGAATAACTCAACAACAAGCGCTTCCGGGGCCGTTACTCCCACAAGCTCCTCAATAGCCAATGTTGCTCGTCCAAGCACAACATCTCAAGTGCAATTACAGCAGCAACCAAAAGCACAGGATAGCACTGCTCTAAATACACACCCGTCGGTAGACGGTAATGTGCTATTCAAAACTGCTTCTGAGAAACGTGCCCCATCAGAAGGAGGAACAGGTATTGGATCAGTGGCTGCTGGAAGTAACAGTTCTGAACTGTTGATGAACCAAGAGATGTTCAACAATATCACAAAGAATCTTGTGGAAGAGTTAAGCAAGGATCAAAGTACCGCTAGGGCCTCTCACACGCAACCAACAGCTCCGCAGTCATCATTTCTCAATGAACAGCAGCAAGGGGGAACTCAAGCTCCGCAGGTGCATACTTTAGATAAAACTGCAGCTACAAAAGGAAGTACACAGACCGCTGGATTGGTATCGCAAGCAGAGAAGCAGAGTGGGTTACTTTCCAATCTTGTAACCAAACCTATTCTTTCCTCTTTGAAGAGAAAAAGTGAAGCTCTGTCCAGCTTTGCATTCAAAAAGGCGAAGATCCCGTTGATCCCACTGACAAGGTTCAATGATGATCCAGTCGAGGTGGTGAGCAAGACGGTGCAAGTTTTGACCGGCAAAGAACCTCCTGTAGAGTCTTCAAAACAGTCTTCAGAAGGGGTGGTTTCAGCACACCCTGTAGAAGGGTCTGGAAACACAGCAGCGTTGTCTTTACCTCCTACCAAGGCGCCGGGCACACCAGCTGCTGTTAAACCAACAACTGCGCGATCTTCAACAGCGACAAGTACTACGATATCTGCGGTTGCGAAGACGAAGGCGACTAAATCAGTGTCTCCTATCCAACCACCCTCAGTGGCCAGACAGATCAAGATGCCTGCTTTCAAGAAGCCAGAGCCTTCACCACAGCTTCAATCCACCGCACCGAAGACTACCCATGGCTCGATCAGCGATGCACTCGGTGAACTGAAAAAGCCTTCCTACAACCCTGCTCCGTTGGCTTCCTCGTCGCAGGCGCCTATCAAAGCTGAGGGAAGGGACACCTCTTCGGTGGCAGTGGCTGCCAAGCAGGTTGTGACCGCTACCACTTCTCAGCCTGCTCCTGTGCCATCCAGTTCTTCAGCTGTGTCCTCGTCGTCATCGTCCTCTTCTTCTTCTTCCTCTTCTTCTTCCTCTACCCTCCAAAGACCAAAGTTCACTATCAGGAAACCGGGTGCGTTCGCATCCCCAGGGATAAGGAAACCCGGTGCTTTCCAGAGACCTCCGCCAAAGAAGACGAACAAAGTGTGACGAGCACGCTGTGTACCTGCTCCCTGTGTACCTGCTCCCTGATGTATCTGCTCCTGTATGTATCCGCCTCTGTCTGTAGCACCAGCTGTGTCTGTGTACTACTTGCCCGTAGTCTATGCGTGCCTCTATGCGCAGCCCTACCTCCCCATACATGTCCTTCCACACAACGACACCCCTGCCCACCTTCCTCAATGGTGGCACGGTGTTGATACCAGTGGTGCGCAGCGATGTGTCGTTTTCAGTACCTCGGCTTATTGCCAATTGTGGGGAAAGTCCCGTGTTGATATTTAAACACAGCAAGGGAACAAGAAGCAAGCAGGAGACCAACACGGGAAGTGGAGCGGTTCAGGCAAGCAGCACACACACCCGACAGGAGTTAGACTAAGAGAAGCTGCCACAGGAAGCTGGTACGGTGCATAGCGTGTACAAGGTACGGGTATGAAACAGTTCAAGAATTTCAACGTGAGCGTGTCCAAGGGCGGCGTTGCGCACATCGAGACCAACAGACCAAAGACGCACAACAGCTTCAACCAGGAGACATGGACGGAGTACCACCAGGTCTTCGAGTACCTGGCGTCCGAGACGGACGCCAAGGTGGTTGTGCTATCCGGGAACGGGCGTAACTTCTGCTCGGGACTGGACCTCAAGTCAGTGATTGGCCTGCTGAAGCAGTCGAAAGAGGAGGGTGGCATGAGCCCGGCGTTTGTGCACGAGTTCCAGCGCTGTATAAACGCGCCTGTGGAGTTCGGCTTGCCGGTTATCAGTGTGTCGCATGGGATTTCGTACGGGCTGGCGCTGGACATTATCAGTGCCACCTCTATCAGACTGGCGAGCGAGGACACCAGGTTCTCCATCAAGGAGATAGACATCGGCATCATGGCCGATATCGGCTCTCTGCAGAGACTGCCTCTGATTGCGGGCAATGCCAGCAAGATCAACGAGTGGGCGCTGACCGCGAGAGACTTTTCCCCAGCAGAGGCGAAAGAGGCCGGCATCATCAGCGATGTGTACGCTACCAAAGAGGCGGCCCTCGCAAGAGCGAACGAGCTTGCCACCACCATCGCCTCCAAGTATGCACCTGCAATCACCGGTACCAAGAAGCACCTCGACCTCATGACTATCGCCTCAAACCAAGTCAGGGAGAATCTGTACACTGTAGGTGTTGACAACACCAACTTGATGAACGACCCCGGCTACGGTCTCTTCTTCCTGAAGAAGTACGGTAAGCTGGCTGCAAAGCTATGAAGATACATACATGCGTCTGTGTAACGCTCTGTAGGCATTTGCCGTAGCCACTCGCTAGCTCTCTGCCACTACCTCCACCTCCACTCCGCACACTGCCTGGCCTGCTGTGCCATGCGATGACCATTATATAAGCACTACTCTCTACATACAATAAATTTTTCCTCTACCAGGCTCCCGAGCACCTTCTGTAGACTCTCGAGAGCAGGTGGCATGACCGATGAGATGAACTCAGTGGTGAGCGAGACAGCGGCAGCTAAGAAGAGCAGTATCAATATGGTGCGTGCGCTGAGCCGGTCTCCGGGTGGCGACGATAAGCTGCGGTGCGAAAGCGGGTTCAGATCAAAGAGGCAAGACACACATCAGAACAGTATCAACGAGGAGGAGGCCTGCAGATACTACATTGAGGGGAACCTGCGGAAGGTCGAACCGTACTTCTTCACGTACCTGACGTACTGTAAACTGAGGTGGCGTGACCGGACACTCATCGATATCTTCAGCAACGAGTTCCGTGACAGGGAAGAGGCTTACTACCGAAAGAAGATCAACGACGGGCAGGTGCTAGTTAACGGGAAGGTCGCGGACATCAAAACGATTGTGAGGAATGGGGACTTGATAAACCACAAGGTGCACAGACACGAACCTGCTGTTAGTGCCAAGCCCATCAAGATAGTCAAGGAAACCGATGAGCTGATTGTGATTGACAAGCCCTCAGGAATGCCGGTGCATCCTACAGGACGGTACAGGTTCAATACTGTGACGAAGATCCTGCAGCTCGAGAGAGGTGTTACTGCTCATCCATGCAATCGGCTTGACCGACTGACGTCGGGGCTTATGTTCCTAGCGAAGTCACCAAAAGGTGCAGATAACTTTGTCGAGCAGTTGAAGCAACATCAGGTTTGTAAAGAGTACGTTGCCCGCGTCAAAGGTGACTTTCCAGACAGTGGCGAAGTCACCGTGGATAAACCGCTGAGAACGATTGAGCCGCGTCTGGGCCTGAACTACATTGATGATAAAGCAGGCAAGTCTGCAAAGACTATCTTTACGAAAGTCAGTTTTGACGGAGAAACATCTATAGTCAAGTGTAAACCCCAAACTGGACGCACGCATCAGATCAGAGTGCACTTGCAATATCTCGGGTTCCCGATCGCTAATGATCCAATCTATTCCAACGAGAAAGCATGGGGACCTGACTTGGGTAAGAACGGTGTCGCAGACCTTGCTCAGGTCATGTCGGAGCTAGACAAGGTGGGTAAAACCACTACTGCTTCGTCCTGGTTCTATCCAAGTACAGCCCAGCTGAATGGGACCAAGGGAGAACTCCTTTTGAACAAGCAATGCGAGGAATGCGACACCGAACTCTACAGTGATCCTGGCCCAAACGATCTGGGGCTGTGGCTGCACGCGTATAGGTACTCATCTCTGGAGGAGGACAACGGAGACGGCAGCAGCAACGGCAGCGGGTGGTCTTATCAGACAGACTTCCCCGAATGGGCACTCGAGACTCCATCCAAATTCATGAAAGAAGCGATTGCAGAGGCTGCCAAGTGCGAAGACACTACAACGGCCTTCTCTGTCGGCGCACTGTTAGTCGACAACAAAACCAACACAGTTCTGTCAAGAGGATACTCAAGGGAACTGCCCGGCAACACACACGCAGAACAGTGTGCATTTGAGAAGTTCTTTGACCAGAGAGGAGGTGTGAGAGACATCCCTCCAAACACTGACCTTTACACCACTATGGAGCCCTGTTCCTTGAGGCTGAGTGGGAACCTTCCGTGCTGCGATCGGATTCTTGAGTTCAAGGACAAGTTCCGCAATGTGTTTGTTGGCGTGCTGGAACCCGACACCTTTGTAGCGAAGAACACAGGTCTACAGAAGCTGCACGATGCAGGAATCAACTACATCAAGGTCCCTGGCTTCGAGGAGGAGATCTTGAAGATTGCATTCAAGGGCCATGAAAACCCGTCGGAAAACCCGTCGGATACTAACCAAAATATGAACTGAATCGATAGCCATCACACTACTGTGATGTACATAAAATGTGTATTGTAGAGCAGTGGGCGATAGAACGGATGTGTCCAGTAGAGGGTGCTTGCAGGAGGCACATACAAAGCCCACGTAGAACACGGGCGAAACCAACTCATCTACTCCTCGCTCAGTTTCAATCTGATGGTAGTGAGGACCTGTCTCTCCACTTCACTCAGCTCGAAGCCGTCGGGGATGACCAGCGCGTCTTGCGTGATGATGATCGTGGACTCCTCCAGAATGGTGGAGTTGTTGCTCTTGTTCGGCTTCAGCAGGTCGTCAGTCTTTGCTGCCTCCAGGTCAGCAGCCAGAGCCGCAGCCGCAGCAACAGCGGGAGGAGGATGGTCAGGCAAGGACGTGACAGGCACGTACGATGTCCACCAGTACACAGGATACCGTCTCAGGACATTGTTGGTGATCATGCCGACCCCCAGGATGACCACACACGACACTAGCTGCACGGGGATGTACCACCACCCCATGCTGGCCACGGTTGGGTCTACAAGTGGAATCAGAGCAGTAGCTCCGCTGGGAGGATGCACACACCCTAGGATAGTCATCAGCACACTTGTGACCGCCGTGCTCAGCGGGCCCGCGATCCAAAGATGGTTGACCCCGTTCTGCGACAGACTGAAGAGCTTCAGCATGATTATGCCTACGAGCGAGCTGAGAAACTGGCCGCACAGTATGTTTCTCGGTTGCGCTAGTGGGACCTGGTTTGCGTTGAACAGCAGTATCGCTGTCGCCCCGTAACTCGCCACAATGATGGGGGCGTTGTGGTCCTTGAACACCGCCGAGTGCTTGAATATCCCCTCCACTGTGAGCAGTCCTACGAACGTCCCCACCATTATGTCGAGCCAAAGAATGTAGTCTGGTTGTGGTTTGGGTGGTTTGTGCGACGGCCGATGCCCGAGCCAGCGCGCCACTGGCGCTGGCAATCGAGGCACCAGCGATGCCGGCACCTTTGGATCAAGATACTTATCCAGACTGAAGTGCCACACCATGACCGCAGTTGGTTCCTGGTGACTGAGCGAGTTGTTAGGGCAGAAGTTTCATTTTTAGAATAATTTTCAACATCAACAGGGCACGGCATTGAGGGGGAGAGTGCCCAGTGCGGACCCGAGCAGGTCTGGCTACCGGGCAGGCAAGGTGGAGGGACGGACGGGCGTGGGCTGCACGGGGTGGGCTGCACGGCGTTACACTACGGCCAGTGTGTAGTCTATAAATTATATCTATAAAGTGTATACGAATATTGATTGCATTATGACGGGGGTGGGATTATACGCCTGAGGACAGTATGCAGGGACGGGACGGAGGACGCAGTTCAGTCGTCTTCGTCGTCAGTGTCAACAGGCTTTGGCGTGCCCTTTGGACTACTCAACCATTCCAGATGTCTCAGACGGCGTCTCTCCTCTCTCGCCTTCTTCTCGTTTCTCGTCATCTTCTTCTTCTTGGTTCTCACCTTGATGTTCGCTGGAGAGTCATCGTCCTCGTTGGTGGTTGGCGGAGGAGCAGCAGCGGAGGAGCCAGGGCCTGGGGTGCCCTCTCTGGACTCACCGCCGTTGTCTTCGAATCTGTCGGTGTCAATGGCATGGACACCCTTGGACACCATCGTACCGTTCTCCACAATCCACTGTTCAGGGCACAAGGCACCAACAAATTCATTGTTGTGCGAGATCATCACCACACCACCGGACCAGTCCCTGATGGCGATAGCTAAACCACCAAGCGAGTCTCTGTCCAGGTAGTTTGTAGGCTCATCCAGAACCAACAAATGAGGATTGTTCCACATCGCACCTGCAATGACAACTTTGACTAGTTGACCCCCTGACAACGAACCCATAGGTGTGTGATCAGCAATATCTCCGTCCAGCCCAACGTCTTCGAAATGCTTTCTGATAACCTTAGGTGTCAACTCTCTGTAGCCCAAACCTTCTCTGGAAGCCTCGTGGTCGTCGAATTTCTGAACAAGCTTCTCGAAGCCATTCTCAACCAGCAACTCCTTTGGAACCCATGAGTTGTACTTTGGTAGCCAGAACTTCCACTTAACTTCATACTGGAAAGACTTCTTGAGTTTCTGTCTACCTACAATAGCCTCCAGCTCTCTTGGGCCTCTACCATCTGCAATATCAATTTGTTTGGTCATCATGTCCTTCTCTTCCTCGGAAATCTTTCTAGACTCTTTCAACAGGACTTCACGGTCATCACCAAATCTGTATCTCCACATCAAGTACTGGCTTGCTGTCTTCTCCTTATGCAGTTCAACGTGCTGCAGGGCGTGCTGGGCAATGTACCCGATACGCAAATTTGGATGTTTCTCCACTTTACCCGATTCAGGAATCAGTTCACCAGTCAGCAACTTGATTAATGTGGACTTACCAGCACCGTTTGGACCCAAGATGGCCACTCTTGATGACAACGACAATGAGCAAGAAACATGTGCTAGTGATGGTTTGGCAGCACCTGGGTAACGGAATGTGACATCAGTCATACGTGCAACTGATCTCGTGTTGGATTTCACACCTGTCAAGATACCTGGAGGTGGGAATGCCATCTTAACATTGGAGTCAGTCAAGGTGTAGTATGACTTTCCCTCGGGTTTCACCTCAACAAACTTCGATAAGTTACCCTTGTAGTATGCAAGCTTTTTGTTTTCGTAATGAATGATGTCGGTGCAAACATTGTCAAGGAAACCAGAGTCATGCGAAACAATAAGGGAGGTGATTTCTTGATGGGAGTTCAGGTAGTCCTCCAACCATTTGACATTACTAACATCCAAATGGTTAGTAGGCTCATCCAGCAATAGGACATCCGCTTTCATAAGCATTGCTCTGGCAAGTTCTAGTTTCATCTTCCAACCACCAGACAAGGAACCAACGTGTTGTTCTCTTCTCTCTTGGTTGAATCCAACTTCTTCCAACGCCTTGGAGATATCATCCTTGGACACATTTTGTAACTCAGGATCAGAACCAATAAACGTGACCAAGTCCATATCCGCCTCAGAACCTTGTAGCTTGTGCTCAACAAAGCATGTTCTTAGTTCAGTTTTATCAGGGAAGCCTTCCAACTGTCCATTAGCAATAGATCTCATCAGTGTGGATTTACCACAACCGTTTCTACCACACAAACCATATCTGTGACCTTTGAGCAACTTCAGATTTGTTTTGTTCAACAACATACGACCACCATAGGCTAATGAAAAGTCTGAGTTAACAATGATGATACCTTCGTCTTCCCCATCTGATGCAACCTCTTGATGGAATAATCCCCTTAAATTAGAAACGACTTCTTGGGCGTACTCAGCCTCTTTCTCCGGTAGAGAGCCACTCAAGTAACTCTCTAATCTTTTCCAGTCATTAACATTAGCATTGGCAACCAAAAGCTTGACCAAGTATTCGTAAATTACCTCGTCGTTGATCTTTTCCTTTGATAAGAAGTCTTCACCTTGCTCTAAGGTCATTCTTCCGCCAAATTTTCCATCAATTAGCTCGTCATCCTTCAACACTTTCAAAGCTTTCTCTGCCAGCTCTCTAACTTCCGGCAAAGCTGCAGTGTTGACAACTTTCTCAACACCAGGCATCAGGAGAGGAATGAAGCTTTCAATCTCAATCTTGTTGTTCACTAATCTTGTCAAGTTTTCAACGACGATCACGGTTTGACGAAGCTGTTCTTGAGAAGATGCAGTGAGGTTCAGAGACTTAACTAGAATTGGAACAAGGAGAGATAGAGCGGGTTCAGTAACCTCTGCCACAAAAGTAACTGAAGACAATGATTTGATGCAGTCTGGAACTTTGTTAGGATCTGATAGGGTCTGAACAATGATTTCGTACCTGTTCTCCAAGTCAAGGTTGTCAAGGACTTTCACGAAGGACATCATGGTTTTGAAACCTGCCTTAGCCAGTTCGGGTTTGAAATCGGTGGTCATATCAGTCAAGACAGGAATTGACTCTTTGAATTTCAGCTCCATCAAGTCAGAAGGTGAGTCTTCAACAATCTTATCAACCACCTTGAGAGCGGCGACTTTGGACTGCCACTTGGCAGAGGATTTCAGATAAGTCAAGACTGTTGGGAGTATGACAGAAGACAAAGCCTCGACTGGGAAGGAGCCGTATATCGAGTCGAGAGCCGATTGAGCTGCCCTCTTTACGTTGTTCTCCTTATCCACAAAGGCTTCTAGCGTTAGCGGGATGAACTGGGTGAAGTAAGCCTCCTTAGGTGTCTGCCCCCCAAACTTTCTCACGAGCTGAGAGATAAGGATGAGGCCCGATTCTCTAATCAATGCTGGGTTCTTAGACTTCATCAATTTCGACACAATATCAGACAGGTTCCACTGGTCGATGGATGCGATTCCATTCTCCTCCACTTTGGCCACAATAGCGTTGACTTCGGCCTTCACCTCGCTCAGCGAGCCGAGCGAGGTGAGTTGGTCTAGATGGCATGAGATTGGCGTGACTGCAAGTCTCTCCAGCTGCTGGTTCAGCGACGTCAGCGACGTTGTGGACTGCGATGGCGAGTTGAGCTGCGACGTAGCTGGTGTGGACACAATGGACGACTGCGCGGAGTCCAGGTTGAACTGCTGGTTGTTCGAATTGGACCTTGGCGTTCTGCTGAGGCTTACGTGCTGTTGCGACTGGTACTGGTCGTAGCTCATTGGCTTTCTCTGCATGGCGTAGCCCCCGCTGCCGCTGCTGTTGCCGCTGCCACCAGCCCCTTGGTATGGCTGGTACGAGCCTCTCTGGTAGCCGCTGTAGCCGCCGCTGCTGGCACCCTGGTGCTGCTGCTGCGCGTACTGCTGCTGCGCGTACTGCTGTTGCGCGTACTGCTGTTGCGGATAGTACCCGTGCTGGTACTGGTTTGACCCGTCATCTGCGCCAGCTGCAGTTTCTGGGTTGAACGATTTGAATTTCGGTGGCATCTTGCGCGTGCTCCTGGCTTGCTCCTCGATCCTGAGCTCCTCGATCCTGAGCTCCTTATGCTGCGCTCCGCTGTCCTGGGCTCTGCTAGCTCTGATGGGCTCTGCTGGTGCTTTCACTTTAAAACGAAAATTTTCTTTTTTTTTTTAAAGGTGTCACTTCTGGTAGGGACACGTTCCACATAACGTTTCTTTTTATATCAATGGTTATGAAGTCATGGCGGCGATTACATAAGAAGCTGAGCATTCTTACCTAAGCAGCGTATTACAAAACGGCCGGCTCTGATTGGCCAGCTGCGCCACCCCGGCGGAAGGGGGTGGGCGCATCACGTGATGTATTTCGAGAATCGGCTTTCGCGCTGTATAAAACAAAGCAAATTCCTCCCTCTCCCCCTCGCTCTCACATACACACATCGCACAGCAGATCCGTCTATCCATTCTGCTATATTGTTTGTATCGTATCGTTTCACCGCAGACCCTTGTTGTGTGTGCGCGTGTAACTCTTCGTTTGTATCGCTCTAAATACGTGGAGCAGGCGAGACGAGGGTCGTGTTTATATGGCAACAATGATCAGCAGCAGCAGCAGCACTAGAATACAGAGGGGATGCACTGCCGCAAGAGCGCTATTGGGGCAGTTCAGCAGCGGCAATGCAGCGGCGCCGTCACGGTCGCAGCTGTGGAGGAGCGCACAGCGGTGGGTTCAGACGTCGCAGAACGGCGGGTTCAAGTTCACGCGGCCGGCGCCACTGCAAACAGAGATCAAGTATGAGGATGTGCCGGCGTCCTCTCCAAGACCACGCAGTGTAGCAGGAGCCAACGCAGCAGCAGGCAGCTGGGCAAGGCACTCGATGCCTTCAGCGAGAAGCTTCAAAGACCTGTTGAAACAGAAGACACCTGAGGGGGCAGAGACTGAGAACAGAGCTGAAGATAGTGCTGTTTCGAGACTGGAGCCACGGGAGTCAGTGGAGTCGGCAGCGCCAGCAGCGCCGGCAGCATCAGCATCAGCATCAGCAACATCAACAGCATCAGCATCAGCAGAGGCACCGCTGCCAGCGTCTACACCCAAAAGAAGAACGAGAAGAAGTTTAAAACCTAGAAAAGCCCTCATAACACTATCGCCCGCCGCAGTGAGGCACCTTCGCGCACTACTGGACCAACCGACGCCCCAGCTGATACGAATCGGAGTGAGAAACCGTGGCTGTTCTGGACTAACCTACAACTTGGAGTACATTGAAAGCCCTAACAAGTTTGACGAGGTTGTGGAGCAGGACGACGTTAAAGTGGTTATCGACTCCAAGGCTCTATTCTCAATCGTCGGGTCAGAAATGGATTGGTTGGACGACAAGCTGTCCTCAAGATTCATCTTCAGAAACCCAAACTCGAAGGGAACATGTGGGTGCGGAGAGTCTTTCATGGTATGAGGATGTGGCAGTTCCTCTGTTCACGATGATGACGATGTGACGACAACGACAGCGACGACGACGACGATGATGCCATTCTTATTTATTCCTTTATGCATATCAAAGCAACACTCATTGCTACTCCAGATGTAATAGACAGTTTGTGGTTTGACACAAACACACCTAACAAAGCTTTGCGGATGTGGATGTGGTACCTCATTCCATCCGTTCCTCCCTCCCTCTCTTTCTCTCCCTCACGCTCACTCCCGCACTGCTGTTACGCATTTCCCTTGTGGACAGTAGTGGTGTGGTGGGTGACTACCCACAATTTTGCCAAATAAAGCCTTCACCCCATCCACTTCACACTTCCCTTCTTTCCACAACTATAACCTAACCACGCCCCGTACGCCTATAATAACGCTTCTAATAATATAATGTTGCCTAAGACCATCTTGTTTACTATTGCTCAATCCCTTTGGACTTTCAGCTCTACTGCTGCTGGTGCCTTCGTCGGTGCAGCCGCACAGGAAATCACAAACAACCCAAGAGACGTGATTTTGAGAGCTGATTTCCCTACTGGAAACTCACAAAGTGTGGTTGGTATAGTGCAGTTCTATTCCTTGAACGGAACTACTAAAGTCCATGTCGACATTACTGGCTTGCCTAAAAACTCTGGTATGTTCTCGTACCATATCCACGACAAAGCGCTATTCCCAGGTGGAAGATGCGAGGAAACTGGCGACCACTTCAATCCTTTGAATGCCAAGGGGGATTGCGAGGCCTTGGGAAACGATGCGTTGTGTGAGGTTGGCGACTTGAGTGGCAAGCATGGGTTGATTAATACCACATGCTTTGAAACCTACTTTTACGACCCATACTTGTCCTTGGACAAGAACCATCCACAATACATTGGAAACAAGGCGATAAATATTCACTTGGTGGACCACAATAATGAAAGATTGGCTTGTGCAAACATCCACCCTTCGAAAGAGCCTGAAGACTTGTTGATGTTGAACCCTGAGACTGAGCGTCAGGAGGTTAAGAAGTTCGAAGACCTATCCGGTGTCAAAGTTGAGAGCTATGAATATCAAGAAGAGGCAGACGCACAAAACAGCAGTGATGATGATGAGAATAACGGTGTCGATGCAGCAAGTTATCTATATGACTTGGAGATCTCAGCAAAATCAATCACTGAAAACTCTGAAGACTCTCGAGAGGATCACCAACTTAGTGCTATTAACGAAGCAGAAGAAGAAGAGGAGCAAGAAAGCTCTATCCAAACAGAAGAGGATGAAGCAAGCTTAGAGTCAGACTCAGGCTCAGATTCAGATTCAGATTCAGGCTCAGACTCAGACTCAGAGGCAGAATCAAAAAAAATTGCTGAAAATGGTTTGGAGTTGGAATCAGAACTTGACTCTGTTGATAAAGAATCTACAGCTTTGACAGGGAACCACACTAATGTCACCTCTGGTGGTCCAGTTGCTGTTGGTGGCGATGAGGAGAATGCTGGAAATAAATTGAATTATCAGATTGTCTTGGGTTGTGTCATTGCAGCTGCCTCCTCTGTTGCCTTATTGGTTTAAAACGGGGTAAAATAGGAGAGAAGAAGAAACTATGAGAAGACAGAATAGGAGCTCCTATCACGACTTAAAATGAACTTCTTCTCTATTTACTCTTCTTTCGAAAGCAATCCTCCTCTACTTTTTTTTATCATTGTTGTTGCTTAATTCTTTAGAGAGTTTTGAATCTGTCCATTACTCATTCTTGGTTTCAAGTGTTCCCATTCAACTGTAGACAGTCTGTTATCAAGTTTCCAGTATCAAGATGCTTGACTCAGCTTGAGCAAGAGCACTGTAGCATTGTCTTTTGATCATCGTCGTTATTCAACCATTTTTTCTCAAGATCCTTTAGCTCACCACCCCATTGAGATTCATCGTAAGGGTTCGAACACATCTTCAGTAGCTTCGCCAGGATAGGAGAATTCTTTTGATCGTCATCCTTGATTGCATCAATAACTTCTTCCAAAATCCAATTTCTTGGTATGAATTTCGGATTGGCCATAGACGAGACCCTTAGTCTCTCCTGGTAAGAGATATTCTGTGCTTGTAATCTCTCCCTGAACATAGCTAACCACTCATCGATAATCTTGATCAGTTCATCATTTCTCTCTTGGTCAATCTTGTCCTCAGGTTTCTCCAATCTATCAATGAATTTTTGAGGAAGGAATACGTTCCTGTTAGATAACGACTCATCATTTTGTAAGGCAACAAAGAACTGGTTGTAATCAACTTGTGTTTTCAAGAGAACATCCAAGAGTTTTGCAAATAGATCATTGTCTCCTTCAATCACGTTGATGAGACCAAGGCGTTTTCCAAACAAAGAGTTGTAATTTGTCATGAACACTTCCTTGTATTCATGTGATGCTAGCTTGATCACTGCTCCAGCACGATCGACAATCCTCTGTGCTGCTTCCTCTCCTTCAACTCCAGAGCTGATAAACTTTTCATCATCAACAAGTTCTGGACCAGCGCCAATCAACTCTATCAAACTTTCACCTAGTCTTGTCAGATTCCACAGAATAACAGTTGGCTGGTTGTCAAAACTGTAACGAAGGGAAGAATCGTCATGATTTGGTGTGAAGCTTGGATTGAATCTATCTAGGAAACTAAATGGCCCAAAATCAATAGAGAGTCCCATGATGGATGTGTTGTCTGTGTTCAAAACACCATTAAGGAAACCATAGACTTGCCAATATGCCACAGTTTGAGCATTGAGCTGAATAATTTTGCGATACATTTGTTCATACCTCGTGCTATCAGTAATGTCCATAAGTGTTTCTTGTGGCTCATTTTGTTCAGCCTTCTCACCAGTTTCGCTATCCACCATTTCAGTTTGAGCCTTGTGCTTGTCCTCCTTGAAGCGACCAGGCTCAAACGCGGGTAGCTCGTTATTGAACAATTCACCAATAACGTAATCTGAAAGAGCACGCAATCCCAGACGATCTTTTTTGTACCTGTAGTAGTCAAACGTCCCAATTCTCACCCATGTTGGGGCGAATCTGAGAACCACTGCGCAAGTTTCAGCCCCTTCTCTTTGCGCATAAGTACCAGGGAGTAGAGTCAAGCTTAGGGCTCTTGTTGAAGGAATCCCCACACCATTGAGTGCCTCAGAGATCACAAACTCACGCAAACTAGACCTCAGCACAGCTTTACCATCTGCAAACCGTGAAAATGCTGTTTTGCCAGCCCCCTTCAGCTGCAGCTCAAACTTCTGGTCCTTATTAGTTTCAACCTGGAATAAGTTGACGACACGACCATCACCTAGCTGGCCTGCGAACTGACCGAATTGGAAACCGGCGTAAGCCTGTGCATAAGGAAATATCTCCTCGTTATGAATGAATGTTTTCCCACACACCAGATCTTGAAACTCTTGGTTCTCGCTCAAGTTAGGATCGAGTCCGAGAGTGTTCAGTGCACTTGGAGAAGTGATTATGTGCCTATACTCTTTGCGCTTCGTAGGTGTTGTATACTGAAATGCACCACTTTTCAACAGCCGTGGAGTATGGAACTTTGCAATTTGAAGTCTTTCACTGTCAGACTGGAGAATCTCTGTTGCTGCTGCAATTGATGGTATTTCCGGCTCCGCTGAAAGTGTCTTTGCAAAGGGAGACGCTTTAGCCAAAGCGTGTAGTGTGTTTGCTGGTGTCTTCTGGCTCATAAGGATCGATTATCGAAAATTCCAATACAATCTTCTCTGATTTGGTTGACAGATACTCTTGTTGTATACACCAGTGAGGAACGACTGGGTGGTTGCTACTTAATTGTATGGGGTGCAATTACCCGGCTAGATCAAAGATCCCATCAAATAGAGTTTACAGTTAAAAGAAGGTAGAGAGGGCTGCAGGTGAGACGCATGAGTTTGAGTTTGGGACATGCAATGGTCTGTATAGACATATTAAAGTAGATAATATTAATGTGGGGGTGCGTAGGTGGGTACAGAATGCCAGATAGAGTTGGGTCACTCTTTGGTAATGTGCAGGATACATGCGTGATACGAGAGATTAGGAGAGTACCGTGGAAACTAGAAATATAAGGAGCGAGTGCGTGAAGGGAGGTAATTTCAGGCTTGCACATTCTAGATGAACAGGTAAGGCGGGGACATTGGGCAGATATTGGGCAGATATGGCTATTAGTTACTGAAGGGCATACTGCTTCTGATGAAGAGTTATTCAGGGTGTGAGACTCCACGGAGTCCACCATAATGCACAGAACATAGTTAACAAAGGCCGCTTTTGATCATGTCCATATGCGCAGTGACAGATAAGCTTAAGTTCTTGCTTGAGGTTGATAGTGACTGGCTGGTCAATAGGACGCACACCACTACTGTATGTTATGGACTATAGCCAAAAATCGATTCCATAACAAGTCCGTGATAGTTTAGTGGCTAGAATCACCGCTTGTCGAGAGTTTTAATTCTTAACAGTACGTGGTAGACCGGGGTTCAATTCCCCGTCGCGGAGTTTTTTTTAAAATTCATGCTTCATCACACAAAGAAGCGACAGGCAGCGACAGAGAGAGAGAGAGAGAGCTTACTCAGCTTAGAATAGTTCAATTACCCAGCATCTTCTGGGGCTCCTCCTCATCTCTCGAACGAGAGCGTCCATCTATAATGCACGACAGTACAGGCAGTCCAGGAACCGCTTCGAAGATGCAGAAAGAAAGCAGGGAAAAAACACTACAACAACGTTACGCGTTTCAACTCTCTGGCACGCTCTGTTTCTTCCTCCTGCGGTTGTCCCTAGCATGGAGGATCGAGCGAGCGCATGGAAAAGCCACCACTAACTACAAAACTAGAAACAGCAACATCACACCCAACAAAAAGTACAGATAATGTAGCTTACAAGTCTCATCCGCAGGCAATTCGTTCTTGAAAAGAAGTCCAAAGCCTTTGATCAGTAGACTAATAGGCACGATCCAGCTAATTTCCGGCTATCCAGGTATCAAGTGGATAATGGCTATTCTCTGGCTTACTCTTCTCCATAGTAGAACCCATAGATCTATGGAGTGTAAAGAAAATGGGGCAGAATAGGAGATCCGTTATGATAGAAGTGCAGGCATCCTTACCTACAGCTCTATGCAGGTATATATCGCAAGAATTGGGCAAATCATTATCTCCTTCAGTATAATGTAAGTGACAAACCCAGATGGTGAAAATTTTTTCTTAATGAACTGGAAATTAGACGACCAACACTCATAACCAAATAGACAATGAGAACATCGCTCATAACGACTCAGGTGCGATGCTTGCGTTTTGTAACAAAGATGAAACAATAACAACAGAAAAAGATCGATAGAGGAGGAGAGAGAAAGGAAAGAGGTTGCCATCGCTGCAGGGCTTGTATCTTATTTGCCTTCCAGCTTGCCCTCTACTGTCAATGGAGTCCACAACTGTGGATACAGGAGGAGTGGCAGTAAGGCCTGCCATTAATTGGTCATCCGTTCCTTCGACTCTTGTATATGTGGCGCAGGTCGCCATAGGCTCAGTTGCTCTACTCGTTGTGTCAATATATGAGCTTTCCACACGTTACAGTTTCCTTGCAACCGAAACGCTGAGGAGATGCTTAAATGTAATTTTCATTCTGATGGGCTACGTCTGGTGGGTGCAGTGGTGCTTGCTGATAGTTTTGAGAAGCGTCATTCTCCTGATATTCAACCCTTTGCTGATTACAGTGAGAGTAATTGACTACAACTCACGGCATTTTATAAACATCATTCTATGGACATTTTTTGGAACGTCGCTTGAAAACATAATAACGGTGGAGTACATCAAAGGGGGCTTCAAGCTTTTTGTACAGTGGATACAATTCTTCAACGTTCTATGTCTCACGGCTCTGATTTTAGGCCTGTGTTCATATTTCTTTGTAATAAAGTTCATTTTCCAATGGACTGAGTACCAAAAAGCACAAAAGTCCAAGCGGCCTAGTAAGAGAAGAAAGAAAGTGCTTAAAAGCGAGTTTGAATATGCGAGTGTCAATAAAAAGGCGAGAGCTAAAGAGGAAGAAGAACCTGAACCGAAGACGCGAGGCGATTTAATCAACGAGTTTCTCAAACAAGAAAACATACCCCGGGAGAAGCTTGACCGTGGTTTTCTGCTCAATGAGTCTAATGAAGGAGACGGAGATGACAATGAAATTGGGTCTTTCACCCTATTCAAACAGGAGCCACTTCCCTCCTTCATCCTACCATCTGAGGCAGAAGAGGATGATATCTCAAACTATCAAAGCCTGAACTCATTATCAGAGTCCACTTCCAAATCACCCTCAGCCTCATCTTCATACAGTAGCAATCTTATGCATTATGGTACTCCCACAAAAAGTTTCGAGACTCCTTCTCCTTCTCAGCAGTCTAACTTCACCCCGTTAACGGATGCGTTCAGGAAACGCCTAAACAATTCATCGCCAAGACCTGTTCCACCCAAGGGCACTGCAGTGCCGTCTTCTTCATTCACAACTGGGTTAGCCATACGAGAAAGGGAACCACTGCGACAGGACGAAGAGACGGACTTCAGTTCTAGTGACAGAGGAACCACCCTCACTTCCAATGTTTTCACGAATAGGTCCTTACTTACACCAATCACAACTATTGAGGAAGATGATGAGGAGGAAAAATGACTGACTATCTGCATTTGCGTCTATATACACCTACCCTACACGTGCACGAATTTATTATGTTTGCCTTTTCCGTTTGAATATTGACATCTTGTAGCTACATGCCCGCAGTCTAGACATACCCACAGAGTAATTCAATATGCAGAGGGAGAAAAGGGGAACCTCTTTCTAGAATAATTTATGTGTAGCGGGTAGTTTACGTGTAGTTCTTTGCCTTGTGTGCAAATGAAGGCAGGGGAGGTGAACAAACAAGAGCAAAGAAAGCTCTCACTTCTCTTACATCAGGTGACTTTGTTTACACTAGGGATATCCGCGTTTTATCAAAACAGCGCTTTCCACTGCAACTAGACCTGCCCACACTATCTTTCCATTTGCACCCAGCACACAAGCAGGAAGATCCTTATTCTACAAGTGGGGGACTAGACTAGACCATTTTTGTGAGCTGAGATGCTGAGAGGCAAATGCATGATTATGCAAAGTGCTTTTATTTCTGATCTTAGGAGTTGTGTCATTTTGAAAAAGAAATGTGAACTTTATTTAAATTAACTTTCAGACTAGACCGCCGACTGTCTTCCTTTGGCATGTGTGTAGGTAGAAAGCTGGCTGTTGCGACTTGTGGGTAAGTGTGAGCGAGATCAACAGTTTTGCATTTGCAGGACACCTTTCTCTTTTGTTTGATTTTCAGTTCTCCTGGACGAGATGGCTGTTTGTGGCTCTGGCTCCATTGCTACTCACCATCTCCCTAACCATGGAGATAGATAGAAATGGCACGATATGCAGGCCTGTGAGGAATTCATCTGTATAGACTTCCTGAGTGCCTGTCAGATCTACACACGGATTGTCGTCTACACTAATGGAAAAGTTTAAAAAAAGATGTCAAGATGTCAAGTCTTAACCTAATCCAGACGCAGGATTCGTAATTGATATAATAATCGCGTTCTGGCAGAAAACACACGCACACGCACACGCACACGCACACGCACACGCACACAAACAAACAAACCAACCAACCTGTTATGTGGCAGGGAAACAGATACTGCCTTGCCGAGGGCTTGGGCCGTTTTAGCGCAGCGGCGTATAGGAGACATGAAAAAGTTATTGGTAAAGGTCATGGCGTCTCTTCTCTTCTTACCCACGGCTATATCGCCGCTTAAGATAAGGTTCATGGTAATGTGTGCGGGGAAAGAGTTAATAAACATACATGGTGCTATACGTGCGTAAGAAGGGAACTATGGGCCATTGGTAGGTCCAAGAAAAAATAACAACCGACCACAGCTATGCGTTCTGGTTTTGTGACATCATTATCCGCCCCGAGACAAAACAGATTTCAAACATTACTTAGGTCCACTTTCAAACCTTAATTAATATATTTTTTACGGAAACTTGCTAATCCACAATCCCGCCATGGCTACATGGGAAACTACATGACATGGACATGCGATGAGCAGTGTCTTATAATGATTCAGCAGTTCTCATAGGGCTGATACTAGCATACATATGCTGTGATGGGGGTAGGGGCTGTTTCCGGTGATTGTGTTGTGCTCTACCTTGTTGTTTCTGTTTTCTTGTCTATGAGTGATTTGTGTGGTGGTGTGTTTTCTATTATTGGAAATTGAACATGTTGATTTGATTGTGCTTTGGGCGAATACACAAACAAAAGATCACTGATCATACATGTGTTAAGTGCCAAGTCAACCTGGATAGGATACTGGTTGTCTCACCGTGTGAGGGGCAGTATCCGGCTGGCCAGACGAGTTAGTTCCACATCATCAATCTGCTGTTGCTGGCCGCGAGCCTTGAGTGCGAGCCCTGAGTGCGAACCGTGGGGCATGCCAGCTTCAGCTTCATTTCGCAGTCCTGAACCCCTTATTCCTCTTCTGCTCCCTCGAGATACCACCAGTCGTGTCGTTGTTAATATCTCTCTTGGACGATCAAGGCTTGTCCTTGTGTAGAGTTGTGTAGAGGGTTTTTCATTTCACAAGACTTGCATAAACGTGCATGTTGTGGATCGCTGCGTACCATAGTAATGAAACAAACATACAAAACAAACTATTCGTAGCTCTTCATCGTATCTGAGGTAGGTCCATTTAAGGTTTGCAGGACAATCATCTATAAGGTTTGTGAAAGGACACCCACTCACTCTTGACATTATTTTCTCTTCTGAAGATGATGCATTTATTTAAGAAAGAGAGATGATCCCTGATTTCGGAATTTAAAAGAGTTTAAATTGTTTCCTCCCAGAGGCGACCCTGTATTTCAAAGTACGCCTTATCCAAAGCCCAATGTTCTTCAATGGGTCACCACCGTGCTTCCAAGCTCATTCCTCCTCAGGCTATTTGATCGATCCACAAAACAGCTGCGTGAGCTTTCTAGAGATAAATGATGAAGACTTAGCACCGCATCATGCAGACACTGGCGCTGTCACAGGCGACAACATGCCGCCGTCCTCATTCCCATACCAATGGAGCAGTAGTAACTTATGTAGCTATGGCAACAAGAATGTTTTTTCAGGGTTACCATCAGAATTCAACAATAGTACTGGGCCTGGCGCAATGCCCTTCTACCACATGGAGAAAAGCTTAGCTTCGAGTCAAGAATCGATATCTGATATGAATTCCTCCTCTGCCGACCTCACGCTTTCAAGAAAGTCGAGCACAACAACATTGGGTTCGGAGTACAGTTGCTTCGATAATTTTGGGAGTAGTTTCATCAGCAACTACTTCTATCAGCTCCCAAGAACAGAAGCAATAGTCAACAAGGATGAGTTACCAGCTGTTTCAACTCAACCACCAGCACCACCAGCACCACCATTAACAACAGTTCAGGCTTCCCGAGACTTCAAATGGGTTCCTTTAAAGGATGCTCAAGAAATGGGAAAGCCTAGTACAAAGCAAAAGATCAAACTGCCTTCAATCCATGATATCAAGACATTCATCTTTCTTCCACAACCAAATACAGATGATATCAAAAGGAAAAGAGCGTCCCACTACAACGCGCTAAGAAAAGAGTTTTCTTTCATTAACGGAAGTAGTGCCCAGGATAGGTTAAGAGCGCAGCAGAGAAGGACTGACACATCAGACAGCATTGGATGCAAACAAGAAATGTCTAAGGCATATCGGAGGGAGCCAACACCAGCTGTTCCGCAATCTAAACTTTACAAAGTTACGAAACGTTCACTTTCTGAGAAGCCTGTTTGTGACAAACGTGTTCCAGGAAAGCAGATTAGCCAAACAAAGACATATGAAAATATCAAGGGGGAATCTGAAGAGAGCAGACACTCTGCAATGTTCTTCCCTTCCTTTGAAATAAACGAGAAGTTCTTGATTGACAATATTTTGAGAGATTTTGAGCTGAAGTCACAAATAGATACCACCAAAGAGACTCAAAGTTGGGATCTAAAACAGACTGACATAGTAAAGTTCAAGATTTATGAATTTTTGTTTGGCTATTTGGGATTGAATGATGCCAGAGCGGATGCTACCAAGGAGAGAGATGGCGTATCACCGGTCTTGGAAGCAGAAGGTGATGTGTTCAAAATTGATCTTGAGTTTGATTTAGAACTCCCAAGTAGAGCTGACAGGGAGGCAGGAAAATTGGATGTCGAAGTGTCTCTGCTAGTGTCAAAACTACTAAGCTCATCTTTGGACAAGGAAGCAATTTTGCAATGCATGCAAGTTCAATTGGATGAATTCTTTATTGGGTATGGTAACAGTGATTTGGAGAGGGAGGCTAATGGGAAAAAAAAGAGAAGGCCGCGGGCGATCTACGCGAAGCCACGTTGGGGTGTTGGGTACGAGGATGAGCTCACAGTTATGGAGCTTGGGATTAAGGTTAATGGAGGGAATAGAAAGATAGACACAACAAAGAACGAATACAGAATAGATGGATAGGGGCGGGGACAGGGATGGATGCCGGTGACAGCATTTCTCTGCCTGTGATGGTTTAGTGTGAATATACTAGTCAGTGAGTCAGTGAGTCAGACAGACAGTCACATAGATATTCAAATATACTTGCTTACATTACAGCCTGCGTGTCTGCGATTGCGGGTCTTGCCCCGCTAGTATAAACTCGCCCCTTTCTGTTCGCTCCTGGGAGATACTCTGTTCACTACACTACTCTCGCGTGGTGGGCGGGCCTGTACCCGTCCACTGTGTCCACTGTCCTCCCGTCTTGGGCCGGCTGCCTGGGAGGCGTGGGGGTGGCAGGGGCCTGCTTCACCGCTATCTACTAGGACGACATTGTTCTGGCCCCCCTACGCTCCTACGCGCCCTACCAGTGAGTGCCGTTTCCGACTGACCCGCCCGTCCGTCCAGTGGCCAGCCACCAGCCCGCCCGCCCACCGAGCCTCTTCCCAGGAAATCCTGCCACCAGACAGACAGACGAAAGGAGAAAAGAGAGAAAAACAAACACGAAAACAGAAGAAAATAAACAAACTGTTGTTACGTTCCCGTGGTGGAAGGAAACAGCGGGCGCGGCGGCGGCACCGCGGCGGCAGCGCCAGCGTGCGGTGGCAGTGGTGGCGCCCAGCCCCTCCCCCCGAAAAAAACAAAAAAAAAACAAAAACGTTTCCGCCCAACTTCCTTCTACCTTCTACACCCACGCTCCCTCTAAGGACTTTAGTCAGTAGACCAGACCAGACCAGACTAGACTAGACCAGACTAGACCAAACGAGACCAGACTAGTCCACCACACAAAACAAAACAAAACAAAACACAACACAACACATCACACACAACAAAACAACTGCTCGCAGCACGACAAGAGAAAAGAAGCAGCAGAGCATCAACCGAGCAGGCCAGTAAACTAAGACACCAAACAGGAAGATGTCGCATCAATCGCACCAACAGTTCAAGGCAGCAAAGGACGCGCTTGTCGCATCCCTGTACGAACTCTCCAAGGCCGCGACAGATGCTTCCAACGCTACAGTCGATTTCTACAATGCGTCGCTCCAAACCGATGAAAACTTCACAGACATCTACTCCAAACTGGCAGAGAGCTTGAAGCTGTTGACAGGTGCGTCGGCGAGCGTGTCGTCTGTCGCACACGCGGTGGTTTCCGAGTCGTACATCCCATCGATTGGACACCTGCACCCAATGCTCAACGGTGTCACGAACCCGGTCGAGGTGGAGAAGAAGAAGAAAGTCGAGAGAGACCCCAACGCGCCTAAGAAGCCGCTGACCGTGTTCTTCGCCTACTCGCACTACCTCCGTGACGCGCTCAAGGCTGACAGAGAGCAAAGAGGCCTGCCTCCTCTCTCATCCACAGAGATCACACAGGAGATCTCCAAAAAGTGGAATGAGCTCTCCGACGAGGAGAAGGAGAAGTGGAAAGAGGCCTACAACGCAGAGTTGCAAATCTACCAGGCCACCAAGGAGAAGTACTTGGAAGCCAAGAAGAACGGCGAAGACGTCACTGTCACAGGGCCAAACCCTGCTCCAGTGCCATTGCCTGACTATCTGAGAGAAGGCAAGAAGAGATCTCACGACGGCGAGAAGGAGAAGAAGAAGAAGAAGAGCAAAAAGAACAAGAAGCTCTCTGAGCACTCCAGCGATCCTACCCTTCTTGCCCACTAGCCCGCGTGCCCGCCACCACGCGGCCCGCCCCTCGTATAGTTCTTCCCTTCTTCTGTTGTATTATTTTTTTGTTTACTGCCAGGCCATGGATGGGCCTCTCGACTCCTACCCTTTTTTATCTTGAATTCTCTATGTTTATGTCCAAGTCTTGGAGCAAGACCACTCTGAATAATCACTGTACCGTGTTTACATCCGCCCACTCTGCCTGCTCCATTGCTGCTTTTTAATTGTGTGTTATTATAACTGTTATGTGTTCCATTCATACTGTATGCTAGTATTTATTTGGCGGTGTAGAGGTCTTTCAGGCGCCTCTGGCGCCTCATACTTACAGCACCTCACACTGTACTCTCACCACTGCACCATGACATTGCCCATGTAGAACGTAGGACTCCACGCTGCCCTCTTTCCTGTCTGGCCTGTCACCACTAGTTAGAATCGCGGTGGTGATTTGGTTTGTTTTGAACAGAAAATGAAACGAACAAACACAACACAGTGGCACTCAACAAGGGCACGGACGCGAGCAAAGCAACTGAAAACAGGAACCCATTGTCGTCTGTGCAGCTGGGCAGGCACTGCTGGAGTGAAGAAGTAGCGTGTAGATTAGCGTGGGTCTGTTCTGCTGGCCCAAGGTGTGAGAAAGACGGAAGGTAGACAGTAGGAAGACGGCAATGACAGACTCGAGCCCGTTTGTGGATGTTCCTAGGAAACGGGAGCAGACGGCGACGAGCTCAGCGGCTGGGACAGCGGCTGGGACACCATTCAGCCAGAAGAGACTGAGCTTTGGTTTGGTGGGCGGGCAAGAGATGGAGACCCTGAAGCTGCAGACAAAGAGCCTGACGTACGAGCTGAGAGAGTGTCGGAACTCGCTGGACCTGGCCAAGATTGAGCACGAGGGCCAGATCAACGACCTCATAAAGCAACTGAAGGAGCAGCAGATCAAGTACGAGGCAGTCTCGTCGGACCAAATCTACTACTACAACCAGAACAAAGAGCTGGCGCAGAAACTGAAGACAATACAGGAGGCCGGTGACGCAGAGAGGGAAGAGTTAAGGCACCAGGTATCGACAGCCGACAAAGACTATCGGGAACTCCAGACCCGCACTGATACGCTGCAAGCTGAGGTGGCGTCGAAGAATGCCAAATTGGTGGAGCTCAACAACAACCTCAATTATCTGCGAGAGAGCTCGTCTGCAGAGTACGGAGAAATATCTAAAGAACTCGAGTCGTACAAAGCCCTGGTGCGTGAGCTCAGGTCGCAGTGTCTGGAGAAAGATAACCAGGTGGAGAAACTCCGGTCAAGGCTCAACTCGACACCCAGCCAATCGGAAATCCAATCGAACCAGGACGTTGAGAAACGTTTGAGGGATCAAGTTCAATACACAAAGGATCTCGAGCTCAAGAACTTACAGCAGGCCGAACAGATCAAGAAACTAGTCCTCCACAAGGAGAACGTGGAGATCCTCAAGGTGGAGAGGGCATCGCTCCAGAATAAACTGGGGACCGTTGATATGTTGAACAACAAGATCAATGATCTCTCTTTGGAAAACCTCAATTTAAAGCAGGAACTGTCTCAGTGGAAGATCTACCTTGATGATGTGGATGATGTTGACTCTTTCTTCAAGAATGCGAAGTTCCTGAAAGACGAGAACTTGATCCTGACCAACAACTTTGCCAAGCTATCGACCGACTTGAAGAATCTGCAAAAGGAGCACAATGAGCTGTTCATCAAACAGGAAGCTAGCCTGAAAGAACAAGAGGCTTTCCGCAGCAAATACGAAAACACTCTCAAGGTAAATTACGAGCTAGAGCAGCAAAAATCTCTTCTTGTGGAAGAGGCTGACTTCCTGCGTGAGCAGCTAAAGAGTCTTGACCATGAGCTCGCATTGAATGAAGATGATAAGAGCAAGTACATCCAAAGCCTGGAAGGCATGATTTCCCAGTACAAAAAACAGGTTAGCGAACTCACGTCGCAGAAGGCGGGCGAAGACACAGGTGAGCTGACTCCCATGAAGAGACAGAGAACCGAGGACGAAGATACCACGCGAAACTTCCAGACGTCTATCATGAACCTCAAGGAGCAGCTTCTCCAGCTGAACAACGACAAGGCGCGTCTCACTAACGACAACTTAATTCTTTTGAAAAAGCTGGAAAGCATGCAGTCTATCAACGAACAGAAAGTGAGGATCTTGCAGCTGAGGAACAATCCTTTCCAAAAGGACCAAGTGGTCAAGAAGGCCCAACTGGACGTTCTCGAGAGGATGAACTCAGACTTGCTCGGAAAGAGCGAGTTTGTCAGCACCGTCCCCAAATCAGTCTTTGACAAGGCAGAGCTTGACAAGAGGAGCCTGGAAGACGAGATCCACAACCTGAACAAAAGAATAAGGAGGCTGCGTGAGATATTCCAGGCCAAGTCGCTCGAGTTCATCGACGCTGTCCACTCTCTCCTGGGCTACAAGATCGAGTTCACCTCATCCAACAAGATCAAGCTGGTCCCCAAGTACGTCAAGAACGACCAGAACTGCATCATCATAGACACAGTCAACGGCACCCTCAAGACGAGCAAGTTCAACAACGAGGACACTGAGTTCTTCAGGGTGTACGACAACCTGGTTGCCTACTGGATCAAGGACAAGAACGAGATACCCTGTTTCCTTGGTGCCCTGAACCTGGAACTCTATGAGAAGGAGAGGGAGCGGCTGCGAGCAGACCCAGGCCCTGCTCCCTCTGCCCCACCTGCCCATCTTGTATAACTGTACCCCAACGCCATTCCATGCTGCTGCTATTACCTGTCCGTAGACCATCACGTGATCACACACGTGATACTCTTAGCTGCTGTGATCTCGTCGCCTTTGTTTGTTGATCTGCGAGCAATGGTCAGTTGCAGAGCTCACAGGAGCTTGTCAGTGCTAGAGCATCGCGCACGAGGACTCTGACGCGGCGATATTGTGATTGCTGGTGGTGGTGCTGGTTCTGGTGCAGCACATAGAGCGAGGAGACACACACACCCACAGCATTATTGTGTGTGGTGACTGGTGGCAGGCAGATCAACAGTAGACCAAGATCGAGGCGAGGGGGGACGCAGCAGACGCAGCGCACGGAGCGGTAGTGGCGCGCAGGCAATGTTCTCATCATCACCGCCGCGCAATGGATCGGACCATATGCTCGACCACAGAGTGCTCATTGTGTCTGCCGGGCTCACAGGGAGCGTTCTCGCCGGAATGCGTCTGTACAAGCGGTTCCTGAAACCCATCAGATCAGTCAGAAGCATCCCGCAGAGTGCGTTCCGCAGAAGGAAGCTGTACGGGGTCGTGACGAGAGTCGGGGACGGAGACAACTTCCATTTCTACCACACACCAGGCGGCATCTTGACGGGCTGGAGCTGGCTTCGACCTCTGCCCAAAGCGAACTCCAAGAACTTGAAAGGCAAGACCCTGCACGTGCGACTGTGTGGGGTGGATGCTCCTGAACGTGCTCACTTCGGCAAGCCAGCGCAGCCGTACGGCGACGAAGCAATGGCTTGGCTCAGTGGGTACCTGCTATCACGAAAGATCAAGGTCAAGCCTCTTAGCGTTGACCAGTATGGACGGGTGGTAGGAAAAGTGCAGAGGTACCATCTGTTTGGTGGGTGGCGAGACGTAAGTCTGGAAATGATCAAGCATGGCTGGGGTGTCGTATACGAGGGGAAGACCAGTGCTGAGTTTGATGGCAGAAAGGCAGAGTATGAGAGGATGGAGCAAAGGGCGAAAAATGCTAAGAGGGGTATATGGTATAAGGGTAAGAAGATTACTACACCTGGTGAGTTCAAAAGATTGCATTGAGGAAGAGTCTGCTACCGGTGCAGAGAGGCAGTTTCCGTTCCGCCCTACAGGTGCACAGTGCGATGTTGGGAATCTGTAACGAGAACTGGACGCGTCTGATCAACAATGGACGTCAATGCCCCTTCGCTTTTCATCCTCCCTGAGCTCAAACATGACCTGGACAGCGATGAATAGGGCTATACACGCGACAATGAAGAATCCAAACCCATCAAGGGTGCAAAACATCTTGAACAGAAGTTCTTTGGTCCCTCTCTCTCCCAAACAGAATCCATATAGGTTTGCAATCATCATCAGCCAGATGTTGATTACACCACCGACTGCACAGATATGTCTGAACCACCATTGGTCTCTGAACCTGGAGAAGTACTGCGTGGCAAAGAACTCCGGCAGGAGACAGATGACGACAGACCAGCCCCAGATCAACAGTTTTAGCTCAATATCGTGCCAGATAGCCACGAATGTGAAGACAGCCAGTGATGCTAGGATCCTGTTGTGCGAACCTCCTAACGGGATGTATATATACTTGACAACGAATTTGTTATAGCTTCTATGCCATGCTTTCCAAAACGACAAGGCACTGTAGTTGTTGTCCATGCAGCGAATCATGTTTTCTGGAGGGTCGATTCCATCAATCAAACTCCACAGTCTAAACAGTCTCCACGGGATCAAGAGCTTTAGCCAAATGATGTTTAGATTGAAAAGGCCAATCATGGATATCTGGAAAGGGGTGTCATTGTCCCAAGCGTTGGTTTTCGACACAGCAACAACGTACATGAAATGCAACAAGAACTCCATGACCAAAACACAGAACAGGAAGCGAAGACCGTAGACGAGGTTTCTCTGGAATGTGACAGAGGATAGCGGGAACCTTGACTGCAAGAAGAAATCGTTGAACGTGATGATAGGGCCAGCAATGAACAACGGAGCGTAGGCCAGATACGCGATGTAGTTGAGTACGGAGTATGATGTGAGGTCTAAGGGAGCATTGACTCTCTCCTTTTCATTCACAATGAGGGACTCGTAGAATGACTTTGTCCGCTCTGGAGATGAAGGTGTGGATGTTGGCGTAGACTGTCCCTCCCGGTCTTGTAGCCTTTGGCTGCTGATCTTTGCCTCTTTGGTGGCTACCTGGTGGTACCTGTTCAGGTAATCCAGATGGAAACTCAGGCATCTCAAAAGAGTGAAGTTGTAGAATACGTCCCAGCGAGACACGATTCCAGTGAAGCCTGGGGGGTCAAAGATGCTTAGTGGGCTCCAGAAGTACCCCAGTAGGTAGTTTCTGTATCGGTCATTCAGGAACAGGGACCCGACCCCATATACCCAGAGAGATGCAATGGCCACTTTCCTCCATTTCTTCAGCAGTCTGGTCAGCGCAAACAGAGCCAGCACATGGAAACACCACTTGACAGAGTTGATCCCGTGAACCGCAAACAAGAAGACCAGGCCGAAGCCAAAGTCGAAGTGGTTTCTTTGCACAGCAGGGGCCAGAGCTTGGACCAGCTTGCGCAAGAGGGTGTGGCCGGCAACCAGGGCCGACAGGAGCCAGAAGTTATCTCTGAAGAATCTGTACTGCTGGTCTGAGTTGTCCACCTTGCGGCCAAGCATCCAGCCTGGGCTCAAGAGGTGCTCAAACCTCGGGTAGTTGGGGTTTGTCTCATTGGACGCGTCCATAGCCGTCTTGTACAGCAGGGGCACAATCACGAGGAAGCATACCCAGTATACCCTGAACTCCAGGGTGTTCCAGCGAGAAGGCGTAGCGCGTGATATGATGGCCTGCTTCCTCTTTTCGTCGGTCGGCGCCTGCAGACGCGTGTCCAGCACAGGCAGCGAGAAGAATGACAGTAGCTTCAACAAGGACATCGTGCTGATGCGTGGTGTGATCTTGCGCAGATGTCACGGCCGTGAGTGAGTGCACCCCTTGGTTGCGCCTCTTTTTTTTCTGATACAGCCAATGCCAATGCGTACGCAGCTGAGATGGGTGCGAGCGAGCTAGGGCCTGCCTAATGTAGTGCTGATATAATCACTTGTTCGCCTGTCTGGGTATTTGTTGATGATTATGAAGGAGATATTGGGGATTGGAAAAGTTTTTCCCCGTTCGAGAGCCAGCAGAGAGGACACAGGACAAGGATACAGCAACAGAGGAGGAAATGGCGCAAGAAGAAGACTGGTACCACCTGCAGAGACGGTCCAACCCGCCGGGGTGGACACAGCCTGCACCGGGGTCCAAGTTCAACCCGTACGACCCGCACGATAAGCGTCCAGCGCAGGGGTACCCGAGCGAGTTCAAGACGCCAGGGCGCCACTCGAACTGGACAAGCGTGCCGACGGACGCGACGCAGTTCCAGCAGATGAAGAGCACGATGCGGAGGCTGCAGTACACGCCCAGACCGCACTCGCAGCTGTACCCAGGACAGCTGATGCAGCTGAAGAAAGTGAACAACTACACCAGGTTCGACAAAGGCGTGCTGTTCACGGGACGGACGCTGATGGCGGGCGTGGTGGTGTACGGGGTGTTCATCCACCGCTGGAACGACGGGTACGAGAACGTGTTCAGTGATCTGTACAGAGCGCATCTGCGGTTCAAATGGTGGCTGCTGGGGTCGCTGACGGATGTTGAGCACGGGGACCTCACGCCCAACTTCCGCACGCAGGTGCGCCTGTCTGACGGGAGCTCCCCAATTGCAGCAGCAGCTGCTGCTGCTGCTGCTGCTGACGCCCAGGAGCCATCGACGTCTGCGCAGCTGGCAAGGAAGTCAATCGACCCGTCCTTTGCGATGGAGAGGCCTGAGAGAAAGCACATGGTTGAGGCGCAGCGAATCCTGCAAGAGCGTGAGGAGCGACTGCTGCGTGCTCTAGACATCGCTGAGAATGAGCTGAAGTCGCTCCCAGACGGCCTGCAGGCTGCCAGCGGCGGCCAGAAGTCTCGCTGGTGGTGGCCCTCGGCGTAGGGGCAGCGAACAGAGGACCAGGAGCATGCACCTGTCTGGCCATCTGGCCATCTGACTGACCGACTGGCCGTGCACACACCCTCACTCCTGTTTGTGGCCTGTGTTTATGTGTCATGCGGCTTTTGTAACCTTACCACCCATCACCATCACCATCCATGGCCGTCAGCATCAAGGCAGCCGCACACACACACACACACACACACATATATATATATATACACCTAGATACCTACGCATATACCCACACAGGTCAGCAGAGCGGCGAGAGGATGTGCCGCGACGGTTGGGATCTAATGGCGCAGGCACTGGTGGTCCTTCATCTTGTTCGCCAACTTATTGTCCTTCCAGTAGAGGTGTTTCGGGTCTTGCTTCTCAAGACGAGAACCAGGGGCAGCAGCAGCAGCAGCAGCAGTGGCGCACCGCCGCTGCCGCCGCGGCAGCCTCGAGGAGAGCTCAGTGACGGAGACCAAGTGCCAGCGGGCGATATAGTCAGGGCCAGGGACATCACAGACATCTGCGCGGCCCACGGCTACAGCGTGCAGGAGCACATTGTGCAGACCAAGGACGGGTATCTATTGACTCTCCATCGGGTGTCGAGGGGCCTGAGGCCAAGGAGCGGCGGAGAGGTTGCGTACTTCCACCACGGGTTGCTAACCAACAGCGAGGTATTTGTGCTTGGAGAAACTACATCGAAGTGTCTCCCCTTCAGGTTGGTGGACCTAGGGTACGACGTGTGGCTAGGCAACAACAGAGGGAACAAGTATTCAAGGAAGCACACCACGTTGAGCTGCTCGTTCAGCCCGTTTTGGAACTATTCCATTGACGAGTTTGCAATCTACGACGTGCCGGCCATCATCGCCTACATATTGGCCACCACCGGCCAGCCAGATTTGATTTACATTGGCTTCAGTCAAGGGTCCGCACAAGCCTTGGCCGCTCTATCGATCTCGTCTGATATGAACAAGCAGATCAAGCTATTCATCGGATTGAGTCCGGCGATGGTTCCGCAACCTCTCTACAACCCGTTGGCCACCGTCTTCACACGCTTCCCTTCTCTATTGTACGTCTTTCTAGGGAGAAGGGCCGTTCTACCCTCTGTGATTGCCTTTTCAGGCACCTTCTTGGGACCCTTTCACCGCTTGATTGTTGACTTTGCCTTGAACTTCGTCTTCAGCTGGAAAACGAGTAACATATCCAAACAGCAAAAGGAGATCGGATACCCGCATCTCTTCAGTCTGAGCTCGGTCAAGTCGCTCGTGCACTGGCTACAAATCATCAGAAGTAACCGCTTCCAAATGTTTGACAATGTGCACCATTCAAATATATCTCGCTTGACATGCACTGGGTTCAAACTACACAAACCAACCTGCTTCCCCATCAACACCATCACTACAAAAGTCATGTTGGTGTATGGAAAAAACGATGTCCTCATTAAAATCAGCGACATGGAGCAGGGATTGGTGAATTGTGAGGAGATCTCAATACTTGGCTTAGACGGCTATGAACACATGGATACATTGTGGGCAAGATGTGTAGAGCAGCTGGTCTTTGAACCAGTATTGGCCAAGATCAAAGAGGTGTCGTTGGCTGCAACCACCCACGCCTGCAAGGACGAAGAAGTCAGTGCTACACTTCCATTTCTTGTTGATGAAAGTGCACCTGAACGACTTCTGTTTCCGCCGAATTTGATGCGTGTGCAAAACTGTGACTTTTCACCAGAATATCTTCCCAGTGAGGAAGACTTGCCAAAATCGCAATGCTCAGTATTTGTCTGACATGGGCTGATTCTTATTTGAAACGGGAAAAGAAGAGACCAACAGACGAATCAAAGACACGAAGAGATGTGTGCTTTTGCTTGTTCAACTAACAGATGGTAACAAAACCCCCCAGCCAACAAATCTGTCAAATCAGACAATCACACAACCAGGCAACCAACCAACCACCAACCACCAACCAACCAAACAAATTAATACATCATATTAGATATTATGTAACTAGTCATAGTCAAAACCATCTCATATTGTTCCTTCCCTAATCTCTCTGATTTCACCGATATTTGCTCTTCTTATACTGCTGTCAACGTAGAGTCTCGTCATTAGGCCGATGATCTCCTCTGTTGACAAATCATACAGTTCAGCATTGTAGAAACTCTCCATCGTAGTTTCCATATTGTTTTTGATCATGAACTGGATCTGTTGCAACTTGGCAAAATTGAAGATCTTCTTCTCTTCCACCCCAGGTTGATTGATAACAGAGAGGTTCAAAAACTTCGCAAGGACTGCACCTAGGTATTCAGCCATATCATCTTCAATTTTGAACAGAGCCATTACGGAACTAATAACAGACTCGTATAAGCTGCTGATAGAGGCTGTTATAATTTCAGAGTGCAAGTCCAACTCCAAGCAGTCCAATTGCTTTTGGAAAGCCAGGTAATTTGAATCAATAGCATTAATCACCTCGAATGTAAAACTTGATGTTAACATTGGGTTCAATCCCTCCAATTTGTCAAAAAGACCAAATATAGGAGCTTCTTGTTCCTTGGCAGCCTCCGTGAGAATATTCTCTATTAGCTGCTCATATTTGACGATATTGAATTTCTGTGAAAGATGCTTCAGGTCATTATACAGAAGAAACTTGTTAGAATACAAACCGAGTGATAACATATAGAGTGCATAGAATAAATCAGTGGGCTGTTCAGAATGTGACGCACTTCCGACATGCGCCTTGGTGATGTATGACTGAAACACAGGTGCAACTGTATCTGGAATGCAGGATATTTTGTATTTTTTAGAAGCAGGACATGGGGGTACAGATGCTAATGGTAATGGTAGGGGTGTAGTGGTACGGGAAGTGATAGAATTTGGTGCAGATGTAGACCCTGATTTCTTTGATAGTTTAGAGACAAGTTTTTTCTTTGGGGCTGCTCGTAAAGGAATTTTCTTGTCATTATCATTTTCATCATCATCATCATCATCCCAAGCATCCCAGCCATCCTCTGAATTTTCATCGCTCCAAGATTCAGTCATTGTTTTCGTGTGATCTACTGCGGTGTGGTGTCCATCTCCTTGTTCACTGTCGTCATCAGGCCACTCGTCCCACTCATCATCATCATCTTCTTCATTATCAATGACATTCACAGTTGGTTTTTTGCTGGTGTTTATAGGTACAGCTTGAGATACTATAGGTTTCTCACTCCGCACTGCGCTGCTCTTAACAACAGTCAGCTCATTTTCTAGTAAGAGCGGTTTCACATTTTGGAATACTTTCCGTAGTTGGTCGATGTGTGATGCTAGATAGTACTTATTAACGAGATCATCCAGTTCCTGCTTGACCCATTTTTTCAAATCATTACGTTTAAAGCCGTGAGACACCAGGAACTCGTTCAAGTTGAGGAGATCTTCCTGCAACCCTTTGTCACGGTGGATTTGGTCGACATTGTCGATGACAACTGATTTCATCCAATCGTAAAGTCTTGTGGTAATGTATTGGATGATCTTGTAACTCTCTGGGAACTGAGATATCAGGTTTACTATCGAAACCACGGATGCAATCATGGACTGGACTGGATTGGCAGGGATTGCTTCTGTGAATTTGATGACGTTATCATCCAAGGTGAACGCGTACGTACTAGTGACAAGCCTGGCCATCAGCTGATCATCGATGACCTTTGGTACATTCACCTTTTGTCTCTTGGTCATGAGCGTCACTATGCTTTGGTATTCTATTAGCACACCGTCCAACTCGACCTCGCTCTTAAACGCTAGCGAGTCGCCCGACACAGTTATGAACTCGCTCCATAGCTTGCGAAGCACAACGTCGAAGGCGTCCTCCAGCAAATTCAGCTTCTCCTGGGCTACCCCCAGCACTCCATTTCCCCTGTCCAGCTGTGCGATTTTGCCCTCCAGCTTCTCCAAAGACAGAGCGACCCAATCGATCTCGTGCAGCTCTAAATTGATCTCAATTTCCTTGATCAAATTACCCACTACCCACAGATTCTTCAGGTTTTGCAACTTCTTGATAATCTGATCCTCTTGCAGTTGGACTTCACTCAACTGTTTGAAGGTGGGCTTGTTGTGTTCAATCAACTCCGCCTCTAGAGACTTCTCATTGCACAGAACAGAGAACTCCTGGTCAATGGAGGAGATCTGTTCCTTCTGCCTTTCCATTCCTGCCGTATCCATCCTCACACTCTCACACTCCTCACTTCAAGGTACACCACTGTCCTCTTCCTCGTTCGTCTGAGTGATATACTCTGTGTGCAAGAGTAAACATAAACAGCACTGTACTGATGAGTTTTAACCGCCCAGCGCTGTAAGGAGTTCCGACTTTGTGGCTAACTTAAAGGAAGTCGGATCTGGTGTGGCAGTATAAAAGGCGCAGCGATTCCCAAACAAATTTTTTCTTCTTCTTCCCTTTTCCCTCTTCTCAACGCAAATTTCACAGCCATTCGCAACAAAGGAAAGCATCTCCTAGAGGCTGATCTCTACTTTAATAGTAGACGGTCCGGCCCATGACCAGCGCGATACCTAGTTGCCCTTTGCCACCCTTTAGGAGGCAAGGTTTTTCAAAGTGTGGACTGGAGAGTAAACTATCTTTTCGTTATCAATCTTGGGTGCAGCGCTCCATTTGGACTGGACTTTGTCTCCAGACCTAAGGAAACTCCTTCGTGAGCCCGAATGGGGAGTGGTGCAAGGATTGGCAATACAGTTTAGTTCAGACCAGTAGGTGGTGTTTCTTCTCAGTTTCTTCCAGTATCTCTTCTCGCTGTAGACGACTAGATAGGCGGACGGCGGACGGCGGACGACTACAGATAGATGCTGCTGTTGTTCATGTTTTACTATACTATTCCCACCCTTGACGTTACAACTTGGACTGGTTCTTGAAGCTCGAGTTGAAGCCAAGAAGTTCGTTGATCCCTCTAGTCCAGTCGTTTTCAGTGTTTGCCACACAGTGAACGCCGCTATGGAGGTTTTTCTGGTGCGGTGCCTTCTTCTTGATCGCGTCAGGTTGGTCTTTGACATAGATAGTCCCCACCTCGTTAACTATGTGTATCTCGTCATCCACTTTCAGGAAATGCTGAGGCACCCCGTCAATCGATAGTCTCACATTGTTCTCGCTAGAGTTGGCTCGTTGAGCTATCTTTATCTTTATGTGAGATGTCAAGGGAACAATCAGTGGTCTAAAAGACAGAGATCTCGGACAGATGGGTGTGATGAGTATTGAGGGGACCAAGGGATGTACAATACTGCCACCTGCGCTCAGGCTGTAAGCTGTAGAGCCTGTAGGAGTGCTGAGGCACACACCATCAGCAGTTGTCCTTGTTAGAAACTCACCGTCAATGTATATATCCAGAGTAGTCAGGTTCGGAGTATCACCTCTATGCAAAACAATATCGTTCATAGCATGTATCATCTCAGGATTGTCTTTCTTTTCTGTGGTCCCATGCTGTCCTTGGTCCCGTAACACATGACACTCTAAACGCGTTCTGTGCAGGACTTTAGCAGTTGAATTGTACACCTCCTCGAATGCTTGTTGGAAATGTGCAAAGTCAAACGGGAGCAGGAATCCCAGGGTTCCCAGCGAAAACGAGAGGATTGGTGGCACAGAGCTGTTGGAAAACAGTGACACAGCCCTCAGAATAGTACCATCTCCACCCAGAGTCACTAGCAAGTCAGTCTTCGTAATAATCTCTTCGATTTCACCAGTGTACAACAGATGCGGCGACTTGCTGTTTTTCTTAACGTAATCTTTGAAATAGGGTGAGATCTCTTCAGCAACATCCTTTGTCACCATGACATTGATTTCGGGGTGCTTGTCATGAATAAAATTGATAAAGTCAACAGTGTTCTGGCGAACATGACGGACCCAGGGTTTCTTCACCACGAGGATGTTTTGGGGGTGGTTGTTCCACACGAGGTTCGCCAGCTTGGAGTTATGTGACCGGATGTACTCCGGCAGCGTACGCGCTCTCAGCTTTGCCGCAGGTCTTACTTCAACATACTTGTTGTTCATCACTGGCGGTTCTGAGATGGGGCGAGCAATTGAGGAGCTGAACTGGCGCGATAGCTGGGGGCAGGGGCGATGTGACACTATGCTCTGGAAGAATCCCAGTCTCATATTCCACGAAGAAGTTCACCTTATCCACGTGTACAAGCGAGCTAGCGGCCGTGAAATACACAAAAGACTGGCAATCGGCAGCTGCTGTCGAATATCAGGTTGTTTAGGTGCTGCGAAACAAACGGTACACTCACTGGGCACTGAAACAACTGAAAAATTGGTGATGTTTTTTACAGGGTTTTTTTCCTTGTAATTTTTCAGTGTGGAGAAAGGGACGGAGAGCGAATTGAAAAGAAACGAACGATTACGTGGTGGTGAATGGAACGAAGTAAAATAAGCCTGAGCAAAAGAAGGGGTATACACAGCTGGTATGGGATAGGTATGAGCCAATGATCTAATGAATAAGAGCTCAGGTACATTAACGCCTAAGACATACATATAAGGGGAGGGACCTGGCCGGCACCACCAACACACCTCAAACACTGAACCATCCACGGAAGAACTGGGTGATAAACTGTAAAACAGCAGCGAAGAAGCCAAGACCAAAACTCCCGCTTTGGTTTCTTGCCATCTCGTTGTTGACCTCCTGTTCTTCCTCATGGTCAGCTTGTTCTTCTTGGTTCAAGTCATGGTCGCTCTTACCCGATGAGCTTGTTGGTCTATCGGCTGGCTTAGGGCCGGGGACCTGGGGTGAGGACCAATGATCCTTTGGGAGGCCTGTCTCATGTGGGACCTCTGGTCTTGAAACGGGTTGAGGACTAGGAGGCGAGTAGTTGTCTGTTGTGGCCGCGGTGGGCTTCAAGGTTGCTGCTGTTGGTGGTGCTAGTGCTGGGTTTGTCACTGCTGGAATTGGAACTGAAACTGGGACAGCTTCCAGTCCAGAGGAGGTGGGCTCTAATCCCTTTGATGCTACTGTTGAGGACGCTGCGGCTGCCGGTGGAGAATCACTGTGCGAGCCTGACAGGTCCGGGGAGTACACAGTAGTACCCCCGCCTGTCAGACCCTGTGAAGGCGACGGCTCTGGTGTAGTGATCTTGTGTGAAAGTTCCTCCTCACGCACTCTCTCGTCTGTCCGCTTCTTGGCCTCTGCACTCTCGACAAGGATCACGTTGTTCTCGTTTCCGCTCTCGTCGAGTTCTGTCATTGATGTTAGTCTTCATGCACGCATCCGCAACTACGCATGGCTGTCTGATCCGATACTCACCAATTGGATAGTCCTGGTCTGTGCTCCAAACGTTGTCGATGACGAACTTGAAAGTGTATCTTCTCGTCTCCCTGCCGTGAGCTGCTACCCCTGTGTCGCCGCCGTCTTCCTGGATCACATACACATATCTCTTGGAAACCTCATCAAAACTCAGCACTGTAGGCGTCCAATTGTTGAAGCTTCCTGCCACTTTCACCTCGCTCCCCTCCGGCGCTTTCTTATAGATCTTGGTCATCTCTCTGAGTGCTTGGTCCTACTGACAATGCGTTATCTTCTCCCTTTTCTGCCTCTGGTCACCACCGCCGCCCCCTTAACAAAGGCTGATTTTTACCTCTTTTTTGTTTTTCATGGTAGCAAAGCTGTCATTGTGCTGTTGGCACAATGCGTGCAGAGCGGTGCGGTGCGCAGAGTAGGACAGCAGGAGGACAGCCGTGGTGTTTGGCGGTCGGCAGACAGATGCCAACGAGCAGCCAGTGGCCATGGGGGGAGGTGGCGCGCGATCTCAACCTGATGGGTGCAGCGTGAACCGCCGACCATTGTCCATCGGCGCATTCCCCTGCCTGCCTGCAGGCGCTATCGATCTTGCTTACCTAATGTGTCACAAATAGACCTTACGCGCTCTGGTTATGGTGCTCTGGTGTTTTGTGGTTTTGTGGTTTTGTGGTTTCCCCGGTTACAGATCAGATCACGTGCTGTGTTACATAATCATATCCCAAACGCGCCTCCACCGCCCCTGGCGGCCCATCCATCACGACAACACACCACCGCCCACACCCAACAAAGTGCTCACTTCACAACCAAAACCAACCAAGCTGGGCACCGCTCTTCGCTGAACTTGTGCGTATCGATATAGCGGTTTAGCGGCTGGGGCACAGGCTCAGCTACAGAGAAGGATCCGGGCGCGGTTTGGTGTGATCTCAATGAGTAGAGTAGTATCCAAGATAGCGGCTGGTGATACTATGGGGCGGCAGGCGAGGCAGCGTCAGCACCAGCGACAGCGACAGCGACAGCGAGAGAAGCAGCGGGAAAGGCAGCGGGAAAGGAAGTGGGGAAGACAGCTGCATCGACGCCGACAGCACACGGAAGGATTGGGTAGAGACGTGGATGAAGGGACGCGACAGGTGCATTCAAGACGTGGTGCCAAAACCAGGAGAGATGCGGAAAAGCCCACTAGCAGGAGTACCCTGTACAAACACACTTACGAGTCTGGAGCTGACGCGCGGGAGCAGAATCGAGAGCAGAATCAAGAGCTTCCCAGTGAAGGTAACGGCTGGGGATCATCTCAAGAAAGCCACCAGATGAGGCAATGGCTAGTGTTGGGATCCCAAAAGGAAAAGGTGATAGAAATTAGCGACAACAGCGTCGATGAAGATGATGAGCAAAGGGAAGAAACAGGGGATTATGGCTCAGACAATAGCTTCTCAGCAACCGAGAAAATATCAGCTAGTGATGGCAGCTATTATACCAGCTGCGAGGAAGAAGAAGAGGGCAAGCATATCCAAGAGCGATTCAACAAAATGCACAGAAATCGAGGTGTTAGTAAATGGGCTAACAAAAAATGGGTGTATGAAGATGATGATATAAACAACTTTGTTGTTAGTGATGCAAAAGATGAGGATGATGATGATAGCGTGGAGGAGGCTGAGTACTTCTCACTCTCTAGTAACAGTGACCCCTTGGAGGTTTCACCAGTCACTTCTATTGCTTCACCAACACAATCCTCTAAAAAACCATCGCTAAAGGACACTGGAGCACTGGAGCTTCTTACATCAACAACAACAAGGATCAGGCTCAAACGGATCATAGCTGATTCTGATGATGAGGAGGACGATGCATTAGGCGTGCTTTCCTTGCCGCAAACCAATGAACTCTTCAAATCAGACAATGAAGAGGCGTCTGTAGATGTACCTGGTTCTAGTAATAGTATAACACGAAATTACAATGCTAGTACTACTGCATCGGACCTACCAACTATGAGTTCAAGCCAGGAGAACAAATCCTTGAAACATTGTACAACACCACTCATGTCAAGCATCCATTCATCCATAGACGGCACCCAATTCCCTCCAACTGTCAAGGTTGGTTCCTACTCCGACTCAGAACCTGAATCTGCAGAACAATCATTGCTCATAGTCGGTTCCTCTCAACCTTCCTCCTGTATAATCGCATCAATATCCTCAGATCATCGCCCTGAGAATCTGACGAGCAAAACTTCACAGCCGGAACACTTCACACATCAATCCTCACCTGATGACATTGCATTAGTAAAGAAACCTAAAATCGAGGATAAATTACCAATTGACCTCACCCCGAGCCACAAGGGGGTAAGGGATGGGATCAAGTATATTTTCCCCACCACAGCAATACGTACACCTACAAGAGCGTCTGACACTGATAAGTCTAATCACACAGTCCTGCAAAGTTCAACTATCAGCCCAGAGAAATCACCCCTCTTCGTAACACCTAGTGATGATGATGACGATGATGATGATAATGATGATCTTCAAAATGGAAAAAAGGTCCAACTATCTCACATTGAGCCAACTGGTTATGATCTCAGAGTTTCAATGGAAGGCACCAACTGTTTTGATGACGATAGTAGCAATGATAGTAGTGACATTGAGATTATTGACTACGAAGAGTTCATGAGGAAAGATGATTGATGCATCAAAGAAGCACCGCACCCACTGTTCTACCCCTCTATAGTTTGCATCGTGCCACAATGAATCATTATCGTATTCCAAAACTACATCATCATGAGCAATTACCAATCAATCAATTAAAGGAACCAGAGCGTCCAAATCATTGAAACTATGTACATTATTTTTCTAAAGAACATGTAAAAGGGATTAAACAAGAAGAACTATAAACCAGAATGTGATGAACGGTAGAGGCTTCACTCCTGGGCTCGCCATCATGCCGACGATGACGGTGGTGTGCTTTGTACATCAGTTTTGACCTCTTCAAGAGTGCCGGAAGAAGATGGAGCACTGCTAAACTCTTCTTCTGGAGAACGCGTAGTTTTAACCCCATCATCGTCATTTTCAAGATGGTATCCTTGATGATGGACTAGGTCTGGCTGGTGGTGAGACTCAGAGTTGATTCTCGGTGGATTTTGATGCTGATTTTGATGCTGATGCTGATTTTGATGTTGGTGTTGGTGCTGGTGTGGGTGCTGGTGCTGGTGTTGGTGTTGGTGTTGGTGCTTTTGAACAAACTGACGTGGGATATTTCCACATCTATCTTTGCCAAAGTTTATCTTCAAGTCTTTGAAGTCAGGATCGATCTTGATCTTGTCTATCGCAAGAATAGCATTGGAAATATTGGTGAAGTTGATGAAGACGCAGTTCTTCTCAGTGAGGTAGTTGATCTGCTCAATCTCACCGTACTCTTCGAATCTTGCCCTCAAGGATGCCTTGGAAAACTTCTCATCTTTCAGATCAATGTTTCCAATATAAATGTTTCTTGATGTGCCTGAACTGACAGCTAATGTCAAAGCATTAGACAAAGGACCAGAGTGCTTACCCCAGCCGATCTTGATTCTCTTGTTGTGGATGGTTAGCCCATGCAACTGGCTCATGGCAAAGAATTGTGCAGCAGCGATGGGGTCGATGAACGTGATGAAGCAAATGTGACGATCAGGAATGTACTTCACCAGTTGTAACAACCCACCTCTCACCACGTTACAAATTTCTTCAATTTTGACATCTTTTGGCAGATTTCCAAGGTAGACAGTTCTGTTACCCAGATTGTTGGCACCCCCGGCAGTAGTAGCGATAGCTGCTGCTGCTGCTGATTGTTGCAACAGAGTAGAAGAGATGAACTCTCTGTCAGCATTGGTGACTAGATGTTCCATACCTGGAGCTAAACCCAAATACTGGGCAGCATTGTGCTGCTGAGTCTTTGTGATGAACGCACAACGGTCCTTACCATAGAAGATCTTCTTATCGGCGTAGAACTCATTCGTTTCAGCTAGTGATGAGACGACTTTGATGGCACTTAGGATAGAGCAAAAGTGGACAAATGCGACGCCTTTGTCTTGCAAAATTTTGATTGTATCGATAGTCCCATAGTGCTCCAAATCATTTGCTAGCTGTGCCTCATTAATGTCCTTTGGCAAATTGCCAAGGTAGACATTTCTGGTGGCACCGTCTTTCTGGATGTTTGTCAGAACCACGGAGGATATTGGAGCGTTTCTTCCCCACCCAATCTTGATATCATTTTCCTTTATAGTGAGTCTTTTCAACAGGGCATCTGAGTGAAACAACAGCGCAGAGGACTCATCAAGGAAGGAAATGAATGCACAAGTTTTCTCTGGTAGGATGCGGATATTCTCAATAACACCACTTCTAACATGGTCCAATAGTTCCTTTGGAGTAATGTCGCTAGGGATGTTCCCCAAGTAGACTGTTCTACTTGGGGCTGAGGTGAAATCTACCGTACCAGGTAGCGGCGGAGCAGTGGATCCGATCATTGCATCGGTCGGAATGATTTGTGACGCCTGGTGAGGGTTGGGCATGAAATCGTTCATCATGGATCCTGGCAAGGCACCGCCCACGCCGCCGTTAACATTCACATTGACGTTGACGTTGCCATAATCGTACAAATCCTGGGCGTCGTTCATGACTGCTGAATTTTGCAAGATGAAGGGATCGGCTGCGGTGAAGTCCCCCATGTTGGATGACTGGGGCAGTGGTGATTCCATGGAATCTTGCGCAAGGGCAGAGTGATGTGGATGGAATTGATAGTACTCTTCCGGTTCAACAATGTCCATGTAATTGTCGAGATATTGGTGGTAATCTTGTCTTGTTGGGAATCTGTTTTTATTTGTCTGCTGTATCATTGGCGTGGAGCCTTGCTGGTGGTGGTAGTGCATTCCCATTCCTGCACCGGCACCGGCACTGGCACTGGCACCGGCACCGCCATTCAGCATCATGTGCTGAGAGGGAACCAGAGGCGTGTTTCCCGTGTTGGAGTAGGGTATGTCATAGTCTGCATATAGAGACTGCATTGCTTATCTGGTTGGGTTTCGTACCTTGCTTCTCTCCGTTCAAACGGTGGCACACGGGAGGGGTGAGCAACAAAGGAGGTCAAATCACACAAGCAGCAGCAACAACCAAGGCTTATGTGCCATACAATATCTCAGCTGATGCAAGTGAGACGAAACGAGGTAGACAATTGGTACTGGGCAAACGGCGTGATGGAGCAAGGAGGAGCCAAACAAAGCCGAGCTTAGACGGCAATGGTGTGCGAGTTGGAGCAAACCTGGCCGGACACGATAGACAGGCGGGGTCTGGATCGATCAAGAACAGCTAAAGCTGGCGGCTGGCAGAGCGAGCGACGGACGGGTGGCGTGTAGGGTGAGAAGGCCAACTGGGGCAGACCTAGAAAAAGAGTTCCGCGTAATCCAATGGGTAGTCTGCACTGCACTGCGCTGAACTGAGCTCGCGTGAAAGAAGGCCAATAACTGCGGCGATAGATCTTACCTCGGTGTCTATTGCAACTGTCGCTTTCCCTCGTCTTGTCCCTTCTACTGACGTTGACGTGAGCACTGTACTCCTGATTGATCTCTTCCGTGAAGGTGTTGATAAAAAAAAATAAAAAAAAATTTGAGACTTTGAGCTCGGGGGTCGGAATTTACGATTGTTTTACTAAAGGAGTAAATAACGAGGTGGCATGTCATGATGGGCTATTGGTGGTGGTCTTCGTCTTCTTCTTCTTCGTCTTCTTCTTCGTCGTCGTCGTCATCGTCGTCGTCGTCATCCGTGAGTTCGTTGGCAGTTTCCTCTGCCTCAGAGTCAGTTTCGCCGTCTTCGGGCTCTCCCTCTCCCTCTCCCTCTCCCTCTCCCTCTCCACCGTCCTCCATATCCGCGTCGCCCTGCCCGTCATCGTGCTTGCTGAACTTGAACTGCATTGACTGCTCAGCAGTGGCCTTAACATGAGCACCCTCTTCCGTACTCCGCTCGGAATCGGGCTCAGTCGCACGCACAGTCTCTTTGTCGCCTGTCGCTGGTGGTCCTGGTCCTGGTCCTGGTGCTACTGCCGGTGTCGCAGATTGCACTTCACGCTTCGGCTTAGACTGCGCCTTCGCCTTGCCCTTGCCCGTGCCCTTGGTGGACACTTTTCTCTTTTTCACTGTAGACGCAGCCACACTATCTGCCGAAACTTCATTCACAAGGCTTCTGATCTTGTCGAGATTGAAAGCATCCTCCTCATCGGTGATCTCACCAGACACAAGCTTGTTGTTGTAAGTCTGGAAATCGTTGATGATCCTTGTAAACACACGCAACTGGAAATCCTGTTTCCTCTTCATCTCGACAATCAGCTCCTCCTGGGACGCCAGCACTTTTTTCATCTCTGCCTCGACTTCGCCTTGTCTTCGTGACACGCTCTTGAACCTGCTCTGGTAGTCGTCCCTCTCATCCTTCAGTATTCGAGTCCACTCGAACAAATCAAAGCCGTCATCGTCAGCTTCCTCGTCGTCGCCCTCAGCTTCTGTTACCGGTGTCGTTTCGAAGCTGATCAATTCGTTCTTGATCCCTCCTCCAATCAGCAGGTTTACCTGGAAAGTAACATTCTCCTGCGCATCCTGTCTGCCAATCAGCTCTATCGACTTCCGAAACCGCTCAGGCAGCTCATTGTTGAACACTTCGTATACAAACCGCACAAAGTCGTAATCCAGGTTCGCAGCGGCACTTGTCTTCAACACGCTCAGCTTGCTGGAATCAATCTCTGCTACAGCCTTGATCCCACCGTCTGTAGCGAGAACTTTCATCTGATATCCATCACCAACGCTCCCGCTGCTGTCACATTTTATCACCAAATCTGACTCTTCCCCTTCGACTACATATAGCACCTCAGTCTCCTTTGTTAGTACTGGCACGATTGACGCATCACGCTATGCTTTACTGACCATTATACAAACATATCACATTCACCACGGATCTCATCTGATCGATTGAGGTGCGCACGCAACACACACACAGTCTCTATCATCCCCATTATCTCTCTCTCTCTCTCGTGCCACAACTGAAGGTTCGCGCCCTCCCCAGTCCCATTTCCGGTCACAGCACCCCTCGGAACTTCACTTCCGTATCCCGCCGGGATAAAATAGCCACATATCCGATGATCACGTGTCCCCGTCCGGGTAAGCTCATCACTCCCTCAAAACCGAGGGCAACACCCACACACACACACAAAACTTTTTTTCGCCTCCTCAGAGAAGAGAGGAACTAAGCAGTAATCAAGTGCAGTTAGCAATTACAAAGCACCAGTGACAAGTGCTTGAGAGAGCATACGGAGTAGTCGAAATGGTGAGTGTGGTAGAGCTGGAATCGTCGAAGCAACAGGGCATTAATTACTAACAGCAAGGACACACAGCCTCCTAAAACCGAGCCTAAGAAATGGAAGCCGCCAAAAGGGCCTAAACCAGTCCATCACAAGAACAAGAACACGATTGGGCTGGGAAGAGCCATCACTAACATCAAGAAGAACGAGAACAGAATAACGTTTTTGCCAGATGGTGAGATGAGATTCACGACCGACAAACACGAGGCGGGATGGGTCAAGCTGAGATCTGTGACACAGGAGAACCACCTAGATGACTTCATAAACACAGCCGAGTTGGCAGCTACGGATTTCACAGCAGACAGGTACAAAGAGGTCAAGATCATCAAGGTTGACCAGACCGAGAAGGCGAACCCGTTTCTGCTGTCAAAGAGCCAGGAGGAGAACTTGAGGAGTCTGTTCCATGAGCATGAGAATAAGCTGACTATTCCCAGAAGGCCCGAGTGGGATGCATCGATGACCAAGTTTCAGCTGGATAGACAGGAGAAGGAGGCGTTTCTGGAGTGGAGAAGGGAGCTGGCTATGCTGCAGCAGAGCGACAACCTTCTCTTGACACCTTTCGAGCGTAATTTGGAGGTTTGGAGACAGCTGTGGAGAGTGGTGGAGAGATCTGATCTGATTGTTCAGATTGTAGACGCAAGAAACCCACTGCTCTTCAGATCTATTGATTTGGAGAAATACGTTGTTGAGTTGAATCCGAAGAAGAAGAATCTTCTACTGGTCAACAAGGCTGATTTGCTCACTCCGAAACAAAGAAGAGCGTGGGCTGACTACTTCATTTCCCATGGGATCAACTACACTTTCTTCTCAGCATTCGAGGCCAACCAGCTGTTGGAGAAGGAGGGGAGCGAGCACAGTGATCTCAAGAAACCAGAGTTCAAGATTAGATCAGAGGAAGAGGCCGATGTGGAAAGCGCTATCAAAATCTTGCGAATCGAGGAGCTGGAGGCCCTATTCCTCAGAGAAGCTCCAGAACCACTCTCACAGTTCCCCAACGTTGACCACCCTATAACACAGATTGGTCTGGTGGGGTACCCCAACGTTGGTAAGTCGTCGACGATCAACGCCCTTGTGGGATCTAAAAAAGTATCCGTCTCCTCTACTCCAGGTAAAACCAAGCATTTCCAGACGATAAAACTCTCAGATGATGTTATTCTATGTGATTGCCCGGGTCTTGTGTTTCCAAATTTCTCCTTCACGAACGGTGAGCTGGTGTGCAACGGTGTCTTACCTATCGACCAGTTGAGAGAGTACACAGGCCCAGCTCAAATCGTTGCAGAGAGAATCCCTAAATACTATATTGAGGCAATATACGGTATCGCCATACCTACCAAGGCAATCGAGGACGGTGGTACAGGAGTGCCAACGTCTCACGAACTTTTGAACGCATACGCAAGAGCGAGAGGGTACATGACCCAAGGATTTGGAAGCGCAGACGAGCCACGAGCTGCCAGATACATTTTGAAAGACTACGTTACAGGAAAGCTCCTTTTCGTTAATCCACCACCTCAGTTCGATGGGAATGGGGTTCCGAGATTGCTCACGGACGACGAGAAGTTTGACTTCAACAAGGAGCTCTACACCATAGACTCCTTGCCCCAAAGTAGAAGAGACCAGATCCTGGCTGCTTCCAAAGATAAAGGTATCGATGAGTTCCAGCTATCCAAAGACCTGTCGAAGATATCCTTCTCTTCCCACATTGCGGCGTCCAACAATCAGTCATCGTCTTCTATAAACCACGGTGGTAAACAGGCTGCGCTCTACAGTGACGCTAATGACTTGGACAGAGACTTTTTCCACATGAACAACGTCCAGGGGAAACTGAATACCCCTTTCCACAAGAACAACGTACAACAAGCAAGCTCTAAGAAGCATAACAAAAAGAACAAGAAGGCTGCAAAGAAGGCAGGATTATAGATATATATCGCACTTGGTGTAATGACGTTTAATGTAACGTATGTATAAGGGTAATGAAATGCATTTTTGTTTCACGCTGAATACTTAACACGACATGTATATACGGTATAGATGTATACTCTACTAGCTTCGAAAGAGCTCAGTCGGATTCCTCGTCCTCGTCCTCGTCCCCCTCCTCTTCATCTTCTTCAGCTTCCTCCAACCACTTGATGAAAGGCTTGGCTGCCTTCTTCACCTTCTTGGAGATGTCTTTGGAGACGTATCTCTTCGACACCTTGGAACCCCAATCTATAATGACTTCTTCAGACACAATGTCCCCTTCATAGACCGCCAATAGGATGGCACTGATTTGCGGCAAGAGCTCTGGCTTCTCCAAACCAAGGAATCTCTCCAACCCACCGAGGAAAGCCTTCTCGTGCTTCTCAGTGGTGATCAACTTGGCCAACAAACCTTGGTGCTCAGCAACCTGCTTAGCAATGTTCTCGTCAAACAACACTTGAACTAGAACCTGAACAGTTTCAACGTCTTCAACAATGTTCAATTCAGTCAGCTTCTTGTATATCTCCACATCAGATGGAAGTTCGCTGTCCTTATCTTCACCGAACTCTAGGATCCATTGGCCAAACTTGTCATAGTCGCTGTTACCTGCACTATCCAAGTTCATATTTTCCAGCTCCTGGGCTCTCTTTCTGACAGCTTCTTCAGAAACATCGACGGCCCATTCATCGTCATGAATTGGTCTAGCTTCAGGCAAAGCGGACGCCTCGGCATTGATCTTTCTAGTCAATGCATCGTCGTCGTCGTTCCCAACGGTGACCTCGTCGTCAGAGGATTTCTTCTGTTTACCAGAGGCAATATCAGAGATGGATACACCACCACCAACAATGTTTGCCGAAGCAGTGGCAGCTTTCTTCTTCTTCTTGGAGGATTCAGGTGGGTTTTTGACAATGTATGCAGCCAATCTGTGTCCTGGTTCGATCTTAGTTCTGGCACCACAGGCTTTGCAATCTCTGGTCAGCTTCTCGTCTTTGGACACAATAATCTCTGTTTCTGGGTTCTTACAAGACCCACAAAGGACAAACTTGTTGATGAATCCGTCAAGAGTGTCCTGGAGTTTAGGGGCATCGTGAACACCATTGACGAGGAAACGGTCTTGGCTCTCGTTGATGGAGGTCTGTGCACCTAGTTCGAAACCAAAGAACTTGATGATGTAGGCAGATGGTCTGCCGAGGGCTCTAGCAACCTCAGACGTGTTCACCACGGCTGTTTTGATACCGTTACCTCTACCTTCGACTTTTGCCTGGATTGGAGGCATCTTGTAACGGTAGAAGGGGTCACTGTTATCACGGCAAATGTTGATAAAAGACATCTTGCTGTTGGTCTATCTTTCAAACTGGTTTAAATAATGGGGTGGCGTAGCAGCGGCGGTGTAGCGGTAGCTGTTGACAGTTATCTTAAGTTCGACTGGAAAGAACTGTTATGGGTAAATTCAAACGTACTGTGAAGGCAAATCTTTTCTTACTTGCTTTAAGGGAATTACTCATAGACTCTTTTCTTGGTTTATCTTCCTAGTTGTTCTAAAGTTTGGTTCAACTTCGTTTGGCTTCTCTGCTTCTTCTTTTCTTCTTACTGTCAGCTTTAGTAGATATCCAAATCTCTTTCACGTTCTTTCTCTGTTTCTCTTCTTTGAGCTGTGTAGACTGTCTCTTCAAATTGAGGGAAGGGAGAGTTCAGAACGGGAATACACTACAGAATAACTATGGAGCTTTTATGTTATGTGATGTGGCAGGCAAACAAGTTGGGAACAGAAGTGAGGGAGAGAAGAAAAAATTGGAGCTGGAGGCTTTGTGTGTCTCTCTCATCGAGAGACTCGAAAAGTTTTTTTTTTCAGTCTGGTCGGAATTGCTGGACTGGGACAGAGACAGGACTGGTGGGGACAGAGACAGGACTGGGGTGGGACTCGAACAGACAAGACAACGTCCGCCGTTCCTGGACAGGACTGGTCCCGTCCACTGTCTGCTTTATCCTCACCTTGTTTCTTGCTTGTGGCTTAGTCCTGTCCTAGTCCCGTCCCCCAGTCCTGTCTCTGTCCTGTCTCTGTCCACACAGTCCGCCCGCCTCCTTGCCTGGGTGCCTAGTCCCGTCATATTTGAGTAGATATCACGTGCATCGGGCATCAGTGAAAAACACCTGTAAATAACAGTGCAAACCTCTCTCATTCTCAACTCAGTGTGTATAGACCTCAGCCCTAGCCTTAGCCTAGCTGTCCCCCCTGCAAGGCGACGTAGAAGAAATGGATATTAAGGAAACGCTTTTGGAAATCCACAAGCTCTCGCTGTTCGTGTCATTCACACCAGAGCGAACCCTGCAAACCTACGAAAACCTCAAGCACTTCCTATCCCTTCAGATCAACAACATCTCAGACCTAGAATACTTTGACCTGGTCGAACTGGACTTCTATCTCACCCTGATCATCGGTAAATTCACAGAAACTAAAGTATGTCTCGACAGACTTCTGGACAAGTTCGGAGACGTGCACAGCGAAAGAATTGCGGCCCTCAAAACCACATACCTCCAAGTGGTTAAAGGTAGTCCAGACGAAGCTATGCAGTACTTGAAATTGCGACCATTGAACGAGATGCAGACTTTGAAGAAGAGAATAGCTATCTCTAAACCTAATGATGACACAGAGCACCTCATCGCTTCGCTGATTGCCTACACAAAGCTCGAACCAACAGATGTTGAGGCTTGGGTGGAACTGGGTGAGACATACGCTGGGATCGGACACTACGAGAAGGCAATTTTCTCTTATGAGGAAACTCTCTTGGTGCACCCCTACAACTATCTTGTCCATGCCAGACTCGGGGAGCTGAGTCGTCTCCTTTACTTGCAACAGCAGCAGCAAAGCTCCGAGTCCACCTCTGGAACAAAGAATACCAAGAAAAAGAAGCAGGAGGTCAGTGACTCCCTGCATCTACAAAACGCCTCCAAGTTCTATGCGAGAAGTGTAGAGCTGTGCTCTAACTTTGTCAGAGGCTGGTGCGGACTTTACATTGTCGCTGCTGAGCTCAGCGAAGCAGAAAATGATGTCTATAAAGAGCTACGCCTGCTTGCCGAGAAAAGACTAAACGAGATCATCACACTGAAGCAAGCTTCGCTCGAGGACATTGAAGCTGCCCAAAAGATTCTAAAGGAGAAAATATAGTAATTCAGTTCTGTCCGATCGGGTCCTGTTCCTCTATTTATCATGTCCAAGTTGTGCAAAGTCTGTAGTTTTACTCAGAACCGGCAGCTTGGCAGCTATCCAGTTCTGGTCTCTGAGGAAACTTCGAGGATCAGCAACCATTGGTGGAATCTTCTTCATAACGTCACTATACGTAGCTTCTTGCTCTTTGTACTCTCTCACCACCAGATTATCTTTGAACTCGACATATACCCTTGTATCTCTCACCCTGAACACCACATCGTCGACTCTCAGGAAAAACCGGCAAAGCAGAAGGAGTCTTTCGGGCATCACTCGTATCTTGCAGTTCACTAATGAGATACCGTTGTCTCCCAGCTCATCCTCGTATAGAACCATATCATCAAAGAACAGGATCGGGTCCGGTTTCGACAGCTTGTGGATTGGAATCTTCACTTTGTCATCTATGGAGAACATGTCATCGTATTTCTCGCTGATGGAGCCTCTATATGCTGTGGTGTACGTCCAATCGTAGAGCTTGGCAACCTCTTTGACCTCCTGCGTTTTCTTCTCTCTTGTACTGAACCATTCTTTCGAGTAGCTCACCTTTAGTAAGTTCTCTGTGTCTTTGCTAACCAAGCTCAGGGCGTCTTTGGTGTTGAAGCTTATCAAGAAGTCAGGATGTTTAGCATTCTTGATTTCAATCTTGTTGTTACCAAATATCATCTCTGGAACAGGGAATCCCAACCGTTCCTGTTCATCATCAATTTCGTCGCTAGATAAGATAGGTCTCTTGGTAGTGTAAACTTCCCAGTCACCGACTCGTATTGAGGGCTCCTCGTGAATAGGAAAAGATGCGACGGGTGAGGGCACAATCACCTGCCCGCAGTGCATGCACTGGGGGTTCTTGCAGGCACCACCATTGTCCGCATGGCCACCACCACTGTCACCACCAGTGGCAGGGACCCTCACCTTGTGAGCAGCGTTCAATGCCATGGTAGATGATGCGTTGAGCTGTGTGGATACCGGGAGCGAGGGCTCAGTGAATCCCTCCGCCTTCCCGCCCTCGTCCTGCCTCATCTGCTGGTGTGCCTGGTTCATGGGCCGTCTGGCCTGCACCGTGCTGGCGTGCATCTCCCGCGCAGCGTTGATCTCCACTGTATGGATTCCTGTATTAGGTCTTCTTGGCGGGCTCATAGCAGTAAATCACTCCGTTCTCTCTCTCTCTCTCTCTCACACACTATCACTCTCTCTCACACCTGCTCACTGAAACGCTGTTCAAGTCCCCCATTCACCTTCATTCTGTTGTATTCAGCCTGCCAAATTTCGCAGAAAAAAACCTGAAAGGAAGCAGTGACGTGATGTGACAGGGTAGAGGAAGAGATAGAGCAGGGCAGAGAGGCAGGGTCACGCTGCAGCAGGGAAGGAGAAAGACAGAGGATAGCGTGGATAGTGAAGAGAGTAGAGTGAAGGCAATGGTAGCGGGAGGTGTTGTTCATTTGAAAAGGAAGAACCTTGTAGCGATCAGTTCGCTGGTTCTGCTGACGGTTCTCTTCTTTGTGCTGAATAGCTCATCGCAGCTGAGCGAGCCCAAGCCGTTGAGTCCGTATCTGAGACCGGACACGGATAGCGGCATGACAGCGCCACTGGCAGTGCCACTGGCTGCTTCCAGCGAGAAGGAGGAGTTGCAACTAACTCAAGGAGACGCAGATCTATTGGATTTGCAGACCATCACACCGTTCATGCCGCAGATGGGCAACGAAACGCTGAAAGCAGAGCTGGGAAGGTCCACGTGGAGGCTGTTTCACACGATTCTGGCACGGTACCCGGATGAGCCTGCGCCTGTCGAAAGAGAGACGCTCTCGCAGTTCCTTCAGTACTTCGTCAAGGTTTACCCCTGTGGAGACTGTGCGAGACATTTTGCTAAGTTGATGGAGAAGTATCCACCGCAGCTCAGCAGTCGCCAGATAGCAGCGGTATGGGGATGCCACATCCATAATAAAGTGAATGAGAGACTGGGGAAGCCGGAGTACGATTGCTCTAATATACTGGAGGACTACGACTGCGGGTGCGGAGCCGACGAGGAAGCAGAGGCAGCTGATGCTGGTGCTGTTGGTGGCACCAGTGCCAGCACAGAAAAGCAATCGGTTGAGCCAGGGCATCTTGTGTACGAGCTCAATAAGGAAGAGAAGCAGCTAGGATAAAAGCATATGGCATTCCGACGCCATCCCCGTCGGGATTAACGAGACGGCCATCACCAAGGAGAACATTACAGCAAACGATAGTACGTACAATGCACAGCGAAGTATATATGTATAGATGTAGTGGAAAAAAAAGTATATCTTCTATCGGTAGTCCCATATCTTCTGCCCGTCCCTGTGTTGTGGCTGTGGTTCTCGTTCCTGTCGTCCAGCAGAGATGCTGCGCACTCAGCTGATAACGCAGCAGTGCCCTTCGTTGTTCGTTGATCTGCTGCCATCACGGCGATTCACAGATCTCCGGAAAGGGTTCTCCCCTGGATCCATGTACCCCGATATCTCAGGCAGACAGTAGTCTTTCTTGTTTGCGACATGGTTGATTATAGAGTACGATGCATTGGAAGCAAAGATTCTCTCTCTTGAGAGTAGCTCTCTGAGATGGTTGTTCAGCTCCTCAATGCGTTTCAGTTTGAGCTGGAGCAGTTTCTCCTGAATCTTTGGGCTCTTCTGCTGTTCTTCCTCGGCTGCTAATTGCGGCATTACTCGTACATAGATACCTTACTTATACACACACTCACACACAGAGAGGGAGAGGATGTACTGTCTAGATCATTCACTAACCAGTCTATCTATTCTCATCCCTTCCCTTCCCTCAAAAATTTTCATCATTTATTATCTCCCTCTATCTGTCCATTCCTCACCCTGCGAATCCGTGCGGTGCGGTGTGGTGTGGTGTGGTCTCCCATTGTTTCATAGTGCCTCAAATCAAATGTGCCGTTGGCATCTCTGCCAGAAAAGGGGATAGACCTCGGTTTTCCTTTGCCTGTGCTCGCTGCAAGGCGAGCGCAAGGCCAAGCCATATGGCACGCCACTGGGGAAGGCAATGCAGAGCAGGGCAGAGCAGGGCGTAGCACCAGAGCAGAGCATAGCACAGCAAGCACAGCACTGATGGTGTGCATGCACATCTACACAGTGAGATAAGCGAGAATCTACACCGGGTAACGCCTCTCAGCGCTCGCTCGAAAAAGATCAACAGGAACGAGAACTGGTGATGTGAACGTGGACAGTGACAACCAGCAGCAGCGTGTCCGCATCCCTGTGTGTAACTACTTGTTGTGTTGTATTGAAATGGTAAGATGCTGTCGGCAGACAGACGTTGAGATGGCGCTGAGATGACGTTTTGCTAACAATGTGCACTGCAGGAACACCCTTCTTTCACGCTCTCTGCACTCTTGCTAGCTGGTGGGACAGCTGGCTACCTGAAGAAGAAGTCAATCCCATCGCTGATTGCCGGCGTGACGTTCTCCGCCTCCTTTGCAGTGGCAGGCTACCTCCTGAAGAAGAATGCGGACTGGGGTCTGGAGCTAGCTCTGGGCTCGTCCACACTGCTGTTCGCAGCGGGCGTGGCCCGCGGCGCACCTGTCAGGTTCTCCAAACCAGTCCCTGTTCTTTTGACCACTCTGGGCTTGTTCAGCACGGCCTACTACACCAAGAAGTACAACGAGTTCTACCCACTCTTCTAGTGCACTGATATGACGCCCTCTACCATTAGCGTCCACCGAACAACTACAGTGTGTATGTCCCTAGAATCCCCGGTTGCCACTCGATCCCGGCGGTGTATATATTATAATCACCTGTTACTTAAACCCGGCTCGGTGTTTACACCCTAATGTACAGAAGTTGGTTTACTCACGCCACACCGCTAGCGTAGTCTCTGATCGTTGGCGTATGCTCAGTTGGCTGCCGTGACCTTGTTGACTGTGCGCGTGCGTGGGTGGGTAGGCATGCGCAGGTCGCTCGTCGGTAGTTACAGCAGCGTATGAACTGATGACACCGAGCTCTCGCGAGGTTTGCCATCCTCAGCCTTTGACACTGGCGAGACGTTTGGGATAACAAACGGTTTGTTGATCTCAGATGATAGAACTAGGAACTGCATTGCCGTTGTGTGTGTGCGTGTGTGTATATATAGATGATGAGTATACTAGCAGAAGTAGGAGCAGAAGGAGAGGAGCAAACCCGTGGTATGTGTCTCTTTATATACTCTTCCCTTTTTCCCCCTTCCGATTTCTTTTTCTTTGGAATACCACTGGTGTCTTATACCACTCAAACTGTAAGCCACCAGCTCCAGCTAACTGGTTGGAGTCATCCTCCTTCTCAGCTATGCATGCACCCCGGATTGTTCCCCAAGCAAGAGCGAAAAGAAAAAATAACGTACCCCCACGCACATGCCCCCACGGGATGAGGAGCCGTGGCGGATTGAATTAGATAAGACGGATCCGGGGTGGTTGGAGGAAGATCTAGAGGCCCTTCTTGACCTGGTCAGGAAATGGCTCCTTCTTACTCAGCACACAGATGCCGTTGGTGTGCGATATGTACCCTTTCAGAAAACCTTTGTAGATCAGATTGGCGAGCAAGCATTCGGTTTCATCGTTTGAAAAAGAGGTTTTGGGCGAGTCAATCTGATGGTGCGTGGCGAACTCTACAGCTTTGGACACTAGGGTGATGGGCAGGTGACTGGATTTGCCGTTGGCTTCGTAAACACTCTTGATGAGTTTTAGCAGCACGTAGCTTCTCAAGTTTTCGATGGCAAGATACAGATTTTTGTGCAAGAAGAAATCCTCAAACTTGGTGAAGAACAGCTCGAACTTGAGCAAGTCGCCGCTGAGCAGGGACTGGATCAGGTCTGAGTAGAGCGTGTACAGGGCAGGACACTCACCTTTCAGCTTGGCCAGGTCAGGGTACTTCCTGGTCATCAGGAATTTCAATGGGATGAGGTACACCAAGAGAAACTCTATCCGCTTGAAGTCAGTGCCCTTGATCAGTTGGTACGCCTTCTGGAACTTCTCGTACGCCACTTGGAACTGCCCATCGCCGCAGAAGATTGCCCCGCTGTAGTACAAGTAAGACACGCTCTGCGATTTGGGAATGCTGTCCAGACTAGGCAGATCGTCCTTTTTGGATATCAACACTTTTTCCATGTTTTTAGCTAGCTCTCTGTTTTGCAGGTTGAAGTATATCTTCAATTCCTGGTTCACAAAGAAGTACACTTGGTTTCTTCTGCTCACCTTGGTGTCTAGATTCTTGTCGTTAAGACACAGCTTGAAGGAGTTATGTATCACTCGGGACGATTTAATCAGGCAACTCTCCTGCTCGATAGAGCTGTCAAAGGTTGCGTCTTTCTTCCTCAAGTTATCAGAATGCTGTGCCGGGTTGGCTGCAATGTACGCGTCTGCCTGCTTTGCTGCATTGATCAGCTTCCTCGTCACCACAATGAGAGGTTTGATGATCCAGTTGGTTTGTTGTTCAGCGAACCGGTTAAGCACGCGCAGCAGGTTCAGGAACTGGTTGAACTGCTCGACTACCTCGTTGGGATCATACCGCTTATTCAAACTGATGACCGCATCGAATATAGACTTGATATCCTCAGGACATCTACTCAGATCTCTGTCCTCATCCGATCTGTTGAACGGGAGGCTTCGTATGCTTTCGTCGATAATATGCTTATCGAATATCACGGCTAGCTCTACCCCATTGTGGGTGATCAGATGGTTCCCAATCGACGCGATCCTCTCCATTTGCTACCCGCTCGCTATCTCTCTTGAATCTACACAACCTCAACCTCAACAACGCACAATACAACAAGAAGATTAAACTTACACAAAGGAAAAAACGACTTCTGTTTACGTAATCGATTACACATTAGCTCAATTGCTCAAAGCCATAACTCATAACCAGAATGTACGGTACATACACGCCCAAGCCTTATTTACGTTTTACTCCTTTAGGAAATATCCAGGGGAACTGGACTAGACCGGGACTAGACTGGATGGCTAGACTGGGACTGGGACTTTGGGACTGGGACTTTGGGACTATGAGTCTCGGACTGGAACTTCAGATTTGATTGATTCAAATTGAGGCGAAGCGACTCTCTTTGCTACCATATCTATCCACAGGTTTCCCACAGGTTTCCCACACTCAATGGCTAGCAGCAACGGTGGCGGCGGGAGCACGAAGGAGGTAATGGCGGCGAAGCCAGAGAAGCAGAGAGTCATTTCAGAAAGTACTGGACTGGCTAAATTCAACCTGGTCAGAAAGAAGGAGAAAGATGGGTCCGTGGTGAACCCGTCCTCGCAGCAGAAAGTGAGCGAAAGGGTTAATGAGCACTCCAGGCTCAACGACGAGTTCCAGAGACTGGAGAAGAAGGCGGTGGTGCAGGATGAAGCGCCAGCGCAGGGGTTTTCATCGCCTCTCAAACACTCTTTGAGATCTACCAGAAGCGGACTGAACTTGGGCACGCCTCCAGTGAAAGTACAAACTCCAACAGTTGCCATCTGTGCAGAGGATAGGGGGACTAATGGAAACGCAGAGGAGCTCTTGACAGAGCTGGCCTCCAAACAAAGACAGGTTCTTGATTACAAGGCCCAGATTGAGCAGCTCAAGCAAAAGACAAGAGAATCTGAGAGAGAACTGCGCGAGCTCGAGAAGAAGTGTAGTAGCCTTTACATTAGTGATAGACCATCCCTGTCATCATCAACGTCAATCCCAACGCCAAAGGCTGCATCAGCATCGGCATCAGCATCAGAATCGGCATCAGCATCGGCAACATCAATCCTGAGAGAAAGTCCGACCAGAGTAAACAACCCTTTCGAAAGTCCTATTAAGAAACTGCGCACACAGCACTCCATTAGCAGACTCAAGTCACAAATCGAATCAAGCACAGCTATTCATCAAGAGAATTTCAACAGACTGAAGAAGAAGATATCTATGGTGAACGTACAGGCCACCACCGAATCCTATCACCACACATTACAGAAACACAAGAACATAAGTACGTCGAACTTGAACAAGTTTCAAGCGGATACCAAAAACCTATTCAGTAAGAGTATGAAGTACGTAAACGAATTGGGTAAAGGTTTCCAAGAGAGAATCAACGCTGAGAGATATTCTACCTCGAACTATGACGAATACAATGGTGATACATCAGAGGATGATTACGAAGAGAAAGGCATGACAACCCATAGTATCTTAGGCCGCAACGGTGACTACATTCATCAGGATATCTACGAATGTACCGATGAAGACGACTCTGCAGACTGGGGGTATGGGGAGGCAGACCAATCGGACTATATGCTAGCTGTCAAATGAACACTTAAAGTTCTATATAGAGAGTATATTTATATTATATGCATTATATCATTAATCACACAAACGCAACCAAATCCAAGACGGGAGCACACACACCAGACATCCTATGACATTGCATTCGGTTGAGTTCACTACCATGTTAGTTTCCCCCAAGGGTTCAAGCTCGTCTACTTCAAAGACTGGGAAACAAGCAGCTGAGTCACTTTCAAAGCCTCATATCTGACTTCAGCACTTTTATGCGCTAATAATTGCATAACTTTCACTTTGTAACCAGTCTTAACCAGAAGCTGCAATGTGTTACTGTCAATTCTCAACAGCTTGTACAAATCGTCCAGTAGGATTTTGAGCGTAGTCGAGTCAACGTTCTCTTCATCAAGAATTGAGAGAACTTGTTTGAAAAGGGCGTAATTGTCATCCTGGAACTTTGATATGTTATCTAGGAAAAACTCTTCCTTAAAGTGCACAGGGGAGTTCTTGAACTTGCGCAGCTGTAGTTCCTGTGCGTACTCATCAAAACTGGTTAACTTATCAAAAATCTCAGTAGTTTGCGCAATCAACTCGTCCAATGTAGAGACCAACTCGTCATCGTTGAGCTTTCTCTCTTTCAAATTGTTCAAGATGTTAACAAAGTCAGCGTTAAGGATCAGATACTTCAAGGTTTCAACGCTTGATTTTGTCCCTGGTGTGACAAGATTCAACACGATGGAAACGCACAATCTAGAGATTTTATCCTTGATGGACAGTTTGAGGATTTTCACCAAGACAAGCAGGTCTTCTAGGTAGTAGGACGAGAGTATGGACAGTTTGTCTGTTTGGAAAGTTAAAACCCAAAGTGCCAATAGGTTGAGATACTGAAACTGGATGAGTTCCACGGTATTCTTGGAGTCAAAGTGTGATAGTGTGGAGTTCAAGTTTTTGAACACCAGTGGCAGGAACTCATCTTGCTTTGACCAAAATAGCAGTCTGAAGCCTTTGTTTGAAGAAGAAAGGATCTCCGCAATCAATCCAATGGCTAGATATTGTAGACTGAAGCTGTTTGCGGAAGCCAAAAGACTGAGCAGCTCATTGATGATGTTCAATAGCTCAATGTCAGCAGCAAAACTGGCGCCATTCTGAACCAACAAGACCGAGGCATTGTACAAGGACAGAAGTTTGATAATCTCATCGGTACTACTTGAAAGTGCAGACAAGGCGCCGAAGTATGAGCTCAGAAGGTTTGGCTTGCCAAACAGCTGCTCAACAAAGCCCTCTACACCTAGCAAGTCACTTAGCACAACCAGAACGTATTTTCTTACATCGTTTCTTTCAGCGGGCAAGTCCTTCTCAAGCAACGAGAGCAGTGTCTGTATAAACGGATCAAAGGAGCCTGCACTCGTGGCAGACGCTGCGTCGGCTAGTGTCTTCTGTCTATCAAAGTACAGGGACTCCAACACTTGCAAGTTTTTGGATTCTGTTGTATCAATCAGCTGGGTTCTTGCGAAACCATCCCATGCGTATGTCTTGGATCTGATAGCGCCTCTGTAATCGTCTAGGTACGCACTATCGAGGAACAGTTCCCGGTACTGAACGGTCATCCTTCGTGGTCAATTCGCGGTAGCGTTAGTGTATGTATACCTCCCTGGTGAGTGGGTGGTGGTGGCAGTGGTGTGTCCTGTGTGCGTGTTGATATTTTCGTCCTCCCGAACCAGAAGAAAAAACGAGGAAAACCGAGGGCGAGCACAATCCGGTTCTCGAGCCGGAACTCTACACAGTGCACGTGATCAGGCACGTGCAATAGTCAACGCACATCTGGACTGAGACCCAACCTTTAGACCTGGCAGGACGGGACTAATCCAGTCCCTATTCTCTTCTCGTGTTTTCTGTGTGAGACTCGCATGGACTAGATGTCTAGTCTAATAAGTCTAATAATAGACGTATAGCAAACAACTAGTCCCGTCCCAGTCCCTCCAGTCAAGTCCACTCCAGCTGGTGTCCCATCACCCACACCCACAGGACAAAACCCAAGACTACATACAACCCAAGTCTTTTTGTCCAGACATTTTCAGTCCTTTTTGATTTCTTTTTTCTTCTTTTGACACTGCAAAAAGACACGGACGCAAAAAAAGAAAATTAGTTCTTATCATCAGAGCAGAGATGAAATGAGGAGACGGGATGAACATTTCTTATCCACCAATGAGGGTCCTTCCTGCAGACTGGAAGACAGCGAGTGTCACGATGAGATGTCACTTCCACTCCACGAAATAGCGCAGAGCAAACAATGCGAGGACACGGGCTGGGAGGCATTGGTAATTAATTCTACACAAGTGCATTAAAAAGCAAGATTCTTTTCGTTAGACATTAATAACTAGTGTAGTTTAAAAAAATGGTAATTTGAACAGTAACATACAAACTACAGAAAGGACATGAGCGAAGAAACAGACAGTGCGCAAAACAGAGTTTGGTTTCAAGTAGAAAGAGGACTAACAATTAATAAAAATAAGACAGTTTCCTTTCTTTCTGTGGTTCATAGGGGTAAGGGCGAAGCACTCTATTCTTCAGACTCTCTTTGGAACTCCTTGGACATGTCAGCATCGGAAATTTGGCCCAAGATGGTCTCAACCATGATACCAGTGACCAAGTAAGGGTCAATGTTAGAAGCAGGACGACGGTCCTCGAAGTAACCGAAGCCCTCCTTGGCGACAGATCTTGGGATTCTGATGGAGGCACCTCTGTTGGCAACACCAGCAGAGAAAGAGGACACGGATGCAGTTTCATGACGACCAGTCAATCTTTGGTCATTGTCAGAACCATACAGCAAGATGTGCTCCTTGTGACGCTTGGCCAACTTGTCGACAGCGTCATCAATGTACTTGATACCACCTGGGACTCTCATCTTCTTGGTAGAGACATTGGTGTGACAACCAGCACCATTCCAGTCTCCCTTCAAAGGCTTTGGATGGAAGGAGATCTTGACACCAAACTCTTCAGCCACTCTGTGCAACAAGTATCTGGCAACCCACAATTGGTCACCCATCTCGATACCGGTACATGGACCAACTTGGAATTCCCATTGGGAAGGCATAACTTCAGCGTTGATACCGGAGATCTCAAGACCAGCGTGCAAACAAGCTCTGTAGTGGGCCTCAATGACATCACGGGCGTAAACCTTACCAGCACCCACACCACAGTAGTATGGACCCTGTGGAGCTGGGAAACCGCCCTTTGGCCAGCCATAGACGTTGTCGTATTGATCAAACAAGGTGTACTCCTGCTCCAAACCGAACCAGACTTCCTCGTCCTTGTGGGCCAACATGAGCTTCTCACATTCGTGTCTGTGGTTGAACTTGTTTGGAGTACCGTCATTGTTCCAACACTCAGCCAAGACAATCACATTGTCGCCTCTTCTGAATGGATCTGGGTAGTAGGCAACCGGTCTCAAATACACGTCAGAGTCGTGTCCCGGAGCCTGGCCGGTGGAGGAACCGTCAAAGTTCCACTCTGGCAGGTCGTCCACAGAGGTTGGAGCCTTCTTCAAGGTTCTCCCCTTGGAACGAATCGAGCCGGTTCCATCGATCCAGATGTACTCCGCCATGATTCTACCTCTCTGGTTCAAGTCCATGTACTTCTGCAAGGTAGCAGTGTTTTCAAGATTTTCTGAAGCCATTTTGTGTGGAAATATAACTATATGAATGTATGAGTCTAATGAGGTGGTCTAATGCAGTGCACACTCTCTTCTCCCTGTTTGTTGCCTGCTAAGCTTGAAATGGAGAAACCCAAAGAAAGTTTTCCACTCGTTTTTCTACACAACAAGAAACTTCACCGGTCTAGCAAGAGTTTCTGACTGTATTGTATAGATAGATTTGAATTCAAAATAGATTAAGCAACTAACGAATAGCCAATTATCTATATTCAAAAATCAAATAGATTGAATTTGTAGTTTGTTGTTTGTGTGTGACAATAATGTTGTAAGGAGAAGAAGAGAAGAGGAAAAATTTTCTTGAAAAGTGTGTAACGTGCTGAAGACGAGCTTTTTATAATTTTTGTCCTGTGAGTCTGAGTCCCGTCCCCAGTCCAGTCCACTGCGAGTCTCGAGACTTTAGATTGTGTGTGGGAAAAGTCTCCCGGTCATCAGTGGGCCAACGTTTCTTTTTTATTATTTAGCACTTATTTATTAATTACCTACACACAATAGCTAACCATTATTGCATTTTTGTCCCGCTGTTTTTGTCCGGTTTGTCCATTTAGGGGCTGGTATTTGTCCTGCGCGGTATGACTCAGTTCCCGGAAGGGGAAGTTACTCAATCAGGGTGTATCGACATGTTTTTCTTTGTGGTAGCAACCACAGGTAACCGCTGAGATGAGGGAGAGAGTGAGAGAGAGAGGAAAACAGGCTGCGAGTGTGTGTTCCTCACACTGCACACCGACACCGCCCTGGTCCTATCAGAGGGGACACATTACAGATAGTTGATAAACCACTATCACCGTATTATTTAGATAAATAGTGTGGGGCAGGCACTGCTGTGTGTGAGGCAGACGAACCCAGCAGCCAGAGCCTACGCTTCACCAAACCCTATTCCTTGCATACCCTTCAGGCCTGATTGGCCAAGGACGTCTTTGATAAGACTAAATAATACGACATATCTCCTTTCTTTTTGTCCCACATCGTCCTTCACGTTTCTTTTTCTTGTCGTCTTTTCCTTCTCTTCTCCTTTCTTTTTTTTTGTCCCCCGACAGAGACATTTTTCTCCTGAGTTCCGACCGAGACCTTTTGTGTTGCCATTTTGCCTCCTGGACTTATCGATTTATATATAGACCACCAGCATAAACGTCTACCATAGAGCACAAGCGCAGAGGAAAGCGTAGTTATCCTATACAAACATATATTAGGCACGCGCGTATATATACACACACACGCGATGCTTGAATTCATTATTGTCATTGTTCTTTTTGGTACTGTCATTCGTCACTCATTGTCTGCGCATATATCATACATCACACATGCTCTATGAGAAATGCACAGCTATAGGAACAATAATGACAATCAGCAATATGATAACAGCTGCAATTAGACAGAATCTCATCTTCATGTCTTTCATCCACATCTGCTTGCGTACTCTGTTGGCACCCCTTCTGAAACCTTGGGCAGAGACAGCCAAGTTATCAGCCTTATCTTCAATAGAGTCAAGTCTCTCACCACGCTCAACAACCTTGTTGATGTTATCTCTCATGATCCCGACTGTGTCGTCAATTTCCTGTTGCGTACTAGTTAGTAAATTCTCATTCATCGCCGGACGGGTCGAACCCTGCCGTTACGCCACCTTCTCTCTGCGGTCTCTGCGTCCTTGTCACATCTGTGGAACGACAGCCCCATCCACACAAATCGGTACTTACTGCTTGTAGAGCAGCGGTCTTGTTGCTGTTATCAGCCTGGCTGCCACCCTGCGACTGCTCTGACGGGATGTATGGATCATATGGAACTGAGGATGACATTTTCTACAGGTTAGGGGTTGTAATTAAATGTGGGTGATAGATTGATGATGAGGTTTTGTTTTTTTCTTTTAATTTTGTTTTTTTTTGGGACGTGGAAGTGGGATTTTTTTCTGTCAAGGCTTGCCAGCCCAGACTAGTCCAGACTAGGCCCCACCAAGACCAGACCAGACCAGACCGGTCTGTCTGGTCTAGAGGTTTAGTCTGGCATGCAATGAAAGGGACGAGACATGTAGGACACTCGAGCCTTGTCTTGTCCGCGTCCCAATATCACAACATAGTAGTCTCTGGACATAGTCTTAGGTCTGAGCAGAGAGTTGAGCCCGCCGACGGTGGTGCGCAACAGGCTTTTCGGTATTTTTGGTATTTTTTTGTACAACACAATACAATAAGTTAGTGTGCTCTAAGCATCTGAAGTCAAAAAGTTACGTTGGCAAGCTCTTGTGCAATCTTAGCTGGAAACACACACCTCGCAGATTGTGTGGATTGATATGTTAAGACAGTGTCACAGCCTGTTGAGAAGACCAGCACTGAGAGCCATGTCCACATCAACCGAGGGGCCAATACAACAGTCCATCAAAGCCAAGCTTAGCGCAGAGTTCCAGCCAACATTTCTCAGCATCAGGAACGATTCGCACAAGCACGCTGCGCATCATGGCATGAGGGGCGCAGCGAACACAACAGAGTCGCACTTCAGCATCAAGATAGCGAGTGACAAGTTTGCGGGCAAAAGCCAGCCGGCAAGACACAGACTCGTGTACGCCGCTTTGGACGAGGAGATCAAGGAGAAGGGCGTCCATGCCTTGCAAATCCAGACCAAGACCCCACAGGAACAAGAGAAGGTATGATAGAGCCGTGGAATGAAATAGGTTGTATATGTGTGTGTATGTATGTATGTATGTTATGTACCTACGTACGGTTAGTCATCGGTCTCCAGAGAACTCTCGTACTGCTCCTCAGTCAACAAGTGCTCGTACTCATTGAGGTCCTTCTCTACTGAGATCTTGGCCAAGTAGCCCTCGCCCAGCGGATCAGAGTTGATCAGCTGCGGAGAGTCTTCCAGGACAGTGTTCACCTCTACGATGGTAGCGTCCACTGGAGAGTAGATCTCACTTGACGACTTGACAGACTCCACAGATCCAATTGACTCTCCCTCAGCAAACGACTCCTCGACTTCTGGCAGCTCGACAAAAGTGGCGTCACCGAGCGCGTCTGCCGCGTACTTGGTGATTCCAATGAACGCGGTACCGTCTTCATGCTGGGCGATCCATTCATGGTCAGAGGTGTATCTGACGGTGCTAGGGCCCTTAGAGGAGTACTTGTACACCAGTGACTCTGGGTTCACCTTGTTTCCTCCGGTGGAGACCGCTCTCAGCGAGAGTCTCAGTGGGGATGACAGCAATGTTCTAGTTCTCAAAGCAAACATTTCGGCGCAGACAAAGGGGGTAGGTGGTGTCTTGATTACTCTTATTTATATCCAGCAGAACCGTGACAGAAAGCACTAACACGTGGATTACAGGGGGAGAGGAGAGTACCGACTGGCGATGTGGAAGTGAGTACTTGCAGTGATGGGATGGGATGGCGAGGTGAGCTTTTTTGAGTTTTCCCTTTTTTTATTTGTGCTGCTAATTGCTGACTCGGCCCGCTGTTGACTCGGATCGGTTGCCGCAGAAACGGGTGGATGCCCTCGCCCAGAATCGAACTGCGGTCGGGACTGTCAGATCTCACTTTCGAGGTGCGGCAGGAATTGATCCGACTAGGCTAAACGGGGGCGCGGGGCCATTCGGGGGACCAAAAAATACTTATATATAAAGTCACGTGATATGCAAAATTACTTGCAACCGACGGTACCCCGGGACATCCGTCATGTCTTGGCCGTAGCCACCGAGCCACTGGGGGTGCGCTATGATCATGAACTGGAGAAGGGGCCACGAGAACAGGCCAGGACAGAGCCGTTCCAGCTCGGCCATACAGCAACCGCAAGACAGGCAAGTGTCCAACACCCAGTTCCGCTCCCCTCACAACATTGTCATACGACAACAGAATCCACGCAGTGGCGCAAACAGAAGCCACAGTTTGTTACAACATAGTGACAATGCTTTAGCCACACACTGTTGCAGTAGGGATCGGATATCGGGTGGCAGCTAACAACTACAGGGGGGACCGAACCCAGCTAGGTAGCCACAGTATGATGCAATAGGGTGGAAGACAGAGCCATCGGATAAGCTGGTGCACATACACATACACGCACATGTACGTGGAGGTATATAAGGAGGCCTGGCCTGGTGTTCTGCACCAACGGCCCAATGACTCAATGACCCATAACCCTGTACGCAGAAAGAGACGACACCAAGACCGAGCACAGAAACGATGTCTGCCACCATCACGTTGAACGCTGTCAAGGAAGACAAATCCATATCTGAGCTCATCTCAGGCTACACTAACCTGGATATCCACTTCAGAAAAGACCAAGACCAGGTGGACTCCAAGACAGGCATCCTGAAAGTCAGCGACCTGGACTACGCCAACGCCAAATACCCTGAGTGGCTACCCACATGGGACCCAAACCAAAAGTTCGAGCCATACCCCGAGGACTTCAACGATGGCTTCGTCGATAGAGGCTTGTTCGCCGACCCTGGGTTCAAGAACCTGTTTCCTGAAGATTCTTCGCACCAGTTGAAGAAGCTGAGCCCGCGTTTGGGCACTGAAGTGCGTGGCATTCAACTGTCGCAGCTCTCCGACAAGGCAAAGGACGACCTGGCCCTGTTCGTCGCTGAGCGTGGTGTCGTTGTCTTCCGTGACCAAGATCTGAAAGACAAGGGTCTACAGTTCAACAAGGAGTTTGGCGAGTATTTCGGGCCTTTGCACGTCCACCCATCGTCTGGAGCCCCAGACAAGTACGAGCAGTTCCACGTAACGTACAGAAGAAAAGATCCAAACGAGTACAATATTGTCCATGCGGACACGTTGTCCACCAAAGGGTGGCACTCAGATGTCACATATGAGAAGTTTGCACCAGGACTGACCGCATTTGCGCTCCTGGAAGGGCCAGAAACAGGCGGTGATACCATATTCTCTGACTGTGTTGAGGCCTACAACAGATTATCCCCGAGATTCAAGAAGATGATCGAGGGACTGAAAGTGGTTCACTCGTCAGTGGAGCAAGCTGCACAGTCAAAAGCACAAGGGTCTATTGAAAGAAGACCACCGTCAGAGGTCGAGCACCCATTGGTGCGCATCCATCCTGTGACTAAACAGAAGTCGCTTTTCGTCTCGAGAGCATTCATCAAGAGAATCTCTGGACTGAAACAGGAGGAGAGCACGGCCATCCTAGATCTGTTGACTGATCACATCAACAATGCTGTTGATCTGCAAATCAGAGCTAGTTATGAACCAGGTACTGTGGTTCTGTGGGACAACAGAAGAGTAATACACTCTGCATGCTTTGATTGGGCTGATGGCCATGTCCGCCATTGCTACAGAATTACTCCAATGGCTGAGAGACCAGTTGAGACCGAAGAGGAGCTTCCTGAGATCTATCAGTCCAAGAAGTAAGTTCGCTGCGTGTGTGTCTATATAGGCCCAATAAACTGTTGATGTGTTATGATTCGATACGAGTAGGAAGTGGTTAGCAATGCTAAACTGTGTATATTAGTAAATGTATCAGTTCTCCTAAAGACTGTGTGATCTCTGTCTTTGGAATGCGCGATCTTAATCGATAACGATTAAGTCAATGTCCTTGTTATTATTAGTTTTTGCATCGTCATCCATTGGTAGTGACGGCGACGCAGCTTCCGCCCCAGTAGTGGTGGTGACAGTGGCAGCAGTAGCAGATCTTTGTCTTATCTTTTCGATAATATCTCTGGGGTTGGCTCCTGCCGAAGACGGAACACTGACAGGTGACGCTCCAGAGCTTTGTGTGGTTTCAGACTCTGATTTCACCTCAGTAAGATCAGGAGTTGGCTCAGCTGGCGAGATCGTCCCAATTTCATCAGCATCCACAACCTCGACAGGTGGTCTTGAGGAAAGAACCGTGTTGTCAACCAAATCAATCTTGACCTTCTTCTCACCAAAGACAATGTCACTGACATAAGCCGCTCCTTTGCTTTCAATCTGCTCTCCGTTCATGCTCTGGTCCAGTTCAAGCTTATTCTGGGCGAGAAGATACATATTCTCTTCAATCGAATCCCGAGTAATGATTCTGATGACATTCACCTCCCTTTCCTGACCAACACGATGTGCTCTATCTTCTGCCTGCTTATCGTCATGGGGGTTGAAACTTTGGTCGAAGATGATAACATTGTTTGCACACACAAGGTTGATACCAAACCCACCAGCTTTGGTCGATAAGAGGAACACCGAGATAGAGTCGTCTTGGTAGAATTTATCGATAACATCGTGCCTTATGTCAACTGGTGTCTGCCCGTCCAGTCTTGTAAACTTTATAGACCACAAAGACAAGACATGCTCCAGAATATCCAGTACTTGAGTGAATAAGGAGAACACTAGGATCTTACCGTTGTTCATCACTATCATCTTATCAAGGAGTTCCTTTAACTTCGAAACTTTCCCAGACTTCAAAAATTCCTCTTCATCGAGCTTGTACTTGTTGATACTTGGGAACTCGTTGCACAAGCGATGCAGCTCAAAGTCACTCATCACCTCCATATCTTCGAAAATGTATTTCTGATTAGCCCCACGGTATTGGTCCTCCTTCATTATGTCAATAGACATTTTCTGTAGAGTTTCATCATTGTAAATATATCTGAACAACAGAGGATGGATAGCCGCTTTTCTCAGAGCCATGATAGCGTTGGACATAAGCTTCTTTTCCTTGATCTCTTTGGCCTTGTTCATCTCATTTTGGTAGATCTCACGCTGTTTATCCGTCATTGTACATAGAGAAAGACTGTTGTGCTTTTTAGGAAGGTGTTCCAGCACTTGGTCTTTTCTTCTTCTCAAAATGAAGGGTGCCATCATACTCTTAGCACTCGCAATTGCTCGTTGAGACAAGAGGGGATTGTAGGTCTTTTGATTATCATCAGTCTTGGCCTTCTGACTAAAGACGTATTTCATTTCCTCCTTTTTCGACACGAATAGTGAGGGAAGGATGAACTCTAGTAAAGACATCAGCTCTCTGAGGTTATTTTGCAAAGGAGTACCTGTCAATAACATTCTGAACTGCGCACCTATTTTAACAAGCTTTTGGAAGCGATTTGATAGAGAATTCTTCAACATGTGCCCCTCATCGTAAACAACCACGTTGAATTTGGCATATTTCAAAAAGCTGTGATCTTCTTTGGTACCTGCTGCCATTTGGTAAGTTGTCACTATGACATCCACATCTTTCATTCTCTCTTTAAGCATGTCTCTCATTTCCTCACGCTCACCTTGGGAACCGTAGTATGGCTCAACAACTAAAGAAGGTGCAAATTTGCTGAATTCTCTCATCCAGTTCTCCAGAGTAGAAGAAGGTACAACAATCAAATGTGTCCCAGAATTTCCCAGTTGCTTCAGTAATGCCAAGAACGCAATCACTTGACATGTCTTCCCAAGACCCATTTCATCTGCAAGAATGCAGGAGAGCTTGCGCTTGTAGAGAAGATACATCCAGTTCACACCGACTTGCTGATAGTTTTTCAATGAGATATTATCAGAGAGAAGCTTTGGCTTTTCGGTGATGTAGCTTCTTTTGCTTTTGATAGTGATTTTTTCATCATCATCATCGTCATCGTCTTCATTATCCATTGCACTGGTGTTTACATCAACAATCTCCAGTTCATCGTTAACGCCTTGGACTTTAACGCCCCACTTGTTGATTTCATCCGATATTTGCTTGGAATATTGAGCACACTGTTGGACTAATGTATCTACTGCGTGATAACCTCTCAACACAGAGTCTGCCTTTGTGCTGAAAGTTTCACCATCTGTTTTGAATCTTCTTTTCTTTGTATCGTCAAAGTTCATACTTTCAAAGTGATTCAGGGATCTAAACGGTCTTCTCGATATGAGAGTTCTAGCCTTGTCCAGATCGCACCCTGCAACATCAACAATTTCAAGATCAGGTGCAGTATTGAAGAAGTCTAAAACCTTTGAATCGAAGTACGCAGTGTTTCTGTTTCTGGAGTCTTCTTCCACATCGGAGTCACTGTCATTCTCACTCATATTAGTGTCTTCCTCTTCCTCATCTCCTTCGAGATCGACCACTTTGATAGTTTGTTTGGTACTATTGTTACTGGAAAGCTTCACGCCAGCGGTGGGAGATGGGGATGCCCTTCTACTGCCTTTGACTAGACGTCTTTTTTTCACTATTGGAGACATGCCACCACTGTCATCATTGATGATCTCTACAGTGTTACTGTTACGAGCTCTCATGTTTGCACTGTACTTCTCACTGATAGTTTGCTTCTTCTCTAGGACCACTTTTGAGGAGAATGCTTTCTGCGGAGAGGAGAATACGGCTGAGGAATTCGAAGGGCTTGAGGTGATGGTTTTCGATTGAGAGCTGTCTAGATCGAACACAGTTCTCTCCGATTTAGCCTCCGCTGCCGCTGCCACCGCCGCCGCAGACGAGGGTGCCGCCGCAGCTTTCTTATTGTCCATCGATTCAATCATAAGCCTTCTCTTTCTCTTCTCGATAATCTCCGTCAGCATCAGTTTGGCTGTCTTCAGATCAGACTTGGCTTTGGTCTGATACACCACTTTTATCATGTTCTCGCTGATCGTTCCGAACATGCGCTGCAGGAGCTCCAGATCCCGCTTCAAGCTATCTGGCTTCTTCTTCAGCAGGTCGCTGCCGTTGAACGAGAACCTCTCCTTCAGGTTGTTCTTCGAGAACACGCTGTGCTTGTCCTGGAACAGAGCGCCGTGCTCACTACCCGCTGCTGCGGGCGATGACGAGTCCGGCACCTGTATGAACGATCTCTCGTCCGGACTGCGCATGCTCTTGTTTCCTGGCATGGATCAAGCCACTGGACCGCTACCGCACGAGCTAACAACCCGCTGCCGCCCTCTGTCGTGGCGTGGCTACTTCTTTATCTTGTTCTTCTCTGCAACGACACAGGATGCGAAAAATATCCGGAGCGCCACTTTCTTGCTTCCGTCCTTTCGCTCTCTCGTTCTTTGCGTTCACTGCCACTTCTGAGCTGTGTGTCGTTCCTCTCTGCCGCTCTCCTTCTGCCGCTCTCCTTCTTCTTTCTTCTTCCTTCCTCTTCTTCTTCTTCTTCTCCTGTGCTTTGTTTATGTTCTGTTCACGATTTGTTTTTTCTTCTATGAACAAGTTTCGCGTCGTTCCTGGCCGGGCAGAGGAGGTGAGCAGAGCAAGACATACAGGTGGATGACGAGGTCTCTGTGCGCACAGAGAGAGAGAGAGAGAGCGTGTGTGTATGTGTGAGAGAGAGATGCAGGCGCGTGCGCCATCCAACAGAGCGAGAGCTTCGAGCAGCGCGCCCGTGATGGTCGAAGTCTACGAAGTCTACGCGTTCGGCTCCAACGGCAGGTACCAACTGGGAGACGGCACCTGTGCAGATCAGGACACACCGACTAAGGTGTTCGCTACTAGAGACAGTGGCGTGAAGAAGGTGGCAGGCGGGGGCAACCACACGCTCATTCTGCTGGAGAACGGGCAGCTGTTCTGTGTGGGGGACAACACCCACAACCAGTGCGGCCTTGGTACCACCGCCGCTAGCCAGTGCGTCCAGCGTTTCACGCAGGTGCCAGGGAGGTGGAGGGACTGCAGCGCAGGGTTTGAGTTCTCGGTGCTCGTGAGCTGGGACAACGAGGTCTACTCGTGCGGACTGGGGCTCAAGGGGGAGCTGGGGCAAGGCAAGAAGGTCACACAGTCACCGCTCCGGAAGATAGAGAGCCTACACATACAAGAGAGGATTGTGGATGTGAAGTCGTGTGTGGATCACACAGTACTGCTTCTAGAAACTGGCTGCTTATACGTCTGGGGCAATGGAAGGAACGGCAAGCTGCTTGCAGAGACCGCAGACTGCGAGGAGACACATGGGGGCAGGAGCGTGAGGAAGAGCACATCGATCACGGAGCCCACGCTGGTGAACATACCTGACTTCCATGTCACACACGTAGAGCTTGGCAGGGACTTCACTCTCGTGAGCAGCGACGGTGGCTCGGGCTCGGGCAATGGCGTGGGCAGTATCAAGTTCTACGGGAAAGACCGATACGACATCAGAGAGAAACTGGCAGCAGCAGGAGAAGCAGCAGAGATTGCAGACGTCAGAGCAATGTGGTCTTCGGTGCACCTCCTCACACAGACCAGGGACCAGATCATATCAATGGGCAACAACAGCCATTCCCAACTACTGCCGGAGTCGACCAGAGAAGCAATAGTCGATTTCTGTGTAGGGAGCGAGCACGGACTGCTAGTGTCGGCCAACAACAGGGTGTATGCTTGGGGCTGGGGGGAGCACGGCAACTGCGGCACACAGCTCTCGCAACCCGCGAGCTCTGCTCGCCGTCTGAGCCTCGTACACGGCAACAGCACCACACCTGTTGCCAAAGTATTCGGGGGCTGCGCTACAAGTTGGATAGTTTACAAGGCAATGTCATGAAGTATCTTTCCCATATTCATCTATCGTATTGGAACGCTCTGTTCAAGCACGCGAAGATGGAAAATATGTAAAAACTTCTTGTTCATTCTAGGACAATAGTATCAGTATCAGAAACCATTTCTCTTCACCCTTCTTTACAGAGAGGGTGAAGGATATTAATGACCTTCTTTTGTTTGTCCATCAGCACTGCACACTGCACGTGTCTCTCAAGCAGTCATCTCACGGTCCTTGAATCCATTCAAAAACCACTACATGAATACCTCTGAGCTCTCCGTCAGTGCACCAGTCCGTACGTGTGTGTTGATCTCGAGATGAGCAAGCAGGTTGAGAAAACTTTTCTGGAAAGTTCGTGAAGATTTGAGAATTCTCTGAGCTTGAGAGAGAGTCGGGTCGGGTAAGGCTGAGGTGGGAGCACTACACGAGCGAAGAGGAGCATCTGGTGGATCTGCACACACGCACGCGTATATATAGGATACAAGCGGTAGCAGAGTGGACACGCACACATTCAGTCGACCACCGACCGCACAGCAGGACCGCACACGGACAACACGCTACACAATGTTTGGCTCAGTGTGCTCAGGGAGACCAGGTATGTCACTGTGACCAGCTTCAGAGGCCAGCATATGACGGCGCAGAACCACGTACTAACATCCTCTGTTCAAATCAGTGCTCATCGGCGAACAGGTTGATACCAACAAGTATGCCATCAGCATAGAGAACGGACACAAGGTATCGCATGTCGCAGTGTTCCTCCTCCCAAACATCGAGTTTGACCCTCAGTTCAAAGCTCTCATCTACTTCCAGATGCCTGGGCAGGAATTCAAGCTGTTCGGCTCAATTTCGCAGGCGAAACCAAGTGCCATCTTCAAGCTCAACAACAACAGTAACACGTCAGCCAATGGATCAAACATTCTCGACGATGTCGACATGGACACGGAGCAGCCTAACAAGATTGTTGACATGCAGGACAATATCACAGTGGGGATCTCCATCGAGCCCCTGGCAGAGGCCGAGAGGCAGCTGAACGAGATGAGGCTAGCACACCACAGCGCACCTGTCTCGTCAGCACAGCAGCAGCAGCTCACCATTGCGCGCAGACCCGAGCTTGCGCTCTCGACAGCAGACCCAAACACAACAGCAGTGCTCGCAGGCAAAATCGTGAAGAACGCATACAACTACCTGACAGGGTTTGTCGATGATCAGGGGAAGGTAAGCATAAAGTTCTTTGACAGCTGGTGGAATAAGTTCAAAACCAAGCTGCAAAATGATCCAAAGTTTTTGGAGTCCCAAGTGTAGTATCTACATGTATATACCTATTAATTTACATTGTATACTATCTGTCACACTCAGTGTCTATAATTCATCGGCTAGTGCCTTTCTTAGAGCGTTTGGATTGCCAAAGACCAAATGTCTCGCTTCAAGAAGTTTTTTATGTAAAGTATCATCGTCAGGCTCACCACTGCCGTTTCTCTTCACTGGTTTCTTTCTATGGACAGTGTTGACCAGCCACTCGAGAAACTGAGGGTCTGTTTTGAACGCTTTGTTGTCCGTTTTCAAGGTAACCAGTCTGTCAAGGGCATACTCTATGGAATGGTCGTTCTGAAATTCGTCATTCTTGAAAGCATTTTGGAGCTCCTCAAATAGCTTGGACTCATCTTTCACCAGTCGCTTGCTCACATGGGTCTTTGCCTTAACGTCTTCCAGAATCTCCAACGCTCTTATCTTGGAGTCCCCCTTCAAGTATCTGAACCGGTCCAGCAAAGCCTCCTCCCCTCCAGAGCTCACGAACAAAGCCGACCCTTCTTCGCTCTGAACCAGCCCGGAGATGACTCCAAGAATCCTCTTTTGCAAAACGGAGTTGTCCTCTGTGCGGAGAAGCAGAAGAAACTTGTTGAGCACTGAGCCAACGTCAATATTATTCAAAGCACCAGTGTTAAGCCTTAGGGACTGGGCAATCACCCGTAGCCCGAGCTCTTTCACAGCATTCGATCCCGCCTCGCAGATCTCCAGCAGCTTATCAAAGTAGAGTGCTTCCGTGATGGAAATCCCATCTTTGAAGTTATGCGAGTGTTCTGTTAATGCCTCTAAACTATCAATGAGGCTCTTCTCGTCCTTGGCTTGTAGAAGCAGATCCAGCGACTCTTTCAAACTAAGTGCGCTATGCGAGCCAAACGCCTTCTTCATTGCCAGAATCTCCTTATCCTCCTCATACTCTTCAGCATAGCTCACGATTTTATCGCTGTCCTGCTCAATCACTGCCACCATCTTGTTGGGCACTTTATCAACACCATCGCTGTTCGACCCAAGCTTTGCAAACTTCTCACCTGTTTGCCAGTCTATTTGTATATCCAGGCCCTGGGGAATCATTTGGCCTTCTCTGATGAGCTGGAACTCCTCAGTTGGATCAAATTCAACTGGGTAGCAATCAGTTCCAGCATCATCTACACATATCTTGTCGGCTGTGCCACCTGGTACCGCCTTTCCCACTGCTGCTGCTGCACAAACTAACGCGAGCAGCACCAGAATGGCAGAATGAGCGAACACTGTACTCCGCGAACGACCCATTGCTCAACAACAATCCACCAAATAGACAAGCAGTCTACGCCACACACTCTCTTTAGTGGCAAATATCTGTCAACTTAGATTTTTTTTTCAGCCGAGATGGGATGCCTACTAACTACCAAGCGAAACTTGTCAAAGACAGACGAGACGTCATGGCAAGGCGATGTGGAGGGAAGAAGAGGATACGGGCAACAGAGAAAGAGAAACCAGATCGCCCAGAGGTTACACAGTAGGTTCCAGTTCTAGCTTGTATAATCGGCGGAAGCAATATACACATTATCGACGAACAGAGATATCTACCACAGGGTTACTTACTCGCCTGCTTAGCATTTCTTGCGTTCCTGAAATCGGTCGATCTCTTTCTGATTCTTGGCTTCTTGACTCTGTTCTTCCCACTCTTGATACCGACTGCGACATCACCCTTCTTTGCCCTGGCCCCTTCGTTCACCAGTTTACCCACAGTGGCTCTGTCGGCCTTCCCTAGTATTCTTTTAGCTCTGCCGAGCTTTGTCTTCTGATTGTCATTCAGGTTACTCATGTGCTTGTGGTTGAATCTTAGAGTCTCGTGGTGGTCTGAGGATTTCTTGACTCTTTTAGATCTGCTAATTCTTAGCTTTCTCTTCTTCTCACCAAGACTTTTCCCGTCCATGAGCAACGCTCTGGACACAGACGTGAAGTCTTTGAACTGCACATACCCGAACCCTTTACCAACATTCGTCTTCGAGTCTCTGACAATTCTCACAAACTCAATCTCGCCACACGCCTGGAAGATGCTCCACAGCTCCTCCTCTTTCTCCTCGAAGTCAAGGTTTCCAACGAAGATCGCCCTCTTGTTGTCAACCTTCATAGGATGGGAAACCGAGTCAACCCTCAGGTGGAGTCCAGAGAACACGTCTCCATTGGAAACAAGTGATTTCCTGGCACCCTCTCTGGTCTTGAAGACAATATATGCGTTCACCGAGTCCCTTGATGTATGCAGTTTCTGTTTCACGAATGCAACCTTTCTTGGAAGTGCCTCATTGAATGCAATGGATCTGAATCTAATTGAGTCAATCTCCCCATATTGGAGGAAGTGTTTCTTGAATGTCTTGTAGTCTTTCTTAGACGTGATTACGGTGGCGTTCAAGTTACCTACGAACGTGGTTCTTTCAGCTCTTTCAGTCTCGTTTTCCTTCAAGTCAATGGTTTTGGCTCCTGACACTACTGTGTCTTTCCCTACATCGTTGTCATCATCGCTGCCGCTGTCGCTATCTGCAGCTTCTTCTGCTTCTTCTTCCTCATCCCTGTCCTCATCTTGTCCTAGGACCTTCTCAAAGTATTTGCTTTCCAGATCTTCGTCATCATCGTCCTCTTTAGCCTTGCTCTTCTTCTTTCTGGCAGGTTCTTCATTAGAAGCTTCATCGCTCTCGTCTGAGCCGGAGTCTGTTCCCTTCTCTTCCTCCTTCTTTGCAACTACTTCCGTTTTCTTATCTTTAGGAACTTCTATCACTGTTCTTTCCCCGACAGTTCTCTTCACCGGACCCGTGTTCTTACCAGAGAAAAGAGTATCCAGAGAAGAACTCTTAGCAGTATTAGCGAAAAGCCCACTGATTCCAGACATAGTGATCTTATCTTCCTCGCTCCTATACCTATCAGATTGAGAGAGTATGCTCGAAGCTCATCGCAGAAAAGTAGAAGAAGCAAATTTTTTTAGCCATAGAGAACATCACGTTATCCAACACGTGATATAACCATAACGCATGCTACACCAGATAGTTAGAGAGATGGTACCCGTCTAATTACTCTAAATCATATACATCAATCTCCTCTTCGTCGTTGTCTTTCCCATTTGGCTGGAGCGTGCCATGATCATTGTCAAATTCCTTCGTCAAGTTCTTGTTCACTTTCCATAAATGGACGATGTTGTCATCAGACGCAGACGCTAGCGTCCATGGAATGTTAGGATTAAAGCTGAGATCCGTGATAGCAGATGTATGGCCTGCATGCATCATGAATAATTCAGGTGCACCATCGTCTTCATCTTCTTGTACTTGCTCCTCACCAATTCTGGAGATATCCCAGAGAATGATTCTTCTGTTCTCACAGCCTGAAGCCAGTATACCGTCGTTGTGAGGGTCCCATTCCAGGGTAGTGATAGCTGCAGAATGGCCCATTATGGTGTGTAGCTTATAGCCGGGATTTCTGAGGTCAAACAGCTCGATGGTTGAGTCCTGGAGTCCGACGGCATACAAGTTGTCGGAGAAGGTCGAGAAAGAGATCGCGTTGACGGGGGATGACCTCTCCAAGGACTGTGACTCCCCTTTATCGAGCACTCTAGAGTCAAAAATCTTGACAGTTTTATCCTCGCTGACAGAGCCAAACACACTGGATTGCTTCGGATGCCATTGTACCTCGTTCACGATATCATTGTGGTTGCGTAGAATAGAGGTTGGGTTCTCAGTTTTGCCGTTCACATCCCAAAGGGCAATTGTCTTGTCGTCAGAAGAGGTTAACAGCCGTCCATTAACCTTGTGGTTCCAGGACAGCCCGTAGCCATTGAGCGAGTGATGTTTCAAAAGCGTGGGCGCAGAGGCGGCGTCTGATGGGTCCTCGTCAATGTTGTACACACTCACCAGCCCTGACCCTGCAATAGTACCCACGAGGTTTGGAGCCAATGGGTTATAGCGGGCACGGTTGATCTCGAAATCATGCTTGAACTTCTTGGTGATCTTCAACCTTGAGTTCACAACAGCGGCAGTTTGCTCCTCATCGTTGTTGAACGCGTTCTTGACCACTAGCGACGAAGGCAGAAAGGTGCTGGCCACCTTGAGATACTCCTGCACTTCTCCGTAGCTGTGAGAGCCCAGGATCAAGCGCTGCGGGATCCCGTCAGGACCCAGTTCCTCAGGCACTTCGTCTGGCAGCCATTGGACAGTGAGTGATGGCCACTTGAGAGCGGTCTCTGAGACAAAGTCGTACATCGCAGGACAGTTCTCCCTCCATAGCTGGTACTCCTCCTGTACGGATAGTTCTTCCTGCTTCCCAGGCAGTGGCTCTTCTGCCATTCTTTCCCCCTTTCTGTGTGCGCTTCGGGATGCTGCCTTACTGCTTCACCACCTCGAGCTCAAGCAACCTGGTTGACTGCTCCTTGTGTGTTGAGCGCGTTGGTATAGCTTCTGCGAGGGCATCAAACCAAGAACACCACGTGACCAACGGGGCATCAAACCACACAAAGAAAAACACAAAAAAAAAAACACACGAAAACACAAAAACAAATAAGCGAGACAGTTGAACCAGACGGGAGTAGTGTGAGAGCAGCTGTTGATAGTGGTACTGGGTCAGGGGAAGAGGACATTCAGCTCTTATATTTTGTTTGTTTGATTGAAGCTCAGTTTGCAGCGCGACTGGCTGAAAGACAGGACAGTGCACAGAATAGCATATGAGTAACAACCATAAAGCACAGGCGGAGCCTGCGGCTGCTGATAAACCACAACAGATCGTCCAGCACGGGGTGTCTGGAATTCAGACTCGCCCTACGGATATCCAGATCCCTAGATCACTAGATGAGGTCATTCCCGAAACCAGTCAGTACAGAAAGCTGTTAGACGCGGAGAAGAGGCTCGACATCTTCACATCGAGGAAGTTGAGCGAGTTGCAAGACACCCTGGGGAAACAGCCAAGCAAGAAGCAGCTGCTGCGGATATTTGTTTACAACATAGCGGAGAACCAGCCATGGCAGCTGAATGGCGAGGTATTGCCACTAAACGAGCAGGCGAGCTGGACATTGAGAGTGGAGGGGAGACTGGTGAACAAGGAGGGAGCTGATGATCCGCAAAGAAAGAAATTCAGCTCGTTCCTATCAGGAATAGCTGTTGACATTAAGCCAGCAGCAGAGAAGAGCACCGATGAAGGGAACACTGCTACAAGCAAAGAGAATATAATTGAGTGGCATGAAACCAACGATCCAAACGTCCAAAGTGTGGAATTTGATGGCCTTGACGTAAAACGCAACGGTGATCAGAATGTCCAGGCCAGAATCACAATCCAACCAAAGGAGGTTCCGATCAAGCTCAAGACATCGAACGAGCTGGGAGCGCTGTTGGGCATTTCAGAGCTGTCTCAGCACGACGCTCTATTCTTCATTTGGCAGTACATTCAGTTCAACAATTTACAGAGTCCGGAGGATAAGAAGATTATCAACTGTGACGAGAGTTTAGGTAAACTATTCAACGTTCCAAGATTCGAGTTCAAAGACCTTCTTACGCTTCTAGCGAAACATCTGACACCCAAGCCACCTATAGTGCTAGACTATGAGATCAAAGTTGATAGATCTTCTACTCTCGGCGACGTGGTAATCGACGTTGAAGTCCCTGTCGATGATCTCCCTAACCAACTGTTTTGGCGTGATGAGATCAAGAAAATCAATGCCCTTGACGAACAGATCAAAAATCTCAACACCAAGATAGTGCTGGGTGTCCAAGGACTCAATAGCACGTACAAGAAGTATCAGTTCTTTGACAGCCTATCTGCGGATCCGGTCAGATTCTTCCAGAAATTCAACGAGTCACACTCAAATCTATTGAAGATCTTAACTGGAGATGAAGGATACAACGAGGCTAATGTTAGAAGATCAGATTTCTACACAGACGACATGCTCACCGAGAATATTGATATACTTTTGAAAACTAACAGAGTATGAACCAAGAAGTATGTGCTTGTGAATCCAATTTCCTGCAGAAGTTGTGCCAGTAGTGGTCTTGTTATTGTTCTTCTTTTCGTTGCTCATGCAAACCGCCAGCTCTCCTGTTCTTACTCTTTGCAGGCAGTAAGTTATTCTCCTTTGCGCCTGTGCTTTTGGAGAGATGATGACGAGTCGATCTCAAACTGGTGTGACTCTTTAGACTGATCGTTCCATTTTTTCCTTCTATACATAGATTTTGACGAAGGACTATCGCTTTCAGTGTTTTGTTTATACTGTTTACTCCTGAACTCCACTTTGTACTTGCCCTTTTCGCTGTATGGCTTCTTTCGTGTATCGTGATATGGCGACGGGTTTGCAAACTGGTTTCTTCCGCTGCTCTCGTTCTCGTTCGTAGTAGTACTTCTCTTGGGTATCTGCTCTGGGGATGCATTCTTTCTGTCTAGTGGTCTGAATGTTTTCTTCTCTTTCCTCAGCCTTGCGTTTGCCTCTAGATCCCTGACCCAGTCCATCTTGGTTACCTTATTTTCACGTGTCGATGGATGAAGCTCGTCGATATCTGTATGTTTCGCTTCGTATTGGACAGCGTTGGAGATCATCGCGAAGCTGCTCATGTACACTGGTCTTCTGCGGCTCTCTGCCGCCGCATCCCAGTCTCCAGGTCTATCGCTGGAGCTGGTGCCGCCCACGCCACCACTATTATCACCACCATCGCCACTGCAAGCGTCCCTACTGTTGTCGTTCCCGCCCTGCTGCTTTCCCCTGCTCACACCCCTGCTACCCCTGCTACTGCCCCTCCTCTGTCTCTCTTCATAGCTTTCCAGCTCCGTGGGGTTTCCCAGCTTAGGCTTGGCCTTATATCGTGCAATTGCCTCATAGTTCTTCACATACGACCTGGTAAACGTGATTCTTGCACTTCTCGAACAATTAGCAGCTGCCCATACCATCACACCCAAAGCTCCAGTTTCCGATCAACAGCCGCCCCGTGTATCTCTCTCTGTCTTCGCTTGCCTTCACTTCACTCTACTTCACACCGTTTGCCAGGGGTCAACTCACCAGCGTGGCGGCGGCGGCATCGAACAATTGAGAGCGCACACAAAAAACGGCAAAAAAGAGCTCAAAACATCCCAAATAAGTAATACTCCAGATATGACACGGTTAGGCGCACGCAGCGCCTGGACCGCGCCTTTTCGCGGAATCTGACCGGAACTCCCAATGCGGACGCCAGATCATCAGACACAAAACACAAAAACCGGAAGTTGAGTCATCGTCCCCAAAAAAAAGCACAAAAAGCACAAAAAAGCACAAATTGCTAGCCAGTCAAGTCGCCTTTCTCACCACACATAGATTCATAGATATATAGATATCGCTATCTGTATAGAGCATAGAAGCAAGGAAGAGATCGAGACAAGGAAAGGAGACCTCTGCTGCAAAGATGTCCCAAGTTTACCGGTCTACCCGCTCTACGTCATCGGAGTCGTGCTCGTTTGAAGAGGCTGTCCTCAAAGGTTTGGCGTCCGATGGTGGACTGTTCATTCCATCCAGAATCCCGCAGCTGGAGCCGTCATTCCTCGAGGAGTGGAAAGACCTCTCGTTCCAGGAACTCGCATTCAAGATACTGAGACTGTACGTCAACAGCGCGGAGATCCCGGACGGCGACTTGGAGGGCCTGATTGAGAAGTCGTACTCTACATTCAGAAGCGACGACGTTACCCCAGTCCAGCCAATCGACGAAGACCAGGGGCTCTACCTGCTGGAGCTGTTCCACGGACCGACCTATGCATTCAAAGATGTCGCCCTGCAGTTTGTTGGGAACTTGTTTGAGTACTTTCTCGAGCGCAAAAACGCCGGCAAGCCACAAGAGGAGAAGGACATCTTGACAGTTGTGGGAGCAACCTCCGGGGACACAGGCTCTGCTGCGATCTACGGACTTAGAGGCAAGAAGGACGTATCTGTGTTCATTCTTTACCCAACAGGCCGTATATCCCCTATCCAGGAGGCACAGATGGCTTCTGTCTTGGACAAGAATGTCCACACACTTTCTGTCAAGGGAACTTTTGACGACTGTCAGGACATTGTCAAACAGATCTTCAGCGATGCTGAGTTCAACAAGCAGTACCATATTGGTGCCGTTAACTCCATCAACTGGGCCCGTATTTTGGCACAACAGACATATTACTTCTACTCTTACTTCCAACTACAGAAGAGGGTTGGCCCAGATGCCAAGATCAAATTTGTCGTGCCATCAGGTAACTTTGGTGACATTCTTGCTGGATACTACAGTAAGGAGATGGGTCTTCCTGTGGAGAAACTAGTTATCGCTACCAACGAGAATGACATTCTGGATAGATTCTTGAAGCAAGGGGAGTATAAGAAAGGAGGAGAAGTTTCGGCCACCTTGGCCCCTGCTATGGATATTTTGATCTCTTCTAACTTTGAGAGATTGCTATGGTACTTGGCCAGAAACAACCTAACAGAAAATGACGATCTAAAGGCTGGTGAGATTGTCAACAACTGGTTCAGCGAGTTGAAGACCACTGGCTCATTTTCTGTCCCTGACAGCGTTATCAAAGCTACCCGTGCTGATTTCGACTCTGAGAGAGTGGATGATGCTGAGATCACAAAGACAATCAAGGAGGTTTACACTGCGCATCCATCCAAGTACGTCTTGGACCCACACACATCAATCGGTGTCACTGCATCTTATAGACAAATCAAAAAGGACAAGAGCTCCAAATACATCTCCCTCTCGACTGCCCACCCAGCAAAGTTTGCCGATGCGGTGAATGCTGCGCTTGGCGAAGTGGATGGCTACTCCTTTGACAAGGATGTCCTGCCAGATGAGCTGAGAGCTTTGTCCGAGAAGGAGCTGAAGATCAGGCTAGTGGAGAGACCTGACGTGGAGTTGGTCAAGGAGGTCATCGTGGACGAGCTTTCCAAAGAGTAAACTCATACTTGAATACATATATAGTTAGTTTTCTGTTTAGCGTGTGCGGTGCCAGCATGACTGCCTTCGTTCTCTGTTTCCGTTTAATGTTACGTCAAGGTACAATTACGTCGTGGTTCTATACACTTTTCTGTTCAATCATAAAATTTTCTGTCAACCTCACCAAGGTATAAGATACGAGGAGCGAGGCTACCTTCTATACACTTCGTTCCTCAGCGATGAACACACAGCCAACATGTCCTCCTCTTTCTATGCGTGCAACTTCATCGAACACAGCTTGATCATCAGGCGAACCACTCCCATTCTCATCAGAAAAGACACATTGAATTTCCCACCCACTCCATGGGGATCTCCCGTCACCCCCAGTGCCCCTATCCTGAACAGAAGAGAGGACTGGTCCGGTGAGGAAGGAAGGGGCGTTCCGTATTACATTCAAATGAACAAAGAGAACATCGAGCCAATCGTTGGCAGAGACGAGAACCCTGCCCGCTTCAGCATTTTGGAGTACTATTTCAGAAGTATGTCTGAGGGCGAAGAAGCTGTACCCAGCAGGACTGACACCACCAACACCACTTACATGACGTCCGTTACACCCCATGGCCCAAGAGTCACTTTCCAAGAACCTGTTCGTCCATTTCCTCGCTCTGATAGATGGTCGGTCTCAGGAGGCATCACACTGGGGATATGGGAGGAGTACTTTGTATACAGTGATAGTGATAGTGATAGTGATAGTGACAGTGACAGTGATGGTGATGGTGGTAGCGATCGTGGCTCTGATGAGAGCAGTGATACCTACTTATGGGAGGGCTCCTCTTTGCACTGATGTGGGGCAAGAAGAAGGGGACGGAGATGAGGGTGAAGCGGAGTAAAGAGAGAGAGAGAGAGAAGCACTAACTGGCCATCCTCTACATCTTCCCTCTCTTGTCTTTGAGCCTCACCTTCCCATCTGTGATTTCCACTTCAAACCCGGCCTCATCCAACGTATCATCATGTATAGCTTGTTTAGCCTCCATCTTAGATACAAACTCTTGATTCTTGGTATTGTTCAACAGCAGGAACCGTAGACAGACGATGCTTCTCTCCTTGATGAAAGGCTCATTATCATCAATAATGCAATTAGACAGAACCAATTCTAGTCCATGAACTTCACGCATTTTCTCCTGTACTTCAAAGTTGTTGTGTACCAGCGCACTTAGTATCTCGATGATCATAGACTTCGTATGGGGAAAAGACCCATGATCCACTGCCTTCTTGGGGGATGAAGGTACTGTCTTCTCAGAGCTGTCTTTCAACTTCTTTGGCTTGACATGTTTATGCAAAACGCCCAATAGCTCCACCAGCTTATCAACTCCATCATAGCTTTGCAGGAACTTCCTTGCGTGTTCAAAATGCACTAGAGAGGTGAATATATCCAGGCACCGGGATGTCTTCTCATAGATAAAGACAAGATGACTGTGTTTGTGATTGCTGTCTGGTGAGTTCGGGTCGAAGAAGAGTTGAACTTCTTGTACAGTGTTCAGGAGCAGCTCATAGTTCCAGGACAGTATCACAGTGAGTTCGAAGACCTCCCAGTCAGCTTTAGATGTGATTATAGACTCAGCAACTTTGTAATACCGCACCATCAGCTCATTATCCATGGACGCTATAAATCTGAGGAAAGACTCGTGGACAATGAGAGTAGTGAAGAGCCTGACGACCTGCAGTTCCAACGGTGACAGCTGCTTGTGTTCATGGTCGTCTTCATTATGATCAACACTGCTTTCCAGATCAATGGTTTCAAAAAGAGCTAGCAGGTAGTGATATAGAGGACGTCCATCCTCTTGTTTGGAGGACAGGGTATGGCGAAGGAAATCTGGAGAGCGGAATAGCAGCCCTAGATACTTAACCAGCACAAAGTTGACCTGCTCACTTTCCGCTTCACCACAGTCGTGGATAAGCTGGACTGTGTATTGCAAGATAACTGGCTCGAAAGTCACAGGGTGGTGTTCCATTGCTTCACAATTGTACAGGAACTCCAGTACACTGATTCTGAGATTTGTTAAAAACTGGCTGTAGGGTGTCTGCTGACCCATACGCTCGTAGAGCTCATGCAGGAGCTTGAGCATCTCTTCTCTGGCTCCTACACTCCTGATCGCAACATCTGCAGACCGACCTGACACTGTGACCAGGTTTCTTCCAAGCACAATAACCCCCCGTATTATTCTCAGCTCCAACAGACTGACACCGTCAGTACTCGCTGCTGCTGCCACCAGTGCCTCGCTTCCCTTGCGGATGATGCTTGCAACACAGCCCCAAATCATCTCTTCGTGCTCATTCCCAGCACCACCTCCACTGACGCCTACCTGCTGCCATGATTTGGGCTCAATCTTCGCTATGGTACTGCTTAATTCGGTCAGCAGCTCCTCGTAGACAGCATCCGGAGATGCAAATATGCTCGACTCTACTGCGGCCAGCGTCCTCTCAACTTCCTGCTCCATAGTCTATCCGCCAGTAGCTACCAAGCAAACAGACTGGCAGCGTACTCAAGACAGATGAATGAAGTAGAAGTAGAAGTGAAGAGGCGCACTCATCATCACCTGAAAAAACATCACAGAGAAAAATCTGAGCTCACCAAAGATGAGGTGTGAGAAGAGAGAAGATAAGGGAAGGTAAGAGCGAGACCATCTTGTGCGTGGCCAGTCTGCAGAGTAGACGGTGAGAGGACGGACGAGAGATGCTCAGATGGGCAATTGAACAGGGAATGTGGAGTGTCGGGGTGAGTGTGCGCAAGCCGGAAGCAGTAGGAGCAGTAGCAGCAAGAGCAAGAGCAGGAGCAGGAGCGCTGTTCCACAGTAAAGGCGGTGCTGAGCTCATCAAGGCAAACAAACTGCCGCCACGGCCTAAGCTGCCCGAGGAAGAGCTCAAAGAAGAGTTCTTGAAAGGCGGGAGAGGACCTGGCGGACAGAAGATCAACAAGACCAACTCCAAGGTACAGCTGCATCACATCCCCACAGGTATTGTAGTTACGTGCCAGGCTACCAGATCGCAGTCGCAGAACCGCAAGATCGCTAGGGAGATACTGGGCATGAAAGTGCAGCACTTCCTTGACCCTGAGAACTCTCGACAGAGCGTGTTGGAGGAGAGAGATAGACGCCGGAACCAGAGCAAGAAACGGAAGGGAGCGAAGAAGTACAAGGAGATAGATGCCCAGCGAAAGCTGGAGAAGGAGAGGGTCGAGAGAGAGGAGAATGAGTTCCTACAGAAGATGTTGGAGGATGGAAGTGGTGTATCGAACCAGAACTGATTATACAAACGGTCATGCCACTCTTTGGGAAGACGGTTCAAACGGTAAGAAGACAGAACACAGTCCAATTAGGCCAACTGCGGCACCACATATCCAGACTGGCACGGAACTTGATGTGTCTGCGTAGTAAGCGATCAGCGGTACAAAGCAGGACATGAATCTCATCAGAGACACAGCAATGGCATTTCCCGTTCCACGAGCACTCGAAGGCATCACCTCCGGTGTGTACGCGTACAGACAACTGAAGTAGATGTTGATGGCGATGTACACTGAGGAAGAGAGACCAACATTTTGGGCACGGGTCTTCACAGCAGTGTAACCAAAGAAGAATGCCATCGTGACCAGGGCACCAAGAGCCATAACACCACGCCGTCCAACTTTAGGAAAGAAGTAGAGAATAGATCCTGCAATGATTGCACCACCAATGGACGATGCGTTGGCAATAACTGAGTCTTTGTAAACACCAGAAAAGGATGTAGCAGTGGTCTGAGCACCTCTGGCAGCCAGTAGTTGTGGAAGGAAGTTGGAGTACAGTGGGTAAGAGATACCTAGGAGAAACCATGACATGAATATAAGAGTGTTTGATCTCACCAGCTTCTTGGAAGAGAACAAAAGGAGCACATGCTGCTTGATGGTTCTGAAAGTCTCCTTTAGAGTTGGATTGACAAGGTAATTCTTGTTCGCCGTTGGTCCCAGGCACTCAAAGTCCTCCAGTTTCAGACTGAGAGGTCTGTTGTACTCTGTGGCAATGCCTCTCAAGACCCCGTACGCCTCCCTATCTCTGTTATTGGCTACCAAGAACTTTGGCGTCTCCTTCAAGTGCACAACAGTCAGTCTCAGTATTGACAGAATAAGCACGAATCCACCATTCACAAACCAGATGTATCTCCAGCCTCTGTTACCCTCAGGTGTGCAGAAAGCGTCTGTATCGTCGCATCTGAATTTAGGGAAGGAGAAGAACAGCCAGGCGCTCAGCACAGCCAGGGTCTGACCCACGGCCCACCAAGAGGCCATGAATGTGACCAGCCATTGGTTCTTTGACGGTAAGAACTCCAAAAAAACTGTAGAGTCAAGAACGAGGTTACCACCAGACGCTGCTGCTGACAGAGCGACAAAGAGACAGTACGTACCGAAATTGCCCATGGTTCCTGCCAGGATTGCGAACACAGCACTCATTAGCAAGGAAGTGTTGAACGCGAGCTTTCTTCCAATCAGGTCTGCACCGAATCCCCATACTATTGCACCAACCAGCAAACCCGCATAAATGGCGTTAGAGTCTGCAGGATACGTGATGTTGAACTGTGATCTGACGTAGTGGGCGACAGAGGATTGGATGAAGGTCAGCTGTGAGTCAACGGCGTAGCCGAAGCCATTCAGGACGAAGAGCTTTAGATGGTAAGGTGTGAATCCTATTTCGTCTAGGGCATCGTTCACCAGACGGATTTTGGCAGAAAGAACTGGGTCGCTGTTGTTGATGTCTGAGAGGTCGCCTTTCCTCTCCCAGAACCCTAGTGTCTCGTCGGAGGACTGGAGCGAGACCGAGTCTTTAGTTTCCTTGCTCATCACTGTCCAAGTCTGTGAAACTGATTTGGGTGCACACTTCTCAAGACCGTCCGTCGTAAGGTCAAGCCTACTTGAATCAATTCAGTCGTTGATGAGCACACACAGGCGAACAATTCGGTGCAGAACAAACAAGCAAACAAGCAAGCCAGCAAGTACCAACTTTTGTTCTTTCCTTCGCTTGTCCGGCAGCAGTGTCGACTCGTTTTTGCATACTCAGGGTTCCTCCTTATATATTAACCTCAAGTCCAGGTCAATGTTTCTCACGTATGCACATGTGCAACATGTGCCACTTGGAGTCGAGGTAAAAAAAGAAAGAAAACTGACTCAATAGCTAGGCATACGTGTGCTATGCTGGTAGAACCCCTGTGTGGGAGAGTGTGAGGGTTCGCATGATATGATTTGAGTTGGTTCATGCTGATTCGACGATCCTGGTCTGTTGTGAGCACCTGGAGGAGGAGGAGGAGGAGGTGAAGAGGACGAGCAGAGACTGCATGTGTACGGTCCTGTGTTTCCCATACTCATTCCACTATACTGTCATATACTCGCATACATGTAGACACGCTCTCGCTGCCATCGCAGCAGTCGTCTACAATAACCACCCACGACACTTCCACTCCACAGTGATCTATCCATGTGACAGTGGATCTGTGTCTCGTGGACCTTTGCGTTTCTCATCACATGCGAATAAAACAACTCACCTGGCCATGTGCTGCTGCCTGCTGCTGCTGCTGCTTGCCTGAACTCCGGGACAGATCGGCTGGCCTGCCCCGGAAGAACGCGGGAAGGAAACAGTTACGAAGCACTGGTAATCAATGAGATTACATAATAATTACATCAGCGTAGCTACTTCTTTGTGTGGAGACAGATACAAACAAACACGGGAAATGAAGCTGGGACGAGGTGTATATTATATTATATGTGTGTAGATGATGTCGATGATTATGATAATATGTTGAATTGACATGCCAAATCTAGCTGGAGTGCATATAGCCATTGCACGTCGTTAAATAAGCGACTTAACCATGGCTGCGCGTAATCAAAAAAAGTCGAAACAGCAGCAGCAGCAGCAGCAGCACGGGACTAATACACCAAGTAGTTTCCTCTGTATGCAAAGTTGCTGCTGAACGTTTTCAAGTTCATATCACGTGGTGGGAATCCCTCCAAGCTCGCACCGTACGTCGCAACACTGTGTGCAATCAACTGAGTGTTAACCAAGAAAGCGTCCCACGCCAAATTTGTCAAGTCATCGCATAGCTGGTGGTAGCACTTGTCCAATACTTCACCATTTTGTGTGTTGATCCCCTCCGCACCGGTGGCAACACCACCACCAGGAATGCCATTCTCAATGAAACCAACATAGTCTGATCTTCCATCGAACGGGATCAATGTCCAGTTCAAACCTCTGGATTCGTAATAGTCAATGTAGAGATCCTTGATCTCCTCCGAGCCAATCGGATTGTCTGCATTGGATCCATTGTAGACTTGGTACTCATAGTTTGGAGAAGCCATCATATCGTAGTCCATGAACAACCTGATCTTGCTATTTTCAGCCGGCGTTAGATTGTTTGTGTAGTAGTTGGAGCCCAATAGTCCTTCCTCTTCAGCTGACCACCAAGCAAATCTCACAGCATTCTTAACCTTGAACTTGCTCAATTGCTTGGCAACCTCCAATAGGGAGATGGTACCTGAACCATCATCGTTGATACCAGGGCCTGCAGCGACTGAATCTGAGTGAGCACCCAAAGCAACAACATTGTCGTGATCACCATGAATAGTTTCTGCAATTACGTTTTTGGTCTTCACGTATCCCACATAGGCGTCAACTACTAGATCTACTTCGACCTGTGCACCACTCGAGACCAAATCTAAAATGTTGGATGCGACAGTGAAAGGTACACCAACAGTAGCAACAGTAGACGTTGTTGGCTCACCAAGGGTCCCTGTCAAAATATCCTCAACACCTTCTTCATATATGATCACACCTTTTGCACCGGCTGCACCAGCTAGTGCAGACTTCTGTCCAAATGGACAAACGCCCCTCTTGACCAATGCAACGGAGTATGGGTCAATTCCTTTGTAATCTGATGGATCACATCCGAGATTTTCAGCTACAAATATCGAACTGTTGTGCACATTGGCAGCTGGCGTCAGCTGAAAGGCCTTGACCTTAGTATTTTCTCCATTGATAGCCAAGCTATAGTTGAAGACTTTGCCATCTAGAGCCTTGAACTCTTGAGTTTCAAAGGTGTAGTAGTGCTTCAAATCGGATAGAGAGTCCAATATCCAGTCGATCGTTTTCCAGTGACCTGGCGAGCTAATCACTCTTGTAGGATGATCGTACTTCCCCACTGAGGCGTTGGCAATATCGTATAGATGAATGGCACTTGCATTCAAGGCGTCTAAAGTGATAGAGTCCTGCAAAGCTTCCGAGTCGACGAGTGGCAACGCTTCGTATGAGTACACATCGTCTTTGCTCACCGAGTTCAGTCCACTCTTCAGAACTTGCTGCAGACCCGCCACCAGCTCGAATTGCTCCAGGGACGGAATGACAAGTCCCGAAACCAATGGCAAGGCATATGCGAATTTGATTGTAGACAATTTCATTGTGCGATTCTTGTTTCAGACCTCAGCCCACGGTGTGAAGTTCGCGGTGTGTTGGCAGCAGACTTTGTCTCAGCTTAGCTTCTATGCGATACGCAACTAACCTTATCACTGTACCTGATTAAAAAAGTGTGTGTGGTGTGGTGTGTGTTGAGATGGTCCACTTCCTCCCCATTTGTGGTGAGTAACTCTCACGAAATAGGTGTATGGGTGTGGTGATCTATTATCTAAGATAACAGTTAGCTGCTGCCAGTAGCCGCGGTAGCGTAGAATACCTATTTGGGAAGGTGTAGATATCTAGGAGGGGTGCTCCTGCTCTTTCTTCAAGAGCGTCAACTGATGGCGGATAGACTCACGCAGTTCATCCGAGCCGATGGTGCTCTGTTTCACCTCCTCGTCGAATAGCTCATAGGCATCGACGTCTGTGGAAACGCCCTCTACGTTCGAGTTCTTCAGGGAAATCACACCTTCAACTATTGCCGCCAGCTGCCCCCTGTTCTTGAGAAGTAGTTCTGGATTCTTGGTAACGATTTCTGTGACAATGCTCTTGACTGCCGCTAGAAGCTCTTTGTGCTTCTCGGTTTGTTGAAACTGACGCAGCAGCTGTTCACGCTGCGAATCAAAGTAGCCTCGTCTCTTGTACAGAATCGACAACGCTTTCGCTTCTTCTGACATTGTTGTGGTTGTTGCTTGCTGATGTTGTGTTTGCTCCGGGCGGTAAACTCAATTCTGTTTTTGTGAACTGTGCAAATCAGCCAAACCACAAACACAAACTGAGGAAGAGAGGTTACACAAAACCGTATACCACCAGATTATTTAACTCCTGTCATTTCCTGTTTTTTTTGTTTTTATTTTTTTTTTTATTTTATTTCATCTGGACTCTGGCCTTCATTCCTATAAAACATTCACACATGTAGTAGACAGATATAGTTGTCACTGAGACGAACTCACATAATTGTGTACGTGAGTGAGGGGCTAGACACATTTTAGGAGAAGATGGCACCTCGGCAGCTGTCGAGAGAGCTCAAGGCAGCAAACGCCCAGCTGCAGAGGGAAACACTGAGATACCTTGAAAAGAATACACTCTCTGTATCCAACCAGCGGCTATACAAGTGGGTTGAGTTCCTGTGCAAAGATAAGTGCCAGTCGAAACTGGCTGGGTTTCTTTATAGCGCCATTGAAAAGTTTATCGGAAAGAGCTTCGATGTGTTTGCCACTGACTTTCGACATGAGGAGAAGCAGGATGCTGAAAGATTACGACTGTTTGTTCAGTTCATGGATTCAATCAACGACAAGCTTTTAACATTGCGAAGGGTGTACGTGTATCTAGACAGAACTTATCTCCTAAAACATCCGATAAAGAGTACTATCAACGAGTATGCCTCTGATCTGATTGGGAGTCTCTTTTTCCAAAGCAACAGGGACGCAGGGGAACTGTTATTAGACGCATCCTTCAACACCCTCAACAACTTGAGATCACTGCCATCCAATCTCCCACAACAATCGGCCCTTGATACACTTGTTGCTTCTTATAAAAAGATAATACTGATTATTCCAGAGGATATATTCATCGGGAAATTGCAGAAACGATCAGAATTATTCTACAACCAGCGACATGATGACCTACTCGCATCGCCTGGTGCAATAAATGTTGCTTTTGAGAATATGTTGAAGGATATATGCCAAGAGGACAAATTATGGCTAGCACTTGACTCCAAATATGTACAGACGTTCAAGCAAATTGTGGTCAAGGAGTTATTGTTCACCAACGTCACCGTTGATCTAGCTCGAATCACGAAACCTCTCCTCATCAAGGAGCTGTTTGAATTATTCTCCTATATGTACAAGTTTATAAGGCACAGTTCGAAGAGTACCACATATATGGAAATAATAAGCAGTGTTTGGCATGATTATCTTATTGAGTACATATCTCAATTCATCTCTGAGAATAGCGATAACAAAGAGTTCATATTGAAACTTATTGACAAAAGAAAACAACTCAACCATGTCATCTCACATTTGCTGCTCTCTGATTCTGATTTTGAGTATAAACTAAGAAACGCATTCCAAAAATGTATTAGCTCAGCTGATAATATAAAGTCCAATCTCATCAATATCAAATTATTGAAGTACATTGATTCTTTTTTCAGAAACATATCTATCACCCCCACCCCTACCAATGCGGATGAAGAATCGCTCAAAGATATCATGATAGTGGTAAAATCAGTAAAATCCAAGGAGGATTTCATCAAGAGTTACAGAAATGATCTAGCCAAAAGACTAATAAACTCAACAACCAACTCTATTAGCCTGGAAAAATCATTCATAACACTAATGCAAGCTGATATTGATATTGAATTACTAGCACCCTTAAATTCTATGATTGATGACCATATCACTGCCAAAGCACTACAGACTGAGTATCTTCATCAATTATCCGACCAACCGCCATTTATTTTTGAGCCATTGATTCTTAAATCATACCAATGGCCTATGCAACCTTCCAAAGTTAACATTCCTGATGATCTTGCAGTTCTCATTACAGATTTTGAGAAATTCTTTAGATCATCACGAGATACGTCAGAGAAGCTGAAACCACTCCAGCTCTCACCTGCTCAGAGTCCAATAACTATAGAATGGCAATTAACCAATGACACCTCGCAGATACTAGAATTATCTACCGCTCAAGGAGTTGTTCTTCTTCTCTTCAATGAATTTGATAAACTGACATATCAAGAGATCCATACAAAGACAGGCCTTGATGGATTAACGTGCGCTGGTGCCACCCACTCTTTGAGCAAGGGCAAGCACAAAATATTATTGCAAGGCAAGGATGGATTCTATTATGTGAATGAGCATTTTACTGTAAGAAAGGCCCCATTAAAGGTGAGACTGAACAAAATGCAAAAATTAAGACCGGGGAATGATGAGAACGACTTTTCACCTGCAGAGAGGGGTGATTCTACCAATTTGGTTGACGAAGATGTCCTCAAGGCGTATATTGTGCGTTTGTTGAAAACATCCATGTTTATGGATCATGAGGAGATTGTTGTCAAATGTGTGGGAAGTTTCATAGTTGAACGGGATGCCATCAAAAAGTGTATTGAAACTCTACTAGAAACTGATTACATCAGACGGGATAGTCCATCAAGGTATGCCTACGTTCCTGAATGAGTAGAAGGATAGCCAGCAGGGGGGTAATTTATTATCAAGGGATATATATATAAGAGAGCTCTTCGATTTACTCTGCTTCAAAGATATCACCAGAGTGAATGATCAACTCCTCAATCACCTTACCTTGATAATTCATATCACTAGCACTGAAATTCTCCTTTGGAAACAAAGTAGGTCCCCATATAATACCTAAATTTCTTGAATTCATTAGATTGACATCTTGTTTTGCAGTGACCTTGGCCAAGTGGAATATTAAGCTTCTCAATGTCCAGTAAGAACCATCTGGTAACTCATACACCACCTGGTGAATTTTTTTCAAACGAGAATCTGGGTCAGGTATCTTTGCATGTTCAAGAAATAGTTTACTAGACTGATTGGTCAACAAAGCCTCTGGTAAAGATGAGAAGAACTGTTTCAGCAAAGATGCAACAGCATAAATGTCACTATCTGTGACAGCATTTGGGTTCGGTAAAATCAATTTAATGTTGCTTGGATCTTTATCGATAAGCTCTTTGAGTGAGTTAACAGTTGCTTGATTACCGCTTGTGCGATAAATCCCTTCTAGTTCCAAACCATGTTTATCAACAACATAGATACACTGTCTTACCAATGAAGGTACCATTTCACCTTCGAATGCAATCAAATCTCCAATTGGTGTGCCGAAAGTCTTGAAGCCAGACGAGGTGCCAGGAGGAAGTGGCACCTTGTCATTGTTGATGACTGACATAGGTCTTGGTCCATTGAGGTGCACCGAGGAAACCACTGAAGATGTTGTGGACATACGTGACGATGGGTCATTAGATACGTTTCTGTTGGTGACAGAGAATGGGCTTTCATTATGGGTGGATATTCTTCTGGTTTGTGGCAGCGAGTTGTTTCCCAGATAGATTGCGTTCAAGTCTCTTGGTTTACTGTTGATATTGATATTACCAGATGTAAAGGATGAAGAGGAAGCTGTAGCCATTGATGGATGTTTTCTATACTCCACAGGGATCAATTGCTTGTTGCTGTGATTTGGAGAGACATTTTTCAGCAAATAGGAGTATAGGTCACGTTCATTATCAATTGAGGAAGCAATTAACTTGGCACTCTGAAGATTAGATCCAGGCATTGGATTGACACTTAGACCCTTCTGCAGGATTAGGTCTTCTGTTTTAGTAGCATATCGTTGCAGCTGGACACTCATTGCCACATCAGTCTCGACAATGAGATCTTTCAATTGCTTTGCAGTGCTTGGCCTGAATGTGTTTAAGAACACATTTCGTAAGCCTGTAGCTGTTGATACCTTTTGTCTGTATTCGAACTCTGCTGCTTCAATCTTTTTCTGGAGAATTTCCTCTTGTTCACTGGTCGTTTTTGAACCTTTCAAAGTGAAGGTCTTTTTTGAAGGGTCCGTTGTTCTCACTCTCTCCAATTCAGAGCATAGCGAGTCGTACTTTGACTTTGATTTTTCAGCAGCACCGATAGCGTCAACAACCTCCTTTTCTTTTCTCTTGAAAGTTTCCTTGATAGACTTTCTGTTCTTTGAAATGTTGTTTCCTAGGGCCACCAGTTCATCATGCATCAGGAACAGCTGTTGTGAGAAAGAGGACTCGTGTTGTGCAAGGCGTTCGTCAAGCTTTAGGATCTTGTCAAAGTTGGACATGAATGAATCGTTTTTCAAGGAGGAATTGTTCTTGATAGTTTCAATAGTGTGTCTTGATATTTTCTTGAAGTGCTCCTCGTGGTCTTGTTCTAAAACTGCACGCTTTTTAATGTACTTCCCGAATTCATCACATGTGTTGATGGATTTCTTCAATCTGCTCAAGAGTGATTCGATACCTCCATCACAGTTCAGAACCTTGATGATTTTATCCTCATTCAGCAGCTCTGCTGATGATTGTGGTACAATCTTGGTATTGCCATCGTCTGTACTTTCGGATGCTATGTTGTTACTGATTGACGTGGACGGGCTCATATTTGATGATGATGCATTTGTTGTTGCAGTTGTTGTTGTTGTTGCTGCAGTTGTTGTTGCCGCTGATGATGATGATACTGCCGCCATCACAGACACTCCCTGAGATTCGCTAACATCACTGCCACCGGCTGTAGCTGGTTGGTTAGATGAGGCTACTGAATCAACTGACACGATCCGCTGTTGGTGCTGTGAGTCGGGAGCCATATCTTCTACTTGTACAGCCAACCTTTATTAGCTGTTGATTTATCTTTCAGGCACGACACCGCACGCCTCAATCCTCTCCAGCTAAAAGGTATTCCTATATCTCCTTCCTGTACCTCTAGTTCTGGTAACTTGGCACTCACGATAGTTGGATTCAGTCCAGTCAAACTTGTCTTAACCTGTATCTACTAGCTTCTGCACCTGGATGCACGCAGTTCCGTAACTGTCACACTGTTAGTCACACTGGCACTGCCACTACGGATGGAGTTGTGTTGTTGTGTTGATTTATTTTTAACAGCGTCGCGTTTGGCGGTGGTTGAAGAGCACCGGAATTCGTTTGCGACTCACAGAACCGAGGGTAGTTTGTTGATTTCCTAATTAGGAAACCATAAAACGTGTATGGCTACGAAGGGGTTATTCATTTTCAATATTAGATATTCAGTCAGTACTGGTGTGTGTATAGCTATTTGTCAGAGGAGTCGTCCTCGAGATTGACATGGTTGCCATTGTACGTCGTCTTTTCGTCGTCATTGTTCTGCGTGTTCAGTGTTCTTATCCTCGATTGGGTCGAGTTCACCCTCGATAGATTGGGAGTGTCGCCTGAGCCACCTGCAGAGGACGAAATAGGATGGTGCGGAGTAAGGGGTCTAGGCGTGTGGATAGATTGCTGGTCACTGCTTGGGTTCAGGTTGAGATTCAGCGTGGAAGGGTGCGATATGACTAGGCCATGGCCACTGATGTGTTGAAGAACAGGCGAGGCAACAGGAGAGACAAATTGCGATGAAGTTCCGGACGTCGGAGCGGTGTTGGTGCTCATCCCTCTGTGATCTCTGAACGGCTCGAAGGACGGGGAGGACAGCTTTGACGAATCCACACCTCTTCTCAGGCCACCACTGTCAACATCTTTTTCCACCTCGCTCTCATTGTCACCGTCGCTGATGTTATCACTGCTGTCATTGCCATCGCATCTCTCAGTATGTTCAGAGTCGTTCCCTGACGACCAGTATGACGAGAAGCTGTTGTATATCTTTGAGATTAACCCGCCGTCCTTGCTGTCACTCTTATTCGTGTTCAATGCATCGGTATGTGTTGCAAACGGTTTCAAAATCAAAGCCGATCTGGGGGTCAGCTCCAAAGCCTCCAGAGTTTTGTTCTCGTCCACAACACCAAACGTAGTTCTTGGGATTGTCCTATGGAAACAGTACGGATCGCTCCCGTCTGTTCTGTTCAGATCCACCCATTCTCGCACATCAGTCAATGTGTTGAGTACTTGGAAGTTATGCTTTAGAGAAGAACCATCCAGCAGCCTAACCGACAGAGCACATACGTCCCCACTGCTAGAGGGTGCTCTGTGGTGGATATTGTCGCGCAGCGATCTGTTTTCCAGGATGATTTCATCGATGCAATTCTCCTCACTGAACACATCTTCGTCACTTGACATCCGTCTCTCCCTCTCCCTTTGCTCATTCTTGAGCTTCTTCTGTAGCCTGCGCTCCTCCTGGTCCGCTTTTAGAAGTCGCTGGATCCGCTGCTTCTCCTCTCTGGCAATTTTCGCCTTCCGGAGCTGTTCTTCTTTGTATACTCTTGCTGACACCTCAGCAGCCTGCTCCTTGAGAGTCTTTTTATTACTATTGCCACTACCCTTTGTGTCCGCTTTGCTGTTCTTCGTACCACCTTCCACAAGCGTTTGGGTGTTCTGTTCTGGATGTGAAGGGAAAGTTACAGGCGGCGGCGCCGCCACCGCAGTCGCAGGGACAGGAGGAGCAGTGCTATTAGTAACTACTGGTGTTGGTTCTGCATCTGGGTGACTCTGCGCCTCCAAAACTGCTTGTATCCGCTCCTCAAAATTTGCCCGTGTCAGCTCCCCATGGAGCACATCACATATCAAGGACCCACGGATACAGTACAGGCTAGGCACCAGCACGTTGGCAAAGAACTGCTCAAACATTTGGAAATCCCTGCTGCCTTCAACCAGCGACAGACAGACACTCTCTGTGCCCATCTTCGCCAGCATTTCTTCCGACAGCAGCCCGTCTATCCACCTGCTATCCTCGTCCGCTGCCCTTACACTGACAATCAGCGGCTTATCCTGCGCCATAGACTGGCTGACTGCTGTCTCCACAGAGTCAATAAACACATCTGCAAACGCCCTCATGATTCCCCCGTATACAAACTCAAGCACACTGTGTGTTCAATGGCCCCTAGCACTACCTGTCGTCGCTCAGAAACGCTTCTCGCTACGACGCTTCTCTCACTAATGCAACACACGGCACGCAAGATCTCACACAGTGCCCCGCTGTAACCCCCAATGCGCCTTGCCTTGTTTGTTGTCTGTGTGTGTGTGCGAGTGTGTGGCATCTTTTTTGTTCGTTTTAGTTCTACACTGAAAAAGTGCTCATAATCTAGTACATATATTACGGGTTGGTAGAGGTAGAGAGGGTGGACACAGGATGTAGCAGGGTGTAGCAGGGTGTAACAGGGTGTAACAGGGTGCATAGGCAACGTAGAGCGGTGGCAGCATACGCAGCTTATGTCCGTGTGTGTGGCATGTGGCTCACTCGTCGAGGTAGACGGCCTCCCTGCTCAAGACAGTGATTCTCTTGAAGAAACGACGCCATTCCAGAGGGTCGCCTCGGGTCTTGATGAACTCTATTTGCTTCAGCGTCAGGCTCTCCACTCGCGAGATCTTGATTTGGCCCCTCAGCACCATCTTCTTACGGTCCGTGGTATGGACAGATATGTGCACGCTTCCTTTGCTCTGCAGGGAAGCCTCGGTGACCCTGCTAGCGTCGCTGTCAAAGTGTGCAGTGGACACTCCGACTCTGTTCAAGGAGGCTGTCAGGATGGGGATGATAGTTTCGACGGGGAGCACAGAGAAGAACCGTGTCAGTCTCTTGGCGACGCCCAGATCCGCGACAGTGCCAAAGTCTGACAACCTGTTCTTGGAGAATTGCAACGCAGCCGGGTCCTTAGACACAATGTCGATGATGGTTTGTCTCTCAGAGTCCACCTTCTCGTCTAGAATGTATCTGTTGTGTGCAGTAAACACTTGCTGCGTCGCTGCGAACCCGGAAAGAGCCTCGTCCTGCTCCTCATCGTCAATCATCGCCGCTATGTCAGCCACAGGCTGCGATGTCGTGTAGTAGTCGTTGATCGACTCGTACTTCACCTGAGAGCTCGTGTCCTCTTCAAACTGCTCATCAGATAGGCCAATGTGCAGTTTACTCAGCAGCCTGGCTGTTAGCATCGCGCTGTCCTTCACTAGTCCATCCTTTGTAGATAGTTTATTTGACCTGTTCAACCACACATGCGATCTGATCTTGGATATGCTGGGCCTCTCACGAACACTGATCTTCAAGATGAACCTCAAGAATGCCAGTAGCTCGAACGGCAGTCTATTCCATCCTTGGCTGGATACCCGTCCGTCGTTGTCCATGAAGTCTTTGAAATCTGGGTCGCTATCAGTTGGCGCCTCCCAAGGGAGCTGCCCAGCTGCGATGACGAATAAAACGACACCACACGACCATACATCAGTGTACTCTGGGTCATAGCCCTTCGGCGAAACAATCTCTGGAGCAACATACGGTGGAGATCCACAAGGGGTGCTGCACAGTCTCCTGCTGCCACTGCTCTTCTTGAAGACAGTAGCAAGTCCAAAGTCTCCCAGCTTCAGATTCCCACGACTGTCCAACAGTATATTCTCAGGCTTGATATCTCGATGCGCCACGCCCATTGTATGTATATACTCGACAGCACTCACCAGCTGCTTGAAGTAGAAATGTGCAAGTTCTTCATCCAGGCCTACATCGGGTTCAATCTTGTCAAACAGGTCACCACCAGTGGCAAGCTCAAGACCCACACAGACCCACACCGGAGTACCCAGCACAAACAGAAAAGATATGATGTTAGGGTGCTTGGAGCAGGCCTTGTGGATGTGTACTTCTTTCCCAATATCGTCCTCTGTCTGCCCATTCCTTTGGCATATACCCACATGAATGTACTTGATAGCAAACAGCTCGCTACAGTTTCTCTCGTGATACGCTGACTTCACTCTGTGACAACATGCATGCGGCAGCAGTAGATGTTAGTAACTCAGTACAGGATAGTGCTCCCCGAGCTGGTGCTCGTTAGCTGTACTCACACTGCGAAGGCTCCTTGCCCGATGGTTTGAACGTTGTGAATATGCGGTATTTTGGGAAGAGCGTCCAGCTGTGACAACCTCTGACTCATCTCAATTGTCCTCCTCGGAGCGTGAGTGGACGTGCACGTCTATGGGATGGTGCAGACACCGATCTCTTCACAACAGCACTATGCCAGAGCTGAGGTGTACGTATCCACTGTCTTGGGTTTATGTGATGGAGTTGACTCGAATTGATTTGTTTTGTTTTCGGTATTTATACCTGCAGACTTGCAGAATGATTGTTGATGAGAGAAGAGCGTGGGCGCCACCCCTACCTGTGGCGAGAGTAGACAGTGTCGTTTAGATGTTAGTGTGTGTCTACATGGTCAGCGGCGCAGGTAAGTTGCTGGGCCTACAAACAAGTTGTATGATGCGATGAATTTCACTGCGTTGTAATATATATGAAAGGTAAACCCGGGCACGCCCCTAGACTGCAGGTTTCCGTGGGTGTAGGACTGTTGGTTCTCGGACAGTTGATGTCGAGCATCTCCTGGTGCTTGTACTGGGAAGTGAGTGCTGAATGCGTAACCATGACGGTGAGAATATCAATGAGTGACAACGCAAGACACAGGGATTGACGCACCTGAACAGCCAGTGGAAGGGAGTGGACTGTGGCACAGAGGAGGAGAGGTCCCACTGATATCCAGGACAGAGTAGCCTGTGGGACATAGTTTACCACAATGGAAGAGCCTCAGGTATTTGGTATTGCATGGAATTAGGACATGATCATGAGATGGTCAGGGTTGTGCAGAACCCGTCGAAATGGTGACGCAGTGACGAATGCAATGGATGAGGGAGGCGATGGATGAGGGAGCTGCATCAGCTGGTCACCAGAGTTTTGGCCTTGTCGCGCTCCTTGATTTCAGTTGAAGGTGCAACTTCCAGCTTCGACAACTGCTCTGACACTTCAGAAATATCATTATCCTCATCGCTGTCTTTGACAGCCTTTCCCTTGGCTCTTTCTTCACTCAGCATTTGCTCGTATTCGTCGTCGATTTCCGCCTCATCAATGGCAGTTGAGCCGAAAGAGCTGACTTCTCTGGAAATCTCATCGGCCTTGACAGATTCATCTTCCAGCTTTCTCATTATATTCTCTACTCTCTCGACACCTCCAATTTGAACATTTAGACTCTCCAATAGAGAGCTACCATTCTCTAAAGCACTGATCAAGTGAATATTGGTTGATGCTTCATCAATTTTGTAAAGAACACCATCCAGCTTATTGATTGCCTCAAGCTGTTTGGATAGGCAGTTCTGTGCCAGCTTCTTAGATCTCAAGAGGATCTTCGCTAGTTCTCTATTCTGAGACTTCAAAGCTTGCTTTATTCTTATGTCCAGTTGATCTATTTTATCGCTTAATTCAGTACTCTTTGTATGTGTAGACTCTATGGTAGTCTTCAACAGGAATATGCCTTTGTCTTCTTCTGTAATTGGGTCTTCACCCAGCTTGATAAGGTCATTCTCAGACACCTGAATGAAATGTACATCACGTTCAAGGAAGGTGAGAAGCACATCAAAGTCAAGATCAGTGAGTCTGACCGTGTGCTGGCCGTCCAGACTGATTTCAAGATCGCGTACTACTTTTCGAAAGTGTGCTGCAGACATCAGTGATCCTGACACTCTGTTCGGGCCTCTGTGCAGCAGATCAAGCTTTTGCTTCAGCAACGCCGTGTATGACTCGAGCACTTTGACCGAGACTAGCTTATCTGCTCTCAACGCACCGTTGCTGGCCCCCGCTTTATAGCCGGTATCCATGATGAGTTTGTGCAACGCCCACCTGAGCACAGGCTTCACCCACTTTCTCGTGTAAACTGATTCTTCCTCAAATTGCCGCAGAGGAGTGAGATAGCTGCTCTTCACCAGCTCTTCCAGCACGAGGTCAACTGCTAACGGTTTACCATGGTTCGCAAGTGTCAGGCTCTCCAGGAGTCCTTCTGTATCAAGCACGAAAGCGTGTGAGAGCAGACTTCTGTTGAAAAACTCCTCCAGCAGACTCTTCCATGCGATCAGGTTGGCTTCAAAGCCTTCAGGATTCACCTCTTTCAGCTTGCGGAAGTCCGAATAAAGAGAGTACAAGCGTGTCTCTGTGAACAGGGGGTGCGCAGCAACCGCTTCTCGCAACGACATGCTCGTTCGCTAGTGCAGCGTCTGCTATTCAATAACCTTTGCTGTAGCGACGCGTCCCTTCTCTGTGGTGGTGTCTTGTCGTGCTTTGCTGTCAAGTAAATCATCATCATCATCTCCAGAAAATTCCAATAAATTTTATGAAGACTACGCCACCGCCACCGGGTCTGGGAGAAGCTAAGCACCGGGGATCAGGGAGAATGCTGCCAGGAGAACAGTTGGTGAATTCAATAGAGAAGTATCTGAGGGATGTGATTGATCGGCGGGAAACATTGATCGACGAGGGCACGGTTGAAGACTTCATCTCACATGTGTCTGTTGACAAAGCTATAGTACAAGAGCACCCGGAAGCTGTTAAGGCGTTGCTATCAGCTGCGATAGACATTCTGCGGGATGGAAACCTTGATGTGGACTACGACCAAGTGGTGGGGATAGTTGCGGCGGTTGTGGACCAGCTCGACTTTGAAGATTTGACGTCTTCGTTCTTCTCCTTCGAGTACCTCCTGGAGGCATTGAAGTCCTCTAACAGCAACCTGCAGATACTGGCTTTGAAAGTGGCAACCAGAGCTGATCCGCTGGATATTCTGGCGAACACAGAGCTTATACCACTGGTAATAGGACTGCTGGCTGATGGTGCTACGCCTCTGAAGGTCGTCAATGAGATTGAGAAATCTTTAGATGTGATGATCTACAGTCCAATGATACAAAGACGCATTTTGAGTGATCATGTGCTCTCAAGCCTTGAAAAGATGGCTCAGTCACCCAACATCATGGTCAAAACGTGCCTGTTCCACTTCGTGGCCAAGTTATTGCCGTTTGTTGAAGAGTACGAGGTCCCCAAGTCACTTTACCTCTTCACAGATTTTATTCACGAAGATATCATGTACACACTCAATATGATCCAGTTCTACAATGATCTGGTGGATGTGTCGAAGGAAACACTCAATAAGGAATGGATCATTGGCAATATCCAGGAACCATTGCTGAAGATTGGCGAAATGTACTACCAGCGGAAGGAGCACCCTCTAGTGGAGCTTCTGTGCGTCAGCTCGATATCGCAGCTGTTCAAGTCTCTATCAGAGGCAGCACCAAGAGTTTTCCATGAGATCGACACCAGGTTCATTGGTATGACCAAGAATGACGATTTACTGCTATCCTCTTTAGACGCGAGCTATTTAGGGGAGCACCACGCCGATTTGCTCAGGGAGCTGCCATTGACTATAGACAATGTTCCCATTTTCCAAAACTTGACCCAATCGCAGATATCTTTTGATATCATCAAGAGTAATCTGAGCACACGCTCACTGCTTAGACTACCATACTTGGAACTTGTGGCTGTTTTGGCGATATTGACAAAGTTCGAGTACGGGCATCATCACCTCTTAATCAATCTGCCACAAGTCATGAACAAACTTCTTGAACAAAACAACGTGATCGAGACCGAAACATTTCAGCTAAGGAAACGGACTTTGGAGAACCTGAACAAGTTGAGCGATGAGCAGCTAGGGGTGTGGGCCAAAACACTTAGACACGAGTATAAAACTACCGTTCTGGGCCAATCAAACACAGGAGTTGCCGAAATGCTAACTTTGTGACATGACAAGAGGTCATTACATACTTTGTATCCGCACACGCATATATACACCCATCTATCCATCGATTTATCTACGTTTAATGTGTCTCTGTAGCAAATGTCTTTCTCGTTCGGGGCTTCTGGCCGATTTTTTTTTCCCAATGGCCTCATACACCTATAACGAAACGACAAGGAACTAATCAGACAGTGTTGCCTGGAGAAGGGAGCTGATTCATGGACTTACTCAAGGAACGCAAAGAGGCGTTCGTGAGCGACCTGTCTGGCGGAGATGTCAGTGAGATCAATCTCGTTACTTCGATCGCATTGATCGGATATTTTACCTGGTCACTAATCAACACCAACACAGACGTGTTCAAAGGCGAGCGCAAATGGACACTCGCAAGCTTGCTGCTGGACTTCTTGCTCAATTGGATATGCCTCCTCCTCTCAATCACCCTGTACTCCGATCGGACCTTGGTCTTGATTGGTGCTATTCTCCTACCAGGGGTGGCTCTCGCACTTCTCTTCAGACGGAGCAAGCCTGTGGTGAAACGGAAGGGACAGAAGAAAGCTCGTGCACAGAAAGAGATGTCAACTGCCGAATTCCTCCCTCGAAAACCGTTCATTACAGCTTACCGTGGTGGAATGCTCATAATTACAGCGTTAGCGATCATTGCAGTGGATTTTAGGGTGTTCCCAAGGAGATTCGCCAAAGTGGAAACTTGGGGTACATCGTTGATGGATCTGGGCGTGGGCTCATTTGTCTTCTCAATGGGAATAGTCTCGATCAGGGCATACCTCTCGGATAAGTTCAACGGTAGAGTACAGCCATATGCCTCACGCCTTGCCCAGTCGGTGTATAGTTCAGTGACGCCATTGGCCATGGGTCTCTCCAGGGTGTTTTTAGTGAAGTCACTAGACTATCAGGAGCATGTCAGTGAGTATGGAGTGCACTGGAACTTCTTCATTACTTTGGTGCTGGTGGGTCCGTTATCAATCATGATGGAACCTCTATTCGACTACATTCCAAGATTCACAGTGTCTCTGACCGTATCGTTAGTCTACGAGTGGTTTATTGTGAAGAAAGAAGGGTTCCTGTCCTTCTTACTTCTTGCGCCAAGAACCGGCATCATCAGTGCCAACCGGGAAGGTATATTCTCTCTGATTGGTTACTTCGCCATATTCCTTGCTGGTCAATCCACAGGATACTACCTGCTTCCTTCAGTGCCCACCAAGAACAATATATACAAACTCTCAGCTCGGTCCGAGATCAACAGTCAGCAAGGCAGAAAACTGCGAGCTTGGGACAAGCTAACCACGGTCACTCCCTTCACGGGGTTGCTGTACTGGTTTCTCGTCTATCTGCTCTCCTTCCTGTTCGTTCAAGCGCAGCACGACTTCACTGTGTCCAGAAGATTGGCCAACTTGCCCTACGTTCTGTGGGTCTGTGCTTACAACACCGGATTCCTCCTGCTGTATTCATTGATTGACAATATCTTCGCAAAGTCGAATGTGGCAGAGGACGGAGAGACTGCAGAGTACACACAAAGGATCCCCGTCTCCCTGGATGCTATCAACTCGAACGGCATGGTTCTGTTTCTGCTGGCAAATCTGTCAACTGGCCTTCTCAACATGTCACTGAACACCCTTGATGCGGCTCTGGGCACCTCCATGTGTGTTCTTGTTGCCTATGCTGCCTGGCTTGCAATATGTGGCGCTTTCCTTTACCGCAGAAAGATTTTCATCAAGCTCTGAGATGAGGACTGTAAGTGCGTCAGCAAGAAGAATAGAGAAATTATCCAACTGTATCTCTGTGTAGACAGGCAGACGCTTGGACCTGGCACTACTGTAGTGGTGGTAAAGCAGCGTTTCAAAAAGCAAAAATGATTTCGCCCAGGATCGAACTGGGGACGTTCTGCGTGTTAAGCAGATGCCATGACCAACTAGACCACGAAACCATTTATGAAAAATTTGAAATCAGATCTCATACTTATACAATGCTCCCTTCTGAAGGCGCAGAGCATTTGTTTATTTGTTTTGTTACCAAACAGATCAACAACAACAACAACGAGACCAGACCAACAAGAGTTCGCTAAGCGCCCTGGAAAAGATCCATGAATATTGACCACCATCTGGGCAATCTCGATGATCTCAATGCTGGCCAATTGCAGGCAGTGACAAGCCCTGGAGACTGCCCGCTGCAAGTGATTGCAGGGCCCGGTACAGGGAAAACAAAGGTTCTGACTTCAAGAGTGGCACATCTCATGCTGCGTCAAGGGATCGATCCGTCGAGCATTATCGTCACCACGTTTACTAAAAAAGCTGCTAACGAAATGAAGGACCGGCTGCAGGCGATGCTGCGTGGCACCGCAATCAACGTAGACAGCCTGATTATTGGGACTTTTCACAGTATTTGCGTGCGAGTGCTCAGGACATTTGGACATCACATCGGAATCAAGAGTCTGAAGATTGCGAACGAGAGAGACTCCAACGGCATATTGAGACGGATACTACAAGATATGGAGGGCGACCTTCTTTCGCTCGTCGAAAATCCCATAGACGCTGAAACTAGACTCAGCTTCTGCAACTCTTCGGCAGCGAAAGCAGGGTCGAAGCTATTTGATGTGAAGGTCGTCACTGCGCACATTTCGGCCTTGAAGTCTAAAGGAATTGAAGCAGACCAATACGGGAATGACGCGACCAGAAACAGAGCACTATCGCGCATTTACGAGGCATATACATGTAAACTACGGAGCCTGAATCTCTATGACTTCGATGACTTATTACTATTCACTTGCAAATTGCTCTCTGTGAAGAGCTGTCTAACCTCAGTCGAGCACGTATTAGTTGATGAGTTTCAAGACACTAATACCATTCAGATGGAGCTCATGAGGCTTATGGCTAGGCAGAACCCCAAATCCAGAGATAATATAACTATCGTGGGTGATCCAGATCAATCCATTTACAGCTTTCGTGACGCAGTCTCCAAAAACTTCACCCTTATGCGACAACAGTATCCCAGCTGCTCTGTTGTGTATCTTGAAGAGAATTATAGATCTACTTCCCATGTTTTGAAGTTTAGTGAAGCTTTAATGAGACAGGAAAAAGATCGACCTTCAAAGAACTTGAAATCCCAAAATGTACTTTCCTTCAAACCTGTATATTTTCATTCAACCTCAGCAGATCTTGAATCAGAAACAATAGCTTTGGAGATCAAGCAACTGATGAAACTCCCAAAACTGTACAAATACTCCGATTTTGTGATACTCGTCAGAGCAAGCTACTTGTCAAGATTGTTAGAGAAAGCATTGGTCAAAAATAGAATACCTTATACAGTAGTAAAGGGAAGAGCCTTCTGGGAAAGGAAGGAAGTTGCTCTAATTATTGATTTTTTGAGAATTTTTGCATACAACGATGATGTTCTTGCAGTTCTTAGGGTTTTGAATGAATCTGTACCAGGTCTTGGGCCAAAAGGCCTGGAAGTACTGAATACTTTCTTAGAGAAGAAACTATCTGAAGATATTTCACCGTTACATGCCTTGTCTGGTCTTTTAACAGGAAAGTATGATACAGATACAGCGGTGAGAGGGCTTGTGAATATAAAGAAATTCAAGGCAGATCTCGATAAGTTATCTGCAATCTATGCTGGAGGAGAACAAGACAAACAAACGATTCTAAACATGTTTGATAATATGATAAATTTAGATGTTTTCCAGGGAATCATTAAGAAGAATGAAGAGGCAGCTGATAATATTGCAGAGGTTCGCACATACATCAATGAATTCGTCAGCACTGAAGCACAGGACACCAGAAAGGAAGTAGAGAATAGCTCAACAGAGGATTTTACATCTCTGTCCAATGGAGATGAGTCCGGTGAAGTTGTACCACTGGAGAATTCTGTGTCATTTCTAGAAGAGTTCATTAACTCTGTGGATCTATATCTTGTTACCGATTCGAAAGATGTCAATGACTGTGTGAGCATATCTACGATTCACGGGGCTAAAGGACTTGAATGGCCCGTGGTGTTCATCCCTTGTTTGAACCAAGGCATTCTTCCATCATGTAAAAGTGTGGATGTGGAGTCCATTAAAGAGGAAAGGAGGGTTTTATATGTAGCATCTACTAGAGCCAAACATCTGCTGTATCTCAGCTACGGCCCTCGTGGACCTAGCGAGGAATCTTCGTTTCTAACTCCAGCAGATATCCAAAGGTCACTCAGTCCAGACCAGAGCGCATTGAAGAGTACAGATGCCATCAGAAAGCTCTATAACTTGGCGGCGGGGAGAGGTGCTTCTTGCCCGCTCAATGAGCAGCAAATCAAGCAAATCGTACAATCGTATCAAGAGATTTCTCGAAACCGTTCGATGCTGAAGAACTGCCACGAGAATCAGAACTACTATAGCAGCAAGGGGTTTGGTGTGGCGAATAGCCTGTTAGCGGGGAGTCGCAAGTCTGTAGAGCTTTACACAGGAAGTCTTCTTCCTACAAGAGATCTTTCGAAACCGCCAGCTCCAAAATTCGCTCCAAATAGCACGAAAACAGGGTCCTTAACGTCTATGACGTCATACAAACTGACAGATAAAGACGCAGCGAACAGACCAACTTCTCTTAGCACAAGCACAACAGACTCAAGAGCTGTACGACAGCGACTCGAGCAACAGCTGCCAATGAAAAGAAGGAAAACGCTAGGCGTTCGACGCAGATTTTGAGTTTAAGTTTAAGTTAAAGTTAAAGTTAAAGTTAAGGTTAAAGTTAACCTCCTTAACAAGGGACATGTCTATGAAATGTATTATGAATCGTAAAACCAACAACAAGGTGGGCGCTTATCGACAGATATAAAAGGGATCAAGAGGGAGGAAATTTGCTCAAAAAACAGTATAGTTATCTACGGCTACAGTGGCAATTCTTTTCTTGTTATTAATAGTTGTTCATCATCTTGTCTCTTCATTGTTCTTTGTTTTGTAGTTTCGGAAAGGACCCTCTCATGTTCATGTTTTTGTTTTAGTTTTTTTTTCTTTCTTTTGAATCCCCGTGTTATATGTCTCATTAACTATACAGTTCTCTAGTTTTTCAAGAGAAGTGTACCAGGGAAGGGAGGTGATGTACTATGCTGCCATCACTCTCTCCAGATAAGGAGCTGGATCATGAGAATCATTTAAAGAAGGTGGATACTATGGTACCCAAACTTTTCGAACTGCCTTACTCAGAAATCCCTCAGTTAACGCTCAAAGTTAAGAAGACGAAAATAGTTGATCTGGAAGCGCAGGAGGGCACAATAAGTTTCGCATTTTGGTTCATATCATCTGCCTATTTCCCTATATTCACAGCTTGTGTGTGTCCATTGACGAATATGATATCCATATCCGCTCTTGTGACAGATTGGCTAGAGGAGAGAAGTGGAAACACCCTCCCAGATCCATACCACATCTACATTTTGAATGCTGTGTCGCTTGCATTTGGTGTTATTTCAAATGTAAGTGTACTTCTCAACTTCGAAAAGAAACTAAACTACAAAGTGTCCCAAGTGTTATCTATCTCAGGGTTCTTTATTGCTTTTGCACTACTCATGGCAGCTGTGATACTCATAAGTAAGCAAGATATGGGAAACCCTACACTAGTTTATACAGAGGGCTTTTGGTTCGCAGTGATAACAGTGGTGCTTTATTTTATTTGTTGCATGTCATGTCTGGTTAACTTCAGTGGTTATCTTCTTGGTAAATACCCTCCTGATTTCAACCTTGAAAAATCAGAAAGGGGAGTGATAGGATACACGTTTATTCTTGCCGTGTGGTTTTCCTGGGGAGCTGCCCTTTTTGCAAACCTGATTGAGGGTGTCAACTATACAAATGGTCTTTACTTTTGTGTTCAGACACTATTGACCATTGGGCTCGGTGATATACACCCAGTCACTAATGTGGCAAGAGCTGTGACCTTGCTCTATGCCTTCAGTGGATTCATCATAATCGGTCTTATTGTTGCCATGATTCAATCCATGATTGCTTCGTCAAATACCCCTGTGCTCCTTTGGAATGAGATTGAGATGCGTCGCCGGAAAACCCTGAAGAAGATTCTCAAAAAAGACTTAAATATCAACCATAAAACATCATTTGAGCTTATGAGAGCTGTACGACGCCATGCTAAGTTCTATAATAAGATGGTTAACTGTGCTATATTTGGAGTATGGATCTTGTTTTGGTTGTTGGGTGCACTAGTTTTTTACTTCGCAGAAGACTGGTCCTATTTTGAAGCTGTTTACTTCTCATTTTTATGTCTCTTTACAATCGGTTATGGGGATGTTGCTCCGCAAACTGCTGCTGGCCGCTGCTTCTTTGTTGTATGGGCATTATCCGCTGTTCCTTTAATGACAGCCCTCATATCCAAAATTGGTGACAGGGTTTATAAACTTCAGTTGTATAACATCACATTCTCCTCTATATTAAAATACTTTGAACAGAAGAGAAGTGATCTGGAGAAACCAAACCTACTGCACCTTTTAGACAAAGACCCCGAGAAACTTGAAGAGCTCTACACGAGAGACTCGGATGCTACTTGTTCTAGCATGCTCAATCGGTCTAACACCATGAATTCACTATTGACTCAAAAAGTATTGCGAACAAAAGATCTTATAGAAAACCTCAAACAGCTCCTGATTGATTCCAAATCAAATCCAAATAAACGATTCAACTATGAGGAATGGAAAGAGGTTATTGATTTACTTGAGTTAACCTCAAATGAGCTGAGTAAACTGGGCCTCGATAATCCAACATTTTGGTTGGGCGAAACGTCTCCTCTACGATACCCTATTAATGAGCCTGACTATATTTTATTCGTTATCTTTACCAAGTTACATGCACATGTTTTGAAGGAACTTTTGGCTGTTCAAGAAACATCCAATGAAGTCGAAACCTCGCAGAAAGAAGATGATTGCGAAGAAGGAGAAGATGTTGGAGAGAATGACGGCAAGTGCTGTGGTGAATCAGACGAGGACACAGATGATAACACAAGAAATACTCACAATGACTTAAGACAGAAGTTGGTCAATTTCAAGTTTCTTATGACGGAAGAGGACATAAGAAGGAACAAAAAGAAGAAATAACTTTCAATAATCACAGCCAATTCAACCAACAGTCACTTTCTTTTCGTTTGCCTTAATTAGCTGAGCCAGACGTGTGTCAGCAAAACTGAAGTCCGGATCGACCGTACAGAATGCATTTCGTTCCAATCTTTCTGCAGTTGGCCTCAACCGTGGGTCTGCTGTGAAACAGCTATCAAGGAAGCCACGGCCAATCATGGAAACATAAGGAAGAGTATCTTCCGGAATAGGAGGTGCTGCTTTAGCTTTTCCAATTTTCAGCATCGCAGGGATGGCTTCTAGGTTAGACCAAGGACGGCGTCCTGCAAACATCTCCAATACCACACATCCTACTGACCAAATATCAACCTTAGCACTGTACCCAGCACCATGACTGTCGACCACTTCTGGAGCCATCCAGAATATGGTGCCTTGCATAGACATTCCAGCGTTGTTTTCATAGATGTCATTGGACTTTTTGGAAATTCCAAAATCAGATATTTTACAAATACCATCCAGATCTAGTAAAAGATTGTCTGCCTTCATATCACGATGTAGAATACCTCTGGAATGCAGATAAGCCAGTCCGCTAAGGACTTGAGACGTGAGAAACTTGATCACAGGTTCCTCGAATCTCCCATACACCCTGAGACAAGATGCGACTGATCCACCTGCGACATACTCCAAAAAGAGATTATACTCTTTCTCTGTTTGCTCGAATCCAAGGTACTGGACGATATTCAGATGGTCAAGATCCTTCAGAGTATCAACCTCAGACCTCAGCGCCTCGATAACATCTGCCACTCTAGAGTTCTTCTGTGGGAACCGCGGAAACTGAACCTGCTTAACTGCGATCATTTCTCCGGTGGTGACATTCAGAGCAATATAAACATTCCCAAAGGTCCCTTTACCAATGAGTTCACCCTTTATCCATGAAAACTCGTTGAACTCATCGTTCTTATCCTTCCTCAATTTGGAGATGAACTGGCGTTGATTAGGCTTGACTTCCACAACTTTACGGCCCCACATCTTGGTGCTTTTCCTTCTAACTAATTCATTTCTCTGATGCTGAGCAGAAATGTGATGCTTAACTGTCTCTCTCTTTCTGGCCTCGCTAGCTTCTTTTGCAACAGATCGGATTGTTTTCATCCTTTGGGGTTTTCGTAAAGTTTCCAATTCTTTGTTGGAACTGCTGACTACCCTTTTCAGCTTGGGTGAACCGTTGGATTGATTTGCTAGCTGCTGGTTGCTTCTATCATTTGACGGCGAGGTCGGCGGCGTCGATACGTCAATCACAGGACGATCCAAGTCAGCGTTTGGGAAAAACTTTTCTAGGTTCTCGTAGAGAACCTCAGGTGCTGGTCTCACAATCATTTCAGACATTGTGGAGGAGTTGCTCTTAGTCTCGGTTGGAGCTTTGGCCCAAAAATCTTCATCTGAATCATCCTGAACGTCGTCTTCATTGTCCAACCCAGGAGCACCCTCAAAAGATATAATATTCTCTCTGAACTTGTTGGTCATTTCCCTGGAGATGGTTTTCTTGGTGTTGGTTTTGGTGTTGGTGTTGGTATTCTTGTCATCATTGAAGTACGTTTCTATGTTGGAATCAAGGGCTTTCCTCGAAACTGGCGATACAGATGTGCCACCCTTATATGGCTCTGGTATCAACGTATTCGAAGACCCTGGTGTGTAAGGCGCAACGTATGTTCCTTCATTGCTCAATGACTCCTTCACTGGCTCCAGCCGTGGAATTCCTCCCTGGGTAGATTTACTGTCTGTTTGAATCTGAAGTGGCCTTTTAGGTGGTGGGGGTGCCGAGCGTTTCGCAACAAGACTAGGTCTTGCATATGGGGATGCCCTTCTCTTGTCAAAGTTTATCTCACCCTTCTCCATTGGTCTTATTACCCTAAATGTGCTTTCACCTGCATCTGAACCTGGACCTGAACCAGGTATCAGATGTTTCTTCCGTGACGAAGAAGCATTACTCAGTTTCTCCTTCTCCTTTTCTTGCAGTTTGAGGGGAGGAACAAATGAGCTTGTTGGTGGAGAAGGTGGCCGTGGGCTCTTTGGTTCTGTTGTTAATGCTGATAGCTGACCAACAGCTTCATGCGCGGTTTGTTGCAATTCTTTGAAGTTTAAGTAGTCGACAGGATCTGAAGAAGACTTCAAGTCTATGGTATCATAGTAATGTTGAGGAGTATTCGGATAGAACTTCCCCTCTTTGCTTCCTATCGATTGTACATCTGATACACTGTTCGCCGTTGATAATGAATCTGTTGAGCTGACAAGGAATTTGCCTGAGCATATGTCAAATTTGTTCTGAATAATGTCTTGTAAAGTTTGATCATCCAGTGCTTCCCCAACTGAGCAACCAAAATCTGTAAGATGGATAGTGATAGAGGAAGAGCTAGTGGGTAGCAAATTGTTGAGCATTCGTTTGAACTGGTTCTTATCAGTGATATTCCCAATATTCATAGGGGTGAAGCTAACGTTGTCATAGGTCACCAAGATATACTTATCAGAGTTTTTATTTTGAGGAATTGGTAGAAACTTGCGGTGAATGGAGGCAGTGAGCTCATTTGCAGAGCCTAACGATCTGCTGCCGTGGGTATGGTGTCTGGAGCCACTAGAGTAATCCACAGAAGATGTGGATAGGATGCTATGTTTGTCGTTTCCAGACGAATTAGGGCTTATGGGCGATGAGCTTTCTCTTTCCCTCATCTTACTCTCAGACCTTGTTTTACCCCTGTCAGTTTTCTTCCTAAACTTACTCAGTAGTCCTCGTGGTTCCCCTTCTCGTGATGAAATAGATTGTCTCTTGTCCTCAACATTTTGGGGGTACTGTGCACTACTTGAAGAGAACAGTGATGCGAAGAGCGAAGACTCAGAAGAACTGGACTTTTTGTGCTGTCGCCTGAAAAGACTGTGGTTCGTCGAGGAAGATGCAGATACTGGAGATTGTTGCCATGAGGCCTTGGAAGAGCCTTCAATAGTTGAAACAGGTCTTCTTTTTGAGGTCGATCTTGACAGTCTTTGGCCTGGGACGCCTGTCTTTATTTTGTTCTCTTCTTTACTTTGGTCAAAAGTCGGGGTAGAATAACTGGAAGTCAATCTGTGTATGAAGACCGAGTTTGTATCTGAGCTAGACCTATTTCGTGTGACATCAGGTGTTGGGATATCAACTTTAGGGCTGGAGTTTACACTAGTTGAGGAAGAGAGACTTGAACCAGGGGAAATTGGAGAGTCTGCACTCATTGCAGTTATAGAGTTTTGCTTGTCCAAGGTTTTTCGGAGAAGATGTATAAACCTTGACTGGGTGGAGTCATTAGCTGTTGTGAGCTCGTCTTTGAATTTCTTCAGATTCTGGTAACTGGTAAGCTTCAAGAATCTATCGCCATGAATATTGTACTTCTTGAATGTTGTCGACCATGTTTCGTTGAAGCTATACACTTCTAGCCAAAGAAGGACTCTCTCCATTGTCCATTCTTCAGGAAGCTGAACAGACCATGAAATCGACGAGTCTCTGCTATGCGGCGATTGATGGGACTGCTGCTGGTGCCCACTGGTCTTGTGGCTTGACATGTTTCCCCCCTCTTTGCTATACACAGAATCATTAATATTCGCTCCGCTTGTATTGAGGAAGCTGAAGTCAGCCCTGGAGGACTCGTCCGACAAGATAGCTGACGTATCGCCTCTGGTGCTGCACTTGTTGGGTGTTGATGTTTGCAGTGTCAGGCCTTCCTGGCCGTGCTTTGGCGAAGGGGAGAAAAGCCGGCTTCCGCTTATCAGAGATACAGAGCCCATCTTCAATGGGGTAGAGCTGGATGAGGGCGATAATTCAGATTCGTGAGACGTAAGGAACGAGGAGTAGTTTGTACTTGAATGGTTGCTGACGTTGTCATGGTTCAACTGGAACTTCTCCCCGTTGATAGAAGAATCCTCTTTATTCGAATCCCTGCTATTATCCCCCTCCTCGCAACCCTCGTGGGCATCATTGCTTACTGCTTCATCAGTTACTTGTGAGTACGCAGAGCTAGTGACACTAGTTGTAGTCGCCTCAAAGCTGAATTGGGTATTACTATTTCCCTCATCCATCACAAGCAAAGAAAACTTCTGAGCAACACTATCCACAGGCTTCACTACACACACTCGCTTCCCCTCTACTTCCAAACTCAGTCTAGTCACCTGTGTGTATGTATATGCTTATGTTGTCACATCCTGTGCGCTTGTTTTGGTTGATTTTTTAACGTACTGGATTGGTTTGTTGCCCTGAAGAGAGAAGGAGGAGGGCAGTCAACTACAGTACAGTGCGGTACCAAATGGTGGGATGTGGATATGTATATACAGACTGGGGGCAGTGAAAGAGTGCTGGCCATTGGCTGCGGCTCAGTCGACCAGGACACGGTGTCTCGCTTCTATTTATTTCAGCTTGAGCTCAGTAACTCTGAGAATTGTTCTTTCGGGTTTGGAAATAGCATGACGCACTTTTCTCTGTCTTCTCTTTGTCACCTCTCTCACTCTCATTGGCAGCTTGGTCTTCTCTAGCACAACCGCTTTGATGGAATACAGGGAGGGGTCGATGGCTTCGTCAGTGAATGTGTAGTTGCGGCTGCCGAGGGTTGTGACGTGGTGGAGGTTCAACACATCACCGACACTGGCGGTTTTCAGGTTGTATGGAAGGATCATTTTGTCGCCTTCGGTGATGAGAAATGGGTTGTTGTGTATTTTCACCACTGCGTAGATGTCGCCTTCCAACTTCAGTGGCGTCAAGTCGGTTCCTTTCAAGCTGACTTTCTCCAGGATGGATGATGGGAGTGACGTCGCAGGTTCAGAGGATGACGATGACGATGACGACGCTGACGTGGACGAGGAGGTTGCCGCGGCTGTGGAATTGGTGAACAATGGAAGCGTTGTGGATAGACAACGAACCGCTGACGTGTGTTGTCTAACAAAGCTTTGGCGCACTGGTCCTCTCAGAGCACATAGCGACCGTGTTACGAACATATCTCCGATACTGGTTCTTTTCCGATATAGATCTCCTCGCAGTCAGAGATACAGCTGAGGGAGGGATGTATTCAAAACCCCTGCGGCAGATGGGGAGGGAGCGTTGGTGGCGTGTGTGGGATTTACTTTGAGCTTTTGATCCCTTTGGTTTTTGATTGAGAGTTCTGTCCAAAAAAAAATTCACCGCACAAAAATACACAAAAATGCGCAAAACCACAAAAAGAACACAAATAACACAAAATTACACAAAAGATTCCAAAATCTCCCAATTAGGAAATTCACCATGTTAGGTATTTCCGGTACAGACAGCAGTGCCAGTGGCTGCCAGAAAACTCTCACAAATCACCAAGCAAACTAACAGGAGTGAAGAGCCAGATGGATAAAGCCACAGCGCAAGAACAACGCGGCAAGTGAAGGAAATTTGCTGTACTATTGCTTGTGGAATTGCAATGGCAGGGAAACCAGAGGCAGGTACAGCAGGCACTGCAGATGCAGCTGCTGCAAAGGTTGCACGCGATCCCAGAAAGGACAAGTACGCGCGGTACTTGATTGTGTATAACCAGTTCTCCGCATCGCTATGGACTATCGTCCTGTTCAACATCATACTGCTCAACATCATGCTGATGAACAACAAGAAGCAGGTGTTCCTAGCAACCAAGAACGTGGTGACGGGAGTGCAGACACTCGCGCTGGTGGAGGTGTTCAACTCGGCGTTTGGCATCGTCAAGTCGCCTCTGTTCACCACAGTGTCCCAAATTGCGTCCAGACTATTGGTCGTGTGGGGGATCTTCATTGCCCTACCTGACTCCCCGGCCAATGTGCATTGGGCGTATACGACTGTTCAGTTGGCGTGGGCAGTGACAGAGGTCATCAGATACTTCTACTACGCACAGAACATAAGCACCGGTGGAAGGCCCCCAACGATTCTTACCCAGCTGAGATACAACTTGTTCTTTGTCCTGTACCCTTCCGGCGTCGCCAGTGAGTTGACCCTGATGTATCTCTCTTTAGATGAAGCCGAGAAGACGGTTGGAGTCTGGTACAGATACTTGTTTTATGTCGTGTTCGCCATTTACGTGCCAGGGTTTTACATACTGTTCACACACATGATCAAACAAAGAAACAAGACTTTGAAGGCTCTCAAGGAGGAGTCATCCCAAAAGCAGAGATAGTCGTCATTTGATCGAAAGGGAATTCTTGAAACTTAGTAGAGTATGTATATACATATATATATCATTTCGTCATTGTGCTGTTGCGGCATTGCGCAAGAGTTTTTCGCTTCCTCCAACCAGAAGTCAATGCAAGACAATAGATTCATCCATCGTCTCTCCGCTAACGCTACTTTTGATATCAGGCTTCTTCCATCCAGTTGAGCTCACCATTGCTCTTGGTTCGAGTCAGTTTGTATCCTTTCTCATTTTCATCATCATCATCGTCATCATATGCATTACCATCTCTCTGGTTCAGCCCGTCTTCGTCGTCAGAAGACGATGATGAGCTGGAATTCTCTTCACTCCCGTAAAGATACTCTGTGCGCCCACCATTACCAAGAGATATCAAGTCGTTGTAAAGAGGGTGGTTTTTTTTAGTATAAGACTGTCCATCGTCATTAGGGTCAACATAATCATCGTCATAATCCTCGTCACTGTAATCTTCTGGTAAGCCTTGGGCGTTGAACTTGGGATTTTTCCAACCCACAAGCATATCCTCTTCGTCATCTTCATCAGAAGAGCCAAACTTATCCGGCAGATCGTTCGTCAGTTCCTGTGACATATACCGTGAGAACTTGTCATTTCCTCCACCGATATCATCCTCTGCATCAACTGCTCCGATTATATCGTGGTCAACAGATGGATCAAGTTGCATTGGTTCCCCGTTCTCACCCTTGCGTTCACCCATGAGTGGTACACCTCCCAAAAGGGTGTTGTACTTTTTTCTGGTTTCCACTAAGCTTCCGCTCACATAGTCGCACCAATCTTCATTTGTCACTGCATTTGCAATGAGCTCGTGTAACGTGTTTGGTGGATAAAGGGCAGTGAATTTGACAATTTCTTCAGAAATTATGGTAAGATGTCCCATATATCCATACCTTAAACCGGTTTCTTCCTCATGTTCAAGACATCTCTGGCGCCCTTCGAGCATCATTTTAGTAACTGCCCCACGGTCAAATAGATCAAGGACAAGGTATCTATTGTATCCAATCTCCATAGAGCCGTTCAGGATCTGCTGTACAATATCAAAAACAACATTGTGAAGAAAGTTGTTCCAGGGAAACTTGAAGAACAAGCTCAGAATAATAGGTATCACCTGTGTGTCAGCTAGTGAAATTTTGAGTAGATCACCTATGACCGCATCTCTTCTCAGTTTAACTTCTTCATCATCGTAATGAGATTCAAGAGTAGCATCAACATCGTCAGAGTCAGGCTCTGATTCTAGAATAGTTTGCTTAGATTCTAACTCGGTTTCACTAACATCATGCTGATTACCAGACTCTTTATCATCACAATCTTCAATTTCATTTCCGTCGTTGTGGGTTAGTTTCTGGTCTACCGAGTTCAAAACCCCGCTTTCATCGTTTTCAAGAACATGATTATCACTCTCTTTCTCCAGAAGATCGTGCTCCTGGTCATCGTATCTACTCTCACCGTCGTCTTTAGAGGATATGCTTAGTCTATCAAAGTTTCTGGATGTTTCAATGTCTAGATCTTCTTGAAACTCATCCTGCTGTTGTATCTCAAAAGCAATGATTCTCTCCCTTTCAATATCTCTTTCACGAACAATATCTTCGCCAGATGCGTCATTCAAAAGTCCCATATTTGAGCAGTGTAACAGCTCTGCTATCAGCTCACAAATTCTGAATCTTTCAAACCCTAGAGGTTCGATTCTGCCGAATGGTGTCTCTAGATCAGGAGTTTTGGTTTTAATCAAGAGACTTGCAAATTGAGGCATCTTTTTCTGGAATACTTTGATTAGATGACCCAAGTATATAGGATCTCTTGAGGTTGGAGGACGAGATTCTATGGTGATGTAGAGAACAGGAACAAAATCGTAATCGGAGTTGTTCTTTCTAATGATTTCGATGATGATGCTTACACCATTGGACAAACTAGCATCATTTTGCAGCATCATATCGGAGAGTTTTTCCATGACAGGTTCAGAAACTAGTTCTCTTGTCAACTCATTTGGGCCTATAGTATTGTTATCTGTGTTTGAGTTGGCACTAATGGTGATGAGTGCTTTGATAAAATCTGCTGCCGCTGATTGAATGCTGGAATCGACTGAAGGATCTAAAAAGTCAACGAGTTTATGTATTAATTGTTGATCCTTGAGTAAGAACACAATGCCTGTAGGATTATCTGGTTTATCTGTGCTGATAACCTTGAGAAGAAAATCCATTAGAGGTGGATTATCAATATGCTTTAGAAACCTGTCAACAAGATTGTCCTGGTGCAAAATGAAATTGAGCATCTCCTCAAGTTTCATGTCTAATAAGTGTTCGTTGATCTTCATGAAGTAAGTTGATAGAACCATAGACAAGGGAGAGGCTTTATCTAGTATTGTCCATAGTTCGCTTATGAGGTCCGAATTGTCCATGAATGAATCACTGATATTCCAAGAATCTCCGGAAAGGATTTCGGCAGCAGCTTGTGTTCTTCTCGATTGGGCCTCTTCAGGCGATTCTTTATACTCATCTAGTTGGGAGATTTCTTCTGATTCAGAATCAGAGTTGCTAGAAGGCTCTTTACTAGCGTTATCATCTTGACTTTCCACATTGCCATTATCAGGAGTTTCTAAACTGTTCTCACACGATACAACCATGTTCACCAGACACTTCAAAATTTCTCTATGCTTCAAATATTCTATCAATTCGGTATTTGAATGGTTAACTTCGTCCATCAAGTTGGGTTCATCCAACAAACGGTCTAAGATTGCTAAGTTTGGGGTATAATTGTCATCTTTGTACTTGTTATTGTCCTGTTCATCGTCATTAGAGAACTTGAAATCATAATCTGCGCCAAACTCGTCAGAATCGTCGCTTGAAGAAGATGATGATGAGCTGCTCCTAAGCTTTCCCCTGATATTTCCTCTGCTAGCATGCTCATTTTTTACTCTTCCTATTACTTCGTTATCTTCATTTGCATCAAGCTCTGTAGCTTCTGTTCCCTCTTTAGGAAGAAAGCTCTTCTTCAGAAGAGTTTGGATAATAGAGTCTTCTGTATAGCTATTGGCAAATTTCCAAAAGGAGCCAGACATTTAATTGATTGAATATTGAGTCAGATCTGTATATGCGGTTAGATGATTTGTTCGTATGGTGGTGTGCAAGCTTGTTCTGCACCTCTGAGGTGGGGTTTGAGTTTGAGTTTGTGTTTGGGGCGAGCAGCGGTGCGTATTGCTTGCAGCTTTCGTTTCAGCGGGTATGGGCCTGCACTCTGTGCTCAATCGCCTCGCCTTCTCCTATGCGCGTAGCCTGAAACCGTCCTGAGGTGGACAATTGCACAGCGCTGAGCAATGCGATGCAAAGATCTCTAGATCACAACTCTGGGACCACACGGCCTAGATGCTGGCTGGCACTTCACTCGATATCTCCAGCACCGAGATCACACTAAACCTCACTCGCGTCCCCCTTTGCAGCACTCCTTCTTCCTTTTCTGGCAGAACCTGCTCTGTCCTTCCTATTGGGTCTTCTTACTGTCCTGTGCACAGTATATTATATACTATTCTGGGCTGGCACACTCCCAACTCTCAGCTTCACACACTCACGTTCACGCTCACACTCACACTCGCTGTCGCACAATCTCTTCAATCGCCCAAAGCTGGCTTCTCTAGTATAAGCTGATTCACGTTCGCCTTGTTTAGCCGCTGGCTGGTGTGACCGGTGTTGCTTTAGCGATTTTTGTTGATTTTTTCTCTCAATTTTTCTTTTTGTGGAAGAAAAAAAGGCCGAGAGAAAATGAAGCGTCACGTGTCTGCTCACGTGATAGTTGACACAGACATCCCTGTCTGGAAGTGAAAGGGAAGCTTCTTTTTTGGATTGTGATGAGGGAGAGAGAGAAGGTGGTGTGTTGCTGCTGGCGGAGGGCGTGCTCGCAAGAGACGGAGAACGGCAAACAGTGTTTCCAGCAGAGTCTAGGTCTAGCACAGGAGCAGCGGGCAGCAGCTGTTTTGGTCTGACTGCAGTGGACAAAGACCATGCCTTTTCGGAGCAGGAAAGCAGCGGCAGGCGATAGAGCAATCTTCACAGCCGGGGAGGTTTCGAAACACTCGACACCAACGGATCTGTGGATGATCATACACGGATCGGTGTATGACGTGACGCCGTTCGTGAAGAGCCACCCTGGCGGACCAGAGGTTCTCTTTGAGTACGGCGGGCAGGACGCAACAGAGGCGTTCGACGAAGTGGGACACTCTCAGGACAGCATTGACATGCTCGTGCCACTCCTCAAGGGGTACGTGTTCTCAGAAGGCAATAACCACGATAAGTACTACCTTGACGGCGACAATCAGTTGCGGAGGTACCAGGTCGACAATGTGAGCGTTGGGGAAAGCCGATACTGGAAGGAAACGATGAAGCGGAGGAAAAGGAGGATAAAGGACAGGCACTTGATACTGGTCCTAGCTATAGTGGCTACCCTTGCCGCGTGTGCATATATATACCTGTTGAAGAAAAAGTGGAATTCATAGACCTCAACCCCGGCCTACAGACAAGGCGAGACGGGGCGAAGCGATGTGATGTGAGGTGAGATAGTGCGCCACTATGGATACCGCCACCTCCACCACCGTTCACAGCATTCTCGAGTCCAAGCACTACCAAGCGCCATCATATACTATCAGAGGACTCCTACATATAATTAGAAATCTCATTCACCAGCATGTCTTCATACATCTCACTCCCTGTCGTAGACCGGCGTGTCTGATATATCCGAAACCCGAGTAGCAATAGGAAAACGACTTTACTTGTGGCCTTGGACGAAACTAGACGATTTCTCAACTTACTAACTTCACGCCGAAGTTGCTTCACGTGCGACTGGGTAGGGCCTTTCTTGCCATTCAAAATGAACTATATCACAGTTTCTGACTTAGACGATGCTGCAAAAGCTATCGCACTAGCTTTTCAGACGAATAGCTTCAACTATTATATTACAGACCAAGCCACATTGGAGGAGAATGTCAGAGATTTTAAAGACCGTCTAGTCCAGCTGAGAGACGATGGTGGTGCATATATTGTCGCTGATCCTACAAGCACATCATTTGCAGTTTGGATCCCGCCTACTCACAAGATACCAAACTTCCCTGAATCTGCGCTGATTCCGCCTTTCAGAGAGGCTGAAGATGCCTTTGCATCGTTGAAGAAGAAGTATCTTGGTTCTACCCCACACTGGCATCTAACCATTCTTGCCAAAGACCCAGTCAAGACAGCAGTTAAAGGTGCTACTTCGAGCGTGGTGAAACCTTTTCTAGAGCTGGCAAAGAAGCAAAATATCCCTGTTATGTTAGAATGCATCGATGAGCATGCAAAGGAAGTGTATGAGCACTATGGTTTTGATGTTGTGGAGGAGTTCACATTGGGGATTGGTAAGTGTGACTCCAAGGGTAATAAGAAGGAAGATGGGGAAGGTGTCAAAGCATGGTATATGCTATATAATTACAAGTAATCTACACTCTGGGCGTGAAAGTCTAGAGATACCTTTCTCGATAGGTGAGACGGGAACGGCAGGCCGCATCCCCTGTAGAATACAGCATATGGTCTTTCTATGATTGTGATATGGACCACTACGCTCTAACCTGTTACCTGTTAGCCTGTCTCGCCCAATCCTAATCACTTTTGCAAATGTGGAGCACCAAAGCATACCTGTTGTGGCAAATTTAGCAGTGAAACAAAAGAGGATCTTCTCATCCACAGTTCTCCCGCCACATGCTAGTACTGCCGAGTGTATCAATGAGCTGAGGTACTGCGTGTAAACCCACTAGATTCGTTGAATCACCGCCATCAGTTTGTATGAGCCTTCGGAATTAGGCATTAGCTCGGAAATAAGAAACATACATCACTAAAGAAACATTAGTGGCCGAGTATGTCACAATACTGTTACTCAGTTGACAGTGCTGTTCCACGAAGTTATTGATCTACGGTCCATCCATAGATAATAGATGGAACAAAGCTATGCTGTCGGTTTCCAGCAAACTTTTGAGTTAATGTCACAGATTCCGAGTGGTTCTTCACTTTTGCGTCTTGCTGTCAGTATGCGCCAGGCAATTTGCCTCCATTATCATTCATGATCCGATCTGGAAGCTGAAAATACCATCATCGCCTATTAAAGAACACAGTGCACCCACGCATCGATCTTTCACACGAATAAGGTGTTCAACAGATTTCGTGTATATACCTAATTGACTGTGGTTTTTCTTAACGAAACCAACTTTTTCAGCGCCTTTCAGTATAATTTTCTGATTGAAAGTTAACATACATCTATCCTCAAAGCACAATACAAACAACCAAAAATCAATTTGACACAGGACCAGACAAGGGCATCAGGGGACTGGAGGTCAATTTTCAGTGACTGTGAGAGAAAGTAAGTCAGCAAACATCCCTTTGTAACTTGGTTATGTCTTCTCAGACCAGGCCGGCGAATGTATTGGGTTTATAAATAATTAACACATTCTACTAGTGTCATTTGATCCCTACATAATACTTGGTGTAGAGCCGACTGCCACCAGTGTGGAGATCAAAAAGGCGTATAGAAAGCTAGCGCTGTCGTATCATCCAGATAAGGTGTCTGAAGAGGAGCGTGAGGAGGCAGAAATTCGATTCAAAGAGATATCTGCCGCCTATGAGATCTTGAGCGATGATACTAAGAGAGATAACTTTGACCGCTTTGGAGACCCAGATGGAGGTAGAAAATCATCTTATGGAGGAGCATACTACGATGATGATGTGCCCGACTTCTCACCTAATGACTTCTTCAACTTTTTCAATGGGATGAATGGGGGACAATCACGCCAAAGACCTCAGAGAAGCAACAGAACAGAAGATGCTAATTTGGATGTACACGTCACTTTAGCAGACCTTTACAATGGTAAAACTGTAAAGATAACATCGTGTAGGGACGTGCTCTGTTCGTCGTGTAACGGGTATGGTGTCAAGAGTGGTGCGAAGTCCAAAGCCTGCGGAATTTGTAAAGGTGAAGGTGTGACCCGTAAGATCAAACGTGTTGGGCCAGGAATGGTATCACAGGAATACGTTGACTGCACTACATGTAAAGGAAAGGGAAAGATATACCGCACTAAGGACAGATGTAAGAAGTGTTCTGGTTTGACGACACGGGAAGAGACCAAAATCTTAGAGTTTTACATTGAAAAGGGGTCCAAGTTTGGCGATTCCATTGTTCTTAAGGGTGAAAGCGACCAAGCGTATGGTAAGGAGACAGGAGATGTTGTTTTGACCATTCACGAAAAGGAAGGGGAGGAAGATGTGTTTGAGAGAATAGGAGATGATCTATACGCCGAGTTCAACATTACATTGGCAGAGGCTCTTTGTGGATTCAAGAATAAGATCGTATTAAAACATTTAGATGGAAGGTTACTTAAAGTATCAATACCAACGGGTAAAGTTATCAGACCAAACCAATACCTGAAGATAGGTAAGGAAGGATTTCCAATAAAAGGGGGTTACTTCAGCTCAAAGGGAGACTTGTACCTAAAGATTAATATTGAGTTCCCTAATGACTATTGGTTTAGCGAGAAGTCAGAATTGGAAAAAGTCAAGAATATACTTCCTTCGCAGTTGAGTAGAGACCCGTTCAAAGATGAAGACGTGAACAGTAATAACATTGATGATGTAAACTTTGAGATTTTGAATCTGGACGATTTACCGGATATTGATAGCGAAGAGAACTCAAACGAAGAAGAAGACCACACAGGGGGCTTTAACCCGTACGCCACTGACTCTAATACACCAAACTGCACACAGCAATAGACTTCGTGCTCCTCCATTCGGTGACAACTTCATATTCACACAGTTTTGCTCACACCGTTTGTTCTTCTAAGTTCTCCTTGTATATATGGGTGCATAAGCATAACTACTAGTAATAAACCGTCAGTTGCAAGAATCGCATGTTCCCTGCGTACTATACTTTTTATACACACACCAATGTGTCTATCTATCTCCTTCCCACCTTTCCTTTTAATCGAATTTCTTGTGCTTCCCTTCTTCCTTCTTAGGCGTCATTGGAGCGGGTGTGGCACCCGGTGTGACCGCTGTTTCGAGAGGGGGAAGACCCCTGAGGTCTCTTTGGATTCTTCTCAACTGTGCTAGCGCAGTGGCTGACGTGGGATCTGAGCTTATAGCGTCTAATTGCAACTGATGCTGGCGCTCTTCCTGGTCCTCGATAAACTCTGACAGGATCCGCTCCACCGACTCCTTGCTGATATTTGTTGTTGATAGTGTGTGTTCTGTGACTGGTCTGTTCACAGCACTAGGCTGTACTCTGCGTGGCTTCAGGTTTGTGCTCATTGCTGGTTCCACTCCACTGCGTTGCGTTTCGACTACGTCTCCTACACCAACCTCATCTCCTCTGCGTATCGCTTGAATTTTTTTTCTTCCTCCCTTTGGTGATGTGTTACCCGCTCCACAAACTGCCAAACACAAAATGAAAAAATGCGATTCAGAGAAGAGAAGGACCTCCTGACAAGGAGGAGGGAAGAACTGCTGCGAAGGAATACCCACATCCCAGCGAGGAAGAAACGCATCGACACACAGATAGTGCTGGAACAGCAGATACACACACACAGAAATGTTCGCTTTTTTACGTCGGAGCGTCGCCCAGCGCCCGCTTGCCGGCCTTGTGAACTTGGCGGCAAGCCGCCAGTTCTCTGTTGGAAACACCCAGTCCCCTCTAGCGCTCCTCCGTCAGAGCGCTCTGGTCACTGGTGCCACTGCAAACCCGACTGCCATCCAGTCCACCTTAGCTCCCAGTAGCACTGTGACATCTGTCTTCTCCAACATACTCTCTCTCGCAGGCCAACGTCGTTGGAAGTCGCGTGGTAACAACTACCAGCCAAACACATACAAGAGAAAGAAAACACTGGGCTTCATGAGCAGAATGAGATCGAAAACCGGGAGAAAGATCATTGCCAGAAGAAGGGAGAAGGGTAGATGGTACCTCTCTCATTAGAATAGGAGCGGGTTGGCAGTGGACTGTGTGCTCCTTCCTGTCAAATTGGTCATGTAAATAATATATAATTAATGTGTTAATACAACATTCATAGTGTGCACCACGCAACGAGTAATCCCAACCTCACCCAGTGCTGCTGCTAACATACTGATGTGTATCCTGCTGCGCATTTCGCCACACTCCTCCCCGTCTTTCCTCTGTGTCTCATCACCACCCATGGCCGGTGCTACCAATGTCCAGTGTCTAGTGGGCATTACATAATCCCTTTGTACTTCAGCATTTTTGTGTTTTTTTTCACAGACGAAAAGTTTTTGATCAAAATCAACAGTGACCGAGAGGAAGAGAAGAGAAGAGGAAGAGGAAGAAGACCGGTGAAGCGATACGATGAGTGTGAGAAGTGCGTGCACGAATGTGATAGCGAGATACTCGAGCAGATGCTTCTCTGTGAGCTCAGCAATGAGCGGGCCTAACGATGACCTGCAAAGAGTCGCGGAGCAGAGAGAGCGTGCACAACAGAAAGACAGCAATAAGAAGAGTGGACTGCGTAAGATGGCACGGAAGAGGGCCCTTGCCCGGTCTAACCCTGAGCGCTCGCCGTTCTACCAGGAGCTCCCAATGGCGCTGAGATATATCCGTGCGTCTGAAGTTGGCAGATCTCCCCAGGAAGCTACAATCTCATTGAAAATAGACGTGGTGGCCGCCAAAGGTGCCCCTAAACTCTCAGGGTCAGTCTTGTTCCCAAAGCCTATCAAGGCCAGCAAAGTCCTCGCTTTAACGTCAGCTGAGGAAGATGTCGAAAAACTCAAGGGCAAAGCCGACTTGGTTGGTGGTGTAGAGCTTATTGAAAAGATCGCTGCGGGCGAAGTAGACCTGTCGTTTGACAGATGCTTTGCTACTCCAGATATTGTGCCGCACTTGAAAGCAATCGCTAGAGTTCTTGGCCCAAAGGGTCTGATGCCATCCGCAAAGAAAGGCACAGTCAGCGAGGATATTTCTGCCCTAATTGACGAAGTGAGTGGCACCATCCCATTCAGAGAGAAAAACGACAACATCTCCATCACTGTTGGCAGAGTTGACTTCACAGACGCTGAAATCATCAGAAACATTCAAATCGCTAATGATGCCTTCAACAAGTCTGTCAGCGAGCAGAAGACTAAAAAGCCAAGTTTACTAGGACATCTTGTGTTGAGCTCTACTCATGGCCCAGGTTTGGTTGTAAAATGCTAGGAACAGACACAAGTTCTTGCACTACCAAACAAACGGCCCCTGTATATATATCTATATATGTATGAAAACAATGGTGGGCTAGAACTGCCCTCCTTGTTGAAATTGCATCAATTCAAGATTGGAGAAGCTGTCTTGCAAAGCTTTTGCATATTTAGTATTCGCTATTAGTTCTCCGATACCATCCGTATCGATGAGTTTTCTCCAGTTGATACCCAACTGTCGCCTTATGAGAAAGTCCCGCCTTATATATGGAGACTTGGGACCTGGGAATATTGAGTCCGTAGACATTCCTATCAGTTTGAGAATCTGTCCGCTGAGAACCTCCATTATGTGTATTGGATCACCGCCGTTTATAACCAGGATACCACCTTTCTGTGGATATGTCAGAGCAATCTCGTCGTCTCCATCGTTAATACTAGTATTGCCAGAACCATCGAGATACACATCAATCTTTAAGACATCATGATTAAGCAGATTCTCAAAGCTGCTTAGGTTCAATCCTTCCGACAGTCGCAGTATAACTTCGATCTCTAAATGTACGTAGTCACTTAAGAATGAAACAAGGCTTTGCTGAATAAGGTCTTCAAATAACCAGTAGTCAAACTTCTTCATTGTGTCATCTCCCTCGTAGCCATACCAAACAGTGATCAACAGTTTAGATCTATTAGACGTGAGAACCAATGGCGGCGCAGCCGCAGGTTTCCTTGAGCTGCCTTCCCATAAATGAGCATCAAACTCTGATTCGTTCAATGGTGGCATGACTGTCTCTACGTATGAAAGAATCTCCCACTTGAGTAGCTGGTCTAGTATCACATCACGCAGAAACAAAGGAATAGCGTTATTTGCAATCAGAAGGTCACTCTGGAAAACTACGATAACCTTGTCATCAAACGGGGAGATGTAGAAAGACTCCTCTTTAGCATGAAGTAGCTGAATTACATAACCTTCTAACCCTCTGTGAATGTAGTCTTCGTACTCGTACAAAGTGATACGGTAGTCAACCCCTTTGGCGAAGACCAGCCGCTCCAGTTCTGAGTTCAAAAGTCTTTGGGTGCGCACAATCAATCTGTTTATGAGTACTGAATCGCTAGACCATTGGTGATCTCCCCCGGTAAGTCTCAGTGTAATGGGGATGTTGATTGCATACACATTCTGATTAGTGGGTGCTTGTAGTGATTTTGTTGTGCAAACATATGCTCTCAAGAGGAGTTGGAACCAGAGCAAGAAGATAGTTTGACATCTCGTAAAGGACCTATTGCACATCCTCTCACGACGCTTCGTCAGTCACTACAAGTACGTCTAGAATTGATTGATATTGATGTTGATGAGAGGGATTTCTGTTTATGTGAAAATTCAGAGGAAAAAACTCCCCATCAAGACTCAATCTCTCCTTCTCTCACGAGGAGCAAGCGCCGAACCTGGACTCAGTTGTACTATGTTTCGCAAAGAGCCACAGAAGAAGGCACTTTCGAACCTGAAGTCCTCGGAGCGGCGTAAGCTGCTTCAAAAGATCATTGAGATGTATCAGCTGCCGGCTAACATGGCAAAAGAAGAAGAAAACAAGGTGCTACCAGTGGTAACGAAACACACAAACATCATCACGCACCATGGGCAGAGGGCCGTACTGTATACAAATGAGCAGGGGGCACCAGTGTGGATCCAGATGCAGATGACTGCTGCATCCAAGAATGTGCTTGTTCCTACCGTTTTCACATGCTGGAAGGCACCCTTTGTAGTCCCAATTGTTCTCACGCATCCTCATGTTGTGGAAGTTCTTGTCGGTGGTGCCAATCTTATGCTGCCTGGATGTGTTCCGCCGTTTAGCGGAAGATGCAGAACTGGCTCAGTTGTGGCTATAGCGGATACTAAGGATCCTCTACTAGTGAAGGCTGTGGGTGTGTGCGCGATAGACTTGTTCAATGTTGAGAGAGCAATTGGTAAAACTGGAGTGGCTGTGAATGTCATTCACACTGTTGATGATTCTCTGTTCAATATGGCTAGACCACGAATCGATCCTCCTCCTCCAGAGACCCTTGACTTAGTGGTCAAGCTGATCGAGGACAGTGCATGCGACGGAGAAGGGGGATCAGAGGTAATTACTCAAGAGCAGCCACAGCAACAAGAACACCCTTCTCTACTTTCCACTCCCTCAACCGCTGAGCCAGCGAAAGAAGACAACCACAGCGATGAGGGTGACCAGCACTCACTCACCACTGAAGACATTGACAATTTCTTCAAAAGAGCTTTGATGCAAACTTTGACCCAAGTGAGACCAACTACACCTTTACCATCCTCACAATTCATACACTTAGTCACCTCTAACTTGCCTGTTCAGCATTCACAGATTCAAATGAAGAAGACCTCATGGAAGAAGTCAGCAAAGTTCCTGAAGTCCATGGAAAAACTGATGTTTCTCAAGTTGAAGGGTAAAGACGAGGATTTGACAATTACTTCAATAGCGACCGTGGACAACAATGAAGAGCTCAAAGCATTTGTGCCCTACAAATTGAAGAAGGCAAATACATCGAACAACGATTCATCATCGGCAACTCCATCCTCACACTCAAAGAACAAACCGTCATCCAACTGCCGCACCCTAACTAGTTATTTCAAGCCTACTGCTCCATTAAGACCAGTCTTCCAGGATCTAGATCTGGACTATGTGAATAAGTTCTACACTAAAGTGGAAATCAAAGATATACTAAACGACTTCATCTCCAAACACGGTCTTGTGAACCCAGAGAATAAGAAACTCATCCTTATCAACGGTGCGCTGTCCAAGATTGCAAAGGAGCCAGTGCTGGGCCGTGATAAGTTACTTCCGCTATTCCTGTCAAAGTTCACCGAGTTCCACAAACTGAGCAAGCAAGGGGCTAGCGCTAATGGCTCTACTTCAGCTGACTCTCCTCCTGTCAAGGGCCAATTGCCACATGTCCAAGTGATCACTGAAACTAAAATTGGTCGGAAAGTGATAACGCGTGTGTCGATGCTGGATCATTATGATATCGACCTCCAAAACTTTACCTCTGAGCTGAAAGTCAAGTGCTCAGGATCTGCCACCATAAAGCCTAAAGTTGAGAACCCCCAGATAAACGAGGTAGTTGTGCAAGGGCCTCATTTCAAGATCATCAGTGATCTACTAGTTGACAAGTACGGATTAAACAAAAACTGGATTGAATTCACAGACAAGTCGAAACCGAAAAAGAAGAGGGCATAACTCAATCCACCCCTATATAGAACTCTGATTCGGATAATGTACGGATAATGTCTTGCTTGCTATGTGTTAGGGCTTAGGTCTGGCTTGGGCTCTCACGGTGTTCTCCAATGTAATGTAGATGAGGAAGAAAACAAAAACAAAAACAAAGTAACGTATGATAACGTGTAGCATAACAATTAACAAAGAACAACGAACAGGAAAAGACGAAGCACACACCTAACAGGGACGGGTACACGTTATTATGCTGCGATTTGCTCAGCCGATTGTAGCCGGCTCAGCAGAATGGAATCCGTCAATGTCTCTGATTCTAACCATGAGCTCTGCTGGTAAGAGGGTTTCGCTCTACCGACCAAAGGAAGCTTATGAAGTGTGGAGCATTGATCTCCACTCAGCCTGTGTGGACGTAGTCTGGACAGATGATGGGAAGCGGGTTGCCTTGATCACGGCAGACTCACATTGTCTAGTGTACGACGTCAATTCAGGTAAGCTGCTAGTGGCGATAACTGTGAAGGGCAGTTCTTTCGATCTGGGGACGTGGGTTCAGTCAACGTTATCCGATGGCGACAACACCAAGTTCCAAGGGATCAGCGGCCATGATGTACTGAAGTCAATGCCAAAGCTGCTACCACTTCCCACTACATCCAATGGGAATTTGAAATACGCTACAAGACAGCACATTGATACGTTAATTCAGCATCCCAGCGACGACTTTGATCTGCTATATCTCTTCAACGACAATACGGTGAGTATATCAAGCAATCTTCTATTCAACATAGGGCCTGTGCAGATTTTTCCTGAAACTGAGCAAATAGTGCGTCATATCGTGTTTGACAACCGCAGACACTTTGTTTTGACCTCTTGCTTGGTAACAATGAGCCATTGGGTAAGATGTTTTGATACCAGTGTTTACACCACACCAGGCTTCAAAAGAATTGAAGCGGACATCTCCAAAGTAATGGCATTGATTGGATACATGGATGAAACTTTGAACTTTTTATCGCAAGAGTCGAAGAACTATCTAGATTTCAACAGCAAGTTTCTGGGAATTCTGAACGATGAAGTCCAAAAACGTGGTGAAACGATCAGTGACGAGCTTTACAACTTACTACTGACAGGGATGATGAATGATGATTTGAAAGATTGGCTCGAAAATACAATTGCTGACCGAGGCGTGAAGAGATGGGAAAAGCTGGGAGAGGTAACTTTTGACAATGTAAGGAAAACAATAATATACCATCTTGTTCCAACTTGCGAAAGATTAATTATTCTCATATCCACCATCCATTCTCTGTACCGCATTGAACAGGAATTTTTTGAATCGTGCGAGAGCTCTCAAAGAATAGGTCAGCTCCTAGAGGCGACCCAGGACTGTGTCAAGGAGTACTTAGCATCACTATATGAGTTTATTCTCAAGATAAACAGAGAGCAGGAACTCTTCAACGCGTTTATTGCTTGGATAAACGCCACGCTTGTGGAGTTACAGGATGAGAACCCACACAAGTATCCTTACAAAACTTCAGAGGTTTCGCAATTCATCATCAACAATCATCTGGAGAGGTCAATACTATTCATGCTGATTCCCAATTTCAAGCGGGGATTCAACAAAGTGAAAATCAACGCAGCAGATTTGTTCAGCGAGATCAAGACAGCAATGAAGCAAGGTATATCTCTTGTGCCTGACTGTGTGGAGCTTGGAATGATATCAGATTCACATGAATTTGTATCAGATGGGAATGATTTATTCGTCATCACAGTGCATAAAGACTGCTTGAAAATCTACAATCTCGATGCTGAGTCTCTTAAATTCCGTGCTGTTGATGTGAAATTTAGCAACCATGTGAAGGATTTCAAGGCAGGTGGAAGCACAGTCGTGCTTCTTCTCGAAAATAGATTGCGCTTACTCAATCTACAAGAGCTTCCATTCGAAAGTCAGGAGAAGGTGCTTGATGGGTATTCAATGTCGACCCCTATAACCACAACGTCTGTGAGTGCCCCTTCGTGCATTTCTACTTCATTTGACCAAGGTACTATCTGCGTAATTTCCTCTGACTTGCAAACTTACGAGATCCTCAATGTGTCTTTCTAGAAAATTGCATTCTACACCCGAGTCAACCCTTTCAGATCAGTCGCCCCTCCCCGTCGTTTACTCTTTAAGACGGTGATTTCTCGGCCGCTCGGTCATCCTATTTAGCAGCACACCACAACTTGTTAGCTGTACACAATGTACCCAGACGTCATAAAACAATTGCGACACGACAATGGATCAGCTTCTTTTCTTTTTTACCCTTTTTATTTTTTGTGTTTTCATCTTGCATCAACCCACATCTATTCATCCCTGAATAAACTTCACTAGACAGAATAAAGTTTAAGTCCCACCACAACTGGACTGCGTTATTTGAAAACCCCCTAGAGCAAGTCCCGTAGGGACTAGTCCACAATTACTGGGACTAGGAAAAGCAACCAATCATTCCTCTGCTTTGACAGTGCATATGCTGCGAATTAAAGTTTTACTTTGCCACTGAATCTGAAACCGTTTTCACTGTAATAATATTTTGTGTTAACCTGTGTGCCCCCCTTTCCGGGCAAGATTATATGCAGAACGGGCTCTCTCCCTAGGGGATATCAGGGGTTTCATTCAACAAATTAGAGATTGTTTCTTTAAATAGCATGCGTTGCTCTATGGCCAGAACCATTTCTGCCAGTGCTATGTTCTTCTTGACCGACTATAAATTGGGCGATTGTCCTCTCTTTTGTCCACTTGTATATCCTCCAAAGACTTTCTGAAACGTTTCAGTCCAACCCTACCCGACACCGCCCCTCTACGTTCGCTTAAACTGATCAACATGCAATTCACATCACTCATTGTCGCAGCAGCAGCCTTCCCTGCCCTCGCTGCCGCCCAGTTCAGAAATTCCTCTTCTGTTGATGTCGTTACTGTCACGAACGAAGAAGTTGTCACTTTGTTTACTACATACTGCCCTGAGCCAACCAGCTTTGTTGTGAACAACAGTACTGTGATCGTCACTGAACCAACAACCATCACAATCACTGACTGTCCTTGCACAGTTAAGTCTACATACACCACCACTACATCACGCGGCAGCCCAGATGTTCACACGGTTCCACCACCACCACCACCACAAACACCACAAACAGCTCCAACTCCAACCAACGTCAGTCCACCTCCTCCGCCAACCATCAACCCAACATCAGTCTATGATGGCGCTGCGGCAGGCATGACCCCAATTGCTGCTATTCCAGCCATGCTTATTGCTGCAGCAGCGGGTCTCTTCTGAGCACATACGATCTACTCTTATCCTAGCTTCTTTCAGCAGTTCTCCTCCACTGCTCTTCGCACACTACACACCATTGTCATTCGAAACATAAGGTAAAATATTATTGATTCGATGAATCATTGAGAAGGATCAATGAATGCCACAGCCTGTTTAAGTTTATGTAATCTGTTCTTCTGTGTTTTCACAATAGAAACGGCACTTTTACAATAATCTTCACATTAATCATCATACCCTACGTAGCATTTCACGGATCATTAATCAGCGTCTTTCTCCCACTGCTGCCGTGCACTCTGACGGCACCATACTGTGCTCTCACTCACTTCTTGTATGCATTAATAATCACTCAGTCTATTACCTTCTTTAATTTCCCTCTCGGCATTGGCATTGCAGAGAACATTAAAACTTCGGCTAAGTTTCTTATTATTTGTCAGCGTCGGTACATTGCTCTGCTGTTTTTCCGGATATAAATAGTGAAGTTAAACTCCCTCTTCGAGTTATTTCTGTAAGTTTAAGCTAAGCTATCAGCAAACCAGTTCAACAAAAGCATAAGATGTCTACTCAAAAAGCTTCAATCATAAGTGATTCACCTGTACCAGGTAAATTGACACAAATCACCAACTCTCTTCCAATTGGTGAGCCATCTTCCAAACAGATTCTCATAAAGACTGTGGCAGTGGCAGCAAACCCAACTGACTGGAAACATATCCTAACCCAAAGTGGAAGCCCTGGTGATATCACCGGTTCTGATGCTAGTGGTATTGTGACCAAAGTTGGCTCTGAAGTCACCGGATTCAAAGAGGGCGATATCGTGAGTACGTTTGTCCATGGTAACTTTAGCAAGGACAGAGGTGCGTTTGCTGAGTATGTCATTGCCGACCCTCAAACTACGGTCAAGTACAATGCTGAGACCTTCCAGAAGGATAAAGTTCTTGCCGCAAATGAAACCCATGAATCTAGTGTGATTGACACATTTGAAGGTGCTGCCAGTATCACTTTGGGTCTTTGTACTGTGGTTTTGTCATTTGCAGGTAACCTCAATATTTCACCAGAAGACAAGGGTAAATTCATTCTTATCTGGGGTGGTGCCACTGCTACAGGAGTTATTGCCATTCAAATGGCTAAATTAGCATTCGGCCTGAAGGTCATCGCTGTTGCTTCTGCCAAGAACTCTGAGTACCTAAAGAAACTGGGTGCCGACCATGTCGTGGACTACCACGATGCAGATGCAATTGAACAAATCAGATCTATCGCAAAGGGTGATATCAAGTATGCGTTTGATACTGTTGCATCTGACGAGTCTTTCCAACAACTCTACTCATCTACCAAGGACTCAGATCATGTGAAGCTTGATTCTTTGCTATTCAAGGGTGAGGGCAACGTTTCCGCTGACGACAGAAAGGGAACTGTGGAGTTCGTGACCCCTACATTAGCATACCTGGTTGATGGAAATGTCCCATTGAATATTTTTGGTTTGACTTTGACCATTACAGCAGAAACTAGACAAAAGTACGATGACTTCTGGTTCAACGAGTTGCCAAAGTTTTTGCCTAGTCTCAAGCACTCAAACTTGAAAGTTCTGCCTGCAGGTTTGGAGTCTGTGGATCCTGCTCTTGCTCTATTGCAACAGGATCTTGTTTCCGGTGAGAAAGTCGTATTCCGTCTCTAACCAGTCACTTACCTTTAAATGAAATACATATCGTATCTTCCTTTTATTTCTTCCTTTTCTGTAGTCGATCTCGAGCCAACAACGCAGATGATTTTGTTGATAGTGCTATATCTCTGCTGATAGGCTGAGTATCCTTACGCAGCTTCTAGTATATAACACAACGACAGCCTACTCCGTAACAAATGACTCTATGGCCAAGCTGGTTAAGGCGTACGACTGTTAATCGTAAGATCCGCAGTTCGATCCTGCGTAGGGTCGTTTTTTATTTTTTTCTCCCTTACCAATGTTAACTCTTCCTTGTCATATATATTTGTATATATTTTTCCAGATCAACGTATCACTTGCGTTTATCTTGCGGCAGACGCGCTACTTCTCTATAGACAGATCACGACGCGACTGGGTGGATTTGGGAAACGACTTGTACGCTTCCTACAAGTAAAGAAAATGGCCACAACGCTCGATGATGATAACCGTAAAGTACGACAGGATATAAATTATCCTGGTGACGGGGCGGTTGATTCAGGCAGCGAGTATGAAGATGAGAGTGGCAGCAGCAGCAGCAGCAGCAGCAGTAGCAGTAGTAGTTACAGCAGTAGTGGAGACGGAAGCGACCAAAGCGATCATGGAGAAGTCCATCTGCCCAAAAATCACGACGAACCAAAACGTCTGCCGCGTATGTCAACTTCAGGTAAAGGGAAGTCGAGGGGTAGTTTAAGCAGCGAGGATGGACCTTCAAAAGCACAAAAGTCTGCCAATAAGACAATAGGCCATGTTGACGACTATGACATACCACAGTGGCGGAGCTTCAAGCCATGGGCCTATTATTCCCCGTTGTTTCCCAAGGTGACGCTTCCAAGGGTCTCCAAACTCTCGAAGCACGAATACATTCACAAGCCCAAGGTTCAACACAGTACAGGCACAGGTATTTACCGTGTTATTCATGTTAGACCAGATCCGTCTGAGGCATACGATGGACTGTCAAAGCTCGAAGTCCCCATTTGGAAGAGATGTCTGTACTGCACTGAGAGTTTTACTGGGCCTTACGCATCTGGAATGCACGGCCAACACATGAGGTCGAAGCATCCAGACAAGAAAAACTACAACTGGAAGTTACCAGGAAACAGAAACAGCAGAAGTAACAACGATGACGATGACTTCGACATCGGCGACGACGGCGATGTTGTAAGTGACTATGACGATGACTACGGGGAGGCAGGTTTTGGCGAAAAAACCAGTGAAAGTGAAAGTGAAAGTGCAAGTGAGAGCGGAAATGACTAATGCCTCACACGCACATACGGATACTGTTAAACGGTAATGTACATTTCAACGCGTCATGTAGTCTAGTCCTGTTCAGCAATCGATACCAAACGCTCGTCTATCTCGTCCGGAGTGAGCTTGAAAAACTTATCTTCAATGGCAACACCGACTTCGATATCGTTCTTTCTGAACTCAGTACTCAACGTATTGGACAGAGTAATGATAGCAAATTCAACCACCTGCTTCCAGTCACCCTCGATGGAGCCCGTCTTCTTGTATTTTTTCTCTAAAATAGTGGTCAATTCCTGCTGCTTGGGGCCGGTGGCGTTTGCCTTGGACCCAATGTAATATCCTGCTGGGTCGCACTTGAACAGCGAGGGACCCTGCTCATCGTCAAAACTAGCAAAGGTCAATGCAACTCCCAAAGGTCTCATGTAAGCTCTCTGCGTGTATATCTGTGCCAGGTTTGCCATTCTCTTAGCCAATGCTTCCACCGGCATGTCGTATCCGTTCATGTACTTGAACTCAGCAGCCTCGGACCTTGCCCTTGTGGCTTGGTTTCGAGCATCCGCGATCGACCCTGTCGCAACTAGCCCAATCTTCTCGGTTATCTGGAAGATGTAGGTCACCGTCTCTGGGTCCAGCAGCTTATCCGGCACCTTCTTCTGCGAGATGACCACTGTGCTGTCCTTGCCCGTAACCCCCAGCACATTGATATTCGTAGCATTGATCGCCTTGAATGCGTACTCAACCTGGTACAGACGGCCCTCCGGTGAGAAGATCGTAATGTGTCTGTCGAATCCTGCTGCCCCAGACATCTCTCTTCCTCTTCTCTCGCCTTTTGTGTGTTAACTTCTCCGTTCTGTTCGGTGGCGTCAAGCGTATTCGTATTGAACTTGTATGTTTTTTTCCCAACACAACAACAGTGCGCCTTGTTGATTCGCGAAGAGGCAAACAGGGCAAGATGGTGAGTGAGAGGTGAGAGGTGAGAGGTGTGCTGAGGTGGTGCTCGCTCCTGGTAGCTGTGGTGCAGCTGCAGATGCAGAGACAGCGGCGTACTATGTACTACGACGTGTACCTCTTCGTTGGCGCTACCGGGCCAGATATACGTTCATCATGCTAATCCATACATATCAGGTAAAGGGCACCACGGTCACCTCGCAATTCTCGCCGTTGCCTACCCAGATGTTCTGTATACGCTGGAAGAAGACCTTGGCGCTGTTGACACCCAGCGCCATCAGCGTTTGGAAGTAGCTATCCACCATCCGCCTGTGCCTCTCCGCAATGCAGTTCAGGCCTATGGCAAGAAACGCTCCCTGGCACATTAGCAGACGTGTGTCCTTGGGATTGCTGATGGCGTCGCCATCAAAGAAGACACAGATGCCAAGCATCTGGGCTATCAGCTCCTGCACAATCCCATGGTGCTTGTCTAGGTTTAGGTGTTCGGTGTACACCTTGAGCAGCAGGGAGTCGACGTGGATCTGGTGGATCAGATCAAACCAGCTGAACACCACATCTGCTTTGAACCCATAGCAGCTTGCCGGGAACACTATTCTCTCGTCTTCTAATGGGTAGCTCGGGTGCGCTGGGTTATCCTCCTTGATGATGATCTCTTCCGAGACAATATGGCACTCCTTGGCGTTATGGATTAAGCTCATTTGGAAGAGCAGCCCGTTGGAGTCGTCTTTTCGCAGCTTGCAGAACTCCCTGTACATCATTATAGCCTCGGAGGAATAACCAAGGAAAGTGTTGTAACCGTCGTGGAGTAGAATCCCAACCTCAATAGCATACTCACTGTCCTTCCCAAAAAGTCCAACATCCAAAAGCTCGTCAAATTCATCATGGTTCTTCACTGTCCCAATGCTCTGTAGATTGGCTAGGATCTCCACTGCTGCGAACCACGAGCGTGCAAACACTAAGGATGGCGTTTGATGATACTTTGTGTATTTCAGGAAAAGGTCCTTCGCCCCTCGCAGATGGGCCCTCCAGCTAATGGACGTAGAATCCGCTGCCAGTAGCAGAATAGTGAGCAACAAGGGCTCGATATTGTTCAAGATATTGGTCTGTGTATCCTGGAACACATGGTTCAAGTTCTGTAGACAGGTAGAAATGTACTTATTCTTCAAGTCTTGGTCCTCTGTAGCCAAAGAGAGCATCGAAGCAAGAAGATAGGAGGAATTTTTGGCGTGATATAGTAGAATCTCATTACACAGTGCTGGATCGAGCGGGAACAGCCAGGCTGATATTTTATCATAGAATACTTCGAGGTGCGCTTTATGTGGTTCGTGCAAATCGAATGAATCAATGATGTTTTCCTTCTTCTCGAAATCAGAGAGGCTCAGGTCTATGTTGATGAAATCGTCAAAGATAAAGTCAGGTACGTTCTCAATAGATTCGAAGATATCGTGAGCCAGAGTGCTGGCTTCGTTTATGATCTTATCTCTTTCGACAATGCCTGGCGAGAAACTCTCTACCTCTACACCATCGTCAGAGATCTCTAATCTCTCAACAGCTATTGGCTCCGTCTCATTGAATCCGACAAACTGAAACTGCAGTCCTAATTTCCCATCTGCTTTGTCCTCTCCCCCTTGTTTGTTGTTATCAATTACTATGTTTCTTGACTCGCTGAATTTGATCACGTTCATGTAAACGCACTGCTTGCCTAGATGGCTACATTGCCAACACTCCGGTTTAGCTTCGTCGCATTTGAGTTTCCGTCGCTTGCATTCTTTGCAGCCTGTCCTGCTATACTGCCGCTTCTTCTGCTTAGTTGTGCCATTTGCCTTACTCATTTTGAAGATCCTCTCATTAGATGGTAAGGCTGAAATGAGGTTGATCTTAGGGTTTTATTTTGTCGTCTTTTCTTCACGGCTTTGTCTGCTGTCGATGTTTGCGAGGTTAGCGGTGCAGTGTCAGGGGTCTCCGTTGGTTGGTGGTGGATGTTGACACGTATATTACACTGCCAGTGTGGTAGTATAACGTAATGATCGCCTTGGTTATCTATTGGTTGGAGAACGTAGCTGCTCTGTAATCTTGGATTTGGAGCCTTGACATTGTTTTGGAGAACAGAGGACCGTAACCACTCCACTCCACTCCATGCTCAGCTGGTCCTGAGCAATGTGAATGGTATCACACGAACTGGTCAGAGGCTCAGATCTGCAGACTGGGTTTACGCTATCGGGCTTCGCGACGCAAACCGTAAACATCACAGCTTAGTGCCTGCGGCGCGCTGCCTCCCTCTCGCTAAAGGGTCCTGTTCCTGAGAGAAGAAAGAAAGATCGGAGTACTGCATGCGCCAGGCCAACAACTGGAGATGGCTACTAGTTCCCCAAATCTTCAGTCTACGATTAGCCTTCCTGGGTCGGCCATGTGCGACAGCTGGTCTGTCTGTATGTACGTTTTGTGTCTACTAAACTACAGCCATCCCTCCTAAGTTTACGATATCAGTTCCCAGAGACTACGACCTAGTCTCGATTGCGAGACCCACCCGCCCTAGTCCCAGTCTAGTCCCAGTCTAGTCCCAGTCTAGTCCCAGTCCACGAATCCCTGGTCTTCTCACTTCAATGCGCCGGTCTGAGTCTGCCTTTTGTGGGTCTCAAGTCCGGATCTGGGTTGAGTCTGATCTTGAGACTAGACTTTGTTTTGCCCCAACAAAAACCAACATTTTTTTATTATTTCATTCCTAGTCCCTAGAGAATGGCATATAATTTTTTAGTTTTTTAGAGGCTAACCAACCCCTTGTTCTTAATACTAGCTACGAACTGTGTCGTTAGTGTACGTGTGTGTAGTACGAGAGCGCTTGTGTGCCAAGGCTGGTGTCAATTGCGTGTTATTATAGGCCAAGACTATGCCCAACCCTGCAAAGGATTCTGAGTCTGAGGTTCTGTTGCCCAAGGGCGGCGGCGATGGTGAAAATGCACCACCAAAAGACGATCCCTATGTCGAGCCTAGTATTTGGGTGAAGATGGGCTACGACATCATCATGTGGATTCTGTCGCTGGTTTTCGACTCGTTCTTCAGAGAAATCAGACCAAGAGGGGCGTTCCGCATCCCGAAGAAAGGAGCAGTGATCTTTGTCGCAGCGCCCCACGCAAACCAATTCGTCGACCCCGGTATCCTTCTGGACCAGGTGAAGAGAGAGGCCAACAGAAGAGTAAGCTTTCTAATCGCTGAGAAGTCAATGTCTGTCATTGGCGTTGGTCAGATGGCAAAACTCACAATGGCAATTCCAGTCAAGAGAGCACAGGACTACCTCAAAACTGCCACTGGTGAGATCAAACTAGATGATGAAAACCCTCTGAAAATTATTGGGTTTGGCACTAAGTTCACAGAGGAAGGTATGGTTAAGGGGTTGGTTGGCCTCCCAAACTCTCGGGGAAATGCAGAGATCTACAAAATTATTAGTGACACTGAACTGATCATCAAGAGAGAGTTCAAGAGAAATGCTCAGCTCATCTTACAGAACAAAACGCCTTTCAAATTTGCAGATAAGATTGATCAACATGAGGTTTATGAGAAAGTTTTTGCCCATCTGGGACATGGCCAGTCTATTGGGATCTTCCCAGAAGGTGGCTCGCACGATAGAACTGACTTGTTGCCTTTGAAAGCGGGTGTTGCCATCATGGCATTGGGCGCCATGGCCCACAGCCCAGATTGCGATGTGAAGATTGTCCCATGTGGTATGAACTACTTCCACCCACACAAGTTCAGATCGAGGGCTGTGGTTGAATTTGGCTATCCAATTGAGATCTCCAAGGAGCTTGTTGCCAAATATCAAGATCCTGCCACACAAAGAGAAGCCACCAATCAACTTCTATCCACAATCGAGCAAGGTTTGAGAGCTGTTACGGTTAATTGTGCTGACTACGAAACTCTGATGGTTGTACAAGCTGCCAGAAGATTGTATACTGCAGGAAAGAAGTTACCGATTCCACTCATTGTGGAAACAAACAGAAGACTGGTCTTGGGTTACAATCATTTCAAGGATGAGCCGAGAATGAAACAACTCAAAGAAAAGATTTTTGACTACAACAAACAGTTGAAGGATTTGCATCTCCCTGATCACGAGGTTGAGAATGCGCAGATTGATTTCTTCAGAAACCTGATGATTTTGATTCAAAGATCTATCAAAATCGCTGTTCTAGCCGTTCTTTCTCTGCCTGGTATTGCTCTTTTCACTCCAGTCTTTGTTGTTGGTAAGTGGTACTCCAAAAAGAAGGCTAAAGCTGCCTTAGCTGCGTCCTTGGTTAAAATCAAAGCGAATGATGTCATTGCCACTTGGAAGATTCTGATTGGAATGGGGCTTGCTCCTCTTTTGTACACGTTCTACTCCTGCGTAGGGCTCTATTACTTCCGCAACTCGAACTTCAATAAGTTCATACTCTTCTGGATCATATACATTGCTGGAGCTACTGTCACTTATGCAGCATTGGTTTTTGGTGACACTGGCTATGACATCTTCAAGTCTATAAGACCTCTTTACGTATCATTGATCGACTCTGAGAGCATATTGACTTTGAAACAAACCCGTAAGGAGTTAGCTCAGGAAATTGTTGAAACCATCAATGAGCTAGGTCCTCAACTATTCCCTGATTTCGACCACCTGACTGTGGAAAACTTTGACGAATTTGCTGAAGACCGTAAAACAGAGGAGCTCAAGAGAAGAAGACGTGAGAAGAGAGCTAGAGAGAGAAAGAGGCTCCGTAAGCAAGCTGCTGGTGAGTCTGTTGAGAGTTCTACAGAATCAGCACATGCATCTGATTCCGAGACATACTCTAACGCCTCCATTTTCGGTTCAGATAGTGAAACTGACGCCTCTGAAACATCTTCAATACACTCCCATGAACGTAGTGAGGAGTATACCACAGGCGTTAAGAACAGGGTGGTCGATGCTTTGCGAGAAAGAAGAGTTACTATCGGTGAGGATGATGTAGATCGTCAAGCTGATGATTAAATTAGAACCCCTTGTGGTTTTTTTCTCCACCTCAATGAGACTGGAAGTTGTATATTAGTTATATTTTAATGGAAACGAAGTAGTTCCACCGCCTCCTGTATTCATACTTGAAGAACCTATCAAAGATTCTTCTTTTTTGGGTGGTTATTTACCTAAAATGAACTCCAGCTCCAGTCTGCTGGCACTTCTTGACCCATGGCATTATCGACAACAGATTTCTTTCTTTCCTCGTCCTTTGGTACATCCTTCTTGTTAGCAACTGTACTGCTATTGGACAAAGTGACATCGTTACCGAATTTTGACTTGAGAAAGATCTCGTAATCCTTGTAACATCCATCACATACTTTACACAATAAACCAGAACCTGCTATTGTAAATTGTGCATCGTTTCCCAATTTCAGAAGATTTGATGTGTGTTCAGCACAGAAAATGTCGCCGCAATGGCGGCAGTGGTGTCTTCTTTCAAAGAAGCTGAATGGTTTAGTGCATTGGGCACATGATTTTCTACTCAAATCACGTCTCCAATGAGCTCTTGTTGGTGAGTTTCTATTACCTGAGTCAAAAGAAAGTCTCCAGTGAGAGGTTTGTGATCTTAATGAGTTTGCGGCGTTGGAGATCACATTGTTTGACCTCTTCGAGTTTTGCTCATTGATGTGTTGCAAGTCTTCAGGCTTTAGATTAGTATGAGATTGGCGAAGAACAGCAGGCACGTACATAGGCCTTTTGGGATCACTTATTGTTTGTAAGCTATCAAAAGACTTCCTTGGTCGTGATGGAGGTGATTGCCCGCTTGAATCATGGTCATGTTTTCCTGCCTGTTCGTCATTTTTCCGTTGTTGTTGTTGTTGTTGACGGTTGAGTAATAATGGCTTGGGTTGTTGAGGAGATGATCCTGCATGTTCATTTTGAAGGTGGAACTCTCTGTGAAGGGGACTTGGGTTTAGTGCCCCCATCTGAGATATGCCTGGTAGATTCTGTGTAGATGTAGTACTGGATAAGAGATCGCCTCTTTTCCTAAATGCAGATGACGGGTTTGAAGATGGTCTTCTTGCCAAAGAGGGCGAAGATGCGGAGGTTCTCATAACTGTGTTGGAAGGGTTTCTCGTGAAGTTCAATCGGTGTATCTCCGGAGTAATCGCCACTGATGAGGATGGAGCCTTGTTTTTGTCATCGCTTTCAATACTTGTGCTCTGTTTGGTAGTGATTTTCAGGTCAGCTTCAGCTGGAGTAAACCTGGACAAAGACGATAATCTTCTCAAAGCATCATCGGTCAGCTTCTTCTGCTGATCAGGGTTGATTTCAAACTCAGTATCATTGGAGTTCACAGCTTCATCTCCCGGGGTGGAACTTTCTGATTCTTTGTGAAACGGCAATCTTTGGCCAATCTCGAACGACGTTCTTCTTTTAGAAGAAGCTGCTATTGCAGGTGCTTGAATGTGTGTTATGGTATTAATGAATTGAGGTTGTGAGTTCTGCTGAGACGGTGGCGGAACGAACGCCTGTTTCTTTTGAAGGTGGCCACTTTGGTGCACCAAGGATCTCAAAGAGACACTAGACAAAACAGACTGGACGCTTTGGGTCCTTGGCTTCGGAATTGTTCTTTTCTCAAATTGAATCGGCAAGTCCTGCTCGATGAACACTTCTCCCGATGCTGAGGAGTTGAGACCGCCGCCACTCACACTGACACTGACGCCTACGCTATCGCTGCCACTGCCATTGATCGATTTGCGCTGCGATCGGTCCTCTAATGAGCCCACCCGTGTGTCGGGCCCCAGCGAGCTGCGGTCGTACCTTGACAAGTCGCCACCGCCGCCATCCTCGTCTGCAGTTTTGCTGTCGCTTGCGGATGAGTCACTATCTACTGTGGTGGACGCGGCGGCTGAGGAGGATGAAGCAGCGCCATTGCTAGCGCTGGGTTCATTCGCTGCCAGGATCCTCTCTCCACGCACCTTCTCGCCTCCTCCTGTCTTCAGCACTTTTCCGTTACTTCCTCTCGCCCTCTCATCTTCCGCCTGGCCCATCACCCAACGTCGTCAGCGTATAGATAGTGTGTGCAGAAGAAACAGGAGAAAAACAGAAAAACAGCAGCAGTTGTCCGTCACTTGGAACTGAGAGTACGTCAATGATGTGATACCGATTAGCACAAATTATGTGAGCACACGGTATTCCAGCTAGCGGAATCGGGAGGTCCACACAAATAAAGAGTACACACTGCGGAAGAGACAGAGTTCAGAGCACGCGCGCGTAATGAAATGGCACCAATCCTGATTGGAGGAATTTTTGGTGATAATTTATCGAAGCGAAGTTTCCGCTTTTTTCCCCATTGACTCAAAGTGAAAAAGAAGAAAAAAAGGTCTGCACACTACTGCTGAGTGATGGGGAGGAACCGCGCCATCTCCAGTCGCGAAACAGCGCTCGGGTTTCTGGATGAGGATATCTGTGAAGATGACTAATCCTGCAGAGGAGTCCCTTGCAGACAGGACTCGGGACTATGTGCCTAGTCCGGAGCTAGTCCCAGTCCAGTCCCATCGAGGTAGGAGACTGGGACTGGCAAGTCTGGAAGCATGCGATACATATATAGGACTCAGACTAAGTCTAAGGGACTAGACCCCAAACCAAACAGAAAGTGCGGCGAGGCTATGGACTATCCGTGCAATACGGATGTGTCACGTGCTGTGTCACGTGCGCTCACACCCCCGAGTCGTAGAAAAGAATCACAGAGAAACAACACGACACGTCCACGCCAGCCTATACACCGCACCACACCACACTGTCAACACAGCAGGAATTGCTTTCAGCGGACATGTCGTTTCAATTCTCTGAACGCACTCTAGGTAATGTCAAGACACTACTCAAGGCAGTGATTCTGCTGTGCATTGCGAGTGCCGCCGTCTCGTCCCGTCTATTCTCAGTGATCAGGTTTGAAAGTATCATCCATGAATTCGATCCATGGTTCAACTTCAGAGCTACCAAGTATCTGGTGTCGCATTCATTCAAAGAGTTCCTCAACTGGTTTGACGATAGAACCTGGTACCCGCTGGGCAGAGTCACAGGCGGTACCTTGTATCCCGGCTTGATGGTCACATCAGGAACTATATGGCATGCACTGAGAAAAATCGGTATGCCAGTCGACATCAGAAACATCTGTGTCATGTTAGCCCCTGCGTTCTCAGGTCTGACAGCATACTTCACCTATCTTTTCACTAAAGAGATCAAAGATTCTTCCGCTGGGTTGTTGGCGGCGGGTTTCATGGGTATCGCCCCTGGTTATATCTCAAGATCTGTGGCCGGCTCTTACGACAACGAAGCCATTGCAATTACCCTTTTGATGGCTACATTTTACTTCTGGATTAAGGCTTCAAAAGAAGGATCTGTCTTTTGGGCTACCTGGGCCGCAGTTTTCTACTTCTACATGGTGTCTGCATGGGGTGGTTATGTCTTCATCACCAATTTGATACCTCTTCATGTCTTTGTTCTTATCCTCATGGGCCGTTATACCCATAAGCTGTACACTTCATACACAACTTGGTACACAATTGGTACACTGGCCTCGATGCAGATCCCCTTTGTTGGGTTCTTACCAATCCGCTCCAACGATCACATGGCTGCCTTGGGGGTGTTTGGCCTAATACAGATTGTCGCATTCGGTGACTACATTCGCTCCCAGATTCCTTCTAAACAATTCAAATCTGTGTTGGTCTTCTTGATTGGTTTCATCATCCTCTTGGGTACAACAGGTCTTGTTGGCTTGACCTACGCAGGCTTGATCGCCCCATGGACGGGACGGTTTTACTCCCTTTGGAACACCAGTTATGCCAAGATCCATATCCCTCTAATTGCTTCTGTTTCTGAGCATCAACCAACTGCTTGGCCAGCATTTTTCTTTGATACCCAGTTCTTGATCTGGCTGTTCCCAGCTGGTGTTTACCTTCTATTTCAAGATTTATTGAACGAGCATGTTTTCGTGATCATCTACTCTGTCCTATGTTCTTACTTTGCTGGGGTCATGGTTCGTTTGATACTTACTCTCACCCCAATTGTCTGTGTTTCAGCAGCAGTGGCTCTATCAAAGCTGTTTGATGTATACCTAGACTTCTCTGAGTTCTTACAGTCAGAGCCAGAATCAAACTCCAGCACCCAGTCCTCCACTACAGCAAAGAAGTCATCTAAAAAGCAGCTAAGTCTCTTCAATTTGGTCTCAAAGCTTACTGTTGTCTTCAGCTTTGGCTTTTATTTGATCTTGTTTGTTTACCACTGTACTTGGGTAACGTCTAGTGCTTACTCTTCACCATCCGTTGTCCTTCCTTCTAGCGGACGTGATGGCTCCTTGTCATTGATTGATGACTACAGAGAGGCCTACTACTGGCTACGTATGAATACCCCAGAGGATGCTAAGGTTCTTGCTTGGTGGGATTATGGCTACCAAATTGGTGGCATGGCTGACCGTACTACTTTGGTAGACAACAACACCTGGAATAATACTCACATTGCCACTGTTGGTAAAGTCATGGCCTCTCCAGAGGATGTCTCGTATGAGATCTTGAGAGAGCATGATGTTGATTATGTTCTGATCATCTTTGGTGGACTACTTGGTTACTCTGGTGATGATCTGAATAAGCTGATATGGATGGTTAGAATAGCTGAGGGAATCTGGCCAGATGAAGTGAAGGAGAGAAACTTCTTCACTCCTTCAGGGGAGTACAAAGTGGATAGTCAGGCCACCGAAACTATGAAGAACTCATTGATGTATAAGCTATCCTTCTACAGATTTGCAGATTTGTTCAATGGAGTAGGGGTTGATAAGGTTCGTGGCCAGAAGATCACTGAAAGTATTGAATTGAACACCGTCGAGGAGGCTTTCACATCAGAAAACTGGCTAGTAAGAATTTACAAAGTTAAGGATCTTGACAATGTTGGAAGAGATCTAAAAGATTCTTCCAAATTTGAGAGGGATATTGCAAACGGTGTTAAAAGACGAATTCAAAAACGTCCAACACTCGATGTCCGTGAGTAGCTGTATATGTGAATAGGAACATATAAAATATAGAGACCACTAAGTCAGAATAGCAACAGCACTACTTACAAACCAAAAAAAAATTTATTATCCAATTACTCGAGAACAGTATATATGTGAAACCCTATCTCCCATAATCTATTAGTCAAATCTCCCTCTTTTCCCTCTATTGGGTCTTGTCGCCTTTATTATCCTGTGTTTTCTCGTCTTGAACTCTTGAAGCCTTCTTTGGTACTCTGGCTAACCAGTATAGGAAGATAGCACCACACATATTGAAGACAATATAAACACAGAAAATACCAAGGTTTCTCCATTTCAAGTTATAGTTTAGATTCATAATACTCAAGAACTCATTAGTGGATGACATTGGACAGAATTGACAAATGTCAGTTGAGGTAGGATCCAAAACGTAACCTGCATGGACGGTCGCGATGTAAGGATCCAAGACCTCACCACAGTTCAAACCTGGTGATGGCGTGATGGAGACATATTCGTTCTCAGCACAGATCACAGCATTGTTAGCCAAAGCATTAGATAAGTAACCATCCATGAAATAAGTCATTGGTGACACTCTGTACATGAACATCCAGAAACCTGGGAGGGCAGAAGGGCCGACTAGGACACCACAGAAGGTAATACAGAGAGTGTAAAGCAGGTTGGCCAAGTTACCAGCAGCGTCAGCTATCTCCATAGGAGCAATCAGCAAATGCGCCATTGTACCAGAGTAGATAAAGTAGAGGACAGTGAAGAACCAACCATAAGCACCACGAGAGTCAACAGCATCAGTTGGCTCTGCATTGGTGTAGAAACCTGCTGGGTAGTAAATGGTGAGGAATCCCAAAGTACCAGCGAAAACGTTCCACGGAATCTCTGCAATGATCTGAGAGATCATAAAAGCGATCCAGGAGAATGTCTTGGATGGACGCTCTCTTGTCTCATACAAATCTCTCTGTAACACGAAGTTTGGCAAAATCTGTTGGACAATAGGGTTGTAGATGGCTAAGAACATAAACAGACCAAACATCTGGTTCTGCAGACCTTGCATCGTGTTCTTGGCCTTGAAGAAACAGAAACCGATGAATAAGGAAGAGAATGTGGACAGGAATAGTTTAGACCAAATGAAAACAGGGGATCTGAAATACTGCTGGAAAACTCTCTTGGAGACGATGTAGAATTGGTACCATAGAGGTGCTGCAAACTCCTTCAATTCGGAGAGACTGCCCTCGTTAGGGATTTTGACCAGTTCACGTTCCATGTCATCAAGTTCTTTCAATACAGATTGACGTTCAGCAGAATTCAACCACACTTCATGGTAATCTTGGTTAGATACAGATCCTGGAGCAGCCCCAATAACATGTAACATCCATTCAGCAGGGTTGGCAGATTCAGGACATTTTGGTGCGCCATGTGACTCAAAATAGTCAATCAGTGTCTGACAGTTGTTACCCAAGTCACCAAAGTAGATAGTTCTACCACCACGAGCTAAGAAAAGCAATCTATCAAACTCTTGCATCAAGATGGCCGAAGGTTGGTGAATGGTACAGAGAATAGCCTGACCATGGTTGGCTAGTTTTCTCATCAATTGACAGATAGACCAGGCTGTCTGCGAATCCAAACCAGATGTTGGCTCATCCAAGAACAGTAGAAGCTTTGGCTTAGCAGCAAGTTCGACACCAATGGTTAATCTCTTTCTTTGTTCAACATTCAAACCTTCACCAGCAACACCAACGATAGCGTCGGCGTACTTCTGCATGTCCAAGATTTTAATCACTTCCTCCACATACTCATCCTTCTCTGCTCTTGAGACGTGGAAAGGCTGTCTCAAGTAGGCGGAGAACTTCAAAGCTTCACGGACAGTAGCAGTCTCTAGATGCAAATCTTGCTGTTGAACATATCCAGTAGATCTTTGGAAAGATGAGTCTCTTAGACGGCCATTGACAAACATATCTCCTGTAACAACACCGGTTGTGACACGGTTGGCAAGGACATCAAGTAAAGTGGTTTTACCAGCTCCAGAAGCTCCCATTAAAGCGGTCAAAGTACCAGGCTTAACCCAACCATCAACACCATTTAAAATTTGGCGATCCTCTTTCTTGATCTTGACAGTGTAGTTCACATTTCTCCAGTGGAAAATATCGGTACCAGCTTGAATAGCGTCGACTCTAACCTCTTCCTCACTATCGCCAACTTTCAGGTTCTCCCTGTGTCCAGCTTCAATATCGTCTTTGATGTTCCCATGTTTCTTCTTCAACTTTCTTAAAGTTGCTTGTTGAAATAAAAGAACTTCACCTTTCTGCTTTGCAGATTCATTGTATTCAGCAAAGACAAGGTAAATGAATAAGAAACCGATAGCAAAGACTAAGGTTATACCCCAACCTCTCCATTTGTGACTTGGATCATAATTGTAAGCAGAGATGATATAGTCGGTACCAGAAACAAAAGTCTGACCTGGAACAGCAGAAACAGCATTGCATACAAACTCAGAGCCAGTCAAGTTAGAAGTGAATGGAGATGCTGGAATGTAAGAGGAACATTCATAATTAACACCACTGAATTCATTAATCATCAAGGATTCGAAAGCAAATCCCAATGGGTTCAGGTAGTTGATCCATCTTGACCATCCTAACATATAATCAACAGGAATAACGAAGCCAGTAAACAGAATCAATGCCAATAGTAATATGTGGGCAGGAACCAGGGCCTCTGGTAACGAACTTGTTGCAGAACCAACCAATCTAAATAGATGGGACATTGAGAATGTCGCAGTGAAGTTCACAAGTAAGTAGAAAAAGAAATGACCTGGTGTTCTTCTGAAATTAACCATAAAGTAGTAGATCAAGTTGAATGCAATAGTGGTGAAGATCTTGAAAGGGATCTGGGATATCACCGAGGCTAGCTGGGCAGCAGCTGGATGATACAACGAAAATTGCTTGTGCTTCTCAACAATAGGTCTAGCTTCAAACAAAAACATAATCTCCAAAAACGATGACAGACCATTGAACAAGACAGCAAAGAACATGGCTGAGCCACGGTTTCTAAACGAGTCTGTTGTCTCCTGTTGGTTGTAGAAAATAGAAGATAATATAAGACCCATTATAGAGTTTGCAACAACAGAAAACATGTTGAATGCGAGATTGTTCCAGATTCTTTGATACTCACGTTTGAGCAAGTACTTTGTTTGCATGGCGAATGAAACTGTGTATGATGAGTCCTGTCTCATACGTTTCGACTGCTTGGCATTATGAGCTTCCTTGATGTATCCTGATGCGTCGTTGTCAACATGGTCTTTCAATTCAAGATCAATTTCCTCGATCAGTTTCTTGTATTCTGGAGAAGCCTTCCAATACTCTTCGAATTCAGCAGGAGTTTGTGGAACCTTGTTCTCGAATCCCTTTTGAATCACTCTTTCCAGTGGCGAAGTGACAGAGGTCAAAAAGTCAGCAGTTGTCTGTCTGCTTGGACACTCATATCCCATTCTGAGGAAATAATCCTTGGCCTCTGAAGCCTTACCAAAGAAAATTTGATGACCTTCATACAAGACAGAAACTTTATCGAAAAGATCGTAAGCGTCTTGAGAACATTGATAAATAGCAATAAGAGCAGTTGTTTCCAAAACATCGGCTTGAGTTCTCAAAGCTCTGATAAACTCAAGAGCAGTAGCCGCGTCCAAACCTCTTGTGGCATTATCCCAGCATTGGAGTCTGGCTCCTGATAACGAAACCTCTGCAATGGACACTCTCTTTCTCTCACCACCTGAAACACCTCTAACTAATTCATTACCAACCTTGGTGTTTTTAGTATGACTCAACCCATAGGTTGCCATGTACACTTCTGTCAATGCGTTCGCATATTGTTCCCTGGTAACGCCTGGAATTCTATTTTGGGGAACTCTAAACTTCGCAGCAAGTGACAAAGTTTGCCAAACTGTTAAGTGAGGAAAGTGAACATCAGATTCAGCACTGTAGACGACCTCTCCTCTGAATTTTCTCTTGATATCTTTCTGGGAGAGACCTTGGTATGAAATCTTTGACTCTTTGTCAACGTGGAAACCGTGTGTGTTAGCAGCAACGGTCTTCAGCAAAGTGGAACAACCGGACCCAGGTCTACCCAATACAACGACAACCTCACCTTGTTTGATGAGAGCGTCCATTGGCTTCAGTATATCGAATTGTTGTGCAGCTTTCCTCTTCTCAGAGGTGAACAACTCCTTCGCAGCTTTACCAAGGAACTTCAGTGGGGCATTCAAGACGGTGGTTTGGTAGTCAGCATCTGTAGCCTTACCATACGCCCTCAGGTCTCTGTATGACACACCGACAGAGTAATTCTTGTAGTAGTCAGGATCCTTGTCTAGGAGCGATCTGAGGTTCTTGATCCAATATTTTGAATTGAAATGTTCAGAGTTTGGATCGAGCCTAGGGTCAATGTTGGCGAGGTCCAGTGGATTCACACCAGGCGCGATGGTGGAAACCCTGGAGACCGTTTCGGAAGCCGCCAGCTCTTCGTCCTTGTGCGACGGTATGTTAGAGTTCACTGTCAACTGTCTGGCCAACTCGTGAATAGTGTTCTCAACATTCTGGTCGAAGCCTTCATAGTTCTGAACACTATTGGTCTCGGAAACTGATTTCTCAGTCTCTGTGGAAGACATTTGATACCAATTCGTTGGTTTTTCGAAATTACCAGAAAATAATTTGTGCCAGTGGCGACATGCACATTTATATACCAAGCACCTCTGAGGTTGATCCTACAGTCCCTTATTCCCATAATCTTTTTCTGTAGATGCACTAAATTATAGTGATACTCGGGGATAATTCGCCAAAAAAAGAAAAGAACTACAGACGATGAAGAAAAAAACACAAACACAAGGGCTCGGACGGAATTAATGCACTATTTCTCGGCGCTCGGGGAAATTAAGGGGCCAGGAGTGAAAATGTTTTCACTATTACAAAGCCATATTACAAAGACCGCACTGGCATGGCGAGCGGTGCTCCCCTTTCGTGCAAAACCGTGCACACAGGGAGGGCGGTGGGACTCTTCTGCGGTGTCGTCTCACAGGAGATGGCAGCTTGCACCCTTTCAAGGTGGAGTGAAGAATGACAGCGTCCTCCCCGTACGGCATACCACCAGTACGAATACGAAAGGAGGACGGCAAAAACACTAAACGGTCGGCGATGAGCCACGAAAGTTTCCCGAGCACCGAGACTAAGATTTGAGTGGCAAATCTGCGCGCTCACGAAAAGAAACGAAACAATAGCATAACAAAGCAGGTAAACAACATAACAGCACCGGAAGACACGTAATCTTCGATATCGAATGCGGCGCAGGGTTGCATGGATTGGTGGTTGATAGAGTTGTCAAATTTGCGGTGATAGCAGACCGAGGGCGGTGGTGTTTACTCGACCGCCGGTAGCACGTACGTTGGTCAGATAAATGAGTGGTGATAGTGGAAACGCGTCTCTGTTGTTTAGTTGTAGCATAATGTGTGGCGTCCATACGAGCATGCGTGGCGTGGGCGCGGGCGTGGGCATGGGCGCTTCTACAGTAGCACTGCTCGTATGCAATCGATCTCGAGGAACGAACATCCTGGAGCTCACGGATAGTGGGCATCTGCGCCGTGGCTTAGCCTGTAGTCTAACTAACATCGCGACATAGAGGTGTGCGCCCAACCAAACTACTGGTCGGATATGTAAACACGATCTACAATGCACGTCTCTGAACCAAATTAATTATATTACACGTACATTCTCGAATCTATTATAAATCAAAGCACTAATCTACGACCACCACATTTCGCTGTACCAGGGAACATATCGTGACAAAGTAGACAGTCACGTTGTCCTTCCTTTACTGCTGTGAGACCAGACCCACGACCTGTACAGCTTTGCCGCTTTCTTTGTAGTCCAGTCCCAGTCCAGTCCCAGTCCAGTCCCCAACTAGTCCAGTCCCGTAGTCCCAGTAGTCCCGTCCCACTATCTGTCCCTACCACCCGCGAAATATTTCTCCTGGCTATTTTCTGAGTTGTATTTATCATCGCTTGGTGTTTGTTAAAAATAAAATAAACTAACTGCAAACGAGACTAAATAAAGTGTACAGACTCATCCAAGAAAGGAAAATGGAAAAGAGGCATTGTATCATTATCTAGGTGCTCGAATCACGTCCAGCCAGTAGTCACAAAACTTCTCCCTGTATACTGTCTTTACCCGCTCTCTCTCTCTCCCCACCCCCCTCGCTGCAGCGCTATTGCCCTCCCTCTTGCTCTGTTTCGCCTTTTTGAATTTTTCACATAAATAATAAGAGATCACATCCCCTCACGGTGGGGTGCTATGTGCTGTGAACCTCAATAGGGAAGCACCGGAAAACCGAAAATCAACAAACAAACAACAGGCAACAACGCAACAGCAACAGCAACAGCAACAGCAACAACCCGACGCAATAGGACCACACAAGAACAGCACCTACGACCACTCAACAGCAACGCCTATTACACACCACGCCGCAGCAATCCGTACCACGCAAGCTCCGGGATATCAGTAGCTCAAGCGCGTGTGTGCCAATCCGCCGTAGACAGAAACCAAACCCGCTAGCCCCCGCAGCCCGCAGAGTTGACTAGATAACTAGGAGCCAGACCCAACCAGACCCTTCCAGCCACCTGTCTTGCCACATGTCAGAATCATCCTCTGTAAAGAAAGAAGAGGAAGGTGGGGTGCTATCTCATGGTGCTGCGCTACCGCCTCCCTCTACGACTGGTGCCACCGCCGCAACGAAACCTGATAAGAAATACTCAGTTAAATTCAAAAGAAACCGTTCAGCAAGAGCCTGTGAAGTGTGCCATAGTAGGAAAGTCAGATGCGACGCTACTATACACATACCTTGTACAAACTGTCTGACCTTTGGGTGTGAGTGTAGGTTCCCAGAACCAAAAGAGCGTAAGAATGCCAAAAAGAAGAAGCTAAACAATGGAGGCAAATCTGCTAAGAACCAAGATCAAACCGGCTCGTTGAACGCATCCGGGACAGGTAAGAGCTCTGCAAACTCCTCAGGGGGGATCGCAGGTAACGCTTCAAATGGTAATTATCCAAAAAGTAGCGCCCAGCCAGCTACAACCATCAAGAGGAAGTTCGAGCCATTGGCCGCCATATCCGCCAGAAGCGCCAAGATTGATACTCAGAATCTATTCAGAAGAAATGCTAACTCCATCTCGTTCATTGGGGCAGCTTCTTCTGTGGCATTGATCGCAGATCATGTTGATGAGCCTTCTCATGTTTCCATGGATAGTTGGGTGCCGCCTTCCCTTCAAGACACAATAAATACCACTAGAGTCAGTCTTGATACCGTCCAGATGGAGATTTTGAGACTTCGTGGGGCTTTCCATCTACCAGAAGTGGCTCTTTGCGAAGACTTAATCAATACTTACTTTGAAAGAATTTACCCCATCGAACCGATTGTCGATAAAGAAGAATTCTTCGAAGAGTACAAGAATGACACTGTCTCTTTATTGCTACTGCAATCCATTTTATTGGCAGCATCAAGGGTCTCTACAAATCAAGCTATATACGATGCAAACGGCTCAAACTACCTTGCCAGTTGCACTTTTTACCAGAGAGCCAAAGCGCTCTACGATGCGAATTATGAGAATGATCCAGTTGCTGTGGTACAATCGTTGACCTTATTCTCGAGATTCTGGGAAGGTATCGATGATATCCTGGGTAATTCATTTTACTGGATTAGAGTCGCCACATGTGTAGCACAAGGCTACGGATTTCACAGAAATATGGAGGATTCCGTATTAACTCCTAATAAAATCAGATTGTCCAGGATCTTGTGGTGGCAACTGTACATCAAGGATATATCTGCATCAGTCGGGTTCGGGAGACCCAAGATGATCCAACTCGAAGATTGTGATGTCCCAATGCTCAGAATTGAGGATCTGCCTTCTGATTTGTCCCCTAAAGATGCTGAATCTTTCATTCAAATGATTAGATTATCGGAGATAATGTCTATCGTGCTCCAAGAACAATACAGTGTTAGAGCTGAAAAGACACGTCACAAAGATCACTTGGCTATCAATCACTGTGACATGATTATGAGTAGCTGGAGAAACTCACTGCCTCCAGCTCTTCAATACACTCCACACCATCACCTCCCTTTGTCTGTTAATATCCTAAACCTGTACTACTATTCAGTGGTGTGCATGGTCCATAGATCGAATATGGTTAGAGCCCCCTTGATAAATGGGAAGCAGTATCCTTCCGAAGGGATTGTGTTCAGAGCTTCTAGAATCATAGCAGATATTGGCTCCAAGCTTATAAAATCCAAGGAAATACGTTATTGTCATGCTCTGACTATTCCTATATTCTTTACGGCTTCTCTTACTTTTATTTGCCACATGGACTCAAGAAATACAGCCATTGCAAAATCAGCAAAGATCGGATATAGTATCTGCTATGAAGCTCTAAAGGAAATTGGCCATAACTTTTTGATTGCTACACTGATTGTTCACTCTATGGATAAAATAGCAAGAGACAGCAAGGCTAGAGAAAAATTTGTCTTGAACTTATCCAGACATGATCAATCGCTACCACAGACAAGAGTTCAAACTCCTACAGTGCCAAGTGCTTCCACAGACAACACTCCTTCGATGACACCACTTGACCCGAGACTGCAGATGTCTCAGGTTAACCGACAATTACATGCTGAGTCCTCATCAATAGCATCAACTCCTGAGTTTGGACAATTCAATGCCCAAACTCCTGCTCCATTAACACAAATGGTCCAAAACTTCATTAATACACCTCCAGGACCGTCGCCTATGGGTCCTCCTAACCTTCCTACCGGGCCTCAAAACATAGCACCATCAGGGGCATCTGTCGCTCCAACTCCAGCCACTTTGGCATCCCCAATTCCATCCTCTACCCAGCCAATAGATTTCACCAATCAACAAGCAGATCAGCTCGAGTTTCCTTCATTGTATCTTTTTACAAATCAGTTACCATCTGCCACTGATGGCACCTTCGATCCATCCCAGCTTTTCCCTAATAACGGTAATAAGTACTCGACTGATTCTCACTCTGAAGGAAGTAATAATGACAACTTCAATCCCAACGAGTTCAATCTGCATTTGCCTGATTTTGACCTACAGAGCTTCAATAATCCTATATCTCTCACCAACATCGCAGCTTTGGGAAACTATCTAGACCATACACACTCCACCCCACTGCATATGACAGGGGAAGTTGGCGTTTCTCAAACTCCTACACATGACCAAACTAAGGATGATGATAGTAAAGGCGAAACCCCTGGCTCTATGTATAACTTTGTTAATTGAATACAGAAAGAACTGGTTTCATTCTATTTAATTTCTATGACTGGCTACTCGAGTACACATGATTTACTAATCAGATTTGACATGCTAAACTTACTTCAATGAATTGGAGCAGAGGTGAGAAGTTATTACTTCTTCTTCTTTCGAAAGATAGAGCCTATTCCCTTTGATCTCTCTTTCTCTTTCTTCAGTGACCTGAATGTTTCTTCCCTTCTCATTCTTTGCGTATGCCCCACCAAATTCTCTACAACACTCTCAAATGTGATATTATCCTCCTGCAGTTTTGATTTCTTGTTATCCCACAAGCTTAAGAGTCTCTCGACCGTTACCAACTGATCTGTGTATTTCTTTATGGTCTTGTGTAGTTGCGCATCACTCAAAGTCGTTAGCGTCTCTAAGGGCTCTAAACTTGTGGTGAATTCCTGTAGCAATGCGTCAGTGGTGTGTTCAAGCTTTGTAACCTCTTCAGGATTAATATCAAGTTCCTCCAGAGGCTTGATGATGTACTGTTCAAGGTTGAACTGGTTCACCCTTTTTCTCCGGCTGGCTTGATTACATGCATTGTCATCGAGTCCCAATGTGACAAGCAATTCTTTTCTGAGTGTGGATTTCTGCCAGTTGTACGGTTTCAGGTACACTTTAGATGTGAGTCTTTCCAGTAAATGCTCTGAACGCTCGTTCAGCATGGATACATCCCTAGCTGGTGTCGGTGATTCATCAAGATTCCCTGGGAATGCAATGGAGGATAGGTCCTGCAGCTTCGTGAGCAGGTCCTGTTTATTAGAGAAAAGTTCCTGCGGAAAGGCAGCAGAAGATACTGTCGTGCTCTCTGCCGGCTCCGGTTGTTGCAGCTCTTCGAACGATGCGTCGGAGAATGCACCAAACTCATCCTCCTCCTCCTCCTCCTCCTCCTCTGCTACGCCGACACCACGCCCTTCTGCACCACCATCTTCGAGACCCTTCTCAGCTTCACTACCACAGCTCACATCCTCGCCGCCCAAAACACGCTCCTCCCTAACTGACATCCTCACACACCTTCCTTCTTTTCCAATGTCTGAATGTCTTATTGCGCCTCCCCAGCGCTGCTACCTGCTGGCACTATCTGTTTGCCGTCACTTGACTCGTGTTGATAAATCCAAAATCTCACCAAGTTACCGCTTATATAATGTCCAAAGCCCACTGGACTGGTTTTTTCTATGCGAATTTTTGATCACCATTACGTACGATCATTCTTTCACACAGGTGCTCAAGTGAAGTGAGAGGGGAAGAAAGCCAACAGGGTGTGTGAGGTCTCCATCGTGTAATTTTAGCCATGTCGTCGTTTTTCCAAAGATTTGTCCCAAAGTTCAAAGACAGATCGCAGCTAGAGATGTTCCGAGTAAGTCCATAGGGTGGTGGTTGTGTCTAAAATGTGCATGATATACTAACACGGCAACAGTTCTCGTTCTATTTGTTGACGCCTATCGCAGTGATGTACTACGTGGGTATCGATGCGGACAAGAAGTTCAATGTTCCTGGATTCTGGCCAGACCCAGAAACAACCAACAAGATTCCTAAGGAGCCCCACGAGATCAAAGCCGAACTGGCGAGAATGAAAAGGGAAACACTCGAAAAAAGAAAGAGACTAGAGGAGAAGCTGAAGAACGAGTATGGTCTGGATTTGGAGGAGGAGAGGGCAAAGATAAAAAGGGAGAAGTAGTGGTTCGCTTCGCTTCGCTGACAGCATGACATGTACATAGATTTCGAATATACATATATATATATATGTTGCCCTACTGTTGTTGATTGTCTAGAGTCATCTGCAGGGACTGTAACTCGTCTAAAGTCTGCTGAGACAGTTGGATGCTTGGATCGTCGTTGATCAACCTCAAAAAGTTGCAGATGATAGATTCCCTGTCCCGTCCATGGGGATAATCATCCCTGTTTGGCAAGGTCTCTTGGAAATACAGAAGGTTATCATCGCCAACCATGAAAGGAAACCCTTCTTGCTCATTCTGAAGCCCTGTCCGATTACCCCCATTCGATACAACAGTAGACGGTGTATCCATCCCTAACTGGAATAGGTCTGTCCAGGGGACCTCCACCTCCATAAACTCATGGTTTAGATCCCCCATCATAATGTCTGTGTCTCTCGATACAAGCTCAGACATCGGTTGAAGCTCCGATTTCACAGTAGTATCCGCAAACGAAGCATTTAGTGGTATTGATGTGGCTAATGGCAGCGACTGTGGTGCATCTAGATCATCAAAATCGATTTGAGAAGTGTCAGCTGTCTCGAAGGTGAACGTGCTGTTCAGCCTTTCACCAAGCCTCTGGAGTCTAGCAAACGGTTTCCCTAGTTCATGTGAGTACGGGGCCCTCAAATGATGGTTGCTATCATCGCTGTGACTAACATTGTCATAGTCCTCCACAATGCAACTATTGATGATTTCATTATTCGAGACAAACACTCTGTTTATTTTCTGCTCTACTGCAAGGTCCAGCAGTTCATCAACTCTCCATTTCTCTTTTACCTCCAACTGATCAATCAGCATAGCAAGTTCCTTCTCCAGCTTATTGTCGAAAATATTGTTAAGTCTTCTAAAGGAGTGGGTGATGTGGTCAGGCAACAGGCCACTCTTTTTCCAAGCAGACTCTATACAGTCTGTCGACACTAGCCCCCATGCTTTTTTGACAAGATCAAACACTTGAACCATAGTGAACTTGTGCTGCTCTTGGTTCAACAATTGGTCATACCCCACCCGAGATTGTTGTTGAACAGATATTAGCTCCTTGTACTGTTCAATTCTGAAATTTAGCCTAAACTCGTCCTCGATTCCCCAGTTCATTGGAGCTATTCCAGGGCTTGGAGTTGATGACGTGAACAAGAGACGTATTCTTTCCAGCTTGATATTGATGACACGATGTGATGCAGAGTCGTCGAGCAAGAGAACGATATCCCTATTGCTCAGAGCAAGCCTTTTGTCAAGTACACAGAGCCAATCATAGAAGATAGTTGATGTTAGCCATCTCTGTCTATTGCTATGATAGATGATGCCATGAGATGCAGATATCCTAGCCGAGGTTTTCCCGTAGAGTGAAGGGTAGTTTTCATATCTACCAATGATCAAAGGGTCGAACTTCTCTGACCCGTCAACATTGGTGCAGATCATGCATGTAATGAAGTCTGAATCATCAGCGTAGTATGCTTTATCCAGAGGCAAATCATGGCTCATGAACACCTCGCTCAGCGTGAAAACTTTTCGGGGATCAAACTCCGCCAGCAGGGACTGTATCTGTGTCCTTTCGTCGTACTTCCACACTTTGAGTCTGTTGCAAAGCTCATTCTCCACGTTATTCAGTCTGATGTTCACCTTTGACAAAAACTGAGAACACCAACGGTACGTAAACTCGCCTGTTCCTTCCCTCAGGTGCTCAGGAAGCTGTTTCCAGAGGTGCATGGCAGAGCTGAGGATGATTGGCGGAGATATTGGAATGCTGTTCCACACAGCTTGGGTGATCCACTCAAGCAGGACCTTCCTCAACAACGGATTGGTCAGTCTCCTTCTTCTGATGAGCTTGAACTCGTGCTCCTTGAGCGCAATGAGCTCATCCTTCTTCGCCAGGATCCGTGAGATCGTCGTCTGCGACGGCGACTTGCTCGACCCGTATCGTACTTTGGCCCAATGGGCTAGATCATGCTGGGTCATATCCGGACTGCTCTCTGCCATCAGGCAGATGTCAATCTTCTGCTTAATCGAGTATCCCATGAAGTCTATATACACGCACTGACTCGTCTGCTCTGGCCTGCTCTTCCTCTTCGACCGTCCCACATACAGAGCACACTTGCTAGAGACGCCGTCGATGTATCCTATGACTAACTCTGCACGGCTATTCCTTCTCTTCTCACCCAGGAAGCGCAGAGGAATGATCTTACATGCTTATGTAAAAGTCGTGCCTTGTGGTAGGTGAAAAAAGCGAGGGGTGTTTGGATAGATGGGCATGTCGCACGCAGGAAGCAGCTGCTTAACGGAAGGAAGAGATGGTAGGTGTTTGTGCTTCGAGCTCAATGCAAGACTTAGCAGAGTGATACTAACAGATGGTGGTTGAATGTGGATTGTGTGGCACCCCTGTGCCTGTTGTGCGCGTGTGGGGGACAATACACAATACATGTTTATGGAAGTGAATAGTCAGGCAACAACGAAAGTGCTACGATACTACCAGACATTGACAGCGCGGGTGGAGGTGCCGGCGTGAGTGCAGCCGGCACCAGGGCATCAGGTATCTCTCGCACACTGTACCAGAGACTGAGCGAATCGTCGCACCCGATTGCATTGCTGTTCTTTATGGGCTTCAGAATCGGGGCGATATTTGCGTACATCCTGGGGACACTGTTCACCTCGAGCTTCATCTTCTTCTTCATCACGGTCATTCTTCTTCTGGCTGCCGATTTTTGGAACGTGAAGAACATCTCAGGACGGTTGCTGGTGGGCCTGCGCTGGTGGAACGAGACAGACGAAAACGGTGGGAGCATATGGGTGTTCGAAACTGCGAACCCTGAGAGATACATCAATCCTATCGACTCCAAAATATTCTGGATCCTTCTCTATGCTTCGCCTTTCTCTTGGGGTGTGTTAGCCTTCCTGGCCTTACTGAAATTGCAATTCCTATCCCTGATGTTGGTCATCATTGCCATCTCATTGACACTGACCAACGCTTTCGCCTTCACGAAGTGCGATAAGTTCGGCAAGGCAAACGCCATAGCCTCAGATGTATTCGGTAGGGTCTCTGGTGGGCTCTTCAGCAGAGTTCTCCCTTCATTCCTAGGCGGGTCCTCAAGCTAACAGTAACTATACACGTACACCATATGTTACCCTACTGTAGTGTAAGCTCAGGCTGTGGAAAAGCTGCAGCATTTAAATGAACCCTCGCCTCTTCGAACCTCGTGTGAACACTCCACCACTCGCTTTTCCTGGAAGAATTGCACAGCCATGCCTCGTGTCATTAAAGGTAAGTCTGCTCTGAAAGGAACTGCACGTCAGTCTGTATTCAGCGCGTTGTCTAACAGAAACTATGGCAGGCTCTCTTGTGGAATGTGACCCATCGATCAGAGCACTGATAATGAACATTGATTCAGATAAACATGATATTGTGATACAGGAACTCGACGACACACACCTTCTCATAGATCCGGGCAAGGTGGAATTTGTTAAGGAGGAGCTTAATAGAATCCTTACTGCAAATACCTACAACCCTCTTGATGAGGAAGAGAACAACTGAGAGAAATGAGAGTACTGTAAATACGTTGTTTGTTACCTGGAGGCTATCTCTCAGTGGTTTATTATTCCAAGCTAACAGATCAAGCTTCTATGCCTTGTACTACTCCCCAGCAACGGTTGAGTCGTTACCAGCTTCACCCTCGTCCTGGGCGATCTTGTAATTATTCAACTGCTCTGAAATCGCATTCACACTGGGTCTGAAAATTCCTGCGACAACCTCTCCGATGAATGCAATCAACGACTCCACTTCAATCAGGTTTCTTAGGTTTCCTCCATCAGCAGACACCTTATTGTAAAAGTTTTCATAACTCTGCGCCACCAAATCCTGTTTACGTGTGCGTGTGTCACTTATGTTAGTACGTCTATATTCCAAAACGGAAGGGAACTCAAATCATACATACCTGAATACCATCAATGAGCATTGTTACAACATGCTGATCATGTACAAACAAATCTATGTCATTCTTCAGCCTTGGGAAGGCTTCTTCAATATTTTCCTGGAATTTTAAAACATCTTGGTCCATTGTATCAACATTGTAGTTCACTATTGGGTCGATTATTTTGTTCACAGCTGTTTCAGTAAACTCATGCACGAGGTTCTTCAATTCAGTTTCAACTTCAACACGGGCATCAATCATGTTATTCACTACTTTTGGAACACTGTCTGTGACCAGTTTGAGAAATCCAACATCCGTGAATGCCGTTGATCCTTGCCTGATCAATGCTATAGCGTCCCCAACACCAGAAAAGTCTAGGAATGTTTGATTGCTGACATATTCAATGTCAAAATTCTGGATCTGTTGCTTCAACATCAGGAGGTTCTTGATGAAATACAAGTTTGCATCAAGTTTACCCATAGTGTTTTGGCACATATTGTAGCCTTCCCTCATCGAAACGATGCAGTCATGAACAATATTATGCGCAAGATCATCAAAGACTCCAGAACTAATCAATTGGTATATTTTGAATAGCAGCTCAACACCACGTTGTACTGGTGGGTACACTTGATCGAAGTTTACCTGGATAGCATCGTCAGCCTCTCCATGGTGCTGGCTATTTTGGAGGCCACCTTCACTCTTCATCACTTTTCTGTGTCCAATCTGGAAAGTTCTAGAGTCAGGTCTGAATCTAACGATGTTATCGTTAACATACGCTTGTGCTCTAAACACTAGCCTGGATTGGATGTCTTGAACAATAGGTCTGAAAATCTCACCAATGTTGATTTCCTTCTCAAACAATGAGCTTCCATCACCCTGCTGTACCTGATCTTCATATTCCCTAGTATCCTGGTTCTCGTATTCATAGTATTTATCCAAAAGGGTAACAGACTCGCAGAGAGAGCTAATTGATTGCTCGCTCAGAACCTGCTGTCTAATCATATCATATAGAGGTTCTGATAATTGCACTAACCATTGCTCGAACTGGTTCTTGGTATCCAAGCCAAATACGTTGACATAAATTTCAAACTCAGACTTGTAAACTTCAGTAAAGAAGGACAAATTTCTCTGAATAAACTCTACAAGAGATTTGCTCTTGTCTGACCTAGACACATGTACCTGTCCCTGTATCTTTGTATGCAACAGTCTAGCTCTAACGCTAAAGTAAAAGTTGAAACAATCACCTAAAAGTCCTTGGTACTCATTGTCCCCGATCGCTCTTTGCGATAATTCTAAAGACAAAGGCTGTATACTCTCAATATCAGCACTGAATTTTGTGTAGAGTAATGCATCATGCGTCACAGAGCCAATCTTCGTATCGTTTAACTTTGTTGTGATATCATCCCTAGCATTTCTTAGATTGTTGATGATAAAATTTCTGACAAGAGTCAATGACCTTGTCATGCACTGTCTAAATCGTCTGCTGTAAGTGTCGCCTTCTATGTAGTCTGAGTGATTCTTGGTGAAATCAATGCATTCGTCCAACTGTCTAAGCATTTCAACAAAGCTTTCACGTCTCACGATATTCGGATTTGGATTGTTCAGTGTTTGTGTGAATGTGTACAATAACTGGTAGTAGTGAAGTGTGTGGTTGATGTCAGTGTTCAACTTGTCGATTTCTGTCTTCTCGTTAATCAATGCATCAGACTGCGACTGAAACTGGAAGGTTTCTTTCGATACTGTATCATACTGAACTGTGAGGTCTTTGAGACTTTCCATGATCTCGCTGCTTCTGTTTGCCAAACTGTCGTACACATTCTTTCGATATCTGCAAGAGACAATAAATTGGGTATACTTAATGTTCTTCTGTTCCTTCGCTTTCAGCTCGTCTTCCTTTGAGGGAAGAATATCGCATGGGTGACCCTTAAGGTATCTTTCTGTCAGGTCTATTTTCTCAGGAAAGAAGATGGCATCATCATCTTGGTGGCTGTTGCTGTTGCTGTTGCTGAAACCACCCTGGTTGATTTTCCTCTCTGGCAAGTGGTCCACTGATTTCACCCGCTTCAGAAGAGCACTAGGTACGTTCTCAGTCATCCAGGTGTCCTATACGACCGAGTTAGACACAAAGCTTCTCCAACACGTTAATCCTCAAACAATTACGCCAGTACTGGCAGTTACTTACATCATGATGTTCGCTCAAGGCGATACGTTGCACAATCGAGTTGCGCCTTCCACGGCTGTTTCTCCGCAATTTTTTAGTGGAGTCCACTGTCATATCAGCCCAGTCTCTGAGGTAGAAATCCCTCCCTAGACACTGCGTCCTAACTTTGGGCAGGTAGTTATCTCTGTTAGTGGATGTTGTTGGCTGAACTAAACAAATCTTTAAACGGGGTCACTACAAATGAAATATTCGCGAAGAACACCTCTACTCCCACTATGATATGATATAAGATGCGGAATATGGGACTAAATGCAATGGAGAAGATACATAACGGGTAGCAGATAGATGATTGGAGAACGCCTTCTGCTCACGAGAATGCACACGTGCTCAAACCACCCCGTATCCATTTGCAGTTGGTGGTAGCAGTGTGTCGGCACCTCCTTCATCGCTCAGCATGATCGTTTTGACCTGCTGGCTCTCTGTGAGAGTAAACCTGCTGGGATCTTTCAAGAGCAGCGTTTGCAGCCTTGGAAAGTGCTGGGGAATCTTTATCTTCTTTTGCTCTTCAGCGCCAAAATATTCAATGGCGAGGACCTCAAGGTTTTCTGCACCTGTGATGTGGCATAGCTCGAAACAGTCGTCCCCCATTATTCTCTTGCCATCTTCGTCCATCTCCAGGAAATCAATGATATCTGTTTTTAGCCGCAGCTCCTTCAGGCTTGTGGGGACCTTCATGACGCCAATATCGAACTTCAGGTCATCAGGAGTGAGCACTGCGTCAATCAAAGTTAGTCTTTGCAATTTTTTGAGCAGGAAAACACAGTCAAATCTCACGGCCTGGGGAACTGGCAAATGGCCCGTGTAGATACCTCCACGGCAAAACTCAATATAGACGCTGGTAATCTCGGGTGATATCAGCTCGAGCTTCTGCACTGCTAGACTTGATTGAGTTTTGACGTTGACTGTCCTCACTGATGGACACGGGAAAATGGGCAAGAAATCACCAAACTCATAATAGTTGATGACTGTCAGATTCTCAAAGTGAGCACTGCCAAAAGTCTTGTAAGTCTGCTCCTCCTTGAACAAATAGAACGGTTTGTCTATTACAACTGGGAGGTTTCTGAAAGTGCCGTCTATGTCAGGGCCATCTTCTGGTCCAATAAGTGTCAACATCTCGATACCATTGGCAAAATCCAATGTGTCAACATTGCTCAGCAACGTAAGGACTTTAGTCTCCAAGTGACGGATGAATTTCATGAAGAGAAAATCAATATCATTTCCAGCTTGAAGTGAGCTGCAATCAAGAAGACTGAGTTTCCGCAGAGAGTCTGCACAGTCAAAGTACTTGATAGACACGCTAACTCCTTCAGTGATGCCCTCAATGGTTAAATGACTCAACTTCGGAGAGCTCACTCGGAGAATCACAAGCCTGCTAGCTCCTATGCCCTGCATGTCACCCACGTACTTCAAATGTAACGTCTCCAGTTGAGGTAGCTTCAAATCAGAGAGACTCAAGCAATGAAACTCAATGTTTAAAGTCTTCAGATTGGATAGATTGAATCTATGCATGTCATTAATGGGGTCCATCTCTTGAACGAGGTTGATTTTAGTTAAGTTATAATGACCAAATATCATTTGTAGCATTTCAGCATCGCAATTCCTTGCAACTAGTGATGCAAGGTTAGGGAACAGAGATTCTCGGACTATAGAGCTCGTCAAGGAGGTACTTACACTTTTGACGTCAAGCAATCTGAGGTCGGAGCTGCAATTCATGTCATGTAGCCGTATTTCTGTAGCATTTGGGACATCGACCACAGAGCCAGTGAGAGCAAACGTATGCTGACTGTCATGAACAGTTCTTGTTCGATCTAAGAACCTCACCTTGCCGTGGGCTAATAAATCACTCCAGAGCCACAGCCTCGAAGATCCTTTCCCATATTGAACTGTATTTCCCGAATCCACCTGCGGCATATACGACTGTGTGCCACCAGAGATAATCTCGTGAAGTTGATACAGATCTGGTAGGTCGCTCTGCATATCTTCACATAATACGAGGTGCACACGATTAGTGTACATGTAATCCCCTGACCTCCTCTTTCTGAGGTTCAATGTTTTGGGAATCACAACCAATCCGGAAGAAGTCAGAATAGGTGTGTGTGTGTCCACATTCAAGCCTTCTTTGGCCATCCCAGTACAATGTATAAAATCATCATACAATCCACTCTCAGATGATACTGAAGGTAACACTAGTACAAAAAGGTGATGACATTGTGGAATCTTAATCAATTGTTGGATGCTGCGTGAGTCAAGCTCATCTATAATCTTCAGCTGCAGCTCATTAGGCAAGTTTAGGAACATTTTGCCCGACAATTGGTGATTGATCTACTGATAGTTCACTTCGAGATAACTATTTGATTTGTTCCGGCTTTTTTATATTCAGTTTCAAGGAGGAATGAGCATAATAGAGATATATATGCTTGATTACTTATACAGTATATATATTGGTATGAAATCAGAATGGAGAACAGGAGATATATATACAGACACGACATCACAAAGAACAAATATTCCTTATTTCGCTAGTTTCTTCACTTCATTCTCAGCGTTTGTAATATTGGAAGAGGCACCTTCAATCTTATTCATAACCCATTCTCTTCTCCCCCTGATACCTTTGTCCCCCGAAAAGAAACCAAAGCTTTGTAGCTCTTCTTCCCACTTTTTGATCTTCTCTGTTTCAAAGCTAATGAGTTTGTACAAGTATTTTGTTTGGAGCACTCTGAACATTTTCTGGTCATTGATGATATCTCTGAATGCTGCTAGAAATAGTGGTTTCGATGGTGAGATCTTGTTCAAGACGCCCCTATCCCTGGTCATTGTGATCAGCCCTAGTCTTTCCATCTCCAGTAGAGCAGAATCGGGATCAGACTTGAACAGGGGGCGATTCATAATATCTTTGAACTCAATTGTCTCTGACTCGCCTAGCAGTTTGATAAGCTCCCATGCCTGAACACTCTTGAGACCATCTGACTTTGTAAGGAATATCTGAGTTATTTGCTCTGATGTTTGAGATATCATTCTCTGTAAAGCCTCCCGTGGTGTTTCACCGGATTTGATACGACGGATGAATGACTGTAGATCGAGCATACGGCCTCCTAGCGGATCCAAGCATGCGTCTAGTTCTGACTCGATTCCTGCAGCCAAAATATCACTTCTCTGACGCATCTTCTCAACCCTCTCCTCTTCAGAGGCATCTTCTACGGCATCGTTCACAGATAGCTGACTCAACACATACTTCTTTGCGCTCTCCTTCGAGGCATCGCCCAAGGATATATTCTTAAATACCTGGTTTGGTAAAGAATCAGACAGTGTCTGCTGTGAACCAACATCCTCAGTCAAAAATATAACATGAGCAATGTTCATCGAGATTAGCATCCCAGCCCAATCGGCAATCTCTTTGTAGACAAACGCATCTGCATCAGATTTTGGAGTAGAGGTAAATCTATCAATCACGATAACTGGTTTCTTTTCAGGGTGTTGCTGTAAATAATCTTCCTCCTTCACAGTCATCTCGCCATCACCTGTATGGACGGTAGCCTTATATCCTCGCAAGGAGATTGATCTTATAGCTAGCAGAGCGGTTGATAGAATAGAACGGAACTGTGACTCTTTGGATTCTGAAAATCCAGATTTCTGCCCTGTAAGTCCAGTGACACCCAAATCAATCAAATTGCTGACAGAGTTCAGCCATGGAAACACTGGGAAGTATCCAAGTTGTGAAGCAATATTTGAAAGGAACTGTGTGTCACTTCTTGACTTCACTAATTTATCGCAGTCAAGAATTAAAGTCTCCTTCTTGTTTTGTAACACATGCGATATAACCAACTCATGTTTACCGGTTCCCCTTGGGCCTTTCACTATAATGAAAGTGTTGACATTTTCTTCTATCCACAGCTTGAGTTCATTTACCATATCCCTTCTTTCAGACCAGAGAGGTTTCTTGAGCTCATCACTTCCATGCAGGTCTCCCATCAACTTATACAATGAACTGATAGTAGAGTTAGTGAAATCATTGATCCATTTGAGCCACGGGTTTGACATTGTGAATTTCTTTGTTATTTTAGACTCAACAAAGAATTCCCTGATAGGATCGAATATCACAACAGCCAGACCTGTTAATAGTGCTAAAAGAACTGGGATTGCAATCCTGGTATGTTTAGCGAAGAAATCAGAGATAGCATTCTTCTTAGAGTACTTGACATATTGAACATGGAGGGTTGTTTCGCCTATTTTCAGACCAGTGAGACAGTTTTTCGAGCAGATGGCGCCTCTATATGATTTATAAATAACATTCGTCTCAGAAACACCTGGCACAATGTCAATAATAGTTCCATATCTTCTAAATAACGCGTAGATTTCTTCCTCTGTTAGCTGGCCTTTGTCAAATTTGACTAGGACCGATTTGTTTGGGAATCGTCTCAAGTCCTCAACCCATGGTTCACCTTTAACTGAAAATGCTGTTGACTGTGTGAGTTTGTTTATGAATCCTTTCGATGACTGCGCAATGGTGTTTTCCTGGATCTTCAGATTTAGCACCCCAGTCTCCCACCCAGGGGGTACTGTGAATTTTACAAATGCACCTCCATCACGTCTCATCGGAACGATTTCAACAACCTTCAATCCTTTGATGGACTCCTCTCCAGTCTCTTTGGGCGGGTTAGCAAGCTCGAGAACGTGGCTCTTCAGATCTTTGGTCGTCTTATCCCTCACTACAAGGTAGGCTATCCATTGGCGAATATCCCAGATAGATGATCTGAATGGCAGAATATGATCAAAATACATCACCGTCTCTGTCTTCTCCTTAGAGAGCACACCTGTCTCCTCAGCTATAGATGTGTCGCCAGCTTCTTTATCTGCCTGTTCGATGGTTGTACTCACATAGCGTCTAGATGTGTTGCGAAGCTTGCCTTGTGATCTTACACTGAGTCCCACAAAGGGTGAAGTCTGTCGAAGCGGTAGCGCATACAAGCAAGCTGAACGCGTGAAAAACGGTACCCTCATATCTCTACCAAGCTCACGCGCTGTGAATTGCAGTCTCCAGAAGAAGAAACTCAATTGTAAAGCTCCTGAGTTGCTCTTATTGCCCCCAACACGATGTCCAGGTTACCCTATTCAGATGCTATAAGGGAAAAGGGAACTGGTGAAGGCGACTATCTACGCGGTAACCACCATTGCACGATTGCACAGGTTTGAAATGGAAGATATGGGTAGTATGGGCCAAAACTGGCTCTTAGCGCCCAGGCGGTTATTGTATCTCTCAGGCACTCGTATCGCACAGTACCTTCCTTCGTTGTTAGAAATGTTCCTCATCACCAACCCGAAAAGGGAAAAACGAACAAAGGAAACTTTTTCAGTTTCCTCTGGCCTATAAAACAATAGGAATTACCAACAGGAAGAGTAGCAGAACTGTGAATGTCAAGTGAACCGTCTGTCAAAAAAGCCAAGATGTCACTGAGAATCTGTACACACAGTGGTTCGTTCCACGCTGATGAGGCATTGGCCGTTTTCATGTTGAGACTGCTGCCAAAGTTTTCAGATGCGCAGATAGTGCGTTCTCGTGACCCTTCTCAGTGGGAAGCCAGTGACATTGTGGTTGATGTTGGTGGGAAATACGATGCAGTCAAGTTTTTCGACCACCACCAGCGTGGATTTGAAGAAACATTCTCCACAAAGTACCAAACCAAACTGTCATCAGCGGGTCTAGTCTACAAGCACTTTGGTAAGGAGATTATCTCGGAGGTGATCAAGTCTCAGGATTCCAGTGTGATTGATCTACTCTATGAGAAGATCTACACCGAGTTCATTGAAGCATTGGATGCCAATGATAACGGTATAGACAAGTACGATTCAAACGACGCCGAGCCTAAGTTCAAGGACAAGGGTATCACTTTACCGTCTGTTGTTTCTAACCTCAATCCGTTCTGGAACGAGGACAACAGCGATGCCGCTTTCGATACGAAGTTCCTCGCAGCATCAGACTTGATGGGTAATGTATTTGTGAATCTAGTCAAGAGCTTTGGCTTGTCCTGGTTACCAGCTAAGAGCATCGTGCAGGAAGCCTTCGATAAGAGATTTGGTGCTCATGAATCTGGTAAAATACTAGTTCTACCACAGTTTTGCCCATGGAAGGAGCATTTGTACAACGTTGAGAAGGAGGCAGAGAAAGAAGGAGAGATTCTATTCGTCTTGTTTGAAGATTCTGGCAAAAACTGGAGAATCTCCACTGTGCCGTTAACTAGTTCATCATTCTCGAACAGAAAGGCTCTTCCAGAGGAATGGAGAGGTTTAAGAGACGAAGAGCTAAGTCAGAAGACTGGCGTGGAGGGATGCGTATTTGTCCATGCTGCCGGTTTCATTGGAGGTGCAAAGACCCAGGCAGCAGTGCTGAAGCTAGCCAGTATGAGTTTGTAGAGAGAGATATCAATACATAGGGCTTTGGTATTCAAGCTTGCCTGTCCCCTCGTACACTGCGATATTAAAACTTTGATATCCAACCTCGTAGCGCGTAGGAGCTCGCTGGCTGATCAAGGCCGAATTCGTTGCTCCCATCAGTAGAACTACTTGGGTTGTCCGCTCTCGACCAGACCAGCCAGACTAGACTCAACCCACAGGCGGACCAGGACTAGTCCACTATGCCAAGACCAGGACTAGTCCAGGTCAGTCCAGGACTAGACTACGTCAGATCAGACTAGACCAGACTGCAACCTGGCTACTCGACAGCTCTGAATCTGCCACGCGGGTCCTAAAAATAAAATAATGCAAAATAATAACCCGAAGACTAGCCTAAGTGTTTGTATAATCAGCTCCGGTCTGGTCTGAAGATCTGAAACAAAGTGATGCGCGTTCATGTTGGTTGATGACAGGCAAGACTAGGCCGGGTGACCAAAATAAACCCAGGAAGGGAAGGATTAAGTCCCAACCAAAAAAAACCACAAAAATCAACACCAAATCAATAAACATAGGAAGGTGAACGAAGGAAGCTCTTTAGGAAAACCAGCGAGCTGAACAAAACTAGGCTTCTTGGAGCTATCCTCTGTTGTAGACACAGCAGGGAGTTGAGGAAGGTGAATCGACAACTACACTCAAAAGAAAAAAGGGAATTCGGACTTTGTGTTCTGTCTACCTTCCTGCACGATTCCAAATTAGCGCTTTTGCTTGTACTTGCGCTGGTGCTGGAGTTGGCGTCGGCAGCCTTATCTTCAGTCATTCGGAATCATTAGGAAGGTGAGATCAGAACTGGCGGGCGGAGATCGTCTTTACTTTCAGTCAATTGCTATAATGTAAGTTCAGTCAGCAGCTCCGCGCACCTAACTAGTCAGCATCCTGCTAGCCATCTTTGAATGAATACTAACTCCTTTCCTACCGCAAGAGAACATGTTAAAATGGACGTCGCGTTCCAAACGCAACAGCGTGGCCCCAGAAAAGTCACCATCGAAGCAGGCTACACCAGGACCCAGTGACCGCACGATGAAACCTATAACGGAAGCTGAGAATCTCAATAATCATCGCGAGCAAACAAGCTCACCCTACGGTCCATACACAACCGCTTATGGGACACACTCTTCTGTTTCAGTTGGAAGTACATCGAATCAAACTACTATACCCAATTCTGAGTCAATAGTCTCAATTCCACAAGCTCCGGCCAATATTGTCAGAACTCAGTCAATCTACACTTTAACAAATGACACTGATGTCACCAATAGTTTCAAAAACTTTGCAATCACAAATTCATCTACAAACACTGCAAATGTAAATGTGTCACCATCAAAGCCTTTCAACTACGACAATTTTGATAGCACCGTCTTGAAGACATCCTGGATTAACAAAGGAACCAACATCACAAACTGGAACAATATCAATCCTGATTCATGGAGAATTTTCAAAGCTGAATTGAAGGGGTCCACACTTTCATTATACAAAATTCCTGGGGATCTCAACATTAGGTCATTCGATCCTAGCCACGGCCAGATAGACCCTCAGTACCAAAATTTACGACAAAGGAGACTCTCCACAATGAGTTCCAAATCAAATCTCAAAAGTGGGATAAAGGGGCCGTTACCGCAAACTCCAAACCAACCACCGGCTGAGACTAAAACTTCATATAGGGCAAAAGTAAAGTACTTAGCAGAAGTCTACCCTCATCCAGATCTAGAACTGAACGACTCCAACTCAATCATATCTGGGACTCTGGAGAGTGTTTGCCATACGATAATCTTCAACACACTTGATGATGATAAACTTTCCTACAGTCTCGTATTGATTCTACCTCTTTTTGGTGATATCAAAGAGAGTTTGAAGTACTTTATCGAATATTCCATTTCATTTTCGTCTCACAAACACAATAAATCATCTCTAGGGGGCGGGGTGCAAAAGATTCATATTTCCTCTAACACAGATTATGCTATCACGCAAAGACTAGGCTTAGTTGTTAACACCATTGTGGAAGCTTTTCCAGGTATGGTTTTAGAGGATGAGATTTATGATTTATTAGAAAAACTGCTAGCAGGCATTGCGCAGCACGATGAACAATTCTCAGACAGATTATCAAAAACTCTTGCTCGAAAATCAAGTCAATTGAAAGATTTAACACGCTTCAAAACCCATCAATTTGATCCGAATTCATCTCTTTCATTAACCAATGTGGAGAGCTTTTTGAATCTTGATTCAAAAGAGCTCGCGTACCAAATCAATGCAATCGATTTGAAGTTCAGCAAACATTGGAATCCTAAAAATGACCCTTCGCTGCTCTATGAAGTGGACAATCTCTCATATCCACGATTAAACCCACTTGTATTCAACTCAACAACCAACATTCATTATCTTGGACGAATCCTCATCAATCACCTTTTTGGATCTCCAGAATGTAAAAACTCCGAAACAATGCGAGCAAAAGTTATTGCTAAATGGGTTGCAGTTGGGTCTATTTTTGATACTATTGGTGACATGGTGAGTTGGTTGGCTATTGCTACTACGATCTGCTCCGTACCTATCTTGAGATTGACTAAAACATGGGCCAAAGTTGATGAAAGAACCTCAAAAATTATCTCTACTGAATGGGCTCCAGTTGTCTTTGAACTTGATAGAAGAACTATGATCAGTGAGGCTAGTCATAGATCCTCGTATCATGTGATTGCTCCCCAAGGTCTTGGCCAAACATACTCAAAAGAAAACGTTGTTCCCTACTTTGGTGATTTGGCAGTAAAATTCAGTGGAGATTCTACATTGAAAGCTTGTGAGAAAAAGGTTCAACGAGTAAAGATTTCATTCAACAGATGGGACGATTATCTTCAAAATGTTAAAGATGAAGAAAGTCTACAGAATCAAACTTCTAAAACTGAAAATCCCGAGCTAATTCGTCAGCTAATCAATACCTTGTCCAACCATGTCCAGCTCCCTCCTTTAACTCAGTATTCAGTTATGGAATTAAGTCTTAACTGTGAATCTGATAACTTGGGCTCTCCTACAGAGAATGGCGCAGACGCCAGGACACCACTGGTGACTGGATCATATTTGCCTACTTTGTACTCAGAGATCTTACCAGCATACCGTCTCTTTAATCAGGATGTTCTAATTGGTGCCAGTGGGTTCTCTACACAAAACAGTAGCCTTGGAAAAGTGAATATGGAACAATTTCAAAAGATAACAGGTGTGAATGATATTGATATCAGATCACATCAACTGAACCAAAGTCTTCTTCCTCCCTCAAAGCAACACACGTTGCTGAAGTCTGTGAGAGATATCTTCAATATTGGCTCAGACACTTTCCATATTGACAATTCGCTGATCTTCAAGTCTTTAAATCAGGGGGAAGAACTAAAGTCATCTCGTCCAGTATCCATCGTCCTTGAAAATCCGTCTTCTAAACGTCTATCAAAGATTAGCACACACAGATTAAGTCAATTTTCGTCATCGAATAGGCACTCCTCTGTGGATCCTGATAATGAGGAAATTGACGTTTTTGCTAGTCTGGACAATGCTGATCTTCTTAACTCCTTGACCAAGCCATTGAATGTGGTTTTGAAGGCTGGGACTTTCGAGAAGATGGTTGATGTACTGGTGCTAACATCTAACATTTTCTCCAAAAAGATTGACAAGAGAGATATTGATTTTTACTTAGACAAGTCCAATATGCTAGACAATCAGTTCCTGAGATTGAAAATGGACAACGGTGTTTACACTTCGACCTTTTTCTCTACTTATAAGAGTTTCGCCACTACACGTTCACTTCTGGAAAGTTTGACCAAGAGGTTTATAGGTGCAAAGTCTTGTTCATTGTCCATCCAGAACTTGAATGTGGAAGATGGTAGTTCTGGGACGTTTCCTGATTGGACAAATCACGTCGACTCCAGTGATCCACAATTGAACTGGAAGTATGTCGGAAATATTCAAATCGGTATCTTGGAGACACTCTTGATTTTAGTCAGCGGTCACTACAACGACTTTACTGATGATTTGCAAAATAAAGCATTATTTGTGGAGCTCTTGAAAATTATTGATAACGATGTCGTGGTTGTGTGGAAGGATGTGCTTGTGAGGCACGAAGATTCTCTTGACCTGAAGACTGAACTCAACGAAATATTCAACGCCTTGTCAAGTCTTTACAAAAGGATTAGAAAGAATTATATTAAGAAGTGCTATAGACCGTTGGAGTCATTACCTAAGAATCTACCTGACCTAGATCAAGAATTTGATGTGAATATTGATTCGTTCCATCTGCCTGAAAACTTTAGAGAGGCAGAATTGTTCGTGGATAGATTGGACTCATTCGTGAATAATTTATTGCAAAAAACTACAACCTCGGACTGGATCCATGTGTTTAGAATTCTGGAAGGTCTTTCATTCAAATCTTTAACCTCACTCTTCAAGTACAAATGGAACACTTCCAAGGATGAAGGACAGTTAAAAATTCTCAACATTTTCTCCTGGTTAGAGAATCTGTATGAGGAGAGTGCTGATAATAGAATCATTGAAATGCTTCCTGCCTCTGTGAAATTGCTCTTTGAGGTGCACAGAAATATAGAGGAACATTTCAGACTCAAAATCTCTGACGTTAATATCTCTGAAGATACGAGAACCACGAGAATGATATCAACTTTACAAATACTGTCAATTTCAAGACTGAGGATGAAATCTGCAGATTTGTTCACCGTTGACTCACAGCCTGTTAGTACCCTTTCGCCACATGTCCCTTCTTTCATTGAATCAGCCATTGCCCAGGCTATTGTTTCACCTGAATCTAGAATTTATGTCGACGCATGGACTCATGCAGCATCCGCGATTAGAAATGAACCAGTTGGTTCCATTGATCAAGTTCTAGATATGCTACCTCATATCAATCTTGAGGATTTGAACAGTGACTTTTCAGGCACCTTAAGTCCATGTGTTGGATGGTTTGTTGAGAGACTTTTGGAAATTTCAAACTATGTCCCAAATATGTCTATTGAGAATTCTAAACTTATCAACTTTGATAAGCGTCGCTTCACTTATAACTGCATTTCAAACATCATTGATATGAACGCAAAACAGGAAGTTGCAAGTCCTCTTAATGAAAAGGAAAGCTTTAAGGAGTTCTTTAACTTGTTTTACCGAGTATGTGAAAGCTCAATCCCTACCTGGGCACAGTACAAAGAAGCTTCTTTCAGGGAGAACGTTGATCCAAAAGCTCGTTTGTTCAAACCACTGGTGAACCAAGAACTTGAGAAGATCAAAAGAGATCTGAAGAAGAAAGAGATACTGGAATCACAGGAACGGGATATCAAAAGAACTCAATTGCTCTCACAAGCTAGCGCATCCTTGGTAATCAACAGGGAAATTCCAATGCCGAATGAATCCCAACTGCAACAACGTAAAGGGCGCCAAAGCTCAACTACATCTATTTCCAGTCAAATTTCTCCTTCTAAGGGTGTTGGTAAAAGAATTGGCGGATTCCTGAAATCTGTGCGGCCATTCTCTATAAATGTCGCTGGTGGCTGGTCAGGACCTGACAGAATAATTCATCCAGATGATCTCCCAGATATCAATAATGTGGACTTAACTTCAGGCAAAGCTGGTAAACCTTATCAAGAGATTTCTCTAGGTAAGTTTAAGCCTCTTTTTGTACATTCAAATGTTGAAGGATTTTTCAAAATTGTGAGTGAGCAAGGAAATGAGGAATTCTGTTTCCAAGCTATCAGTAACCAAGAGGCACAAAGCTGGATTGCTGCTCTGAATCTTGCTAAACGCTATTCGTACCTGTCTAAAGATGCAAATGGCGTAATCAGCTCAAAGGTCTTCGGTGTGCCACTCGCTGATGTCTGTGAGAGGGATGGGACCATCATACCTAAAATTGTGGAGAGGCTGCTGCAAGAAATTGAAGTTAGAGGGCTAGATGAGACAGGGCTTTACAGAGTTCCTGGCTCTGTGGGAAGCATCAATCTGCTCAAGAAGACATTTGACGAAGGTGGTGATTTCACTCTAGAAGACGATCGTTGGTTCGAAATCAATACTTTAGCAGGCTGCTTCAAATCATACCTCAGGGAGCTTCCTGAGACTCCGTTGACAGCACAACTATTTCCATCTTTTGTTGAGGCAACAAAGGGAGGCGATCTGATCTCTAATCTGAAAGTACTCATATACCAACTGCCTCTACCAAACTATCATCTGCTAAAGAGACTTTTTGAGCATCTAAACAAGGTAATTGCTCACTCAGATAAGAACCGAATGGATGCAGTTAATCTGGCCATTGTCTTTTCGATGAGTTTTCTGAATAGTGACTCTCTCGCAGCAAGTATGGGATCCGATCTCGGTGCTTTACAAACGATTTTACAGACTCTGATCAAGAATCCTGGTTTGGTATTCAATGAAGATGAAGCGGTCATCTAATGGACAATTATCTAAAGACAATACGGCGCTTCTGATGCTGCACGGTCTTGTACTGTTACGTATATACTCAGACTTGTGTATTTATAGAAGGTGTTTAATATTTACAAAAAAGCATAATGGATTGTCTCCTTGTTTATATACACTGAAGGCACTGGTTGTTGTTCGGCCAGCTCTCAGGTAGCGTAGATAGAAAGAGCAGTGTAGAGTCAAACGAGCTCTCAGCTTAGTCCTTCTTGTTCAAAGAGGATCTCTTGACGATTCTGATATGGCTGTTCTCCTTTTGCTTTGTAGCTAAGGCCTTCTGTTCTTCCTCTTTAGCTTTCTGCTCCGACTTTTTGGCAGCTTGTTCTCTCGCCTTCTCCATGTTCTTCTTGAAGGAGTCCATCATACTTTCCTTTGGAGCATTTGGATCTCTTGGTGGTGGGGGGACAATCTCAGCAAGACCGAAGGCCTTTCTGAAGGCCTTATTCTTCAGAAGTGAACTTTGGAAGATAGAGAACAACCCGTTGACGAAGAAGTAGAGGACGACACCAGACGAGAACGACATGGTGGCGGGAATCGAAATCAATGGAAGGACTGTGAACACCTTCATCATGGTAGGGCTGAAATTTTGGGCACCAGTTTCACCTCCCAGTCTCATGAATCCCATGATGACTGCAGCAGACAGACACTGGAGACCCAGGTAGGGATCAGCAGCTGTCAAATCAGTGAACCAGAGAATACCTTCGTTTTGGAAACCATCGACGGGGTAGTTGGCCATTTGTCTAAGACCAGAAAAGAAACCGATAGCCAATGGCAGCTGGAGAACAGGTGCTGCCAGATAACGGTTCTTGATTCCATGTTCCTTCATTAATCTTTTACGTTGCAACATCACAGTTTGCTGCTCTGTCATATCGCTTGCTGCAAATAGCTTGGCTTGGATCTCATCCAGCTGAGGCTTGATTTTAGCGTTTCTAGCCATAGTATCAGAAGACTTCACGTAAAGCGGGAAAAGCGCTGCTCTCACACCCACTGTCACCAAAGCGATGGTAGCCCACCATGGAAGACCAGTGGAAACATGTGCAATTTCAAGAAGATGCTGAACAATGTCTGGAGGCCACCACCACGACTTGGCTAATCCTATAGATTGCAAATAGCCCCACTGCATGGACGCCTCGCCGATGCTCTGCGATACTGCTTCCCCTGCGCCAGTCTGGAACGACTGCAACTGAGATGAAATTTCAGATGCTGCTGATGTGGATGTGGAGTTGAGTCTGTGCTGCTGAGCACACATCACAGAGGAAGGAGAAGACGCTGGCCCGCCACGACCATACCCTCTCGATACAGGACCTAGAGTCTAGACACACACACTCGGTTGTTAGTAACCTGCTTCCTTCCACCGCGCGTGTCGATACACGCAAACAGTGAAGACAAACCACCCTTCCTGAACAGCGAAGAGAATAATCAAGCAACACATACTCTTCTCGATGTGCGTAACAGTGAACTTCTCAACATGATAGATAATTAGCACCTGATTAGCACCCCCTGCTTCGTTGCTACCTGCTTGAGCTTTGTACTTGCTCGTAGTTCTAACCAGGATGAAGTGAAAGATTTTTCTTACTACTGGTGGTTGACGTTGACTTTTCTGCTGATTTTTTCGAGAATCTTGTGAAAAAACATCACCATCTCACATCTTAACTTCTGCACAGTGTTCTTCTGCTTGAGTTGCTCAGCGGTCGGTGGGTTCCCTTGTATGAAGTAGAATGATTGCAAGAGGAAGCGGGCCCTGCTTTCTGAGCAGACCGGCAATAGCAAGCGTTTCCAAGAAACTCCGCTTTGAAAGCACTCTCGGAACAGTGCGAACAGCGACTATAGCATCGTCGTCAAGCGTGTCCTCGTCGTCATGGAACAAGAACTGCGTGTCTGTGTTGGAGAGTGCAGTAAAACAAAGGAGCGCTCTAGGACCAGAGCGCATATCAGAAATAAGCAAGTTTGTGTGCGGAATGGATATTGTGCCTCTCGATGTTGTGAAGCTATCACTCCAGCTGAGCGCGTCGAGTCCTCGGTTCGCCACCCAGTACCTCGAGTCGATCATTGCGAAGAAGGGGAGGACGTCGCCAGACCAAGTTGGACTAACAGTGTCTCTTCTGCTCCAGAAGAAACAGGTCAACCAAGCGGTTGACTATGTGTCGGGCTTGTTAGTCGCACATCAAGCAGTAAAAAGTACGACCATAGAGATGCTAATAGCATCTCTGCTCATAACCAAAGAGTTCCATGCAGCGTCAGACCTTCTTCTCCTTGCACAATCGAGAGACATCGAGATCCCGACGAGAACTTTAGAGCACTTCTTGCAGACTATGATCAAGTACGACATGGCAGACATTGCCCGTGTGCATGCTCGCTACATCACGACAAGAACATTCCTATCAAAGGAAGCTCTCTACAAACTCATGCAGCTGGTTGCACAGACAGGATACCTCAGAGACGTTAGATACATATTCAAAGTTTTAAAAAACACTGATCGAGAGACACTACCGGAGTATATGTCTCAAGGTTACGGCATAGCTTTGTCCGAGTGTGCAACACGCGTGCACGGTGTGAAGAAAGGGTTGTCCATCATTGAAAAGAAAAACCTGCTCGAAGATATAAGCCTAACGTCTTATCCTGAGCTTCTTGAGCGTCTCGCTGTCAGCTCGAGGCCGGGGAAAATAAAGCTCAACCTTTTAAGAAAGATTGTCTACTCCCGTCTGTCTTTATCCACTAGAAGGTTCTATCTCAAATTAGTTGTGACCAAACTATGTCTGCTTTATAGATGCAGGGATGCCATCGAAGTGCTGCATTCTACACCCAAACTGCTGAGGTATCTGGATAAGGAGACCATATCTACGCTGATTAGCGCAGCAAACTGTGAGAGAGAAAAGGCCTCTTCTGAGAGTGTTAGAATGTTGTCTGACATAATATTGAAGAGGGAGGATCCACCTCTTGTGTTGGAAAATAAGCCTATAGAGGATCTCTTTGAACTTCTCATTGGTTCCGTGTACTGGTTTAGAGTTTTCCAACTTCAGGATGCTCTGGACCTCTCAGGTTTTACCTTGAGGCCCGAGCTGAAGAAGCAATTAGAAGAGCTTTGTACCGTAAATGGATTCGGAAACCACTTCAGCAAACTGTCTGTCTGTATATAGATTTAATGAATTAATGAAACGAAACTGCGACCACAACTCCATGGCCATTCACTTAGAAAGATTTAGTTGTAGTCTTAGTCTTAGTCTTAGTCTTAGTCTTAGTCTTAGTCTTAGTCTAGTCTGGTCTGGTCTACTGTTAGTCTGGTCTAGTCTACTGTTAGTCTCGAAAATATGCTTGGTCCGACGGTTTATTTTACAGTTTTTAGCAAACGGATTTCGAAAAAACATCCCCTGTACTGACTGTGTATGTTACGACATAGATGGACACAGAGATTGAATTACAACCAGCGCACCTGTGGAATGTCTTCACCCTCAACATCTCACATAATCAACTTCTTCAAAGGACACCCCACTGAGGATCTCCTGCCTACAAAGGCTATTGTCCAGGCGACGTCACAATTACTACTCAACCCCAGAGATTACGATCACGATGCGTCAAACAGGCATCCACTGTCTTATGGCTCTGATTCAGGTGCGATGTGGGTTCGTAAGGAGATCGCCGACTTTAACAACAGAGTGTTTAAGCTCAACGAGAGCCTAAAATGTAAACCAGAGTTCCTGAATTTGACGGGTGGTGCGAGCTATGGTGTGATGAATATCTTGGCACAGACTACGCTTCCGCACACAGGTTACACTAAACAGGCGTTCATCATCACCCCAACGTATTTTTTAATCAATAAGACGTTTCTGGATGCAGGATTTGGAGGTAAGATCACTGCCATTGATGAAAACGAGGATGGAACTATTAATTTCAAGTTGCTAGAGCAGAAGTTGGAATACTTCTCGAAGAATGATCAAACAGATCACAGCTCCGACTTGAAGCTCATAAGTGGACCCCATGCGACCAAGAAGATTTTTAGATTTGTTCTTTATTGTATTCCTACATTCTCTAACCCAGGGGGTCAAACATATACTCTGGAAACGAGGTTGAGTATGCTTGAACTAGCAAGAAAGTACGATGCTTTAATCATTTCTGACGATGTTTATGACCTTTTGGATTATTCTCAAGGGACTCACAAGCTACCCACACCGAATCCTAAGAGATTGGTTTATCTAGACCGTGAAACCAGTACCAGTACCTACGGTAACACGATCTCGAATGCGACCTTCTCGAAACTGGTTGCTCCAGGTCTAAGATTTGGTTATCAGGAGGCAGTCAATGATAAACTGGTACTACAACTTGCGCAAGGAGGAGCGAATATCAGTGGAGGCACACCATCTCAGCTGAATTCCATGATATCTGGTACAATTCTACGAGAGGGCACCATTGACTCAATCATTAACGATTTTCGTGTGAAATATAGCTCAAGATCCAATGTACTTCGTAATGCTATAGCCAACAACCTGCCCAAAGGAACCAAGGCCTTCGGATTCGACGGAGGGTATTTTGTGTGGGTCACGCTACCTGATATGTATGATCTGAAACTCATCGTGAAGGAGCTGCAAAAGGAAGGCATCTTACTGGCTGGAGGTGAAAACTTTGAAGTGGATGGTGATGAGAGTAGAAATTGGGGGGCTCATAGTGTGCGTTTGAGCATCAGTTACCTGACAGAGGATGAGATCGTCGAAGGCGTGAGGAAATGGGGTCAGATGATTGAAAGGCTTTACAGTGATGACTAGCCATTATGGTCTTTCTTGCAATACATTAGATGGAAATAGATATTGAACCAACTATTTAAACTAACTAGTAACGTATCTTTTCATAGAAGTATAAATGGTATCATTACTCACCTTCTCTTGTAGATACAAGGTTTCAACAGCCATTTACCTTCGGGAAGCTTTCTCCGTTTATTCTCGAGCTGCTCTTTCTCATTCTCATGCTCAATGAACTTCTGTCTTCTCTCCAGCTTAGCTTTTCTCTCTGCTATGATATCTTCAGATGCCTTGAAGAACTCAAACCGTGTAAACATCTTGTTAGACGAGTCTGTGTTCTTATGGAAAAAGCCTTGCAGCTTCAACGCATTAACAAACTCCGCACCCTCACCGTCCTTATCGGTAAACCTGGATTTTATTTCTGCAATCCAAAGCTCACCTCTTGGTGCAAGGATTCTATAAGCTTCTTTGATGAAATCAAGGAAATTAGTACCCATGAGTGCCAGACAGAAAATCACTATAGAGCATGAGTTGTCAGCGAGTGGTACATTTCTAATATCTGCCACTGTGATCCTATCATTTCCTTTCTTCAAATCAAAACTATGGACTTTAATGTCTAATTTAGGTAGGCCTCCCTTGAATTTCTTCTTAGGTTTCCCTCCATTTACACTTCTCTCCTTCAAGAACTTCTCTATATCTGCACTGAACTGGGCCTCACCACATCCCATATCCGCGACAACAACAGTCTTGTCTTTCCCCACTCCTGGAAGCCCACCTGGAGCATTCACTACCTTTGCTGATCTTTCCTTCACTTGGTTGACAAACACATCAACTGGGTTCTCTGGCCACGATTGGACTTGAGAACGGAAGCCTTCATGGTACTCGTCAAACAGAGACGGCTGCTCCTGGACCAGCTTCAAAGCTGCCTCTGAGGAAATTGTGTACAGTTGTTCATTAATCCATCTGAAACGTGAACCTGTCAATTTGGACATCATTTTTTGTTGAAGTGGTGTTAGCTTCCGCATGGGAATGACTCTGTCTTCTGCGACAGGTTGGGATGATGACACAGCTTCCATAGGTACGTCAACAGTGCCTTCTTTCTCCTCTTGCTCCTGCAGATCTTTTGAGTCTGCGATATCTCCCTTTCTTTTAGCCGGTTTAGGTTTTTTCTGACAAGGTTCCTCGTCATCCTCGTCATCCTCCTTCTCATCCCTTCCTATACTACTGCTGCTTTTAACGTCTTTTCTATCTTTGTCCTGTTTCCTTTTGCCATTTGACTTGCCATTTTTCTTTGAGGAGCCGCTTTTCTTCACCTCAGAAGTAAGATTCCAGCCTTCAGCTTGGAACAGAGCCATTATACACACACGCAGATGAGATGAGCAAAGTTTCCCATGCAACAGGAGATGAGATGACGAAGTAAAAAAAAATTCTTTGGGACAGGAAATGGGTTACGAGCGATGGCTCCAAATGATGATGACACAACGATGACATAATCATTTGTGTTTTTGTGGTTTGTGCTATTTTGTGTTTTTGGTGACGCGAACGCGTCCAAAATGTGATCTTTCACCTCTTCTACGAGAACTTCGTCCTCTTTGACTCAGCTCAACACGTCGTAGCTTGAGCCAGACGCTGACTGCTGGAATACACTCGATTGTCGTGTTACAGGTATAGAGAGCTCGTAAGTGTGGGAAGGTGAAACTGGTGAATCATGTTCAGAAATACGAAAAGAAGAACAGCAGGACGTAGGAATTTTGAAGTGAGGGCATCGCAACAAGACGATTCGTATCTTTCTAATGCCTACAACAAGTCCAAGCTATCGTTCTATAAGCTACCCCCAGTTGGAGAAATCACACTGGACGAGTTTGAAACTTGGGCAATAGACAGGATTAAGATCCTGAATGAGATAGAGTCATGCATGGCGAGAAATAAATCCTACAAGGAAATCGAGGCCATAGTTTCTCCATTGCTGGCCGCACAACTTCCACTGTACTCTGCCAATGCAGAGAAGCAAGCCAAGATGAGACAAAAGGATTACTATTCACATTTCATTCTTCGGTTATGCTTTTCTAGATCTAAGGAGCTGAGAGATCGATTCCTAAAAAATGAGCTTGTACTGTTTAAAATCAGGTTCAACCAACTGACAATGTCCGAGCAACAGCAGTTCGTTAAAAACCTGAATCTTCCATGGGAGTTCATATCGCAAGAGGAGAAAAATGCCATTTCGTCACTGTTGTTTGCAGCAATTTCGCCATCTCTTGGTTTCCAGCTTCAAATCACAGACGAAACTCTAAAGAAACAGTTCTTCCAAAACGAGAACTTCATCAAGATCCCTTTCGAATTTGTTCCAGATCTACTTTCTTCACGCCTCGTTTACTTACATAAAGGATACGCCTACGTACCAAACTTCCAACAGTATCAACTACTCGCTAACGAATACTCCGCTAGTTTATCAGAGGCATTAGTACAAACTTCTCATGCATTCCCATCGATGGACGAAGACGACAGAATTTTACCTATACTTAACCATCTCTCCTCTGGTTCTGCTGTGGCTATAGATCATGATATGTTCGATGGTAACACCAACAATGATATAAATGCCAGAAACGTTGATTCGAAAGAAGTCGTTGACCAGTTTCCGCTATGTGCCTCCAACCTCATGGCTGGGCTGAAGGTAAATGGTCATTTGAAATACACTGCAAGACAGCAGTTCCAGCTTTTCCTTAAAGGTATTGGCCTGTCGCTTGAAGACTCTCTTTCTTTTTGGGCGCAGGAGTTTGCCAAGTCCATGTCTCTAGAAAAGTTTAACAAAGAGTACAAGTACAACATCAGACACACATACGGCCTGGAAGGTGGTCGAATCAACTATAAACCATGGGACTGCCGTACAATTTTGAGCAAACCAAGACCACAGAAAAATGAATACCATGGATGTCCGTATCGGGACCTCAACAGTGATTCATTGACCAATAAACTCAGAGATATGGAGTTGGCTGAAAATGAGATTTCACATGTTCTAGACATTACCTCTAAAGGTGATTACATGGCTGCATGCTCCAAAGTTTTAGAAGTGAAAACAGCTGGAACTGTGCAAGAAGCCATCACACATCCAAATTTGTACTTCATCAGAATGAGGGAATACTATAAGAAAATACACTCTTCCTCCACTGATGAAAAGGTACTGAGTTAGAATTAAGCACCATTGGAACCAACATGAAGTGCTGTATAGTGCTGTATAGTGCTTTTGGGACAACTGTATATTCTTTCAAGTCAGGAATATAGATGCAAACGTAGCTTTTGATGATTTGCTTTCTCCACAATAGTCACACCTTCCATTCTTCCAGAACAGGATTATACGCCCACTCACCAGTAGCTGAACGACGTACTGTCCAATGGACCAGGAGATGGAGGAAAATATTATTGATGGCAGGTTTATGTTCTATCTCGTGTTCCAAGCTTTGTAATATATCTTTCAACTTGATCGAATTGCCCGACTTACAGGTGTCTGACAAGCAATCGTACAATATCAACAGAGGCTCACAGTTTAAGTTATCACCTTTTTTCGAGATGAGACCCATGTTCTGTAATATTCTTCTTGATCCTTTCAACAACTGTGATTTTAGTGACTCGATAGGTTGGATAGCACTCAAAGACTGAGAGGAGAATTTTTTCTCTGCTCCTGCATCTGCCAAGAGGGACACATCCTCCTTCTTGAACAGCCTCTTCTGTGATATCTCCGCACTAGATTCTCTCACCAAACACTTAGCCATTGTCAGAGCAAGCTCTTGATCAAATTTCAGATTGGGTTTGACATAATTTCGAAGGGGTACCCATTGTGTGTAGATGAATTTCTTTGCTTTCCATTCCTCTGCTCGTTGCCTATGGATATATATACTTGAATTTAGAGACAGATAGTCACCCACAGCCTGATTAGTATCACCCAAAACTTTGGACGGATCTCTTCTCGCTTTGCCTTTGGCGGCAGCGGCCGGAAGAAGGTCATCATCGTCAATTTGATGAGCTTGGATCCAGTTCCTTTGTAGCTGCTTCCTTACTTCAAGGGCTTCTTCCCAGTATTTAATCTGCTCAATGATTTTGTTCTCTATGATTTCAAGACTTTCGCAGTACACCTCAAACTGACCATTGAAAACCCTACCTTTCCCGACAACAGCAACCATCAGTTTAAATAATCGATCTCTATGAGCACCTGCTCCTAATAGAATTGGTTCTGATACCTTAGCAACGACTTCAGCACCAGATGAGTCGTCTAGGTGCAGGAAGTAAATCTGTTTGCCATCATCTATCTCCTTGATATAGAATTCAGAGATCTTCCCCATAAACTTCAATTTTTGAAGTGGATGATTATTGAGCATCACAGTACCTTCGATTAGTGGCTTTATACCATGGATGCCGTAGATCTGTACCAGATCAACTCTTTGTGACAGATCAATGGCTAACAATGGAGTAGTTCTGTTATAAAATGGTGACGAGTGGAAAGTCTGAACCGAATAGAACTCTTTGTTGTTCATTCGGCGCACGACGTTCTTGACGCCGGGAGCGAAATCCACGGCATCCAAAAGCTTGTCACTCATCCATCAAGAGATCCTTCTTTCCTGTTCAGGTTTTGGTTGTGTTGCGTTTATGAGGAGCCAGAAAAGCAAAAGCATAAACAAAAAAACAAGTGATAATAATGACAAGAAAGATCAACAGCCAGAAAACAGACCAAAAGACAGATGCCACCAATCACATGTCACGTACTCGATACAGAGAGGGGGAAACCAGCGGCAGGTGTCATTGTAGGCCTCTACAAATTGGCAGATTTACCTGACTCCACCACCCAGGAACTTACTATTGACGAGCAGAGTGCACCCGTAGCTATGGCAAAGACCAACAGTGACGGACGTGTCACGGAATGGATGCTCCGCCCGGATGCAGCTGCAAGTACACCGTTTGAGCTCGATGTAAGTGGTGAGTGGGAGAAGCCGGTGCCAGGTGTCTACAAACTTAGGTTCCAGACAGGACGGTATTTACAAGGGGTGTCATCGTCGCTACCTGGTAACGATCAACGCGAGCTGCCACAGCCAAAGAGACCTTTTTTCCCATTTGTCGATGTGGTTTTTACAGTAGATGACCCCTCAGAGCCTCATTACCACATTCCACTGCTTTTGTCAAGCTACTCTTACAGCACGTACAGAGGGTCATGATCAGAGCGCAGGTAGCCTGCTTTCACGAGGGCTACTAGGTTAGGCCGGACCGGGCTGGACTAGACTGGACTGGACTAGACTATACGCAAATTTCAGGACTGGAAAATGTCAGTCTAGTCTCAGGTCTTGGCCTCGCCAGACTGTCGCTCTGCTCTCAACCGTCTCAGTCTTAGTCCCACGAAATGACTCTCAGACACACGGAGCGTCATTTGTTTCTTTTGGGGGTCTGTTTTCACACGAAGGGCGCGAAACGCGCCTTGACTTGGGAATGGGACCTTATCTGCATTTAATAGTGCCGAGACAGGACCTTTCGGTCTAGAGAAAGGTGTGCCAAACCAAAAAGTCCTTCCAACCATTTTTAGTCTGGTCTAGTCTGGTCTAGTCTGACCGAGTCTGGTCTGGCTTTTTTTCCCTTTTGTATATTTCACACATCACACATTGTTCAATTCAGAGCTTTGGCTTCTAATACAACCGTCCTGAACATTTTTTCTTATAAATTTTGTTTTCATTTATTGGATAGCATACTTACTTTAATTCCCTATAGCTTGACTTGCTTAGCATCAAAAACAGCTCCTCGAACGCATACTTCTTCAAACCAAATCTCCTCTCCTGCTTCCTTTCCCTTGCCCTTTGCAGCTCGATTGACTGCTTTGTTTTTCTGTCTCGTCTCTGTTGGGTTCTGTATTGTTATTATCTATTTTGTGTTAGGTGCTTGTTACCTTCAGATCATAGTCCGCAGCAGTGCCAGCGCGGAGAAGGGAGTTCCAACGCGACCACCCCATCCTTGATATCACCGTGGCGCCATGGAGACAGACTTCTTCTCGCCGCAAATGGCGCCTTACACGCCAGAACAGCTGAGGACCAAAAGTCCGCTACTGCACACAACCACAAAAGGGAACATTTGTGGAGCTCCACTTCGAGTGCACAAGCTGGTGGCCTCGTCTCCACCGCAGACGCCCATATCGCATGGTGCTACAGCATCTGAGGAATCCATCCTCTTCACGAACCCAAGCTCTTTAGAGAGTGAGATTACGAGCCGATCTACACATGCACAGCAACAACTGGACGCAAACGAACCAGATACTAATACCAATACCAATACCAGTAACGCTCTCGGCGACGAATTAATAGCCCCACAGGGTGATCACATACACTCGTCGCAGGCTACCATAAGCTCAGAATGTCACTCCGTGGTTTCACTAAATCTAGTACAACCCTACGATGTCAACGTTGTACCCACCACCAGTCAACAATCTTTGGAAGAGATTAACAACTTCAGACGAGATTTGCACGCATTCACAATGAAAACGAAGGATAAGGAGTCCTCGTTTTTGCATGAAACCGAGTCATACATTTTAGATGAGGCCAGTGACAATGTTTTGTTGAACACTTACCCAGTGCGTCAGAGACGCGGAACAAGACATTCCAGTACTGTGGCTGTGACGGACGCGGAGACATCCAGGCCCCGTAGTATATTAAAGAAGAGGGACTCCGTACTCACCGATAACACATCAAGAACAAGAAGTTTTGATGCTGCCACATTGGAGATTGAACGCATGAGGAACTCCATCATGGTCAAACGAGAGAAGAAGAAACAGCAACAACTACAGCAGCAACAGCAACAACAACATGACCTTCATCAATCCTATCAAAAGACGAAAGGGGTGCTTCATTCCGTTGCTGTCGATGATGACAATGTTCTCGTGGGGCACAAAGTTAGTGAAGGCCACAGTAACTATGTAATAGCCTACAATATGTTGACTGGAATTCGTATTGCAGTGTCAAGATGCTCAGGGATAATGTCGAGCCTAACAGACGATGATTTCAAGGCAACAAAGAAGTTAGTATTTGATACATCTGGAAATGAGCTGACACCTTCGTCAAGGTACGATTTCAAATTCAAGGACTATGCGCCTTGCGTCTTCAGAGAGCTTCGCGCACTATTTGGTTTGGATCCCGCAGACTATTTAGTGTCATTGACATCTAAGTACATACTATCTGAGTTGAACTCACCTGGGAAGTCTGGGTCATTCTTTTACTTTTCAAGGGATTACAGATTCATAATTAAGACGATACATCCTGGAGAGCATCGCCAATTACGAAGGATACTAAGAGATTATCATGCCCACATAAAAGAAAACCCTAATACTTTGATATCACAATTTTATGGCCTACACAGAGTGAAGATGCCGATCTACTATGGAAGCAAGAGAAAGATCTACTTCATCGTCATGAATAACTTGTTCCCCCCACACAAAGATATCCATTCCACCTACGATTTGAAAGGCTCTTTGTTGAGTAGATTAACCATACCAAAGGAGAATAAGCATGTTGTTTTCAAAGATTTGAACTGGATAGAAGAGAAGAAAGTTATACATTTTGGGCCTGAAAAGCTGAAATTGTTTCTCGAGCAGTTGAAGAAAGATGTTGGTTTGCTTGTGCGGTTGAACATTATGGACTACTCCTTCTTGATAGGATATCACGATGTAAACCTTGGAAATGACGGCCAGGAACTGCTACGGAGAAAGTTGTCTGTATTTTCGCCTCCCAGCTCCCATATCGATGATCTCAAGTCAACTAACCCAACCATTTTGGATAACTTGCCACTCGCAACAAATCATCTAAACAACTACTTCTACACTGCTGAAGGAGGTTGTCTTGCCACCGATGAGAATGATCAACCTTTAAACCAAATCTACTACTTCGGGATAATTGACTGTTTGACTAACTATTCCTTCATCAAGAGACTGGAAACCTTCTGGAGGTCGTTGACCAACGAGCGCAAGATCATAAGTGCTCTTCCACCAGGCGAGTACGGCGAGAGGTTTTTGGACTTCATTGAACAGTCGTTGAATGAAAACACAATCCAACAAAGGAAGGACAAAAATGTATAGTCACCACCAATCCTTGTATAGATCATTTGCATAAACCTCTTTCTTCAAACTGCCAGTTTCCCTTTACAGCACCTACTAGTCGGTACTACGTACAAACACGCAGTGGATGACACTGTTTATTATGCTCCCTCCCCTATGTAACTTAATATAAGATATCTCTGACTCTTTGGATAATGTCCCTCAACTCTGCTTTCTTCACAGCACTTTCAGAATCCTCACCCAGCCCTAACCAAGTTACAGGCTGAACATCAGGAAGCGAGTCCATCCATTTCTCATAGTCCTCTCCGGTGTTTCCTTGTGGAGGATTCAAACGGTCGTTGGTCTCTTTACCATCACCAAGCAGATTGAAATCAAACTCGAAACTGGTAGGTGTGAAGATGGACATTGACAAAGATTGAAGATAGCTCAAGTCAGAGTCAACGTCAACTTTCCCACCGTATACAATATCGCTCAGGACAAGCCTGATAAATGCCCAATCAATCTTGTCGGGAGTGACATGCGACTTTCCAGCATGAAGAAGCTGGAAATAACTCTTCAAAAAGAAGAGCGCGCTTTGATAGTCAGAGTCGTTGAAGTCATATGTCTTGGTGAACCCTTTCGGAACGTACCTCAACCTCTCTAGCACAACGGCGTGGAACCAGGTTACACAAAACTGCAAGTGCTTCATCTCAACAGGTACTGTAGAGACGTCGCTTCTGAAATATTCAGCAAATATGGCCTTGATTCCAGGGCTATTCTCAAACATCACGACATTGCTATCAGTCAAAAGAGTAACAGGTAGATCTGCCTTGAAGTCACATGTCAGGAATAGCCTGAACTGATCATGTGGATTGAAAGTTGAAAGAGTTTTCTCCAATAGCTCAACCCACAATGGGGACGTGTGGATGTTTTGAACCATCACCCACGAACCAGTCTTGACAGCAGAAGCAATCGCTCTATCAGCCATTTTGGAACTCTCGGCAGAGCCCAGTGCAATAATCTTCAGATTCTTGGGAAGATTCTCAGCCATTTCTGAAACCTTTGAGGATGGATCGAATGATCCAGTGGAGCCTAAAATGATTGTTCTCCCCGTGCTGTTTGCAACCACACTTGTTAGATTGAACATCTTTTCTGACTTGAACAGTTCACCGAGTGAGATAAACGAATTTCCAGATAGTCTCCTTTCCCCAATAGAGTCAGTCATCACTGGCTTCAATACGCCTAGATCAACGTTGGCCTTCTCCATGATATCAAGAATTTCGTCGATTTTACCATTTGATAAACAAGCCTCAATTACTGGCGATGAGATTTCCACAGGGAGGCCTTCGAGCAGATCCCTCAAGATATCAATACGGTCATTGTCTTCAGAGCTTTCAAGTTTTAAAGACTTCAGGATCATATCAGACATCTGAACATTTTCCAATTCCTCAAGAAAGAGCATAGACATACAAACTAGAGCAATATTTCTATCCTTTGCTGAAAGACTTAGAGATATGTTGCCATAAGTTTCCTTGAAAAGTGACTTTATCAAGAAAGTGACCCTTTGCTCTCCACCAGGGGTAGGCACTGACAAAATGAGAGAGATCCATGCCAGGAAATCATGTAGAGAGAATTGATAAAACGAGTGCAGAATAGTTAACTTTGACAGCAAGGAGAACAACTTTGATGCTGCCTGAGCAAATGGCTCAAATTGTGCACTGATAGACTGTATCTCACTCATGACATTTGCTGTTTCAGAAATCTTTTGCTCCAAGCTGCTTGCCTTGTTTTTAATGTCCTCCAAATCTTGCAACACTGCAGCATTCTCTATGAGGTTTGAATCAGTATTCAGCGATTCCAAAAGCCTATCCTCCAAAGAATTGAGTTCATAACGATACTCATTCCCCAGTTTAATGATATCAACTTTTTGTTGGTAAGTCTCTGGCTTCTCAGACTTGACAATCATATCCAATGATTTCATCTCAAGACTTGCCTCCGTGATAGTGAAATCAATGAGGCATGTGCTTGCATAAACAAAATCAGGAACTGTTACAGTGTGATCCTTGGTATAGAATAGCAAACGGAAGTCAGATGCGCAGTCAATGTCCTTCTCTCCTATTTTGATAACCTTTCTACCACCGATTCTCTGGAATTCTCCACTTAACAGAGGGGAGATGATTGGATCGAAATGTTCGGCATCCTGTATCACCAGGGCACCTCCAAATCTAAGAGCATTCTGCAGATCATTTACAAAGTTCTTGTTCAAAAAGCTGGTATAACTTAGCTTCTTCTTTGACTTGTGCGCTATGACATCAAGCAAATTGCCCACACCGTCAACCAAGTACTTAATTTTTGGTAACTGAGCTGCTTCATAGATGGTGATATTCTCGTGGAAAAGAGGGTCATTAGACAACCCACTTCTCTCCCAGTCAAGAAGGTTAGACGCACTATTCAAATAGTTTGTGACATTCAACTCTGAAAAAGCAGTGTACTTGTCCTTCAAGTACTCTACCCAAATGGCGAACTGTTTGATCCTATGTTTGTAGTCCAAGCGACCGAAATAAGTTAGAACGGCTGATGATATCAAAGTTTGAGGGACAAGATCATCTCGGAAATGGGCAAATGACTTGATGTTTTCAATCCATCTATTCTTCTCAGTCTCCAAGCTTTCAACGATATCCATTGACCTTCTTGTTCTGTTCTCCACCTCAGCTATATCTGCTTTGATCTTCTCAGACTCTCTAATCATATCTGTGTACGCATCTTTAGATTTTTGAATGCTTTCTTCCAATTCTGCAATCATATCATCTGCTGCTAACAACCTAGCTTGAGTTTTCTGTGATTCCATTTGAAGTTGTTCAATTTCAGACTGAAGAGGACCAACCTTCCCCAAAACTAAGGAATATTTAACTTGAGCTTCCACCCATTGTAAAAGTGGCCCACAGGCCAACGAAGCTCTATATGCAGCTTGTTCATTATATTCTGGTCTCGACAGATACTGGTCTTCCATGAGCTTTCTAACTTCTGGTGTCACACTAACTTCGCAATCAAAATGAACAATGCTGTAAATAAAGTCATCTTTTCGAATTATAGATTGAACATCCCTCCAACTTGGAGCTTCATAGCCTAATAAAACACATACAGATTCCAAAATAAGTTGAATTGTTGCAGGAGGAGAGGACATTGATCTCAATTCAGTGAGATGCTGTTTCTTGATGTTTTGGACACCTGCTCGTGCTTGCAAAACAGCTGGTTCTGCTAGGGCTAAGTCTTTCAGGACCACTTCCTTTCTTTTGTCAATTGTTTGATTTTGTTCCTGTAGAGTCTCTTTGATGGTGATCGAAGCTTCTCTTTTCCGTTCACTGAGGTTCTGATCTTCGAGTATGGAGTTCAGCATTGCCTTTGCTTCATTCTCCTTTTCAACTAAAATTGCTTGCTTCGCAACAAGTTCTTTCCTTTGCTTGGAAACCACTAAAACCGTATCCTTTAGTTTCACCACACCGTTATTAGTGCGTCTTTGGTTATCATCCACCTCTGTTTGCTTTCTCTCAAACAGGTCTAAAAAGTTATCAACAAACTGAAAGAATTTCGAAGGTGGTTCAGTATCCTTTTGGTTCTGGTGGAAAAATACTAGGGAATTTGCTACTATTTGGTCCTGATCCGTGATAGGCGACCTTTGAAGCTTTTTGGTTGCAATTTGAAGAAGGGTTTCGGAAGACATGTCACCTATCCACTCGATAACGCATCTGTTGAACAAGGCCGGAGAGCTGATAACTTGAGGGCCACCACGGTCATCTATTCCAGTCATTGTGAATACAACATGTAAACTTTGAGTGATATTGGAGATCAACTTTCTATGAAGTTCCTCGTCTGAATCAACCAAAATATTGTTCTGTTGACATCTCTCTTTCAATGATCTCAGAACAAGCTGATACTCTTCTGGATCAAACAAATCATTAATTTGACCATTAGCAAGCAAACTATTAATTCTTTCAAAAAAAGCTGGTTGCTTAACAGTAGACGTGTCCAGTAAGAAGACAATGTTCTCACACTCAACACCACAGGATCTCAAGATACCCTTCAGTGTTTTCTCAAATTGTTGCACAGTATAGTTTCTATTCACGTTCAACTGGTGGACAGCTAGACCGTTCATCCACGCGACAAATTTTGTCAATGTTCGTTTGCCACTACCACTCGGGCCAATGAGCATCAGATGGCCACCTGACTGCTTCAGTACCCTGTCAATATTGAGAATTTCCTGGATTAGAGAATCATGAAAGACGAAATCAACATCCATGATTTCTTGTGTAAATACGTCAAATTTGTCTTTGACGAATTGGGTGATATCTTCAATGGAAACATCAGTATAGTTCAGTGAGAGCCAATTACTATACATGAATGGCTCTCGCAAAACTCTACCTTCATTTATGTTTGGGAAGTGCGAATTTACCACTTTGAATATCATATCACGGCAATGACCTTTTTCAACTGAATCCACAAGCCTGTCTGAGAACAGTCTGATGGCTTCATGGATCAACAGACGAAGAAGATCATCGAGATCTATTGATTGGCCCAGATTAGAAGTAAGTGCAGTATCCAGCCCTCTAACCCATCTGGTTAGTTCACGAGGAGTGAATATATAATGGGCATGTCTCTCCATTGGGAACAAAGTGAGAGCCTCCTTATAAATTTCAAGCATTGCTTCAGTGATATCTCCCACAAATCCACGTAAGTGAGGTGTAAGCTTCAATACTGAAGTCATGAAAGCTTGATAAATTTGATTCAAAGATGCCTCTCCTGGATAGTCAACCATGATAACAGGAACATGGGCTAAAAATCTTTCAGATAACTCATAACGACCCGCATCTGTTGAAGGATTACAAGCACCAACAAATTGAACATTGTTTACGGAGACCCATTTGTTATCAGATACCCTCCAAAACCCTCCTTTCTCGATCAATTGACGAAGCAACGATATACAGGGCTGGGTTCCAAATGCATCTGGTTTAGGTAAATTGATTTCATCTGCGAACAGAACCACTCTTTTCCCGGGAATTCTAGGTTTCAAGACATAGCCCGTAGTGGTACGATCATATTGGCAAACAGTCTCGAGAGAACGAATTATCAATGATGGGTCTGTCTCTTTAGAGAAGTTCAGATTGATTAAATCCACGTCAGGTGCTGACTGGAGCACAGAATACAAAGACATTGTCTTACCAGCACCTGGTGGACCACATAGAATCAATGGGCTGTTTTGAGATATGATAGTATCAATTATGTGTTCATATTTCAGAGTGTCTGTTGTTTCAATCACTATACTCTGACTATGAATTGCATGGGCCTCCAAAGTTGCGGGAACAGGAAGAAACTTGTTCAAACGTCCTTCAAAATTGAGGTAAGAGTCATCCACATTGTGAAAACCCTGTACTCTTTCCGAGACGAGCTCCACAAACAGTTCTCGTCCCTTTATACTTGTTGAGCCGGCAAAAGCGTTGAATAGAGCCAGGAAATATCCATTTCTGACAAAGTCATCGAGGTTCTCGAGAGAATCTGAAGTGGTTAAAAACTGTTCAAGTGCACCTCCAACAAAGACAAAGAAGGATTTAATCAAAGATGTCCTTGACATTCTAAGGACATGGGTGATTTCTTTGAGTGCATAACTTAACACTTCCAAAAACGATGGATGTGTTAGATATTGTCTTAGAGTAGAAACAAAGGAGCTAATAGCAGTCGTCTGGTCTGGAATATCATAAGACTTTGACATCGCCAAATTTTGAAGTGCGTGGAGTTTATAGTGCACAATGTCCATCACTTCCAGAACGTTTGGTTCCAATATGATCATTCCACAACGACTGATTGTTGCTGGGGTAGTGTGGTCCAAGTTCCCAGTCTCAAAAATGAACCGAATGTTGTTAGGTATTGGAAGGCGTTCACCATCTGGTAAAGTCAAAGTTTTATTATCATCAAGGACACTATTCATGGTTTCAATCCACACAGGATCAATTTCACCATCGAACACAACACAGTATCTCTTACTCATATCGCCTCTCAAATCTTCGTTTACCTTTCTGATTATGTGGGTAAATAAACCATCTGACCATTGTCTGGTTGCTGCGTGGAACTCACCAAACAGTTCATTCTTGAGTAGAACCTTTGGGTCTATATTGATTTCTTTGTGATTTAGAGCTTCAATCACACATGACACGACAGAGGACTTTCCGGTCCCAGAAGGTCCTGCGACTATTACTCCATACTGTGTTTCCAGTATCTTTGAAAGCTGGAGAGCTTTCGAAAGCCACTTTTCGGAGGCAACTAGTCCTCTATTATTGGCTATTACTTTGATTTTTTTGGATAGTTCTAGAGATGTTTCAACCTCTTCAACTTTAGGAAAGAGTTCTTCCAAGAAGGAGTCGAAGATCATACCATCCTCATAAGTCATTCTTGGAAGAATCATCTCTTTAAGACTTTTGACAATAACAGGTAACTCATGAGTGATAACTCCAGCTTTGAGAATTTTCACAGCATTCTGAAGGGTAGCCTTCATAGCTCTCAAGCCAAAATCGTAATACTTTTGAGATGAGGCAGTCTCCTCCAGATGCCTGAAGAATGAAACAACTTTCTCGGAGATTTCTGTCCCCTGTTTGAAACCACCCGCAGCCAAAAGAACACGACAAATCAAGATGCTGTCTGCCTTTGCCATGGAAAAGCTGCGGAAGAGTTTCTTCAAGTTCTCAGGTAACTCAGATCTCCCCGCATAACCAGGGTTCATTGTAACAAAAATCCCCGTTCCAGATATCAAAGGGATTCTTCTATCAAGAAGTTCTATATCACTTGAATGGCATTTGAGACCCAGCTCGATCTGAGATAGTTGGGAAGAAACTGCACTCAGAATATTTTTGTCAAGTCTATTAAACTCATCGAAACATCCCCAAGCACCAATCTGACAGATACCACTAAGAAGTCTTCCTACCGCAGGAAAGTCAAACGACTCATCACAGTTGAATACTATCACCATCTTTCCCAGAAGTCCTCCAAGAGCCTTGATTGTTTCTGTCTTACCTGTACCGGCCGGTCCAAAAGGTGAGCCACCAAGCCCCTGTTCAAGCGCACCTGACATTGCTATAAAACACTGGTTCAGCAGAGGAGTATAGACTAGTCGCTCTACCGGGCCAAGATATTCGAAGCCATAAGTGAAACATGAGGTTAATTGCCTCACTTTGACTGTTTCCAGGATATCAGAGTGTACCTGGTAGTAGAATCTTTGCTGCGATATCCACATCAAATCTGATTTGCTTCGTATATCATTTGTACGAAGAGACATAATCACGTCACTCTGATGAATAGCTTCTATGATCACACTATTTGAAAAATCTTTGGTTTCCTCCATAAGCAATGATATACTCTCAACTCTTCCACTATATTTTTCATGCAGGAGATCAAGAGTACCCTGTATTATGGCATCTTCTGTCTCCTTCGTCCAGAGTATCTGTAATGATAAAAGGACGATTTGAAGAGGGAATTTGTTTAACAGAGTGGCTAGGTTTAACGACTCGGCTTCTTCCAGACAAAGTTGCAGTAGCTTTGCGAGGGTAAATTTGATTTGGTAGTCTAACTGTGTCATCCATTCGTTAACTCGCTCATACTGCTTTAACCTAACAGGCTCAAGGAGTTCCACAAGCTCACCTGATTGTGACATAATCGCAGTAATGGCGTTAGACTCCTCTTCAAAGACAACAGTAGCAACTCCTTGAAACATTTTTGGAAGATGCTTATTGATAACATTGACACCTTCACTTCCCAAAATTGACAAAAGGTCCTCATTTCCTATGAAATAGAATCTTGGATAAAGTTCCCTCTGTTTCTCAAGGAAATCTCCCAGGGCTGCTGCAATCTTTGACAAAGATTCAGAAAGCCTAGGCATAATTTGAGAGATGTTTCCCACAGAGGAAGACTCAATAACATTAGAGCTCTTGAATGCTTTTTTGGTTGTTGCTAAAAACTCCATTGATATCACTTGAAACCGTGCTGCCTCAGCACCTAGAAGTTTACTAATTCCTGATGAAGAAGAAAAAATCCCATTCATATCCATCCATTGTTTTTGAACTTCCACCCAATTATCAAGAAGGTTGTATAACACATGTAGCCTTTGAGTCCATTGCTCTATTTCTCCCTCGAATACCTTATAGAAGGGAGAGTTTTTAATTGACCCTAAACTCGATAAGTCTGTAAACGATAGATCAATCAATTCTTGAAAATTCTTAACCATTCTTTGTTGATGGAACTCAAAAAGATCAAACCTTTGATGTGCCCAATTCTTTTGAATGGTATTTAGGCCTTCTTCAATCGTGGATTCACCTTGTGCTTGCGCGATGACCTCATTTACGAGAGGCTCATAAAGCACCAGATTTAAATCCCATATGTCACCAACTGTGAGACTAGGAGGAAAATCAATGCTCAGCTTGTTGAATAAGGTAATCAAATGACGCTCTTTGATGAACTCCTCCTTCAGAGTCAATATTATTTTCTGTGATCCTGAAAGTCCGGTAATCAATTTAAGGAACTTTTGGTAGGGTTGATGCTGACGGATTTTAGTAGGCATGGAACGTGTTTGTTGCAGGAGCTCATCCAATTGTGATCTAAGTTGATGTGTTTTCAGGGAGTTCCATGGGGATTTTCTCAGGACTTCTAGTGTTTCCCAGAGGTTTTGTATACCACTCCAAACAGATTTGAGTTCCTCCAACTCTTCATACTCTTCTTTTAAAGCATCATCGATTGAAACAGGAAGAAGCAAAAGAGTAGTTGCCTGGTTAAGAAGTTTTCGTCTCTTCTCAAGGCTGTCAAACTTTTGCTGAAATGAGGAAATGATTTTAAGTGCTTCTCTCGGATCAGCTGAACTGGTAGGTTTGTGTTGAGACCAGGAATCTCTCACTTCTGAGATGGAATGTTCCAGTCTATCAGCTTCTGAGCGAATATTCTTAGTGATGATGTCGATACTGGACTGAATAGCAGTAGTTTTTGCGGAAATTATCGATGAAAGAGTACTGAAGTTATTCTCTAATTGTTCAACATAGACATGGTCTTCACTGAATGGTACTTTACCTTTTATCAAGGCAGTTTCCCCTGCTCGGAGAAGTTCAAGTTGCTCTCCAACCTCGCTACAAACTCTTTTTTGAGTTTGGACACTAGACAGCAACTCAACTGTGCCTGTGACTGACGACAATGTTGTATCACTTTTCTCCAAGTTTCTAATACCTTTGACTATCAGAACATCAAAAGAACTGATTGATGAGCTCAAAACAAGAGAAAATTTCAAAAGCAGACTTCTGTTGCAGTTCATAAACTTCGAATAGACTGCATCTCTAGCATCTTGGAAGCTTATAACAAAATTCCCATAATATTTAAGAGAGCCCGGGATATCAAAAGCTGAGCGATGCTGTTTCAAATCATCAAATAAATCAATCCATTGGGGCACTGTAAGAGATGTCACTTTAGCTTCTAAGTCAATCTCCCAGAGGTATCGGGACTGTTGCCATTCTGCAATAAAGGCGGAGACCTTGTTAAAATCTTCCTCCACAGAAGAGAATAAACTGCCAATCTTCTCAAAAATCTCAGATTCATGGGGTTTCAAGTCAACTCTGAGGCCCTCCTTATCCGATTGAAAAGATGTGTCAATCAATTTTGGTTGATTAAAGAGGACGTCAGTGAATTTTTGAATTTTGGCGAGCAGGATCGTCTTTGATCCCTCAATAGGTGGTTCAACTATCACATCGTCCTTAATGATAATATTATGTTCAAGAGGTTTTGTTTCAAGCCCTAAGTTCGAGAATTTGGTAACTAGCTCTTGAGCCAGTCTCTTGTTCAAATGATGAATGAAGAGATGAGTTTTGGGGTATCCGGACTTGGAGATTTGAGTAACCACTGATTGGATTGCTTGAATATTCAGTTGAAGAGAGGTTTTGTCAAATTCACACTCTTTGAAGTCTACCAAAATCTTCCTTATTCTGTTTCGATAATCGATCAGTTCACATGACTTTACGGTCAGTTCTCCGATGAGTTTTTCTATATGAAGGATCGTAGCTAGTTTTGTGTGTTCCTCCACTTTGACATCAATATTTTGGAGGTCGTAGGCTCGTATAAGGTCTTCCCAGTTGATTTCTAGAGCTCGAGAAATCGCAGATAATAACTCCTCTTTCAGGTCAACCAGTAAAACTCCAAGGTCATCCAAAGATTCCAACGAAGTAGACAATTGGCTCAGAGTTATAAATAGTTCTTTAAGCACCACTGCATGGGTGTAAACTTTTCTCACCTTTCTTGAGTTCAACATGACTTGATGAGGTATGGAAAACCCTTGCCAGCTTAAGGTCCTGACTTCTTTAAAAAAGTCCATGAGGGATTGATCAAAGTTTAACTGTAGAGGGAAGTCACTATTCCCAACTAGTTTCAGAACGTCACCCGAGAGGTTGTAATCTTTCACATTCTCCAGCCACCTCTCAAAGCGAGGTGTAATATCTAACTTCTTCTTCAACACTTGGCATTCTTGATAAATACGCTGTCCACCTGCATAAGAGTTCCAGTCAGGGCCAAATACAAACTCTAGACGCATCATAAGAAAGTCCAGTTTACTCTCGATCTTTTTACCCCATAGAATTATATATGATGATTCTGGATAATCTCTTGATTGGGAAAGCCTTTTGATGTCGTTTTTTGAAGCAAATGTGTCTTGCAGATGATCAATCTCATTTTTCACTATACCTAGTAGATGCGATTGATACTCTTGGATTGCACCTCTAATTCTACGCCTCTCCAGTAGGTTCTTATGGTTTTCAAATATTTCAAACAACTCGTTAGAGTTTGTTGCTGTATCCAGAGAGTTTTTCAAATCTGCGACAATATCATTCTCAATTTGTTCAATCCGCCTGTCGTATGTTTGGCGACAGTTGTTCCATATCTTGTCTGACTCCAAAACGTCGGTATCTAGTACCGACTCATACGCATAGTCTAAGTCTTTCCCGAGAACTGAAGATTCTTGTAGCGTGTTCACAAAGTCTTGATGGCTTCTTCTAAACGAGAGAACTTCATACAATCTGTCACTCAGATCAGTCGTGCTAGAGGTGATTTTGACAAATATGAATTTCTCAGCTCTTTTTCTTAGAAGCTCTCTCGCTGTATTTGTGAACTCCCTCACCTGCTTGTCCCATGTTTCCAGAACAGATGTTACTCTAGCCACTTCTTCTTCAAACTCATTGTACTCCAGTGATAGAATTCCCTTGAGGAGTGGCTTTACCTTAGCTTCCAAGTCAGACGATATCGCTTCCACAAAGGGAAGCGCACGACTGATAGGGTAGGAAGTAAGTCTGATTTTCTTCATATGGTTCATTATCAAGATGATGGCTTCTTGTATCTTGTCCAAAGATTCCGCTGCAAGCAACTCATTAATTGGAAAGTCTTTCATTAGTTTATTGTAATCTGCAGTCAAGGCCACCGCATCTTGGATCCCTGCATCAGAAAGAAAACTAGCAGTGGCGTGATATCTTTTCGCATATCTCAACACTTCCAATGTCATTTGGACCTCAACAGATCCTATTTGAACCTGAATTGAATTCAATGAGGCTTCCATAGACGTCCAGAAGTTAATCTCTTCAAATGCAGACCCTCTTGGCACTTCCCTCTGTATTTTGGTTATGGTTTGGATGGACTTCACCCAGTTGTTTACAATATTCTGCAGATTGTTGAGAAATGCAGAGTCGAGTAAGACATCGTCAGTCAAATACTCTGTGTAATTTTCTAGTGTAGCGCCTTGGGCGATGGCATCTCTGAGTGTAGGATGAAGGGAAATAGAAAGATCTGGTGTCTGTATAGACTGTTCCAGGTTTCGCAGTGATAATGCCAGCTCGTTGATTTTCTTTCTAGTGGTGGAGACCGAGTCAGTCTTGTTGTCAATAGTGATTGCATCAAAGTAGTTACCAACCCCTAGCGACACAAGCGATCTCAAAGTGTCAAAAGAGGACCCCAGCGTTGGGAGGTTGACAACCTGTAGCTGCGTTTCCAATGCCAAATCGTTGCTCAGGAACCCACCGTCCTTGATGAACACAACTGTAGACGCTGGCCCATCAATCTTCTCCAAAGAATCCGACAGCACCCATTTGTCACCCGTATGGCACGAGAACAGCGTTGCCGGCAATGGATTCTCGATGAATTCCGCTAGCGTCGCTTTGGTCGACTCAGAGTTGAAATGAACCACATCCTCAGGTTGCGCCTTCTGGAGGACTTTGGCTACCCTAAACAGATGGTCTACGAGTATCTGTATCAGCAGAACTGAATCTGGCCTTTCCGACATCGCACTATCTCGCCGACGCGGACCAGATGCACAAAGTAAGTAGTGATCGAAAAGGTGTCCACACGCTGTGCTTTACTCAGTGTACTCAGTGTACCCACGTACTCGTGTCCCATACACAAGTAGCTGGTTTGTTTTGTTTTGTTTTGCGCGTTGTGGGCGGGCGGTCGTTCCGGTTTTGGTGAAAGCCAGACGCGTAAATGCCCGCCACCAAGGAACAGAGACAACAACATCAGTAAACGGTTACCGATTCAAGGGCATAGGCTATACTGTAGAGGTTGTGAGCATGGCTAGTAATCTGCAAAGGTCCCTGTTCCAGAAGAAGCTACGCGAGGCGGAGTTGAAGCTGGGTTTCAACTTCAACGAAGAGGACGAGGAAGCGGATTGCGCAAGTCGCCTGGGAGAAAGCAAGTCTGGGGAAGAAGAGACAGGCGGCAGCGGCGGTTGCACGGGCGAGAAGTATGACTTCCAAACATGGGATGCCTTCTTCAGGAGTAGGAAGGCGGTGAGTGATGCGAAGGGAAACAGCTTCATGACCTACTACACTCCTCCAAAGTCCAACATATCTCCCCTGTTCGTGTTTCACCACGGGGCGGGTTCGTCAGGATTGACATTTGCACCGCTTTCCAGGGAGATCATGATGAGAATGGACACGTCAGACAGCCGAGACTTGAATGCGAACACTGCAGGAGTGTTCACGTTCGACGCTCGCGGACACGGGGACAGTGTGGTATGCGGCTGTTCTGAGGAAGTCTTTTCCTTGGAGACGTTTTGTTCCGATGCGATATTCCTTATACAGAACTTGATACATGAAGAGAACTTACAAACAAACCCTATATACCTTGTTGGCCATAGTTTGGGCGGTTCTATTTTCACAAAAGTCACTCACAGTGGCCAGCTGAGCAACGTCAACGGTCTGATAATGTTCGATATCGTGGAGGAGGCAGCAGTCCTTGCACTGGATGGAATGCGTTCTTACCTCCAAAACCTCCCGCAAAGCTTTGATACACTCTCTGCTGCGCTAGACTATCAGTTCCGTGCACGTATACTCAGAAACCACGAGAGTGCCTTAGTTTCCATACCGTCTCTATTCGAGAACAGAGACGGGAAGGTCACTTGGAAAATGGATCTCAACAAGACCATAGACTATTGGGACGGTTGGTTTAAAGGGCTATCCAAGAGCTTCACAGATGCTCCCACTTGCAAACTTCTTATTTTAGCCGGCACTGACAATCTGGACAAAGATCTCATGATTGGACAAATGCAAGGGAAGTACCAATTGGTTGTCTTCCATGACTCTGGACATTTCATCCAAGAGGATGTACCGAGAAAGACAGCAATCACGTTAATAGATTTCTGGGAGCGAAATGACAGAAGCAGAGTAGTTATTAAAAGTACATGGGGGAAAGTTAATCCTTAAGAAGTTATATGTTAATGTTCTACTCAACAACAAGGGTTTCGAGGTGCTCAGTTGCGCCTTTCTCTACTTGTTCAACAATCTCATCGATCTTTTTCGATGCCCATGGAAATCTAGGGTTGACCAGGAATGGACGCAAATCAAATCTGTTATCATCAGGCGAATACTGCTCTGCGTGGTAACTAGGTGTAAGAATGGTTTGCTTATGTCTATTGACAGCATAGAAAAAGTAGAATTTCTTCACCTTTTCAGCAACCTCTCTAGCACTTAACCTTGGGGTCCATGTGTGATATAGCTTTAAGAACATTGAGTAAGGCCCACACTTCTGGTTTTTTCTCAGTCTTCCAAAGACTGATAGTTCCTCATATGTCATTCCCATATCGATTTCATCACTCTGAACATAGCCCTCAGTTATTGGCTCCAGCTCAGCAGTAGGAGTGGCATCCAAGAAATCTTGAAGAATTGGCATGTCAAACTCATCTCTGGCATAAGCTATGAACCTCTTCAGGTCCGTCTTGGAGATACCACCGATAGGGTTGATATCAGCACTTGAACAGTCATACTTGGTGTAGTAACCCCGGAGTTGTTCATCGACATTTGCACTTCCGAGCACAAGCAATCCTCCTGTTTTACGGCCTCTGACCCATGGAAGCAATTGCGCAAATAGATAAGCTAGGACCATTCTGAGACGTGCCTGAATGTTTTGCAAAGCTAGATTCTCCACTTCAGTACCACCCAAAACTTTGAATATCGGTTTCTTGCCTGTAATTACCTCAAACAGATTAACAACGGATGAAACAAGTGTGTCAATATTCATGTTCAGATGATACGAGCCAATTTTTGTACTTAGCTCCTTCGCTCTAGATCTTGTCTCACCAGATGAGTTATCTGTACCCATGAAACTAGTGTGAAAGATGCGGTTGGCAAAATCAAGTGGATCTGACGGTTTCCACTCATCCTCTCCATCACCGACAATGTTCGCAACTTTTCTTGCGTCTCTGATCACTTGTTCATTGCCCTCAATGGCAGCTTGTGAGACCAACCGACACATGGAATGGACAATCACAGCAGTGGCACATGAGTCTATTCCACCACTGAGTGGTAAAAAGAACCCAGCACCATTCATACGTCTGATATAATCCCACAACCAGCAAGCGGGACCCAATGAGATCTCTTCCTCAGGTGTGTGATAACGGATTTCGACAGGCTTTGTTGGGCGGACGCTAGGGTCAAATGTTGAACCCCCCAGTGACAACTCAACTGGGACATGAACACGTTGGTATGTTGGAGTGGTAGTGGACTGAATACCATATGATATCTGTGACCTGTAACTCCGAACATCTTCCAAATCGACTGTTGCAGATACAACTTCAACATCGTCAAGCGAAAACTGCTTCCCTTGGGCAACAACCTCACCATTCACCACGATCAATGCACAGCCATCGTAGTAGAGACGATCACCATCACAGCCCTTTTGATTAGCGTAGAGGTAAACACCACCGCATTTCGTAGTTGCCTCTTTGATGAGGTTCATTCTAGTGTGGAGTTTTCTCAGTTCGTGGTGAGAGCCAGAAGAGTTTGTGATTATTTCGACACCATCAAGGGACATGCCGATGTGCGGAGAGTCTGGTGTAAAGAGCTCCTCACACGTTTCCGCTCCCATCACAGTGTCAAGGGTGGAGATAACAGCATCACCGAAATCTACAGAAACCTGCCCGGTAATCTTCTGGATCATTCGTGGGAGAACGTACTTCTCGACGTATCTCGGTCTGCCCCAAGGCACAAAGAAGCGCATTTCACGGTAGTTCCCGTCATTCGCCAGCCACAGCTTTGGCCGGATCAGCAGTATCTTGCCATCGTACGACAGAATACGGCAGTTGTACTTGACATTCTTGTGGATGACAGGCATTCCAATGTCCAGCAGGATCCCATACGTGTCTTTGGAGAGCAGGATGCTGGCGTACATCTCCCACGAGTGCAGATAGATGTCATTTTCCAAGAAGTGATCGAGGCATCCGTACCCGGTGATCTCGAGTTCAGGGCCAACTCTCAGAGTAGCTCCCCTTTCCTTGGCTATCCTGATACTCTCCAGTATCCTGTCGCGGTTACCCTCGAAGTCTAGTGCCCATTGGTTGAGGTTGCACGTGGCAATCGTGATCAGGTGTCCCATCCTCTACAGTGTAGCCCAGCCCAGTTGCGTTCCCTGTTTGGTCTCGAGGAGTCACTGTCAGCTATCAATCAACTTTGGCCTCCCTCTTGTATACGAGAGATGAATCTGAAGAGTCACCGAGCCATCCCTCGCTGGTTGTGGAGCCCGCGCGATATCTTATGTCAGCACACCACGCACGCACAGCGAAAGGTCTCCAAAGCTTCGTTCTATGCTATTGGGTCGGTGAGACGAGAAGGCCGACAAAGCGTGTTGGTGCGAGGAAGGTGTCCTGGTGGCAGCAGCAGAAAGGTTGAGACCCAGCGCGACACACACAGGACAAGGAAAGGATCTGCTGTTTGTGCGCTTCTGAGGTACCCCGTAGCAACAATGGGCCGGAAAGTATATACCATTGTCGTCAAGCTGGGCACATCGTCACTAGTTGACGAGAACACCAGGGAGCCGAAGGTCGCAGGCATGTCCCGCATCGTTGAGGTCTGTGTGGAACTGCGCCGAGCCGGCCACCGGGTTGTGATAGTCTCCTCTGGGGGTATCGCTGTGGGCTTGAAAACAATGGGCCTTGACGCAAAACCTAAGAAGCTCTCGCAAGTACAAGCACTTGCTGCCATCGGCCAGGGTAAACTTATTGCACGGTGGGACTCCCTGTTCAAGATGCTCGACCAGCGGATCGCCCAAATCCTGATCACAAGAAACGATATCTCAGACTGGACGCAATACAAGAATGCTCAGAACACTATCAACGAACTTCTCCATATGGGGGTCATTCCTATAGTCAACGAGAACGATACTCTGTCGGTGGCTGAGATCAAGTTTGGGGATAACGACACACTGAGCGCAATAACTGCCGCCTTGATAAGTGCAGACTACCTATTCCTGATGACTGACGTTGAATGTTTGTATACCGATGACCCTAGATCTAACCCTGACGCAAAACCCGTTCTTGTTGTCGATGACCTTCAGCAGCTGAGAGTGAAAACGTCCAGTGGTGGAAGCGAGGTAGGAACTGGGGGTATGACGACAAAGCTTATAGCAGCTGATCTTGCTACCGAAGCGGGCACCACTATGGTCATTATGAAATCAGACCATCCTGAGAATATTTTAAAGATCGTGGAGTACATTCAACACACAGAGGTAGACCATTCTAATACCTCAACTTCTGACGAGAAGCAACAGGTGATTCTACAAGATATGAAAACACATGATATCCCACTGCACACTCGGTTTTTACCAGGTGGAGTTCATGTTAAAAGCCGGGAATTCTGGCTTCTACATAGCACTGAAACCCATGGGTCTATTATCATTGACCAGGGAGCAAAAAGAGCCTTGACACGTTCTAACAAGGCAGGACTACTTCCAGTGGGGATCATTGAAGTTGAGGGGACTTTCCATGAACAGGAGCTTGTCACAATAAAAGCTGGCCATAGATCCAAGTGTGGTGATCTGGATCGAACAAAGCCTCTAGAGAATATAGGAAAAGCTAGAGTAAACTACACCAGCGTGGAAATCGACCAGATCAAAGGCTGCCAGAGCAATCAAATTGAGGATATTTTGGGATATGCTGACTCTGAGTACATTGCTCACAGAGACAATCTTGCATTTCCACCTATAGTTCTGGAAAGAACCCAATCTGCAATTGATCTAGCCTTCAAGAATGGGGTTACATTAGATTAACACACAGATGAATATTATTTCTTCTTTGTTCATATTAAATACTCTAATTGATAGAAAGCATTAAAGTGTGTATATGGCTATTAATGAATTCCCTAATACCGTCCTCGCCACTTCTCACCATAAGGTTTGGAATAGTGTGGTCTCTCATTATTTCCAGGGTGAGTGTTGTAATTATGAGCGTAATTACCGCTGCCTCTGCTATGAGTAGAGTACCTTGGATCTCTAGGCGGTGGTGGCCTGTATTCACTGCGATGTCTTTCCGGATAGTTACTATGGGAATCTGACCTGTCACCTTCATACCTCCGGTATTTCCATGATTCTTTTGTCTCTCTTGCCTCAGAGTAGTGGTCACCAGGTCTTCTGTCTTGCCTCTCGACTGAATCACCCCTTGAAGCCGATCTGGAGTGCGCATACGATCTAGATCTTGAGCGAGAAAGAGACGAGGATCTTCGATCTCTCAAAGCTTCCCGACCTCGAGATTCTCTTTGATCATCAACAATTGACTGTAAAATCTCTCTCATGTTTTCCGTTAACACTCCCAATCCGATTGCTGTGAAATAATTGATTGAGAACCGGATTCTTTCAGGGTCATCATTAGGGAAGATACCTCTGATAAAAGGTTGGATATAGTCTTCTTCCAGCCTTGCTTTAAGTTCCAAAACTCCGAGCTCCTCGACCAATTCTTGGAAGATAAACTTTATGAAAATTCTTCCGGAAGATGTGGTGTCCTCTTCTGTTAACTTTATAACATCAAGGCAATCCCAGTCAAGAGAGTTCGAAGAGAGCATATGCCCCCAGAACTTAGACACGTTGCGTAGAGGGTTTGACTCGTATCTATGTATGGTTTCGTAGGTATCTCTGAACCCTTCTTTGAAAGCTTCAGACCAAGACCTTCTCTGAATGCAGAGCTTCTCCCCAGTCACACCAAAGTATTTCGAATAAGTGGCTTCCTCGGAGCATGATTTAACTATCATATCAACAACTTTTACTTGGTCTTCCTCTTTGACTCTAAGTTTGAGCAGTTTGTGCACAGATTCATCTGGCGACATGGAACCTTTTAATATCAGGTATATTGTTTTCTTGAACTTGATAAGGTTGGCTTCGGTCATGTCTTTGATTATTTGCGATTTGGTTGTGTTCTCAGGACTCTTTGATTCGAAAGAGAGTTTCTCAACTTGTTCACTATGGTTCTGTTCTCCTGTGTCCCTTACATCTTCAACCTCTTCCTCGCTCTCTGTGCCCTGGTCCTCCTCTTCATCGTCCTCCTGATCAGTTTCATCATCACTTCCTAGTATATCTTTTCTCGTTTTATCGTATTCGCCTTCATTTTCTAGATATTCATCATCGTAAGAGAAGAAGTTCAAGTAGTCTTTGGCTTTGAGTTTATCAACAAGTCGAAGTTGGTGAGTGACGATATCAGCATCATCCACCAGGTCAAGGTCATCAATGACAGTTGGGAAGTCTGCATATCTCCCTTTCCTTACAGCAAATAGCTTCTCAATCAAGAAATGAGTCAACTGATCAAACGAGCTTTCATGGAGGATGCGTCTGAGTTTGTCAAATATTTGGGAGACAGCTTTGGGCCTCTGATCAGTCAAAAACGAGCCGCAGTGCTGAAGCATATTCACTAAGATTGCGATAGAGTCTTTTGTCGGGCGTGCAAGCAGTAGATCCGCCATGTCCAGCAGTACGCCCTCAGCAATCACCTCCTGGTTGAACAGATGCGCCAGGAAAAGAGACGATGACTCACATGCGCTCTTGTAGTCAGACATGTACGCTTTCCTGAATTGCAGGACGAGTCTGCTGGAGAGCACCTTACCTACTTCAGGTATCTTAGAGTTCAGAACCGAGATCAGAGAAGCATACACAGGCGTGAACGATGGTGCCTGGCTCTGCGCTTTCATGACAGACCTCACGAGCAGGCCTGTGCCTCGCACAATGTTCAGCCTGAACATGTCGACAGCCACATTCTTGATGTTCGCCGCTGTGAGCTTATTCACCAGCCCGTTGATCTTCTTGCGCAGAAGGTCCCACTCCAAGCGCTGGCTCTCCTCTGATGCCTTCTCCAACGGCGCCTTCTCCAGCAGCGCCTTGAGCTTTGCCGGTGGGATATACTTCCCGCTGTTTCGAAGCCCTACCAGTTCGCTACTCTGCTCTGCTCCATCTGGCCCACCACCACCTTCATTGCTACCGCCCACCGCTCTCACGCTACCAGCCATTCGTGCCTTCTCTTCGCAATCTCTTCTCTACCTCTCTTTCACCTCCTCTAACGGTTGTAAGATTTTCTGCCCGCACTTTTCTCTCTGTAGTAGTTGATGCGGGCTCCCAACCAGAAGCTCAGGAGTTGACACCAAGAACAGCCGAGAGAAGGAGAAGGGAAGCGACCAGCTGAACAGTGGTAAGTAAGAGAGCGCGCGAGCCCTGAGGTTATCGGTGTGAACTGGAGGTAGCCATGTCGTATAAATCAGCAATACTACTGCTCAAGCGGATCCACGAGATCCAATCGCACACTCCGGTGTTGAGAAGCGCCGCAACGGAACTGCAAGAGAACGGGACCTTAGATATCCTCATCCTTTTCACCATCAAACACCTCAACACACTGGACCAGATCCTCGCGGAGACATACACGCTGGCCACTGACATACTCAACGATATTGGGAGAGCAGACATTGATGTCAGAGTTCTGTTCAACCAGCACTACAAGGACCTGGAATCGCCTGACTGGGAGGTTGTGGTGCACAGCGAGAAGGCCTCGTTGGAGGAGTTTGAGTTTGACCGCAAGGGCGAGCTGGTTGCCAGACTCATACCCACCAGTGCCGAGTACCAGTCGAAGGAGATAAAGCTCGAGGATGACCAGAGTGTGGAGTACATCCACAAGGTAGGTGCTGTCGGGGGGACCTTTGACCACTTCCACGACGGACACAAAATCTTACTGACAGCTGCCTCTTTCCTGTCCTCTGAGAAACTGATTGTTGGGATAACGGATCAGGAGTTGCTAGCGAAGAAGAAGTACCAGGAATTTTTGCAGTCTTATCAGCAGAGAGAGCATCGTATAGTCCAGTTCCTGAACCACGTGAAGCCCAAGCTCACTATTGCGCCAATAGCTATCCGCGATGTTGCGGGCCCGACTGGGTACATCGAAGACATCGACTCGCTTATTGTTAGTAGAGAGACCGTCTCCGGGGGAGAGATAATCAACAGGATTAGAGAAGAGAAGGGTTGGCATCCTCTCAAGGTTCATGTGATCAACGTCATCGGTGGTGAAGAGAATGACGGCTTCCAGACAAAGCTGAGCAGCACGCAACTGAGAGAGAATGAACACAAGAAGCTGCTACAGAGCTCTAGCTCCTGAGTGGCCAGTTAACCATCGTAGTTGTTCTTCCGATGATGCTCTCCGATACTTCTGCAGGAAGATACATATACTACCTAATTCATGTATCCGATAATTCCATCATAAAGCAAAATAGTATCAGAGTCCAGCTCTACCTACTGTATAAATCAAAACTAACCTTGTTACTTATCTAATGGAGATACCACCAATGTGGGGTGCACCTTGACGAGTTGTCCTATCAGGATGATCCAATGCCAAGTAATCAGAGTCTGATAGCTCCATGTAGAGCTCCATATTCTCATCTTTATTTGCCTCGCTTTCGAAGTAGACAGGGTTTTCAGACTCGGCATCTAGCGAGCAGATCAGAACCTTGGAGAAATCCTTTTGACCTAGGCCAAGGTGCTTTTGGAGCCTGTCCCTAGTTTCTTGGATCTTTTCACCTGGATAGAGAGGAAACACAAACGCAATACCGTGCAAGATTCTAGGATCCTTGTAAAACTGCAGCACAGGTATCAATCTTGGATTTTGCTTTTTATTATCCAGGTCCTCATCCTCAGCTCCCTGGTTCAGATAGTGCTTCTTCAAGATCTCATTCTCTTCAGGCAAAATGGCAGCATAAATATCAACAGCATCGCTCAAAAACTGAACTTCGGTTTCCTCAAATAGAACTTGATAAAATCTCGACTCGATGTTTGCCCAGAAAAGGACAGAATCCTTATCCTTGTCGGTTAAATTGAATTTCGCTTGTAGCTTTTCAAGTATATCTGCAAGAGTTGCATTCTTCTCAGCAAAGAAGTCATTCAATTGATAACGCATGTAGCCCTGTGGCAACCAGTTGACTCTCAAAAGACGCATATTCTCTAGCCTTTTGAGTGGAATACTGAGAACTTCAAACTCTAGCAAGGGTTGAATTGAGTAGGAGACTCTTGGAATGATATTGCTGATGATCATATCGGTACGCAGCTGCGTTCTCTGGCCACCATAATTCACAAATATACGAAGGTGGCCAGGATCAACGGTAAATTTGTTCCCTATCATTTTGGCCAATACTTCATATTTCGCTCGACTGGACACCATAAAACTCATTTCCTTCTGGTTCTCACTGATGTCACTATTCTCAGGTTGGATGACTACATAACCATCATCATCAGATGGCTCAGACAGTTTCCTTGCTGTGACGCTAATTCTGGTCTCCAAGAATTCATAGTAGCCCTCCACAGTTTTATAAAATGGGTAGATGCCGCTATCAGCCTCAGATAGATTTAAATCTGCTTTCTTTTGAATCGTCAAGATGTCACCAGAGCAAATTTCTGATTGGTAAAAAGTTGAGGCTCCAGAAATATCTTCAATTGATTCCAAATTGATTTCCTCAAATACTCCTAACTGTTCATCTTCCGCAAACCCCAAGACTTTTCTTATATCTGGGAATATATCAGAGACACATTTCTCTTCATTCACGAATACATAGGAAAATCCAGTCAGTGTCTGCTTGACAGTATCAAAATATTTGAGGAAGATCAAAATCTCTGGAGCTTCAAAAAGCTCTCCCTTTTCGTCTTGGCCCAGGACCTGATCAATTTTTGGTTGAGATTTGGCTAGTGTGGTAAGCTCAAACTCTGGCTGCTCGATCCATATATTGCCTTTGGAGTGCTTCTTGAGAAAATATTTTGAGTATACTTCCTCCACAGTCAATCCTTCATAGTCAGTAATCCTTGAGCTTGGTCTGCAAGTCGAGTTTCTTCTATACTGCATTGCCCAGAATTTTACATTGTCACAATTTACACCTAGCCTTTCATTCAGCTCAGAGAACAAGTCAGAGAACTGCATTGACTTCAGAGCCTTAACAGGCAGGGAGAAGTCTTCTTCAGAGTAGCATTCTTTACGTTTGCTGTTGCTCTTGTCCGCCCCTAGGTCGAAGCCTTGATAACGGCAGAACAGCTCGTTTGTGAAAAAGTTCAAGTTCACATAGAGATGCTGCTCTTCAAGCTCCTTGCGCATAGTAGCACGTTGCTCAAGTTCCTGGTTGACCTGTTCAGAAATATGCTTAGGAATATCCGCATCAGTTATGTCTTGTAGCACATCATCTGTAGCACTTCTCTTGATATATACCAACATGTAGGCTGATGTATGCCGGCGAACTTGATAGTTTTGAAACTGTGTCCTTGGAAGCTTCGACAACTCATCATTCGATATCATATCCATGCCAAAGTTTTCTTCAAAAACCTGTCTTTTCGTAACCTTCCAAACTTTATCATCATCAAATCTGTACCAATCATCATTTTTATCTGGTTTGATCAAAGTGTAGTAATGACCAGTTGTTATATCACCTGCATGTACGAGAACGCCATGCAAGTCAAAGATACATGGCTTCAAAGGTTCTGAAGACTCGGAAGACTCTGTGTGGTCAAGAAATGGGCTCAAATCGATGGACTCAGGGTACTCGTAACGATCGTTAATTTTGACTAATGTATCAAAGTTAAAATCGTACTCAAACCTTTTCAATTGCAGATGAAGAACATTCGGGAACTCTTGAAATACTACTCCCTTCCTGGCATCTTGCAATCCGAAGTCTTGAGCAGCATACTGGTTTTCACCATCCATTACCTCCACCTCAACATAGTTTTGAAAAGACTCGGTGAGGTTATTCAGGTCCTTAACATTCAATTGGATGTCCCAGAAGTCTTCAATTCTAGAAGATTCATAGTCAACGTTGATACATTTGATATAACTCTTCATTTTCCCCACAAATGTTTCATTTAGTATATTCTCGACGGAGGTTCCCTTCAGCTTTGTTTCTAGCTTGTCCATAAGGACTCTGTTTAGCTCCTGAACATCATGTTGGGTGAACGCATCACCAGTATCCCATCCAAATGACTTTGTAAGCTCAGATGTATCCAATGCCTCATCTGATTTCTGCAGCTGATAAAAGATTCTTTGCAAAGCAAATGGGACGCTGTCACTGGCGTTATCACCTTCTGTTGGAATTTGGTACACAGCCTTTCGGAAAACCTTGGTGAAAAAGTAAGATTGCAAGAGGGAGTTCAAATAGCAGGTTGCTCCTTGGTTATTGAACCCTACAAACCCTGTCACTTCTTTAGAGTCATAATTCATAAAGTTGTGCCATAAAACTCCAGTAGGATCTTTTAACACTTTAACGAAAGCAGTGATGTTGATCTTATTCTCGTATGCGAGCGGACCGTTCTCTTTACGAGGATTCCATAACGATCGAACATCAACAAAGTTGGAAAAGCCCCAGTCAGTAACATCTTTGCTGAATCTCTGGTGTGATGTTGATAGAACATAGTTCTTGTCATCTTTTGGGTTCGACAGTACCAGAGTGAATTGTGCACACACGTACCATTTTGGATCAACTTTTGCATTATATACGCTATCTTCTCCTTCCCCCTCGTTTGGTGTTGGCGGTAAAGGCTCCAAATACAAGGCTATGTTATGGTTATTGTTTCGAGGGAACAGAAGTATTCTCCATCTGATTCCGGCAACTTCAAAGGTAGGTCCGATGTGTTTCGATTGGTGAATCTCTCTGTAGTTTGGTATTTGCCAAGTGTGATTGCCTGAGCCAACAACCAGTTCATCATCTATTGTTGGCAAAATATGATCCTTCAGGAAGCCAAAGTCCACAATGTCATTCGAGTAAGAGACAGTAGCAGAAAGTTGCTTCGTTCCGCCGTCATCTCCCAATGCATCCGCACTGGGCTTCACACATGAAGGGCCGCCCAGTCCAGGCGATACATCACGTTCACAGCTGTCTAGATCAATCAACTCGGCTTCTCTTTTGTCAGTCATTGATTGATTTTGTGACACGAGGCAATAGTCTGAGAACGGAGGTAACAAGTGGCGAAAGCTGCTGTCTATGTATCAGCTACAGCCTTAATTGGAAGTGTATAGAGCAATTGAAATTCTTTCTGGGTCCTCTACCTAGATACGATCAGCCACAACAATCGTTTCGTAGAATCCTGAGTATTTGAAGGTTGCTGGACTACTCTCTTCACCATGAGTTTGCCTTTTTTATTTCTGGTTTACTCCTTTTATTATCAACTTTTTTATGTCTCCACATGAGCAGCAGTACACAGTTTCTGCCAATGTGTGTGCCTCCTGTTGAGAAGGTACTGTGCTTTGCAGCGGGTGCAAGTTGTAGCCCATCTCTTCCGTATTGACGCTGCAACGAGGGGTGCGTGAGCTAATAGCCAGCTTCACAATGATGCTAAACATGCGTAACATGTTACATGGGGACGTGAGTGAATAGTTGTATATTTCTTTAAAGCGGGATGGAAAAAGGCTGGCTGGATCATGATGTACACAGGTAGAGCTCTGTCGGACAAATCACTTATGGATGTGTACAAAGCAGAGCGATAGAAACGGATAAAGCAGTTTGGCGGCAACCCTGGTGCCAGTCAGACTTAGCTCGCAGCATATTCGGCAGGAGTTGAGTTGGCATTGACACTGGCGTTGAATGAAATCTGATTGCTGGTAGCGTCACGTCGTTGCTGCCGACTCGTGGTCTAGGTAGACGACGCGATGATGATCCAGTGCGGGCTCGTTGGCGTTGCGACCTCTGCCTAAGGCACACTTGTGTCAAGAACAGCTGGCAGGAGGCCGTCCGCTATGGCTACAACTACTGTGTCCTAAAACGGCTAAGGTGAAGCCGGAAAACCCTCTGCACGTCCTTGGTGTCGCAATTGCCCCTGTTTTACTTGCCCTATGTAGCTGTCGGAGATAGCAGTTCAGACTTTGCCTACTCGACGCACGGTAGTGGCTTCACAGTCCGCGATAAAGTCTTCATACGAGTGTAACAAAGACACCAGTCTAAGCACCCGCCCTTTCTAGATACAGCTCGATAAGACACGGAAATTGGTGGATAGTGAATAGACGGCGGTGTCCACTGGTCAGTGATCACATAGAGAAGCAGCTTTACTTTTTCAGTGCAAGGTACCTCAATGAAGCACAATCCTGTTGAAGGATGCGTCTTTATCTGGAGGAACCACCAAGCGAGCTAGATTCGATCTGTCTACAGTTGGCAGTTGAAACTAGGCGATGAGCTGAGACATGTAGACGTTAGCCATCCAATAATAAAGTAGGACGCCAGTTCAGTGCCTTTCGCGGTATTACTTATCTGGGGTGGGATGGTCTAATATTTTATTTTATGGTTACTTGTTAGGTTGCTGTGAGACAATATAAAAGAATGTGAGTTGGCACCCACCTCAGCACCTCATCAATTGATCAATTGACGATAGACAGCAGCGCCAAACAACAGGGACTGTTCCAACAAAACCAACTTCAGCCAGGGTCGTTTGCAGCTCCACTATATAAACACTACAGATACCTTTATATCCGCATCCGCAGAACGAAGTTATGACAGAGATTACGCTAGGTCGGTACCTCTTTGAGAGATTGAGGCAGGTCAATGTTCAGACTGTGTTTGGTCTCCCTGGTGACTTCAACCTAAACTTACTGGACAATATCTACGAGGTGGATGGCATGAGATGGGCCGGTAATGCTAACGAACTCAATGCTGCCTATTCCGCTGATGGTTACTCCCGTATCAAAGGGCTCGGTGCGCTCGTGACCACCTTCGGTGTCGGTGAGTTGTCCGCACTCAATGGTGTCGCAGGATCCTACGCGGAACATGTCGGGGTCGTCCACATCGTTGGGGTGCCATCCATCTCGTCGCAAGCAAAGCAGCTACTACTACATCACACTCTCGGTAATGGTGATTTTACAGTCTTCCACAGAATGTCATCTAATATCTCCCATACTACTGCTTTCATTAAGGACATCAACTCCGCACCAGCTGAGATTGACCGTGTTATCAGAGATGCTTATGTCTATCAGAGACCAGTATACCTTGCACTTCCAGCTAACTTAGTAGATGATAAAGTTTCTTTCTCCTTGTTGGACAAAAGAATTGACCTGTCCCTGAAACCGAATGACCAAGATGCAGAGAATGAGGTTATTGAGACTGTACTTGATCTAGTGAACAAAGCTGAGAACCCAATCATCTTAGTTGACGCCTGTGCTTCAAGACACAATGTCAAGGCTGAGACAAAAGCGTTAATAGATGCCACACAGTTCCCTGTGTTTGTTACGCCAATGGGCAAAGGTGTTGTGGATGAGCAGCATCCACGATTTGGTGGTGTGTACGTTGGATCTCTATCTGATCCAGATGTGAAAGAAGCAGTTGAGTCCACTGACTTGGTTCTCTCAGTGGGAGCAATCCTCTCTGACTTTAATACGGGTTCATTCTCCTACTCCTACAAGACAAAGAATATTGTCGAATTCCACTCTGACTTTGTCAAGATCAAAAGTGCTACTTTCCCTGGCCTACACTTCAAGCCTCTATTGGGTAAGCTTGTGGAAAAGATTGGTGCGATTGCTTCTTCGTACATCCCAAAGCCTGTTCCTAGTCTCAAGCTGATTAACTCCCCAGCGGACCCTAATACTCCTTTAAACCAAGAATGGCTGTGGACTAGCGTTTCTTCATGGCTTAGAGAAGGCGATGTGGTGCTAACTGAGACAGGTACTTCTGCTTTTGGGATTGTCCAGTCCAGGTTCCCGAGTAACACTTCTGGAATTTCTCAAGTGCTATGGGGCTCCATCGGTTACTCTGTAGGTGCGACATTAGGTGCAGCAGCAGCGGCAGAAGAGATAGATCCAAACAAAAGAGTTATACTATTTGTCGGTGATGGATCGTTGCAATTGACTGTTCAAGAAATTTCCACTATGATCAGATGGGGCTTGAAGCCATACATCTTTGTTTTGAATAACGATGGCTACACTATTGAAAGGTTGATCCATGGCGAGAAGGCATTATACAATGATATCCAGTCATGGGATCACCAAGCTCTCTTGAAGACATTTGGAGCAAAAGACTCTAATTCGGAGTCTTTGCGAGTCTCCACCACTGGGGATTTTGAGAAATTAGCTAACGACCCGGGCTTTGCCACCAACGACAAGATCAGGCTGATCGAAGTGATGTTGCCGGTCATGGATGCTCCACCAAACTTGGTGAAACAAGCACAGTTGACAGCGTCAGTTAACTCGAAGGAGTGAAAACTTAAAAAACCCCAAGTCGGTTGATCATTACGTATGACTACTATGACCAATAGGCTTCTCCTTGTTTAAAAAAAGGGGGTATATATTTTCTTGGATACAAATATGCTTCTTCATCTGTTGTAACTATTGGTATTTGAATAACGAACAGCAAGAAATATTGTAACCAGTAGTCGAATAAAAAGATACTTGGTAACAAAAAAGTAGGAAAAGACAAAAGGAAATTTGGTATCATTGTTGCCAGTGATATACTGAGAAAGTATTAAGCTTAGTTAATACCCCAATACTTCTCACAGTTCAAGAAGCCATCAGCCTTCCAGTAGTCATCGTAAGCGTTGAACAAGATTACTGATTGACCAACGACAGATTTCAAAGATGAAATGGCAGCAGCTTGAGCTTCTTTAGAAGCAATGGCCTTACCATATACATCACCTTGGTGTGGCCATCCTGACTCGGTAACCAAGACATCCTTCTTACCACCACAAGTAGTCCAGACTCTTTGGATTTGTTCCAACAACCACTTTCCAGCATCTGGAGCAGCGGTGTTGAAGTCAAAGTAAGCATGAGCATTGATAGCAATGTAATCGGAAATGTCACACAAACCTGGGTTGTTAATGGTGGCAATGTGGGTGTCAACAGAGACAACTGGACCTTTGTAGCCAGCAGCGGACAAAGCACCTCTAGCTCTGTTCACATAATCGGCAATTTGGGCAACAGAGGCAGCACCTTGGTTGACCAACTCGTTACCAATGGAAACGGTGTGGACAACATCCCAAGAGCCGAAAGAATTGATGGCAGCAGCCATCTCAGAGATACCGGCCTCGATCTGGTCAACAAAGAAGATACCCAAGAACAACTTTTGACCCTCAGCCTTAGCTTGCAAGACGTTGGCGACTTGGTTACAGTCAACACCATACAATCTAATGATTTCGTAGTTCTTCAAAGAAGCCAAGTCGGACTTGACTTGTTCCAAAGATTTACATTGGCCATCGGCGGTGTATGGGGAGTAGGTAACACCCTTGTCGGCGAATCCGGAGGCAGCTGGGGCAGCATCCTTTGGTGCATCCTTTGGAGCGTCAGCAGCTGGGACGTCAGCAGCTGGAGCAGGAGCAGCTGGGGCAGGAGCTGGAACTTCAGCAGCTGGAGCAGCTGGAGCGGCTGGAGCGTCGGTAGCGTAAACGTACTTAGTCTCGGTAACAACAGCTCTCTTGTGCTGGTTGTGCACATGTTGGGCTGGCAGGGCAGCAACGAGAGAGACCGCCAAAGTGGCAGAGTTCAACAAAGTAGAGAAACGCATAATGAGTTTGACAGAGTATAGAGAACAACAAACAAAACAAAAAGGATCCCTGTTGCTTCGGCTGGAATAAAACGAGTGGACTAGTGAAAAGAGTGAATGTTCAAAAGATGGTGTTTCTCTGTGTAAAAGGAAGGAACAGAAGTGGGTTGAAATAACACTGTCTTTTGAGTTGTACTGCAGTACGAAGTTGAAAAGAGAGAAGAAATGTTTTGTGTTATTCTGTTTTTCTAGCAGCGAACGAGGCGAGGATCTCCGTCCGATATCAGAAAACTTTTTCCTGCAAGAAACGAAAAAAGAAACGGCGGCGAGCCTGATTTGGCGAGAATT